>OX451741.1:777166589-777844691 GCA_948472305.1 Vicia faba | reverse complement strand
TGATGGTAGAGGTGAATGGGCTTAAAGATACCATTTGGTGATGGGCTTAAAGATGCCATCTGATGCGATAGAATCTTGTCGGGGGATGGGCTTAAAGATGCCGTCTGGAAATGGGCTTAAAGATGCCATTTGGCGACTGTTGGTAGGAGGATGGGCTTAAAGATGCCATCTGGAAATGGGCTTAAAAATGCCATTTGGTGATGTTGAACTGTATGTCAATGGTGAGTGGACAAGTATCAGAAAGGTATCCACATTTTGGAACATCTCTGAATTGGGGGTCCGAGTAAGCAATAGATTGACATCCATGTTTGGAGAATCCGTAAACTATTTTGAAGTTGAGATTGAATAAGCAATAGAGCCACATCCGTTGTTGGGAAGCGTCCGTAAACTATTTTCAAAAGTTGGCATCTGAACAAGTTGGTAGATTAACATCCGTTGTTGGGAAGAATCCGTAAACTGTTTTCAGAAGTCTTGAGAAGAATCTGAACAAGTGATAGGTTAGCATCCGTTACTGGAGAACCCGTGAACTGTTTTCAGAAGTCTTGAAGTTGAAGAGGAACCGGTGTAGGGTTTCCTGATGATGTGTTCGTATAAAACTGCATCTGGATGCATCTGGAATAAGTATCAGAATGTCGCCGTGTCCGGGTCACATCTGAACTATTTCTGGATGAATCTTGGGAGATGATCTTTGTCTGTCGATTGATTTTACCTGAAAAGGCAAAGGGTTAGTTGTATGCAATGTTATGATGCATGATGCAATGTATGTGACATCAATGTTTATGACATGAATGTGATGAATGAGCATGTAAGCTGATGAGCTATCTTGTCGAGGATAAATGAATCCTGAGATGGATGAAGATAAAAGAATCTTGACTGCTGCCTGGGAGAATAATTCTCTGGTTGCTACTGTGGAGGAGAGTTCCTGATGGCCTCTACTGGGGAGTTTCAAACTAGTAGACTAATGTTGGGGATGTAAGACTGAGAATCTTCAGTTTGGCGGGAAGTAACTCTTGCGACTTCACTGGGGAACTCAAGATTTGCCCGCCCAAAACTCTGTGGGGAGAAGGTTCATGAGTCTGGCTCCGCTAGGGATTGATAATTTGAAGTTTCAGCTTCACTGGGGATAATGAAACTTGACTCTGAGGGGAAATAGCCTCCGGACGGTTCTCTGGCTGGGGATTGCGAGAGTCCTCTGATTGTTGCAGGTGAAGGCTTGGAATCTAAACAAGCGATAGATTGACATCCGTTACTGGAGAATCCGTAAACTGTTTTCAGAAATCTTGAGATTGAATAAGCAATGGAGCAGCATCTGTTGTTGGGAAGCGTCCGTAAACTGTTTTCAAAGGTTGCATCTGAACAAGTTGGTAGATTAACATCCGTTGTTGGGAAGAATCCATAAACTGTTTTCAGAAGTCTTGAGAAGAATCTGAACAAGTGATAGGTTAGCATCCGTTACTGGAGAACCCGTGAACTGTTTTCAGAAGTCTTGAAGTTGAAGAGGAACCGGTGTAGGGTTTCCTGATGATGTGTTCGTATAAAACTGCATCTGGATGCATCTGGAATAAGTATCAGAATGTCGCCGTGTCCGGGTCACATCTGAACTATTTCTGGATGAATCTTGGGAGATGATCTTTGTCTGTCGATTGATTTTACCTGAAAAGGCAAAGGGTTAGTTGTATGCAATGTTATGATGCATGATGCAATGTATGTGACATCAATGTTTATGACATGAATGTGATGAATGAGCATGTAAGCTGATGAGCTATCTTGTCGAGGATAAATGAATCCTGAGATGGATGAAGATAAAAGAATCTTGACTGCTGCCTGGGAGAATAATTCTCTGGTTGCTACTGTGGAGGAGAGTTCCTGATGGCCTCTACTGGGGAGTTTCAAACTAGTAGACTAATGTTGGGGATGTAAGACTGAGAATCTTCAGTTTGGCGGGAAGTAACTCTTGCGACTTCACTGGGGAACTCAAGATTTGCCCGCCCAAAACTCTGTGGGGAGAAGGTTCATGAGTCTGGCTCCGCTAGGGATTGATAATTTGAAGTTTCAGCTTCACTGGGGATAATGAAACTTGACTCTGAGGGGAAATAGCCTGACGGTTCTCTGGCTGGGGATTGCGAGAGTCCTCTGATTGTTGCAGGTGAAGGCTTGGAATCTAAACAAGCGATAGATTGACATCCGTTACTGGAGAATCCGTAAACTGTTTTCAGAAATCTTGAGATTCAATAAGCAATGGAGCAGCATCTGTTGTTGGGAAGCGTCCGTAAACTGTTTTCAAAGGTTGCATCTGAACAAGTTGGTAGATTAACATCCGTTGTTGGGAAGAATCCATAAACTGTTTTCAGAAGTCTTGAGAAGAATCTGAACAAGTGATAGGTTAGCATCCGTTACTGGAGAACCCGTGAACTGTTTTCAGAAATCTTGAGATTGAATAAGCAATAGAGCAGCATCTGTTGTTGGGATGCGTCCGTAAACTGTTTTCAAAGGTTGCATCTGAACAAGTTGGTAGATTAACATCCGTTGTTGGGAAGAATCCATAAACTGTTTTCAGAAGTCTTGAAGAGGAACCGGTGTAGGGTTTCCTGAGGATGAGCTTGTGTAAAACTGCATCGGGTTTTTGAACACTTTTGACATTCGAATGCCCCAAGTGGTGATGTAGATAATTTCCTGGCTTGTTACAGGTGTTGTTCTACAATCGGTCATCCACGGATGTTTCTTGGCTTGTTACAGGTGTTGATCTGGAACTCTTCAGACGTGCCCTGGCTGGATACAGGAATCGAATCTGGAAATATGGTCAACAGATATGCCCTGGATGGATACAGGAATCGAATCTGGAAAGGTGATAGTTAACAGATATGCCCTGGCTGGATACAGGAATCGAATCTTCAAACTCTTCAGACGTGCCCTGGTTAGATACAGGAATCGAGTCTGGAAATGTAATAGTTGATTTGTTGAACACTTTTGACATTCGAATGCCCCAAGTGGTGATGAAAGAATCTTGAATCAGATTACTCTGCATATTGAGATATTTCTTGAAATCTTGACTGGACTGCCCCAGGTTAACTGAACTTTGAAAGATCTGTTGGACCTTGACTGGACTGCCCCAGGTTAATTGAATTTTGAAAGATATATTGAAATTTGACTGGACTTCCCCAAGTTAATTGGACGGTGACATGTCATGCCCCCTGCTGATTAGAGATTTGCAATGGAAGTGTTATCCTCTTGAAGTGATTTTTACTCACTGAGAGAGTTTTCGTTCCTCCGAACATTCGCTGTATGAATTTCTTCGCTGTCAAACAAAAAGCCAAATACAGACAGTGATATTCAAGCAATGCAAAGTTTATGTTTGTCTCGAAGTTTTTTGAAAAATGCATTTTTAGCATAAAACTTTTCATAAGACAAGTCAACACAAGATTTAGAGCAAAGCCCTACAGGAGTCAGGATACCTTTTGCAACAATATGCTTTCGAACTAACCCATGCTTCAATTAGGACTTTTGAAGGGTTGTAACGTGGCCTGGTTCACGGTTTAAGAAACAAAGGATAAAGGCTCAAAGTATATTTGTACCCACCCGCTCTTCGTGATGTTCTTCATACCTAAGCTCAGTTAATTGCGTCATACTCTGTTTTGAGTTTGGAACGACTTTTGGGCGATGGTTCACCAGTTTGAATTTGGGGAGACAGTCATTATCTCCTTTTTTCTTTTTCAACATTTTTCATGTTGTTGAGGATTTTGTAATGACCTCACTATTTTGATTTTGATTTGTTATCCCTAACTTTTGCCTGACTGTTACCGTTTTCCGGGATTACCGTCAGCGGGATGCCCCAGCTTTCTTAAGCCTCCTTTATAGGTTTTGGCTCAGTGGGATTTTTCTCTTTTTGAGAGATTGACTGTCTATGTGATAGGGAACCACCCTTGTCTTTTGATTCCAACGGAATGCTTTCTTTTTTGACATCGTTCGTTATATTACAAACTGAGAGTTTGCGACTTTAATGCGCATTTTCTTTGAATTAACTGAGATACTACCCTGCCCCAGGTTTATATCAAAGGTTTTGATTGTTCAGAACAGAAAACTCCTACTTCTTTGGCTCGAAGGGGTTGACTAGGGATTAACTTCCTTATAACTCCAGTGTTTGGGATTTGAAAGAAATGCATGTACATCATCAGCAAGGTCTGTTCAAAAGCATACTGTATGAGATTATGGTATTGTTTCGTCATCCTCCCTCTAAAGGCTTACAGCTTTTTATCAAGAGTCAAATATCATAAAGAAAAGCATAAGAGTAGTGAAACGAATGGATGAATTCAAGATAAACATATGCAATGCATTAATGAAAATAGAGTTTAACATTAACAGATAATTGTTTGACAGCAAAAGAAATTACAACTTTGAAAATTCAAAAAGAAGCAAAAGTCTTTCAGCTCGAGCTTTGTCACTTCAGGTGGAGAACCCTTTAACGGAAGATTTTCATCTCGCCGTCTGGCATGAATTCCAGCACTCCAATGTCGATCAGATCTTGAATCTTGTTCTTCAAGGCCCAACAGTCGTTGGTGTCGTGTCCCGGGCTGTAGGAATGGTAAACACAAAATGCATCGGGATGATAGTGAGGAGAGGAGATATTGGGCTTCTAAGGAGGGTCCTTTAAGGTAAGCAGGTTGACTTCCATCAGGCGCTTCAGTATAAAGAATGATGGTATTTCAGTCTCCGTGAACTGTCTTCCCGACGTTTCTTGCTTACGCCGATTACCCCGTTGACGCTGGCGAGGTTGTTGATGGGCTTGTGACCCTGAAGCAAGCAAAGGAGCTTTTCCTTTATCTTCTTGAGTGGAGGGAGGTTGGGCGGTAACTTGCTCTTCAACCTCAGCTGTTTGCCCCAGTTGGTTGTTTGGAAGCAGTTGGCGGACAAGAACTCTGAGTTCCTCTTGTCTTTGAGATAGGTCTTGGATGAGAGCCATCTGGCCCACCAACTGTCCCATCACTTGGGTCCTCAAGGTTGTCAGATCAAACTGCAGCTCTGCAAGCTGGTCACTCCTGGCATTATTTGAATTCCCCAAGCTCTTTGTGAGGAGAGCTTTCATCTCTTCTTGCCCCAGAGACAAGTTCAGGAACATCTTCTGCAGCTGAGCAGTCTGGTCTTGGATGTCTTTGACAGACCTTTCTAGAGCCATCTCTTGCTGAAATAAACAGCAGGAGAGTAAGGAAACCTGAAAAAGGAAAGACTGTCAAAATACGATGCATGATATGTGGATGCATGCTTTCAAGGATCTCTTGGGGTAAACACAAGAAAATGTTAGAGTTGAACTTTGCTCTTGGATTGGAGATCTCCGCACCGGTGGATGTCTTTCCACGAGAATCAAGCTCACCATGTCAAGTGGGTCATAGCCACTGATTCAAGTTGTTGTACTTGAACTTTGACTGGAGAACTTTGTATCGGTGGATGTCTTTCCACGAGAATCAAGCTCACCATGTCGAGTGGGTCATAGCCACTGATTCAAGTTGTTGCACTTGATCTTTGTTTGGAGATCTTTGTATCGGGGGACGTCTTTCCACGAGAATCAAGCTCACCATGTCAAGTGGGTCATAGCCACTGATTCAAGTTTTTGTATTTGAACTTTGACTGGATTGGTTAGAGGAGAAATCCCTTGCCCCTTGATAGACGTCTGGTTCAACATAACCCTGCATCAAAAGAACCCTCGAGATCCTCGAAATGGTTATTGAAAATGCTATGGTATGATGTTATGATGTTATGTACATGTATGCACAAGAGCAAGTGAGTGTATATACAGGAAAACATATTCACACAAAGAAAACCAGTCCTTAGGTTTAGGCTTGCATGAGGTTCAGGTACTACCCTCTTGAAGTTAGTTGGCTCATCCTGTCCTAAAATAGAAACTGGGTTCTAAGGAGCTCAATATCATTGGATTGTTTTCTGTGTTCATTGTTTCGGTTTAGTCACTTACTGGCGACCAAAATATTCCAAGAAAACAATCCTCAAAAGAGTGTAGTATCGAGGATCTACCAACTTCGGACTGCACCAAAGTCGGTCATCTCACTACCCCTAAAAAGGCTAAGATGGTCAATTAAGGTTCTAAGAGTTCGTTAGTGCTTCATGACATCACACAGCGGCCCCGTACTCTCCTTGATTGAACTCAAGGGTTACCGGTACTCACAAATATGTCACACTAACATAGCTTACTGCTTCAACCATGTCGGTATACCCCGCACAGTTCCCTCGCAGTTTTTTTTGCTATTTACCTAAGAAGGTGCCCCAAATCCGGGTGTAGGATTTACAACAAACCCAAACAAGAACCCAAAAGATAAAGCAATCAAGTCAATCAAAGCAAGAAAGTAAAGGTGATCTAAACCCTAAGGTAACCCCACTTTTAAGCAAATCCCCAGCAGAGTCGACAGTTCTGTGATACGGTGGGAGAACTGACTGTGAGTTTTGCGTTCGTATTCGCACTTGTGCGGTTGAGCAAGAGTCGCCACCGACTTTTTATTTTCTCCTAAAGGAAAGGTTGAAAAAGCACAGCAAAAACCTTTTGAGATATTTCGTGGGTCCGGGGGGTAGATTATGAAAAGGGAAGGTATTAGCACCCTTTTCATCCATGGTTATCCATGGGCTCTTAGTTACTTGGTTTTTTAGATCACTTGCCTTGATTTTTGATTGCTTGAAAATGGTGTGTGTGTGTGTGTGTGTGTGTGTGTGTGTGTTTGAAAATGTTTTGGAAGAAGATGCCTTGTCTTAGGCTAACCTTGTAACAATTCTTTACTCGAATATTTTACAAAGGCGTGTATCTTTTCGAAAAGATGTTTCAAAATGTTTTGAGAGTTTGTTTTGAAAGTGTTTGTGGAATGTGGTTTTTGAAAAGAAGGCAAGTGTTTTTGCAAGTTGATCTCAAGTAACTAAGAGTTTTGTCTACCCTATTGTACTCAAAGGTTTTCTCTATGTTTTCAACCCTTTTTAACAATTTTGTTCCACCATTGAATTTGGTGGACAATCTTGCGTTTAGGAAGTTTGTTCGGGACGGGCGTGGGTCATCGTATGGACCATGAATGCAATGGTGCCAAGTGTCTTTGGCAATTTGCTTTGAAGGGACTATGATCATTCCGTTTTAGGCAACATTCGAAAGCGTCATCGAGGGACTTATGATCATTTGAATTTGTTTTGCCAAAGATACTCGACGTGCAGGCATGGCCCATTTTGGAAGGCAACATGTGGGATTACCCTAGAGGGTGCAAGTGTGATTGTGTATTGATTTCATGTATTTGTCTTGTATTAGGTTATCTAGCGTTTGATTTTATGTACATGCAAACCCTAGGTCTAACCATGGTATAATTGAAAGCGGTAAATTGCAAGAATGTAAAATCTACGCTATTACAAAATAGGTATCCGGGAGTGGGGGTACAAATTTATGAATAGGGATGAGACTTAGGAATGTAATGTCCAATAAGTTACAACCAAATCGAATCGATCAAATGTAAATGTAACGAATATACAAATATAAGCAAATGTGTATGGTATCAAGTACAAGTATATTGTGTAAGTGTACGTGCATATGTATATGTAATTATTTACAGGTGCGACAATGTGAATTTAAGAAAGTATTGTTAAGTATTTGTTTTGACCTAAAGAAAAATTAAATGTCTATTTAATTTAATTAATAATCTTGTATTTTCTTAATATGTACAAAAAGAAATGTTTTAATCAAATGTTTTAAATTCTAATTAAATTATGTATAACAATGTATCTTTATTTATTATGTACAAAAAGTATTTTAATTAAATGTTTAAGAATTTAAATTATGCAAAAATGTATTTATCTATTATGTACAAATAGAAAATTTTAATTAAAGGAAAAGAAAAATGTTTTCAATCTTAATTATATTCTGTAATAAAAATATATTTTTATGTATTTGTGTTTAATATATATATTCAAAAAATGTTTTAAATTAATTAAATTAGGTATATAGAAAAGTGTATTGATTAAGTACAAGAAAAATATTTTAATTATATGTTTAAAGAAAAAATGTATTTTCAATTAATTATGTATTAAACAAATGTATTTTATTAGTAATAAAAAGTTATTGTAAAGAAAAATGTGTTTGTTTAAGTTTTTATTAAGGAGAGAATAAAAGAAAGTTAGGTTATGTAAAGGAATTAAAAGAGCAGATGAATGTGTTGGGCTTTGTATTGGAAACGGGTTAAGCCTAGAGTTCTGAAACAAATTTTAGGGTTAGATTAATGTTTTCATTTGGGAACATGTTAGGGTTTGCAGCGCCGTTTTGGGGTTTCGTTCGCTTCATCTTCTTCATTCGTTCTTGAGTGCCATCTCCTCCGCCTAGCCACCAGCGCCACCTCTCGTCCTTCCCCTCGCGTTCGTTCAAGCAATGGTAAAATAAGGTAACGAAATGTCTCAAATTTGTTAGACGTTTTAGATTTGCATGTTATGATTTACTGCCTCTTCTTGATGAACTGCTTGATTCGATTTCTTATGCTGTTCGTTATTGATTTTATGGGAGGTACGTGAGAAGGGATGAAAGCAAAATGTCTTACCTTTACTTAAGAGGGGAAGGAAGAAGATGGAGGTGCTTAGGAGGCTCGATGGCGAATGGAACGTGATGCGCGCTTTGCTTCAAGTTTTGTGGTGTCAAGCTGAGAACTTTAGTTTGAACATCTTTTCATCTTTTTTCTATTAGCCTTATCTCTTCTTCTTCTCGTGTTGCCTTGTATGTTTGTTGCTTTGAACGTGTTTCTTTGGTTGCCTTTGAATTGCCTGTGATGGATGCCTTTGAATGTTTTAAACACGCTATGGTTGAAACAGTTTTGTTGTTTTGATTAGCTTTTTCCTCTTCTTCTCTTGCTACTGCTACTGTATGATGTCTTGAATGTTTGTTGCCTTCTGTTTATGTTGGCCGATGATGAGATAATCTGAGGCTTTGGTATTGGGGTTTGGAAATTGGTTTAGGCCATGAAGGTTTATGAGATGCTTCAGGTTTGAGGCTGTTGGTGGTAAGGCTAATGCAGGTCTGGTTTATGCAGTAGACAGGTTTTTGTATTGCAGGTTAATTATGTTTAGGCCATGTTGGTTTCAGTTTTGGCATTGAACTGATTTTTGATGTTTAAGCCAAAGTTTTGAAATGGTTTAGGACAGGTTGTTGATACTTGACAGTTTATGCTTAGGCTTATTGGTTTTTGAGGCTTGATGCAGGTCTTACTGGTTTTTTGAGGCTTGACTTGCTTCAGGCTGGTTTGATCTTTGGTTTAGGCTTCAGGTTAGGACTTGGTTTGGTGTATATGCTGGTATGGCTTGGACTTGGTTCTTCTGCAGGTTTGTATATTGGTTTAGGCCATGTTGATTTCAGGTTTAGCCTTGAACTGGTCTTTGATGCTTCAGGTTTGAGGCTTTTGGAGGTAAGGCTAATGCCGGTCTGAGGCTTTTTGGTGAGATAGGTTTATGCAGTAGGCAGGTTCTGATGTTTCAGGTTGTGAGGCTTAGCTTGTTGGACTGGTTTTTATTATGGCCTCTTAGTTCTGTTGAGTTTAACAGGTTGTGAGGCTTATCAGTTTGTATATTTTTTTTGTGTTGGTTTTTGTTCTCCCTTTACTTTACTGTGTTTAGCTTTTTGTATCTCTTTCTATCTTCCTGCCTAAAGCCTAAAAACCTGCTTTCTTTTTCTCTCCTCTTCTCTCTCCAATACACTTCAAAGAATATTAAAATGTTTTTGTGTGTACTTTCTGAAAGGGCCATCTGTTGGGAAATGATGCAGAAGCTTGCTTGCATATCACTTTTTCTCTGCATATTTTATCTCTTCTCTTTGACATCTTGATATCTTTCCAAAATCTTCTTTATTGACAGCTTGGGTACCTTTGTGCAGTTTGACACTTTTTGACAGAAAGTTGAATTTGGACTTTTTAGTTTGGTTTGAACTTTGTGCAGTGCTGTTTGAGATTTTAACTATGCAATGTGTTGACAAACTTTGCTTTTTCTTTTCAACTTTGCATTCATGATTAGCAAATAAAATTCTTCCCTCTTTGTGAACCGGGAGAAATCCCGTGATTTGCAGAGAGGGTTAACTGATCCCAATCAGTGGCCCTTAATGATGAATTTCTTTTATCTGTCTCCTTAATTATTTATCTGCTATTGACTTTCCTCCTTTCCTTTTGCAGATGAATAATTTGAATGGAGGGGAGCATCACTAAATGAAGAATGAAGAATTGGGGACTTAGGAATATTTAGAAAAATAGGATAGTTTTATTTTCAATTTAATCATTGTAACTATTATTATTATAAATACCTCGTAAATGAATACTTGTATCTAAATAATAATTGTAACAAATATTTAAATATGAAATAAAAATTCTATTGATCCAGTTAATTCTTTTTTATCCCTTTTCAATTATTTACTTATTATTTATAGTTCCTTAAATTAAAATAACTGAAAATTAAATTCCAGATATTTAATCCTTAGAATAATAAATAATCAACTAAACATTGATTCTACGTTGATCAAAATAAATGAACTTGGCGCTTCCATCATCCAAAGCAAAGCACAGTCAAATGCAATAACTGATCAGACGCATTCCTTTCTTACCGATTTCTTACCAAGCACTGTAAATCCAAACTGCATATATCTTTTGACTGGTTCAATCAAACGAACGTGAATTCAAACCAACTGCCTTCTTTTACTGATTAAATCAAATAATGCGAAATCAACCCAAATCTCAGAATGTCTTGCAAAGCACTGTAGAATTTAGATCTTTTTGAGAACACGCGCAAAAACCCTAATTCCTGATTAAATGCCAAAGAAACGTTCGCTTGATCGAAGTTGAGCCAAAATCAACCAAAACCCTAAGCCAACTGTTTGAAACATTCCAGAGCCCTGAAAATCAATAAAACCCTAATTGTGTCCTGACTGACGAGAAAAGTCTGTTTGACCGATTCTTGAGCCAGTTTGAAAGATCAGGAAAAGCCTGAAGCTGAGATTTCTTGTGGTAAAATGCGAGGGCGAATTTTGGGGTACAACAATAGGCTTCAAACAAATGTGTGATGGCGAAACATCATCTCAAAGGTAACAAAGATATCATGGCAAAAATGGAAAAACATCGATAAAATAGATGACAAAACATCACACCTAACAATGATATTGAGAATCAAAGTAGGATAACAAACATGTGCGATGGCGAAACATCGACTTCAAACAAATGTGCGATGGCGAAACATCGACTTCAAACAAATGTGCGATGGCGAAACATCGGCTAAAGGATAACAAGAAATCATGGCAAAGATGGCGAAACATCGATAAAATAGATAAAAAAACATCACACCTAACAATGATATTAAGAATCAAGGTAGGATAACAAACATGTGTGATGGCGAAACATCGACTTCAAACAAATGTGCGATGGTGAAACATCGACTAAAGGATAACAAGAAATCATGGAAAAGATGGAGAAACATCGATAAAATAGATGACAAAACATCACACCTAACAATGATATTGAGAATCAAAGTAGGATAACAAACATGTGCGATGGCGAAACATCGACTTCAAACAAATGTGCGATGGCGAAACATCGACTAAAGGATAACAAGAAATCATGGCAAAGATGGCGAAACATCAATAAAATAGATGACAAAACATCACACCTAACAATGATATTGAGAATCAAGGTAGGATAACAAACATGTGCGATGGAGAAACATCAACTTCAAACAAATGTGCGATGGCGAAACATCGGCTAAAGGATAACAAGAAATCATGGCAAAGATGGCGAAACATCGATAAAATAGATGACAAAACATCACACCTAACAATGATACTGAGAATCAAAGTAGGATAACAAACATGTGCGATGGCGAAACATCGACTTCAAACAAATGTGCGATGGTGAAACATCGACTAAAGGATAACAAGAAATCATGGCAAAGATGGCGAAACATCGATAAAATAGATGACAAAACATCACACCTAACAATGATATTGAGAATCAAGGTAGGATAACAAACATGTGCGACACATCGACTTCAAACAAATGTGCGATGGCAAAACATCGGCTAAAGGATAACAAGAAATCATGGCAAATATGGCGAAACATCGATAAAATAGATGACAAAACATCACACCTAACAATGATATTTAGAATCAAAGTAGGATAACAAACATGTGCGATGGCGAAACATCGACTTCAAACAAATGTGTGATGGCGAAACATCGACTAAAGGATAACAAGAAATCATGGTAAAGATGGCGAAACATTGATAAAATAGATGACAAAACATCACACCTAACAATGATATTGAGAATCAAAGTAGGATAACAAACATGTGCGATGGCGAAACATCGGCTTCAAAAATGTGATGGCAAAACATCGATAAAATAGATGACAAAACATCACACCTAACAATGATATTGGGAATCAATGTAGGATAACAAACATGTGCAATGGCAAAACATTGGCTTCAAGATAACAAGATATCATGGCAAAAGATGACGAAACTTCGATAAGACGGATGGCAAAACATCACACCTAACAATGATATCGGGAATCAATGTAGGATAACAAACATGTGTGATGGCGAAACATCGGCTTCAAGATAAACAACGTAAGATTGGTTTTTATCTTTTACTTTTAAAAAGTGTTTTAGTTTATTAGAGGTGTCTTATGATTTGCCGAGAAAGCAAGTTTTTGTTTTAAGATGCAAGATGCAAAGAGATAAAAAACAACTAAGGGAAACTATCCTAGTACTATCCCTAGTGTTATCATACAATGATTGATCCTAAGGTTGAGGATAAAGGAAAACCCTACCTTAATTATCATGCTAAAGGAAGCTTAAAAAAACTATCTCATAGGGAACATGCAATGAGAGCGAAGTCGTGATCTCAAT
This sequence comes from Vicia faba, assembly GCA_948472305.1. Lineage (NCBI taxonomy): Eukaryota > Viridiplantae > Streptophyta > Magnoliopsida > Fabales > Fabaceae > Vicia > Vicia faba. The sequence goes on along the minus strand of OX451741.1, from coordinate 777,831,800 downwards.
TTCTAAATTGAGTGACTCATCGATCAACAATTTAAAGAAGAAAATCAATAAACATCCTATATGAAGCATGCAATGAGAGCGAAGTCGTGATCTCAATATCTAAATTGATTGACTCATTGATCAACAATTAAAGAAGAAAAGCAATAAACATCCTATAGGGAGCATGCAATAAGAGCGAAGTTGTGATCTTAATTTTTAATGGAGTGACTCATCGATCAATACAAACACAACATAGGTATTAGACAAAAAAACAGAGGGCCTCCTGACATATATCAGCAACAGAGGTCCCATCATGCAATCAGAGAACTATGCAAAATGAAAATGGAAGAAAGGAGATAGTGCAATACCAAATGGATAACTATCCATAGCAACCGAGCAAGAATAAAAAGAAACACAGAGAACTTCAAGCAAGCTGGCATCAGTAGACGAATCAAGTTAAAAATTATGCCATAAGGATGTAAGCAATGAGATTATCAGATATGAACAGATCCCCATGGGCAATGTATAGTATTCACAATATCATGTATATATCCTGCATGGAATATCAAACATGCCAAATACAAAAGCAGTGTCAGTGTAATAAGTTGTGTTCCACAAATAAAGTGGAACACAGTAGCCTCAGGCCAAAAGTGGGATGCTATACATTGTCACAAAGTCTCCAAGATAGGCCAAGGTTTCTAATCCTAAGCCCAAGAAAAAGTCTCATGCTTCATAATGCCAAGGATAGTAACCAAATAGTCCAAGTATCACTAAAGCTTTTTATGGTTCATGTTGATTATTAGGTGTCTTTAAAAGGAAAAGAAAAACTCAAGTGAGCAAAATAAAAATGACATAAAAATAAATGCTCAAGTGAGCAAAGATGAAAATAGCATTAAATGTAAAATGCTAAAAGTAAATGGTTCATAAAGCATAAAAAATAAAAACATAAAGTAAAGTCAATTGTTAGAAATTAGTGGTTAGTTGGATGACCATCTTGAAACTTGCATTTGGAACTCATTAGAGGATTAGTAGAACCAAAACCTCCACACAACAAGTTGCATTTGCTTTTTGTCAAGTATATCATCCATTTTGGAATTCTCAAAAGGTAACATTTAATGATCAACGATGTTTAAGTGATCCGCGTTGACCAAAGGTGTTGTAGATCCATTAGAGGATTGGTAGAACCAAAGCCTCCACATAATGAATCTCAAGGTTATTGGATTAAAGAGGTCAAATTAACCTACTTGGGCTTGCAATCATAAGTTTGAGCCACAAATGATCATTTATTCGAATCGGGACAAAATTTAGCACTGTGTTAAGCAATCGTAAGTGAACTTATGTAGAAGTCGCACCTATTTTGAGGCCAGTCAATAGCAATCTATGTACTTCATGTTTGGATAAATGATATAGAGATCACCATCCATTAACATGTAGCACAATTAAAAAAGAAAGGGATAAGATGAAGAGGGATAGTAATGATAAACTAATTTGGATCACCATTTCAAAATTCTTTCATCTTTAAATTCAACCACTCCTCTAGATGGATTAAAGCACTAAACATATCATTAATCCAAAGCTCCAAAAATGAATTAAATAATTCACTCTTAGGTAGATTTGAATTGATGAACATTTATCCAACTTCATCTACATCACAAAGTCCATTGAGTTTAAAAGCAAATTGAACATTTAAAATTGCAATCCAAATTATCCATCAAAGAGAGTGTGCAGAAAAAAAATTGAGTCAAATCAGCCCCAAAATAAGGCAGCAAAAGTATTTTTGGTACTGTTACAATCAATTGTGCTTAGACAGCAACCTATTGCATCAATGCAGTTTTTTATCAAATCAATTTTATGTGACAATCAATTTCAATGTTACAACAATTGATTGCAACCTGTTAAAAAATCAGTAGAAAACAGCATTTTAAAGATCAAATTCTTGTTCCAACTTTTCATCAAACACCTTATGATCATGGATCCAATTGAGCATGAAAATTCCAGCAAATTTTGAGAAGACAACACCAATGGAGTTATAAAACAGTGCTTAATAAATCAAAACCAGAAATCCACAAGAGATCACATTGTGAAAGATGATGATCCAACTTACCAAAGGTAGAATTTGAGAATTATCAAACAACTTCAGAATTTGCTTCAATTCAACCACAAGAATCAATTAATCAAGCTTGGATATAGAGAATTGATGGAGAAAAAGTGTTTGGATGAAGGTTTAGCTCAAATATTAGTAAGCTTCAATGCAAAACTTACTATCTTTTTGAAAATGGAGCTTTGAGTGAATTTGGTAGATGGAGAGAATTGAGAGATTTTTTAGCAAAGTGATTTTGGCTATCAAAAGCTTGAAATTTGAATGAAATGAGGGCTCTATTTAGAGTTTTAGGATTGGGATTAGTGGTAATTTGGTAATTGATTCTTGGAGCCAAATTTGAATTAATGATATAATTTCAAATTATGCAGAAAAAATTGGAGCCAAAATGATAACAATTTGAATTTGCTTGCTTTTCCCAAAAAAACATGTGCATTTTGCTATTATGAGTCGATAAATAGGTGGTATGTGTCGATACATCCTAGATGTATAACACAACATGTGTCGATACATGCCTCTATGTGTCGATACATACTGGTAATCCAACTCATTACAGAATCACAAAAATTGCATGAGTCGATACATAACACGTATGCGTCGACACATGCAGGTTATTCAAACAGGATGAGTCGATGCATACATGCATGTGTCGACACATGCTAGTTATTCAAGCAGGATGAGTTGATGCATACATGCATGTGTTCACACATGCTAGTTATGCACAACAAAATGAGTTGATACGTAGGTTTATGGGTCGATGCATACCTTCTTTTGCCACAAACAGAATCAAATCAACTTTGCATGAGCTTATTTGTTGGACGCTTGGTACCTAAAACACAATTTTGCAAAGACAAGGACAAATGTATTTTTGTATTTTGATTAGAAGTTAGTCAACAACACATAAATAAAATACACAACCAAGGTGCTTGGAGATAGCTGATCAAGCTTCAAAACCCCAATTTGACTGGTGAATCAAAAGAGTGGTTCCTTCACATAATCAAACACAAACTCCAATCCTCTGAAGATCCAAAGAGATGGATGAAACATCTTGAGATATGCAATTAAATCTGAGCTTGAAAGGTCCAGAGATTTAAATGACAAGGTTCTACTTGAGTAACTTGTCAAAGCAACCAACCTTCAAAGCTTAAGAAAGACTTGATAACCAAAGTACTTTGACCCCATCACAATGTGTGAATGCAATGCAATATGATATTCATGATGAAACATAAGCCTAAACCAAGGGGGTAAATTTTGGGGTGCAACAACTGCCCCTATTCAAATATCTTCAACATGATAAGTGAGAAAAGTGACAACTTTCGAGCGTACAAGTTTGAAGATGTTTGAATATGAAAGAACCCGAACATTTACACTCTTGAAGAAAAAAGAAACAGAAACGGAAAACTCCCAAGACATGCGTTAGAATGAAGCTATAACGCAGGTTGAAACAGAACAAAAACAAAGAAGAGTAGACGCGACTAAACTTCCGGACAGATGTGCCAGGGCAAAACTGGGCTTCAAAAGGGACGAGACAAAACTCAAACCACCGAGTATAGGCGAAACTAAGCTCTGGAAAAGAAAACGTACACGGGTGAGGAGACGAAACTCTGACCTCGACCCAAAGCAAAAGTGGCTAGAGTGCGTGATTCTAGGAGCACTTGCTAATCTCAAATAAGATAGACAGTATGAAGGAACTGAAAGAATCTTAAATGAGGAACAAAAGTGAGATGAAACTCGACTCAATAACCAGTTAGACGAAACTAAACCAGATGAGTACCAGGACGAAACTGGATTTCACGCACGGGTAACGAGGAAGAACTCGACCCAAAGCAAAAGTGGCTGAGAGTGCATGTTTCTCAGAGCACCCGCATGGTCTCAGATCGATGGATAAACAGTGACAAAAACTCATAGAAGCATCCAAGGAACAAAGAGACTGATTTCAAACCAGGGACGCAGTACGAACATTGCACTCGGTAAACGAACACCGTCAAAGGGTCCACGGTACGAAAGCAAAAACGAGACGAGACTCAATAACTAGTTAGGCGAAACTAAACTAGATGATTACCAGGGAGAAACTGGATTTCATGCACAGGCGACGAGGCGAAACTCGACCCAAAGCAAGGAGATTAGGGCGTACACCTAAAAACCTGTTGAAAGCGAATATCAAGACGAAACTGGTATTCGAAAGGTGCATCAATAGACATTGGAATGAAACAGAGAGGGTAGTGAAGACTAAACCCGAGAAGACCGCGCCAGGGCGAAACTGAACTACAGTCAAGAGTAGACACTCAAACAAATAAATGATTAACGTCAAAAGGATATTGGTATTGGGAGGAAACTGAGATAATGAGGACGAAGACCTCGTTGGGGGTTTAATCCGAAGTATTAGCAAATTACTGGGGATGACGGAAATAATAATGGCTTATGTTCCGATGCATGTTTGAATTCTTTTTTATAGCGCAATGCTCCATATAATGGAAATGCTACGGGTTTTGGTAGATGCAAATGTAATGATGCATGTTTAAAAGTCCCACTGGGGAATGGCCAATTGAGAAGCCAATAACCAAGAAGTCAGGATCTGACATGACTTGCAAAAATAAATTGTAAAATCCAAAGGAGAGGAGAAAATATGGGGAACCACTAGAGAGGGAACCTTGAAGAGATGAAGCTTCGCGGGGGATAACAACCGAGCAACTAGTAGAAACAGGCCACAAAAATTGAGGGGAGCTGCAAAAATAAATCGCAAACTCCCGGGGAAGATCAGGTAGACACTGCAACTTCTGGAGAAGATTAGACATTGAGGGAGAAGATCAGGGCAAGACTGTAATCTTTGGAAAAGACGGCGCGCGGCCGTGTTGAGGACGACACCAAGATAACAAACCCGACGTGAGGGGTGAAAACCTTTGCTGTGGGAACAAAGTTCTACTGAGGATACGGGACTTCACTGGGGATACAGAACTCTGTTGAAGATTATCTTGCTGGAGAGATATCCTCTTGGAATGCAACCAAAGGACGAATCCTGCAGACAGTCACACGGTAACGACCTTACTGGGGAATAAGAGAAGATCCTTAACAAAAAGATGCCCCGGTCAACAGATCAGCTGGGAATTGAGAGGTCAAAGCGAGGGATCCCGACTTAACGACTCCATTGGGGATAGGCGACACATCCAAACTTTAAGTCTTGGAGCGAGGCTTTTAAAAGAATATTCCTGGGGTAACAAAATTTTGCCGTAGAAACGAAACTTCACTGGGAATACGAAACTTCACTGGGAATACGAAACATCCCTGGGGAAACGAAACTTCACTGGGGATAAGGCAAAGATCCTTGAACCTTCGGTATTCAACCGTAAAATAGACTATGAAGATAGTCAAACAGTATCACTTTACTGGGGAAATGGAAATCTCAGCCAACATCAACCCTACTGAGGATAATAAAAGATTTTTTATTTATATTGAAATGCCCCAAGTCACAAATTAAATGGGAAAAATGAGAACTTCAGAACGCGAACTTTAATGATACCTCAAATCGGAAGATAAACTCCACTAGGAATAGTCTCTGTTAAGAAGCGAGATAATGCTCATCCAGACTTGGTTGGAGAATGAAGGTATCCAGAACCTTATCCGCCTCGAGAATTCCTCACATGACAATGCTGAGGAGAAGCAACCCTGCGGGGGATTTCCATCATTAACATGCTTCCCTAGAATAGTGTAATTTTGAGAAATCGATCCTCAACTTGTCTGCCCCAGCATGGCGAAATGAAAAGACCAGTAACCACAGGCCGAACCCTGATAAAAATTCTCAAAATAAATTGCAAATTCTGCTAGAGAAGATCATATCAGAACTGACTTTTGTTTGATAAGTTGTCAATTTATCACTGGGGATAACTTCCTGAGGAGAAAAATGCAAAAATAAATTGCACTGCAGAAGAAATCTTGACCTATGTCTCACCTCTTAACCTTCTGGGGAAAAGATTCAGTATCTCCTTCCACGGATAAAGAGAACAATGATGGAAGTCGGGTCCTTACAAAAAGAACTCTGGTCGAGAATAAGACGCTTTTGTAGGAGAGACTCAACAAGATATGTTATTGATGGAAGTAAGAGAATCTTCAACTCCACTGGGAAATAAAGATACGCTTCAATTAGAACAAAATCCTGCTATAATGCTTTATCCTGGGGCTAGGAACCACAATAGTGTACTCTTTTGGGGAAGTAACACTTATCAACATCCAGGATTGAGATCTACTGGGAAAAGAGAGCATCTGTGAATAACACTTTCGATGAAACGACTCTATTGGAGAAATGAGCGTTCCTGAATAGTAGATTTCTTGATAAGGCAACTTCACAGGGGAGATGAGGATTTCTGAGTAAGGGATATCTGAAGGTAGCTCTGCTGGGGGAAAAGGGAAATTTTGCATAAGAGATCTCAGCCAATGGTCTTCACTGGAGAGATAAAATAAACCTCAACACAAATCAGCTGGGGGAATGAAAATTCCTGAGAATGAGATCTCCAATAAGGAAGCTCCATTGGGGAATGAGAAATCTTTGAACAAGAGATCCTCATGAATAGCCTCCTCTGAGGGAGTGAGATGATGCTCCCATGACTTTGCTAGGAAACAGAACAGACTTGAATAGTCTTTACTGGGGATAACAAAATATTCTCAACACAACTAACTTCAAACCATGCTTCTGCCATGGGGAGATTAGAGAATTCTTGAACAAGAAATCTTTATGAATTGACTTCATCGGGGAACAAGAGAAATTTCCGAATGAACTCTTGACTTCACTTGGGGATGAGAACACTCCACTTTTACTAGGCGACCGGGAAGACGAAACTTCAAGCACTTGGGGGATACGGCTCTCTTAGTCTGAAATTCCAACTAGTCGATCCTTAAAACTATATGCTTTGGGAGATTCCCTGGGGAGCAATAGAAGCTTCAGATCTCCGTAGAAACCCTCAATTAATCTCAAATAAAAATTTGATCTTCCTGAAATGATGTCTTCGGTGAATAAGAAGCTATTCAATCAAATCTTTAGTCAGGGTAATGATGTTGTGCTTCGAGAAATAGATATTCTCTTGGGAGAAGTAGAAACTTCAGTGTCGCTTCGGGGAAAATGATCCAGGTTAGGGTTACCTTAATCCTCTTGAAAGATGTTGCTCTGGTAACAGAGAATTACACAGATAAATAAAGCATAATGATAATTTTATGCGAAACCGATCACTGACCATGCCCCAGTTAGTGTGACAACTTTGCTGGAGATGGTCCTTTTATCTTGAGATAATCTGTCCCAGATTATTCGAGCTCTGGATAATTCTCTGACATAACAGGTCCATGGAGAGATTCGTTGAATTTCAACCTAACCTCTTCAGGTTGACCAACCTTTGAAGAGATTCTCCTCGAGAGGACTTCCCGAGATCTGTGCTGAGAATAGCACTCCTGACTTCAATTAGAGATAAAGATCTCAACTTCTGGTGAAGAAACAACAATACCGAGACTTAAAATTCTGATGAACTAAGGATAACAATCCCGACTTCTTGTCATGCTCTTCAAATTCAGAAGTTGTTTAGCCTGCAATTGGACTTAACCTGATCAACTCTTAGGTGGAGAAATTCCCATGCATAATGCCTTTCCCCAGTCTATATGGTTGTTAAAGAACTTTCCTTGAAAGGGCTTCCTGAGATTTGTACCACCCAGATAAACTGCCCCAGTGCTCCAAACTTTGAAATACGGCCTCTAACTAATCAAAATTAGAAGTGGCATCAATAAGTCTTGGGTAACGGACCCTAATCACTCATCACTTTGAGAGATTCGTCGAATCTCGACATCACAGCCCCCAGATTGACGAAGTTTTGAGAGTCAATGGATCTTGACTTGATTTCTCCAGATTAGCAGAATCTTGGCAAACCATTTCTTTACCTCATGCTCACAGAGGAATGAGAAGTTCACGGAGTTTGAAAGATAAAACCTTCTCAGGATGATTGACTTACGTCCTCAAAACCAGCTAGTACACAATCATACTTCTCAACTTGAACTGCTTTACGCGCAAGCAGATGCTTGACGAAAATTGTCCTTTGGGACCAACTGGGAATGATATACCATTACTCAATCGGAGATTTGGGGGCAGACAAAACTTCCACACAATCATAAAACAAAAAGATTTTATCAATCTCTCATACCAGTCTTCTTCAATTCAAAGGAGTAGCTACAAAGCATGCCTCAGATTAAGATCATTCTTTTCAACAGATCCCTGAAGCAATTCATCCCTTGGGATAATCAAACTCTTTATCTGATGCTCATTATGCAAGATCGCTTAATGTTTAAGCACTTTTTCATATGCAAAGAATGTTTTATCCTATGAATGATAAATCTAATGCAAATCATATAGTTATCTTGAAGTTAGAAAATTTTTTATTGAAAATATGTTGAAACATCGAAAAATTTTCTGTACAAGAAAATAAAAGAGGGAGTGATACCAACTCAAAATTTTTAAGCAGGTTACCGTATTCTCGTAACAGTTTTGCTTTCGAATTAACCCATGCTTCAATTAGGACTTTTAAGGGTTGTAACGTGGCCTGGTTCACGGTTTTTTAGAAAAAAATTTAAGGCTCAAGTTATTTGGTGCCCACCCCCTTCGTGATGTTCTCCAGTCCTAAATCCAGTTAACTTGACACTATCATTCATCTCTCAAAAGGAACTTTGATATGGTTAAGGAACCACAACAATTTTTTTTGGACACGACAATCACTTAACCTTTGGTTTTTGGGTGTTTGATCACACGACTTTTCTTTTGATGAGGATTTTTATTGGATAATCCTTTTTGTCTTAAATTTTTTTTCACTTTCCCTAACTTTTTCCTAGACAAATTCTTTTTTTTTTTGAATTTCAATTTGGAAGTCCAGCGGGATGCCCTAACTTTTTCCTAAGCGACTTGTTTTCAAGTTTCGACTTAGCGGCGCTTTTTGTTTATTTCTTATTCATACTTTCCCTTTTGAACAAGTCGTGTGACCCTAAGTCTTTGAACTTTTTTTTGGAGGAAAGTGATTATCTCATTCTTTGGTCGGCGAGGGATAACCATTATTGTATCGATTCAACCTCGACCTCGAGATTTCGTGAGGAAATAACCATTGTTGTTTTGATCTTTTCTCGACCTCATAATGCAAGGGATAAGGTGCGTTGATCCTCAGATGGGACACTCCTTCTAAAATTTGAATGCTCGATCAGGTTAATTGAACATCTACCCTACCCCGGGTTAAAAATAAGGGTTTTTTCTTGAACAGAAAAGAAACTCCTACTTCGAAGGCTCGGAGGGGTTAACTAGGGTCTAACTCCCTTATATCTTCGGTGTTTGGGGATTGAAACAAGGTATGTACATCATCAGCAAGGTTTTTACTTGAAAGCATACCATTTGAGATTTCAGGTGAATGTTCATCATCCTCCCTCCAGAGTTATTGTTTTTAAACAAGAGTTGAATATCAAAAACATAGTAAAACAAATAAGGATGATAATGAATGGATTAATTCAAGACAAACATATTCAATGCATTATGATTAACTTTCAAAAAGATGATCAAGTTTGCATACAAGAAAGTGCCGAACAAAACAATTAAGATTGCAAATGAGAATGCAAATGAAATTTGAAATTTCCATGTTGAGGAGACTAGTCTCTGCCTGGACTGATTGCTTCAAACGATCTTCCGCAACCTCGAGTCTCACTTGGATAAGAGATTCCCCATCTGATATGGACACAACAGTCTCTGAAATGATCCAAGCTTGGATTTTATTTCTGGATGATAAACTGTCTTCAACTGAATATCCGAGTGCCCTAGAATATACTCACCAAAGATTTCTTAAAAGGGAGGGTGAACGTTGTACCAAACGAAAAGCTCGAAATTGTCCGCCACATTAGAAATTGGACTTTGGAAAAGACGCCAGGCTAGAGCTGGACTTTACTCAAACCTCTTGCAATCTTCAACATCGGGACTAAATTCCCTAGAATGAGAGACACATCTAGCATTTACATTGGAAGAGAGAATAATCAACTGAATAGTCCTAAAGCACGAAGTTTAATCAGATGAATTCCCAACAGACGAGGAAGTTCCAGGATGTAAGACATTGAGATGGTATCAACATAATTCTCAATCTTATTCTATCTTTTCTGCTTAAAAGCTTTTCCCCATGGACTCACTTGGGGAACAAACACTGACTACTAAAGAGAATATCAGGTGGCCCAAAGCTGTAGAGAGTGTGCCTGATTGAATAATTGGGTACCCCATTGTGGTAACCATATCTGTTGTTGGTATCATGATATGGAAGGGAATTTGTAGACGGTACTGAAGTACATAGCCCAACCTACTGAAGCTCAAACAAGCGTGGAAACAAACGAGAATAAAGCACTGGGATGGGATCAAAATCACTCTCCAAACCTATTTTGCCCTTGCTGATAAAATAAACCTCTTGAATTCAACTGGAAAATAGGAACCATCTGCTGATAAGAAGTTCCAAGCGCTTAAGGTAGTGGATGAAATCCACAAGGCATTTCATGGTTTGAAAGAAATCCCAAAAGATGAGCAGAAGAGAATAACTCACGCTGCAACAGTCGGTGTGGGATTGTTGACGCTATCATCAAGACTTCCATGACCTGACTCAATTGGGTCTTCAATTGAATGTCTTCCTTCTCAAAGAGTTCCCAATCACAGGCCATGGCTTGCATGTATCCCAAACAACTCCATCTGAATTTTCATCCCAGCGAATACCCCACGAAGTTTTTCCATAACTGACCCCCGAACACGTGACAACAAGGGTTCAAGTTTGTATATCTGAGGAGAATACCGGGTCTGAATAAGAATATCCAACTCTCAGTACCTGTTATGAATGCATGAATATGCATGAAGCGCGTGAGTGGATGCAATTCCATGTTCGATCATTTCCAAGGAACTCGCATGCTTTTAAATTTGATTTTAAACCAGTGAAAGATGAAAAAGTGCAGCACAAAGTTCACAAGCATGGTTCCTTGGAAATAAAAAGAACAGTGTGTTAAAATGAAGTTATCAGCTTATGTGTGCAAGAACACGGGATCAAGGTTCCATAAACATGGAAAATGACTGCACTGTCTCTAGACTGAATGATGAACATCATCGGATCAAAGGTACGACATCACCCTAGGACACAAAAGAGCCAAGTACCCAGTAGATCAGCAACTGTATGAGATCAAAATATCCCTGTCACAAAAGGTAGCTGTTGAACTGCCGAAATAAAAGGCCATTCCAAGGTGCAAAGTCCAGAGAAAAACTGAGAGAACAAACGGTCACCGATAGTATTAAGTCACCATCAAAAACACACAGTAACTATCAGAACATGGTCATCAACAAAACTCAAGTCAGCAACATAATCAAAGTCACTATCAGAACTAGAGTCACGGTCACAACACAAAGTCACCAACAGTATATGTACCTGTAAGAAAAGTTTTCCTGCCCCTCTCACGGGTGTAGTCTAGGTCAAGGTAAGGTTAAAAGCCAAATCAGAGTACAAGAGCTCGAATGTCGGTATCATCATACAATAACACATATCCGAACTACCTCTGAAGTCATGGATCTCATGGTCAGGTCTACAAAGCATCCGCCTCATAGCTGCCATGGACACTCTATTCCTAGTTCCTATGGAATTCACTCATAGCCTGGGTACGAGGCCTTTTACCTCATGGAACAACCCACCCACCAAGAAATCCAGAATCCAAACAGTCCAGCTAAATCCAGTATGCAGAAAGTAAAGCGCACATAGGATGCCATGCAAACAGATAAATATGCAAAGCGGTAAAATAAACACCCAAAAAGAAAACAAACAAGAGCTAGGATCGACTCTGGGATGGACCAACAAAAGGTCAATCTGTCCCCAGTGAAGTCGCCAGCTAAAACCGCCGGCTGAAAATTATCGAAACAATGAAGTCGCCACCGAACGTCTTTTATCCCGTATGGAGTGAAAGGTAAACATCGAGAAAACCTGAAAAAGGAGAAATCGCGGTCTTTCAACCGAGAGATCGGGTAAGGGAGTCTGTTACGCTAGGGGAAGGTATTAGCACCCCACACGCCCGTAATACTCTAAGGTATCCACTCTTGTTGTCTAATCTAATGGGTGTGGTAAAATCCTATCTCTATGGCTTAAAACTGAAAAGGGAATGCATGCAAAAGGAAGAAGAAAATAATGTAGGGAAAATAAAAGATGTGCTCAGTTGGGCCCTACCCCAATGCCTACGTATCCCTTTTAAGGAATCAGAGCAGCCGTAGTTCGACTTATGTGTTTTGGTTGGTTTGTGTTTTTTAATTAAGACAAACAAAGATAGTCAAGATGGCAAAACAATAAATAAAACAACAGACAAATGAGATGGTAAAACATCGGCTAAATAATAACAAGATAACATGTCAAAGATAGCGAAACATCAAATGAAACAAACGACAAAACAATCACACCTAACAATGATATTGAGAATCAAGGTAGGATAACAAACATGTGCGATGGCAAAACATCGGCTTCAAACAAATGTGCGATGGCGAAACATTGATAAAATAGATGACAAAACATCACACCTAACAATGATATTGAGAATCAAGGTAGGATAACAAACATGTGCGATGGTGAAACATCGACTTCAAACAAATGTGCGATGGCGAAACATCGGCTAAAGGATAACAAGAAATCATAGCAAAGATGGCGAAACATCGATAAAATAGATGACAAAACATCACACCTAACAATGATATTGAGAATCAAAGTAGGATAACAAACATGTGCGATGGCGAAACATCAACTTCAAACAAATGTGCGATGGCGAAACATCGGCTAAAGGATAACAAGAAATCATGGCAAAGATGGCGAAACATCGATAAAATAGATGACAAAACATCACACTTAACAATGATATTGAGAATCAAAGTAGGATAACTGTGATCGGTGGAAATAGAACTGACTGTTTTTTAGCTGGTTTCGCAAAATGTCACGGTAAGCAAGAGTCGCCACCGTCTTTTATGTTCTCCAACATGGAAAGGACAAAAGCACAACAAAATTCCTTATTTGAGAATGTTTCTCGGTTCGGGAGGTAGATTTATAGGAAGGGAAGGTGTTAGCACCCTTTCTATCCATGGTTATCCATGGGCTCTTAGATACTTGCTCTTATGTTTTCAAAATGTTTGCTTTAAAATGTGAGTGGGTTTGAAAAAAGTTTCTTTGAAAGATTTCTGAATAACTCTTGTATCTGTCCTCAAGAGTGTTTGAAAAATTTGTTTTGAAAGCTTTTGAAAGTGTAAGGTGTGAAAAGTATGTTGTTTGTTTTTGAAAAGAGCAAGTATCCATGAGTCATCTACCTACCCTAAGGAATTAAGCTGTGTAAGTGTCCTTTAGGTAGTGTCATCCCACCATTGAGAGGTAGGTAGCACCACCGTTGGAGGTGTTCGGGTCAATTCGATTTTAGGGACAGTGTGGTCACCGAAGCAACAGTTAGGACACCTTAGAAGCTACCCTTATGTCCTTGATCCTTTTTAATCCGAGGCAACCGTTTCGAGGCAACTGGATCATGGACATAAGGACTTACTAAAACGTCCTATACTTGACGACCACATTTCGAAGGCAACGAGTGAGGCGTACCCTAGAAGTGGTGTGTGCTTTGTGTGTTGTATTCAGTTAATGTTTGTCTTGGTAATTAGTGAGCTACGGGTTGTTTTTATTTACATACATTCTTTCATGCAAGTTAACAGTTAAGGGGTGCGGAAAGTAAATTGCGGAAACATAAATCCTACGCTATTACAAGGCGCGGGTCTATACATCGCCAAAAATTACAAAGACCCGTTTTTTAGTAAATAAGTACGGAAATTAAATAAAGTGATAAACCTATTTAACTATTACATTCTTGAAGACAATTACATAATAATCAAACAAAGTAAATGCGCGCGAATAAATTAATCGGGAATGTCTAAGGGTGTTGACCCTTTTTTAGAAAAGAAAAATGATTTTTTTGGTCTTTTTGTAATTAAAGTGAAATTAAAGCTAATTAATGACTAATTAATTAATTTAATTAAAAGAAAATATTTCTTGTTTTTTATGTTTTTATGAAATAAAAGAAATGAAATAAAATTAAAAGTGAACTTTACCTAATTCTAGATCTATTTTAATTATTTAAGAAAAGGAATTAAAATGGCCTAATTAAACTATTTTTGTTAATGTTTATTTACAAAATAAAATAATAATAATAATAATGATGTAATTCTATTTTTTTGATTTTTATGAAAATATGTTAATTAAGTTAATTGTTAATAATAAAAATAATTAAAAGGTTAGCAATTAAAAATAAGAAAAAAAATGACAAAACAAAATAAAAAAGAAGTAAAAACCAAGGGGGTGTGTGCTGAAATGAAGGGTGTATTGAAGCAATTTAGGCCCACTGAAATCTAAGCCACGTTTGACTTTCATGATTGTCTGCAGCACGCTTGACTCCAGAGCATGGTGTGCTAGCCTTTTGGACCTTTGGATCTGTGCTGGTGAACACTTGGAGCGCTGGGATATGAGGTTTATGGTGTTCCTCCTTTGAGAATCTGCACATGAAAGCAATGAAAAAAAATGATATGGAAATTATAGGGGACCTGGGAAGAACTTACCGCGCGGTATGAGCCTCAGGACTTGGCAAAGGTTGCTTTAGCTTCAGGGTGTGGCAAGGAATAGAACCACGTGCTTGTTTTGATCTGAAGATGCTCGCAACTATGTTTTAGAACTCTCACTTTTTGAATAATTTTTGGTTTTGCTCTTGGCCATTTCTGCACACACTCCTTTTTTGAATGAGGTTGGGAAGGCTTGTATATATAGTAATGAAATGTGTATCAATCCAAATAATGGTCATTAAGCCTTTGCATTCATGTTTAAGATTATGCCATGAACTCCATTGAAACAACTTTCCATTTTTGTGTCAAATTTGAATTCTTGCTTGGAATAGGCCCTTGCACGAATTTGGAATGTGTTTTAAGGTGTATCAAAGCTAATCATCACAAAATATATCCCTCCATTAATTTCTTTGATTTTTATTTGATTTTAAAAGATTTAAAATGAATTAAATCAAATAAAATTAAATAAAAATGAAAAAATTAATTTTAAATCTTGAAATAAATTGTGGGACACGTGGGAAGAATGGTCAAGCTGAAACAAGTGGAAAAAGTGGTCCCCTTTTGTCAAAAATGAAGTTTCAAGGATAATTGACTTTGGCCATTTCACAAAAATTTCCCAACTTCTCCAATGTATATCTTGCTCAATTTTAAAGATATGAACATGTTCTTGGACATTTTGGAAAGGTCTTGAAGTCCTCTGATCAATGTCTTTGGTCCCATGTCATTTTGATTTACCAATCACAAGTTATGGTCTTTGACTTAAAGTGCCTTTTTGTTGACTTTTGAAAATGACCTATAATGTTGAAATTGATAACTTTTTGTGAGAGCATTTCTTGGACTTGGAATGTGCAGATGAATTGTAGGAAATGTCTTCCCCTTCAAGATGAGCATTGGATGGGATTTTTCTGATGAACCATGAAAAAGTTATGCCTTGGTCAAGTTACAGTTGACTTTTCAGCTGTCCAAAAATAGAAACTTTTGACACCTTGATGATTTTTGAGCCATTCTTGTGAAATCATGATCAAGAATTGATCAAATGATGATTGTGGCTTCAAAATAAGATGTTGACCAAAAATTTTGACTTTTGACTGCCAAATGACCATTTTTGCCCCTACAGTTGACTGTTGAGCAAATGGGACTTTTGACTGTGCAACTTGACCTTGTGAGCCTTGAAACTTGACATGTAGGTGCTTGACAATGTATATGAGCATGTGGGACTTGACTGAGCCCTTGAAAACCTCAACTTCCTTACAAGAACCAAAACCCTAATTTGACTAGCTTATGAGGGTGGTTGACTGTGTAGCCCTTGAGAGATCTTGAAGCATTTGAAGATGATGCTTGTCAAAACTTTGAAGAATATGGGAGGGTAAATTTTGGGGTACAACAGTTGCCCCTGTTCAATCTTCTTAGACCTGAGGATGTAGATTGGCTTGCGTGCCTTTTGTGATCCGAAGGTGGAAGATGATTGAACACTAAAGTGCCCAGAAATTTGCACTCACATAATAGAGTATCAGCAGCATGATGGCGGGAATGGGCTTACAGATGCCATTTGGAGAGATGATGGATAGGAGGATGGGCTTAAAGATGCCATCTGAAAGTGTGACAGAACCTTGTCGGGAATGGGCTTATAGATGCCATTTGGAAAGATGGTGGATATGTGAATCTGAATAAGAAATAGAATAGCTTCCGTGTCTGAAGCATATCTAGTCTGTGTCTAATTGCTGACGTCTGAATAAATGGTAGAATGACCGTCGTGTCTGGGGTATATCCATACTGCATGAGTAACAGAATGTCATCCGAATCTGGATCGTATCTGGACTGAACAATAGAAGAGCATCCGGGATGGAGCATCTCTAAGTTGTCTTTTAGAAGTTTGAATCTGAATAAGCAATAGAACGGCGTCCGGATCTAGAGCATCTCTAGGCTATATCTGAAAGGGAATCTGAATAAGTATCAGAACGTCACCATGCCTGGGTCACATCTGAACTATCTCTAGAAGGAGTCTTGAATAAGCAAAAGAACAGCATCCATATCTGGAGCATTTCCAAGCTATCTCTGAAAGGAAATCTGGAATAAGTATCAGAACGTCGCCATGCCTGGGTCACATCTGAACTATATCTAGAAGGAGTCTTGAATAAGCAAAAGAACAGCATCCATATCTGGAGCATTTCCAAGCTATCTCTGAAAAGAAATCTGGAATGAGTATCAGAACGTCGCCATGCCTGGATCACATCTGAACTATATCTAGAAGGAGTCTTGAATAAGCAAAAGAACAGCATCCATATCTGGAGCATTTCCAAGCTATCTCTGAAAGGAAATCTGGAATAAGTATCAGAATGTCGCCATGCCTGGGTCACATCTGAACTATATCTAGAAGGAGTATTGAATAAGCAAAAGAACAGCATCCATATCTGGAGCATTTCCAAGCTATCTCTGAAAGGAAATCTGGAATAAGTATCAGAACGTCGCCATGCCTGGGTCACATCTGAACTATATCTAGAAGGAGTCTTAAATAAGCAAAAGAACAGCATCCATATCTGGAGCATTTCCAAGCTATCTCTGAAAGGAAATATGGAATAAGTATCAGAACGTCGCCATGCCTGGGTCACATCTGAACTATATCTAGAAGGAGTCTTGAATAAGCAAAAGAACAGCATCCATATCTGGAGCATTTTCAAGCTATCTCTGAAAGGAAATCTGGAATAAGTATCAGAACGTCGCCATGCCTGGGTCACATCTGAACTATATCTAGAAGGAATCTCTGAATAAACAATAGAATAGCATCCGTGGTTGGAGCATCTCTAAGTTATCTCTGAAAAGAAGCCCTGAATAAGAAACAGAATAGCGTCCATCTAGAGCATCTCTGAACTATTTCTGAACAAGTAACTCTGAATAAGCAACAGAATAGCGTCCATCTCTGGAGCATTTCTAAGCCATCTCTGAAGAGAAAATCTGAATAAGCAAAATAACAACATCCATATCTGGAGCATTTCCTAGCTATCTCTTTAATCTTTTTAACGTAGATATGCCCTGGCTAGGTACAGGTATCGAATCTGGAATTGCAACAGTTGATAGTAATCGTCTTTGGATTGACCTTTTTCCTGAAAAAGGCAAAACATCAGTTGTGCAATGCATGATGTCATGATGTTCTCAGGGAGAAATGAGATTGTGTGATATGATGTGTATGTGCATGCATTGTGTATGTAAGCAAGATGTATGAAAGGTGATATGTTTATGAATGTATTTTCGTCTAGGAAAATAAATCCTTGACGAATGCCGGGAAGTTGAATCCTGGGCTGATGTTGAAGAACAGAGTTCTTCGTTTCCGCTGGGGATGATGGTTGCAAGAATAAACTGGTAGGAGAAGATGACTCCGTTGGGGAATAAAATCGTTGGAGAGATTACTCTGCGGGGAATTACTCTGCGGGGAAGAGATACTTCGCTGAGGTTTTGATGAGAACTCCGCTGGGAATTCCGTTGATATGTTATGTTGGAAGCTTTGATGAACTCCGCTGGGGGGTAGGAAGAACTTCGCCGAGGACGATATTTCCATGGTTATTAGCTGAGGATAACCCAGTTATAAGCCATGGTGGGTAATAACTTTGGATAAAGTCGAGGAGATGCGTCTGTACTCCGCAGGGTATAAGCTTCCAGAATCTACTGGGGATAAGCTTCCAGAATCTACTGGGGAGGTTGATTCAACTCTCCTGGGGAGACTTTTGGACGGTACTGGGGAATGGCTCTGCTGGATGTCTGTATTCCGCCTGGGAACAATCTTATATTAAGACTGCTGGGGATGCTTGTTAAGGAATATCTGCGTACTCCATTGGGGAATGTTGAGATCTTCTGGGAATACCTATCTTCCTTATGGCTGACAGTAGATTAACTCTGCTTGGGGAGAGTGTTGCTGACTTGCTGGAGAATGTTGTGCCTTTTCAGGGCTGATTGGGAGACCAAACTCTGTTCGGGGAAGAGTATTGCTGACTCCTGTCTTACTCTGCGGGGAGTGGAGGTAACTTGGTCATGTCCTTCAGCTGAACTTGCCTTGGTACCTCGGTGGACAGAGCAACCAGATCGCTTAGATAATTCTTATTGCCCCAGTTTCTGTGGGAGAAGAAGGCCTGTGAGGTGTTTGATGACTGCCGATTGACGAATCTTCTTCTGGTAGGCAAGTGAGGGGATGTCAGGACATAGTCGTATGCTTTTGATCCCTAACTTTTGCCTGGACCGCCCTTTCGGGTTTTCAATCCAACGGGATACCCATTTTTGCCCAAGCCGCCTTTTCAGGTTTTCGACTTGCCGGGTGTACAGATTTTTCATTTCATCCCTTATTTTTGTCTGAACCCTTTTGGTTCGCTGGGAAGCCCTTATTTTTGCCTAAGTGTGTCAACCTAGCGGGTCTTTGATTATGCGCAGTATTTTTTCGACTATGTCCACGCTCTCTGAATGTAGGGAGTTGCCCCTGTCAGTAGCATTGTGTTGCCATACCACCAGAAGATCTTCGTTTGATCGTCCAATGCCTCAAGTGATCTAGATGGAGATTTGCCCCAAGTTGGTTGGCCTTTTGAGAGATTCTTCGAATCTTGACTTAACTGCCCCAGATAATAGACCATGATCATGTCTGCCCCTTGGTTGGAAGTACTTTTGTTCACTAGATATTCTTCGTGCGAATTTCTCTGTTGTTGAACTAATAGTCATATGCAAACAATATTATTTTAAGAATGCAAAGCGTATGTCTGTTTCGAAGTTTTTTTTTTTGAAAAATGCAATTTTCATAAAAACAAGTGAAATTTTTTTGTAAACTGTGATGTCAACTCGTTATTTTACCACAAGCCTTAAGGAGTCAGGATACCTTTGTAACAGTATGCTTTCGAATTAACCCATGCTTCAGCTAGGACTTTTAAGGGTTATAATGTGGCCTGGTTCACGGTTTAAGAAACAAAGGATAAAGGCTCAAATTATATTTGTACCCACCCGCTCTTCGTGATGTTCTTCAAACCTAAACTCAGCTGATCGTGCGTTAGACCTTGTTTGAGTCTTTGTCCTGATATACCAGTGATGGTTCGGATATTGACAGTTTATTTTGAATAGGCAGTCATTTCCTTTTGTGTTGAGGGTTTGTAGGACCTCTTTCTCTTTCTTGATTTCGTTATCCCTGTTTTTTTCCTAAACTGTTTCTTTCATGATCACAGTCAGCGGGATGTCCCAGTTTTTGTAAGTCTCCTTCATAGGTTTTGACTTATTGGGCTTTTATTTTTGAAAGATAACGACTGCCTGTCTTTATGATTATTCGGAACCATCGTCGTCTTTTGTTTTGTAAGGACTTCTTTGGTGCCATTCGTTGTGCACTTGGATCAACTGAGAGAACTACCCTGCCCCAGGTTATGATTAAGGGTTTTAATTTTCGAAAAGAAAACTCCTACTTCTTTGGCTCAAAGGGGTTGACGAGGGATTATCATCCTTATAACTCCAGTGTTTAGGAATTGAAACAATGTCTGTACCTCATCAGCGGGGTCTGTTCAAAAGCATACTGTAGATTGTGGTATCGTTTTCGTCATCCTCCCTCAAGAGGCTTAGAATTTTCAACCCAGGGTTGATCATCATAAAAATATGAAAATAGTTTGCATATAGTGAATGTGAATATATTGATTCAAAATAGACATATGCGATGCATTGACAAAGTAATAAAGTTTGCTATGACAATAATTGTTTGAACAATCAAAAGAAAATTACAACTTGAAAAACCTAATGAACAAAAGACATTCTCGATGATTTGGTGTAGGATCAGTGTTCAAACTTGACCTCCTTGGCATCAATCAAGTCTTGGATCTTGTTCTTCAAGGTCCAACAGTCGTTGGTGTCATGTCCAGGACTGTCAGAATGGTAGGCACATCTCACACCCGGGTTGTACTTGGAAGAGGAAGTATCAGGATTTTGAGGAGGATCCTTTAGTGTGATCAGTTTTGCCTTCAGCAATTGTTGTAATGCCTGAGACAAAGACATGTTGATGTCAATATACTTCCTATCTTGATACTTTATCCTACGCCTATTGCTCTTTCTTAGTTGAACGGATGCGGGATCAGAGATCTGGATTGCCCCTACATCATGACGACCCTTTTTACCATGTATAGCATTGGACTCTTTCTTCCCACTGTGGGGCTTTTTCTGAGCATCAGCAGGTGCAGTTTCTTGAATCTTCCCCGACTTGATACCAGCTTCAATTCTCTCCCCAGTCAAGATAAGATCTGTGAACCCAGCAGAAGAATTCCCAATCAGATGGTTGTAGAATGGACCAGACAAAGTCCCCAAGAACATGTCAACGAGCTCACGGTCAGTCAGAGGTGGTTGTACCCTTCCAGCAAGGTCTCTCCATTTTTGGGCGTACTCCTTAAAACCTTCACCCGTCCCCAGTGACATACCCTGGAGTTGGGTGTGCATAGGAGCGAGGTCGGCATTATACTGATATTGCTTATAAAAAGCAGTTGCCAAGTCCTCCCAGTTACGAATACTGGATCCATCCAGCTGATAGAACCATTCGAGCTGAGTCCCTGAAAGACTCTCCTGGAAGAAATGGATCCATAGATTCTTGTCTGCCGTGTAGGGCTGGATCTTCCTTGCGTATGAACGGAGGTGCAACTTAGGACAAGAGGCCCCGTCGTATTTTGCAAAGGCAGGTTCCTTGAACTTGTGAGGGATCACCACCCCAGAATATAAACCTAGGTCCCCAAAGTCCAACCCAGGCACACGTTGAATCTCCATAGCGTTCAACCGGTCCTCCAGCTGTTTGTACCTGTCCTCAGCAGGAGGGTACTGTTCATCGTTGAAATCTGTCTCGGTGTTAGAGACTACGGGACTAGGAACCCTTCCCTCTTGGTGACTGCCTTCCCCAACAGATGGAGTGGTCCGCTCAGCTTCATTCTGCAGTGTATTCCCAGATCTGCGTCTAGGGTTGAACAAAACAGTCGTCTTCTTCTTTTTCTTCAAAAGTAGAGTCTTCAATTCCTGTTGTCCTTGTGCTAAGCTCATGACCAGCTCCTGGAACTGGGCGTTCTGGGCCTGGAGGGCCTTGATAGCTTGTCCATTGGATGATTCAGGATTCATGATGACTGCTGAAATAAACAGCGAAGAAGGTAAGTGACCTGTAAAAGGGTACCTGTAATGCAATGATATGTATGTATGCATGCAATGTTTTCAAGGATCTCGTGGGGTAAACAAGAAAAGTTGTTAGGATTCGAATTTGGGTAGCTCGATTGAAGGAACTTCATGTTGTTGAGAGTCCTTCTTCAAGAGTCAAGGCTCACCATATCGAGTGGGTCATAGCCCCTGACTCAAGTCATTAACCTTGGCTAGAGGAAAATAAATCCCCTTTGCCCCTTGCTAGACATTTGATTCATCATGACCTGCATCACAAGCCCTTGAGATCCTTGAAATGGATTAGTCCTTATGTAGGATGTATGCAATGGTATGATGGTATGATGTTATGTTGTGGAGTAATGTAGGTAAACCCTGTTATGAGTCCAGATTAAGGACTGTAAACAAAACCTGCAAGAAACTCAAGTGTCAGATAACAAGTACGCAAGTAGTCAAGTTTTGAAGGCACACAAGTCACACAAAGAGCCCTTAGAGTTTAGGCCAGCATGAAGTTTGGGGTACTACCCTCTTGAAGTTGGTGGGCTCAAACCTGTCCTATCAAAGTAACCGGGTTCTAAGGAGCTCAATATCATTGGATTGTTTTCTGTGTTCATCGTTTCGATTTAGCCACTGAACTGGCGATCAAAATATCCCAAGAAAACAACCCTCAACTGAGTGTAGCATCGAGTATCAACCAACTTCGGACTGCACCAAAGTAGTTATCTCACTACCCTAAAGAGGCCAAGATGGTTCAATTAAGGTTCCTAAGGTCAGTTGATGCTTCACGACACCACACGGCGGCCCCGTACTCTCCTTGACTTGACTCAAGGGTTACCGATACTCACCAAAGTGCCACATCAATGTAGCAGACTGCTTCAACCGTGTCGGTATACCCCGCACAATTCCCTCACAGTCTTGTTGCTACTTTCTAAGAATGTATCCCCCAGATCCGGGTTAGGATCTATAGAACTCCCAAGACAGGCCCAATAATATTAAAACAAGAAAAACAAGGCAATTCAAAACATAAGTATGAGCTATCCTAAGGTACACCTCACTTTAAGTGTCCCCAGCAGAGTCGCCAGTTCTGTGATCGGTGGAAATAGAACTGACTGTTTTTTAGCTGGTTTCGCGAAATGTCGCGGTAAGCAAGAGTCGCCACCGTCTTTTATGTTCTCCAACATGGAAAGGACAAAAGCACAGCAAAATTCCTTATTTGAGAATGTTTCTCGGTTCGGGAGGTAGATTTATAGGAAGGGAAGGTGTTAGCACCCTTTCTATCCATGGTTATCCATGGGCTCTTAGATACTTGCTCTTATGTTTTCAAAATGTTTGCTTTAAAATGTGAGTGGGTTTGAAAAAAGTTTCTTTGAAAGATTTCTGAATAACTCTTGTATCTGTCCTCAAGAGTGTTTGAAAAATTTGTTTCGAAAGCTTTTGAAAGTGTAAGGTGTGAAAAGTATGTTGTTTGTTTTTGAAAAGAGCAAGTATCCATGAGTCATCTACCTACCCTAAGGAATTAAGCTGTGTAAGTGTCCTTTAGGTAGTGTCATCCCACCATTGAGAGGTAGGTAGCACCACCGTTGGAGGTGTTCGGGTCAATTCGATTTTAGGGACAGTGTGGTCACCGAAGCAACAGTTAGGACACCTTAGAAGCTACCCTTATGTCCTTGATCCTTTTTAATCCGAGGCAACCGTTTCGAGGCAACTGTTTCGAGGCAACTGGATCATGGACATAAGGACTTACTAAAACGTCCTATACTTGACGACCACATTTCGAAGGCAACGACTGAGGCGTACCCTAGAAGTGGTGTGTGCTTTGTGTGTTGTATTCAGTTAATGTTTGTCTTGGTAATTAGTGAGCTACGGGTTGTTTTTATTTACATACATTCTTTCATGCAAGTTAACAGTTAAGGGGTGCGGAAAGTAAATTGCGGAAACATAAATCCTACGCTATTACAAGGCGCGGGTCTATACATCGCCAAAAATTACAAAGACCCGTTTTTTAGTAAATAAGTACGGAAATTAAATAAAGTGATAAACCTATTTAACTATTACATTCTTAAAGACAATTACATAATAATCAAACAAAGTAAATGCGCGCGAATAAATTAATCGGGAATGTCTAAGGGTGTTGACCCTTTTTTAGAAAAGAAAAATGATTTTTTTGGTCTTTTTGTAATTAAAGTGAAATTAAAGCTAATTAATGACTAATTAATTAATTTAATTAAAAGAAAATATTTCTTGTTTTTTATGTTTTTATGAAATAAAAGAAATGAAATAAAATTAAAAGTGAACTTTACCTAATTCTAGATCTATTTTAATTATTTAAGAAAAGGAATTAAAATGGCCTAATTAAACTATTTTTGTTAATGTTTATTTACAAAATAAAATAATAATAATAATAATAATAATGTAATTCTATTTTTTTGATTTTTATGAAAATATATTAATTAAGTTAATTGTTAATAATAAAAATAATTAAAAGGTTAGCAATTAAAAATAAGAAAAAAAATGACAAAACAAAATAAAAAAGAAGTAAAAACCAAGGGGGTGTGTGCTGAAATGGAGGGTGTATTGAAGCAATTTAGGCCCACTGAAATCTAAGCCATGTTTGACTTTCATGATTTCCTGCAGCACGCTTGACTCCAGAGCATGGTGTGCTAGCCTTTTGGACCTTTGGATCTGTGCTGGTGAACACTTGGAGCGCTGGGATATGAAGTTTATGGTGTTCCTCCTTTGAGAATCTGCACATGAAAGCAATGAAAAAAAATGATATGGAAATTATAGGGGACCTGGGAAGAACTTACAGCGCGGTATGAGCCTCAGGACTTGGCAAAGGTTGCTTTAGCTTCAGGGTGTGGCAAGGAATAGAACCATGTGCTTGTTTTGATCTGAAGATGCTCGCAACTATGTTTTAGAACTCTCACTTTTTGAATAATTTTTGGTTTTGCTCTTGGCCGTTTCTGCACACACTCCTTTTTTGAATGAGGTTGGGAAGGCTTGTATATATAGTAATGAAATGTGTATCAATCCAAATAATGGTCATTAAGCCTTTGCATTCATGTTTAAGATTATGCCATGAACTCCATTGAAACAACTTTCCATTTTTGTGTCAAATTTGAATTCTTGCTTGGAATAGGCCCTTGCACGAATTTGGAATGTGTTTTAAGGTGTATCAAAGCTAATCATCACAAAATATATCCCTCCATTAATTTCTTTGATTTTTATTTGATTTTAAAAGATTTAAAATGAATTAAATCAAATAAAATTAAATAAAAATGAAAAAATTAATTTTAAATCTTGAAATAAATTGTGGGACACGTGGGAAGAATGGCCAAGCTGAAACAAGTGGAAAAAGTGGGCCCCTTTTGTCAAAAATGAAGTTTCAAGGATAATTGACTTTGGCCATTTCACAAAAATTTCCCAACTTCTCCAATGCATATCTTGCTCAATTTTAAAGCTATGAACATGTTCTTGGACATTTTGGAAAGGTCTTGAAGTCCTTTGACCAATGTCTTTGGTCCCATGTCATTTTGATTTACCAATCTCAAGTTATGGTATTTGACTTAAAGTGTCTTTTTATTGACTTTTGAAAATGACCTATAATGTTGAAATTGATAACTTTTTGTGAGAGCATTTCTTGGACTTGGAATGTGAAGATGAATTGTAGTAAATGTCTTCCCCTTCAAGATGAGCATTGTATGGGATTTTTCTGATGAACCATGAAAAAGTTATGCCTTAGTCAAGTTACAGTTGACTTTTCAGCTGTCCAAAAATAGAAACTTTTGACACCTTGATGATTTTTGAGCCATTCTTGTGAAATCATGATCAAGAATTGATCAAATGATGATTGTGGCTTCAAAATAAGATGTTGACCAAAAATTTTGACTTTTGACTGCCAAATGACCATTTTGCCCCTACAGTTGACTGTTGAGCAAATGGGACTTTTGACTGTGCAACTTGACCTTGTGAGCCTTGAAACTTGACATGTAGGTGCTTGACAATGTATATGAGCATGTGGGACTTGACTGAGCCCTTGAAAACCTCAACTTCCTTGCAAGAACCAAAACCCTAATTTGACTGGCTTATGAGGGTGGTTGACTGTGTAGCCCTTGAGAGATCTTGAAGCATTTGAAGATGATGCTTGTCAAAACTTTGAAGAATATGGGAGGGCAAATTTTGGGGTACAACAATAACAAACATGTGCGATGGTGAAACATCAGCTTCAAAAATGCGATGGCGAAACATCGATAAAATAGATGACAAAACATCACACCTAACAATGATATTGGGAATCAATGTAGGATAACAAACATGTGCGATGGCGAAACATCGGCTTCAAGATAACAAGATATTATGAAAAAAGATGACGAAACATCGATAAGACGGATGGCAAAACATCACACCTAACAATGATATTGGGAATTAATGTAGGATAACAAACATGTGCGATGGCGAAACATCGGCTTCAAGATAAACAAAGTAAGATTGGTTTGTATCTTTTACTTTGAATAAGGGTTTTAGTTTATTAGTGGTATCTTATGATTTGCCGAGAAAGCAAGTTTTTGTTTTAAGATGCAAGATGCAAAGAGAGAAAAAACAACTAAGGGAAACTATCCTAGTACTATCCCTAGTGTTATCATACAATGATTGATCCTAAGGTTGAGGATAAAGGAAAACCCTACCTTAGTTATCATGCTAAAGGAATCTTAAAAAAAACTATCATATAGGGAAAATGCAATGAGAGCGAAGTCGTGATCTCAATTTCTAAATTGAGTGACTCATCGATCAACAATTTAAAGAAGAAAAGCAATAAACATCCTATAGGGAGCATGCAATGAGAGCAAAATCGTGATCTTAATATCTAAATTGAGTGACTCATCGATCAACAATTAAAGAAGAAAAGCAATAAACATCCTATAGGGAGCATGCAATGAGAGCGAAGTCGTGATCTCAATTTCTAAATTAAGTGACTCATCGATCAACAAAAACACAACATAGGTATTAGACAAAAAAACAGAGGTCCTCCTAACATATATCAGCAACAGAGGTCCCATCATGCAATCAGAGAACTATGCAAAATGAAAATGGAAGAAAGGAGATAGTGCAATACCAAACGGATAACTATCCGTAGTAACCGAGCAAGAATAAAAAGAAACCCAGAGAACTTCAAGCAAGCTGGCATCAGTAGACGAATCAAGTCAGAAATTACTCCATAAGGATGTAAGCAATGAGATTATCAGATATGAACAGATCCCCATGGGCAATTTATAGTATTCACAATATCATGTATATATCCTGCATGGAATATCAAACATGCCAAATACAAAAGCAGTATCAGCGTAATAAGTTGTGTTCCACAAATAAAGTGGAACATAGTAGCCTCAGGCTAAAAGTGGGATGCTATACATTGTCACAAAGTCTCCAAGATAGGCCAAGGTTTCTAATCCTAAGTCCAAGAAAAATCTCATGCTCCATAATGCCAAGGATGGTAACCAAATAGTCCAAGTATCACTAAAGTTTTTTATGGTTCATGTTGATTATTAGGTGTCTTTAAAAGGAAAAGAAAAACTCAAGTGAGCAAAATAAAAATGACATAAAAATAAATGCTCAAGTGAGAAAAGATGAAAATAACATGAAATGTAAAATGCTAAAAGTAAATGGTTCATAAAGCATAAAAAATAAAAGCATAAAGTAAAGTCAATTGTTAGAAATTAGTGGTTAGTTGGATGACCATCTTGAAACTTGTATTTGGAACTCATTAGAGGATTGGTAGAACCAAAGCCTCCACACAACAAGTTGCATTTGCTTTTTGTCAAGTATATCATCCATGTTGGAATTCTTAAAAGGTAACATTTAATGATCAACGATGTTTAAGTGATCCGCGTTGACCAAAGGTGTTGTAGATCCATTAGAGGATTGGTAGAACCAAAGCCTCCACACAATGAATCTCAAGGTTATTGGATCAAAGAGATCAAATTAACATACTTGGGCTTGCAATCATAAGTTTGGGCCACGAATGATCATTTATTCGAATCGGGACAAAATTTAGCGTTGTGTTAAGCAATCGTAAGTGAACTTATGTAGAAGTCGCACCTATTGTGACGTCGGTCAATAGCAATCTATGTACTTCATGTTTAGATAAATGATATAGAGATCACCATCCATTAACATGTAGCACAATTAAAAAAGAAAGGGATAAGATGAAGAGGGAGGGGAATGATAAACTAATTTGGATCACCATTTCAAAATTCTTTCATCTTTAAATTCAACCACTCCTCTAGATGGATTAAAGCACTAAACATATCATTAATTCAAAGCTCCAAAAATGAATTAAATAATTCACTCTTAGGTAGATTTGAATTGATGAACATTTATCCAACTTCATATACATCACAAAGTCCATTGAGTTTAAAAACAAATTGAACATTTAAAATTGCAATCCAAATTATCCATCAAAGAGAGTGTGCAGAAAAAAAATTTAAGTCAAAACAAGCCCAAAATAAGGCAGCAAAAGTATTTTTGGCACTGTTACAATCAATTCTGCTTAGACAACAACCTATTGCATCAGTGCAGTTTTTTATCAAATCAATTTTCTGTGATAATTAATTGCAATGTTACAACAATTGATTGCAACCTATTAAAAATTCAGTAGAAAACAACATTTTAAAGATCAAATTCTTGTTCCAACTTTTCATCAAACACCTTATGATCATGGATCCAATTGAGCATGAAAATTCCAGCAAATTTTGAGAAGACAACACCAATGGAGTTATAAAACAGTGCTTAATGAATCAAAACCAGAAATCCACAAGAGATCACATTGTGAAAGATGATGATCCAACTTACCAAAGGTAGAATTTGAGAATTATCAAACAACTTTAGAATTTGCTTCAATTCAACCACAAGAATCAATTAATCAAGCTTGGATGTAGAGAATTGATGGAGAAAAATTGTTTGGATGAGGGTTTAGCTCAAAGATTAGTAAGCTTCAATGCAAAACTTACTATCTTTTTGAAAATGGAGCTTTGATTGAATTTGGTAGATGGAGAGAATTGAGAGATTTTTTAGCAAAGTGATTTTGGCTATCAAAAGCTTGAAATTTGAATGAAATGAGGGCTCTATTTATAGAGTTTTAGGATTGGGATTAGTGGTAATTTGGTAATTGATTCTTGGAGCCAAATTTGAATTAATGATATAATTTCAAATTATGCAGAAAAAATTGGAGCCAAAATGATAACAATTTGAATTTGCTTGCTTTTCCCAAAAAAACATGTGCATTTTGCTATTATGAGTCGATAAATAGGTGGTATGTGTCGATACATCCTAGATGTATAACACAACATGTGTCGATACATGCCTCTATGTGTCGATACATACTGGTAATCCAACTCATTACAGAATCACAAAAACTGCATGAGTCGATACATAACACGTATGCATCGACACATGCAAGTTATTCAAACAGGATGAGTCGATGCATACATGCATGTGTCGACACATGCTAGTTATTCAAGCAGGATGAGTTGATGCATACATGCATGTGTCTACACATGCTAGTTATGCACAACAAAATGACTCGATACGTAGGTTTATGGGTCGATGCATACCTTCTTTTGCCACAAACAGAATCAAATCAACTTTGCATGAGCTTATTTGTTGGATACTTGGTACCTAAAACACAATTTTGCAAAGACAAGGACAAATGTATTTTTGTATTTTGATTAGAAGTTAGTCAACAACACATAAATAAAATACACAACCAAGGTGCTTGGAGATAGTTGATCAAGCTTCAAAATCCCAATTTGACTGGTGAATCAAAAGAGTGGTTCCTTCACATAATCAAACACAAACTCCAATCCTCTGAAGATCCAAAGAGATGGATGAAAGTAACCATGAGTTGGTTAATATGTTAACTAACCAGATGGATAATGTATTTAATCCTATAGTACAAGAGTCGGTTGAGACTAATAGGCAGTCCACTGAAACAAATCAACAGGTGATTGCTCAATTAACGCATTTATGTAATTTTTTAGGTGCTCCCCCGGCGCCTATTCAACAGGCACCACATGTTCGACTAGATGTCCCTGGTAAAATAGACATGGGGGTAATACATGATGAAACTGTCCATCAGGGGAAAATGGTAGTGCCTCCAAGGTATTTGATGGTCGATCCACCTATGGTATTAGTAGATCGACATCAAGAGGCTGATCAAATTGTCGGTCAAATTCGACAAGAAGACTTAGCCGTTGAAAATAATTTAACCACCATTTCCGAAAGAATTACGGCCATAAATGGTATGAATACCGCACTTCAGAGGCCAACATATTCCTCCCCTTTGTCTGAATATATTTTACTGACTGAAAACCCTAGAGGATGGAAAATCCTTAAGTATACGAAATTTAGGGGAGAATCTGGAGAGTCGACGGTGGAACATATTGCCAGATATCTAACTGAATCTGGGGATATGTAGAATAATGAAAACTTAAGGGTAAAGCACTTTTATTCTTCCCTTACTAAGGCAACTTTCACGTGGTTTACCACTTTACCCCCAAATTCGATTGACTCATGGACGAAGTTGGAGAAACTTTTCCATGAACAGTTTTATGAGGGTCATTCGAAAATTAGTTTGGTCGAATTATCAAACATTAAAAGAAGGTTTGTTGAAACCATTGATGACTATTTAAACAAATTTAGGTCATTAAAAGCAAGATGCTTTACTCAAGTTCTAGAACATGAGCTTGCTCAAATGGCTGCTGGAGGTTTAGATTATTCCATTAGGAAGAAAATAGATCCAACCTTTGTGAAAAGTATGTCTCAGTTAGCTGATAGAGTTCGACATCTAGAGTGTCTGTGACTAGAAAAAGTTAGACATACTAAGGCTAAGACTAGAAAAGAAAAAGTAGCCTTCATAGATTATGATGACATAGATCCCATTTGTGAGGCCGACTATACCTCACCAACAGAGGCATAGGTCAACTTGGCTGAAATGAAGCCAGGGCCAGCCTATGAGTGTAAATCATTATTTCCTGCTAAAGGAAAGAATACGATCGAAAATAATACAAAATTCCCAGAAAAAACTTATACGTTTGATGTCACTAAGTGTGAAGAAATTTTTGATTTACTGGTTAAAGATGCTCATATTTTAGTACCCCCAGGTGCTAAATTACCACCATTAGAGCAACGACAGAAAAGAGGTTTTTGTAAATTTCATAATTATCTTGGTCATACAACCTCTCAATATTACCTTTTCAGGGATCTCGTGCAAAAGTCGCTGCAAGAGGGTAGGCTGAAGTTTGCTGCAAGAAAGATGAAGATTGATATTAATCCTCTTAGGCAAGAGGAAGCTTTGTTTCTCGACCCAGTGGGCATCAATATGGTAGAGATTACTAAATTTCCTGAGGACAATATGGTCGAAGAGGGAACTGGAGAAAGTCCTGATGTCGGCCTAGCAGATGTGTACCCAAGGCCTGAGGAAGATTTGCTAGACTTCCTTTATTTCTGTAAGAATAAAGGTTCACAAGCTTGCTTGTGTCCTAGATGTGGCGCTTTGACTGACAAAATAGCTGCTGAAAATTTCCATAAGCTACAGTTAGAGAAGAACAAAACCAAGCCACACAATCAAAGGTTCCCTACACCTAGGGACCCAAAGAGAGCTATGGGAAACTCGCATGTTAAACTTAGGAGCTATATTCCCCCAGCGAAAGCTCCTAACGGGACCTGGATTAAACCCCAAGGGAGAAAGGGCACACCAATTGATGGGGCACCAAACAGAGGGAAGTCGGCTATTGACTATCGATATGAGTTCAAGTCAGAGAAGAAAATCCACATCTCTGAAAACTACATGGGGAAGAATCCCATGACTCGAGCCCAATGGAGAAGCTCTCAGCATTGAAAGCAAGCTTAGAGGCAAGCGGCTGCTGGCTAGTTTGCTACAAACAAAGGTGGAAATTAGAGGCAGTACCAGGTGAAAGTCGACTCCTCTGTGAAAGAATGAATCAAAGGATTCGTGAATCGACCAGCTGCAAAATGTTCTGAAGAAGCCACTGACGATTTTGATTCTGAATTTGAAGAGAGTTTGAATATCTTAGTCAATGTAGTATCAATTCTGCCAGCAGAATATGATTGCTTGACGAAAGTAGAGGATTCAGCAGACACGGATGCTGAGGAGATGGCTTTACATAAGCCAACGTGTTATTTTGTCATGAACAATGGTTCCATTGAGAACCAAGATGCTTTCTTTGAGAAACCAGATATGGCGATGAGGAGCCATTTAAAGCCCCTTTTAATAAGGGCTAAGGTCGAATGGGTGGCTATCAATAAGGTGTTGGTAGACTGTGGTGCTACGGTGAACATTATGCAACACCACCTATTACAGAAAATCGATAAATATGACACCAATGTTAGATATCATAACATGGTCTTATCATACTACGAAGGAAGAACTAATAACACCATGGGTGTGATCCAAGTGAACATCATTGTCAGCTCAGTTACTAGGCCGACTATTTTCATGGTGATTCAAGGCAAGCCAAGTTACAATCTCCTAGTAGGGAGAGAATTGCTACACGGAGTGGGGGCTGTGCCATCCTCTATGCATCAGCGTTTGGTGATCTGGAGGGAAGATGGCATAGTCGAGAATATTGAAGCTGATCAAGGGTATTTTATGGCTGATGTGAACAATGTCAGAAAGAAGCAGTTCGACAGGAAATTGGCTAATATTTCCCCATGCCAACCTGCTAAAGAAGTATATGCCAACCTTGATGAATAATTTGTTTCATTGAAGTTACATGAAACCCATGGCTTTATATGGGATGTGGAACCTCTCGAGGATCCATACTGTGCTAACCGGCCGACAGGCTGGGGAGACATCAATGATAATGTCTGAGCTAGATGCTCTAAATAGGATTTCGACATATATCGCTGAAAGTAAAATAAATTCAGCACTGGAAGCTGAAGAAAATATGGTTGTCGAAGCCAATAAAACATAAGTTCTAAATGAAGGAGCTACTTTGGATATTGAGCCAAAGATACCAGATATACTAGAGATGGTCGAAGAAAACGTCGATAAGCAGCGTCTGGATTGCATATATGACGAAGAACCCTTAGGCTTCGAAAAGGATCCAATGGCACCAGAAAAGATGAAGCCACAAGAACCTTTAGAAGAAATAGATCTTGGAGAAAAGGGGGATAAAAGACCAACTTATATCAGCGCTAACATCAACCCAAAGTTGAAATTTGAGGTAATATCTTTATTAAAAGAATTTAAAGATTATTTTGCTTGGGACTATAATAAAATGCCAGGTTTAAGCAGGACTTGGTAGAACTAAAATTACCAATAAAAGCTGGAAAGAAACCAGTAAAGAAGACGCCCAGATGTTTCGCTTCAGCCATAATGTCAAAAATAAAAGAGGAGGTAGAAAGACTCCTCAAAAGCAGATTCATAAGAACTGCAAGATATGTTGACTGGTTGGCAAACATTGTGCCAGTAATTAAGAAAAATGGAAAATTAAGGGTATGCATAGATTTTAGAGATTTAAATGCTGCTACCCCAAAAGACGAGTATGCCATGCCTGTGGAAGAAATGTTGGTAGACTCGGTCGCTGGTTTTGAATATCTAAGTATGCTTGATGGTTATTCTGGTTACAACCAAATTTTTATTGCATATGAAGATGTGTCGAAGACGGCGTTTCGCTGCCCTGGGGAACTGGGAACCTATGAATGGGTTGTCATGCCATTCGATTTAAAAAATGTTGGAGAGACATATCAAAGGGTAATGAATTCTATGTTTCATTATTTTATTGAAGATTTCATGCAAGTTTACATTGATGATATTGTAATAAAGTCGAACAGTAAACCAACTCAACTGCAACACCTTCGAAAGTCTTTCGAAATGATGAGAAAACATGGATTAAAAATGAATCCATTAAAATGTTCTTTTTGTGTGTAGGCAGGTGATTTTCTTGGCTTTGTAGTGCATAAAAAAGGCATATAAGTAAATAAAAGTAACACCAAATCCATCATGGACATCAAACCACTGTCGACCAAAAAGGAACTTCAATCTTTGTTGGGCAAGATAAATTTCCTAAGGAGGTTCATATCCAACTTAAGAGGAAAAACCAAAGTATTTTCACCACTACTTCGACTAAAAAATGAAGATTTCGTTTGGCAAGAGGAGCATTAAGAGGATTTCGACAAAATCAAAGACTACTTAGTAAAGCCTCTAATATTGGCACCTCCTATTAGACATAGGCCTATAAGGTTATATATTGCAGCCTCAGATGCGACTATAGGTAGTATGTTAGTCCAACAGGATGAAAAAGGTGTCGAGAGACCTGTGTATTATCTTAGTCGAATGCTAAATAATCCTGAGACTAGGTATAGTGATATAGAAAAACTATGCCTTTGCCTGTATTTATCTTGTATTAAACTAAAGAAATATATAAAGCCTATTGATGTGTATGTATCTTCTCATTTCGATATTATTAAGCACATGTTATCCAAACCAATTTTACATAGTCGAATTGGTAAATGGGCTTTAGCGTTAACTGAGTATTCTCTGACTTACATGCCCTTAAAAGCAATGAAAGGACAAGTAGTGGCATATTTTTTTGTCGACCATTCAATGGTTGGTATACCTCAAAGTTATGTAGATTTAGTGCCATGGAAATTATACTTTGATGGTTCTAGCCATAAGAATAGAGTTGGAATAGGAGGAATTATAATTTCTCCCAGTGGAATTCCAGCAGAGTTCAAGTATAAAATCGACGGTATATGCACAAATAATGAAGCAGAATACGAGTCTTTAATAACATGACTTAAACTGCTACTAGATTTGGGGGCAAGGAACATTGAAATTACGGGAGACTCTAAATTAGTGATTAAATAAGTATCAAAGGAGTACAAATATGTTAAAGAAAATTTAATCATGTATTTTGTGATTACCATCAGATTATTAAAACAATTCGAGCAAGTAAGTATTCGACACATACCTCGAAGAGAGAATGAAAAGACTAATGACCTAGCACAAGAAGCCATAGGATATAAGACAGATCAAAATGAAGAACTTACCCAAGTAAGAGAAAAAGTTAGAGCAACTTTGTTATCCCCTTCAGATTTGTCGATCCTGAAGTTAGGGGGTATAGGTGCCGAAAATTTTCAAATTTTAACCATTAACAATTGACAAGAGAATGATTGGCGAAAGCCATTGGCTAACTATCTGCGCATCCCCACGGGTTTGAAAGATCGTAAGATCAAGTATCATGCTCTCAGTTATGTTTTGATAGATAATGTATTATTTAAGAAAACTGTTGAAGGAGTTTTGTTAAAATGCCTTGGAGAAAGTGAGGCATATGTGGCAGTGTCAAGTGTGCATAGTGGAGCATGTGGTGCACATCAAGCAGGACACAAAATGAAATGGATTTTGGTGCGTTTAGGCGTCTATTGGCCTTCAATGCTAAAAGATTGAATCGAATTTGCTAAAGGTTTCCAGGAATGGAATATGTATGGGGGCTTACAACATGTCCCTGCAAGTGAATTACATGCAGTTATAAAGCCCTGACCATTCAGAGGGTGGTCTTTAGATGTGATTGGAGAAATAAAACCAGCATCATCAAAACAAAAAAGATATATTTTAGTCGGTATTGATTAATTTACAAAATGGGTCGAGGAAGTAGCTTTAAGTAACGTCGACCAAGAAGTTGTTATTAATTTTATACAAAATCACATCATCTGTCGGTTTGGAATTCCAGAAACAATTACGACCGACCAAGGATCAGTGTTTACTGGACAAAAAATGCAAGAATTTGCGCAAGAAGTTGGAATTAAATTGTTAACTTCTACTCCTTACTATGCTCAAGCAAATGGCCAAGTCAAAGCTACCAATAAAGTGATAATTAGCCTAATTAAGAAGCATGTAGGAAAGAAGCCAATGAATTGGCATAAAACATTGGATCAAGCCTTATGGGTGCGTAGAACTTCCCCTAAGGAACCAACAGGAACTACTCCATTTCGACTTGCATATGGGCATTATGCAATGTTACCAGTGGAGATACATGTCCAATCAATAAGAATCCAAAGACAACATGAAATACCATTTGAGGATTACTGGAATATGATGGAAGACGAGCTTGTCAGCATAGATGAGGAAAGGATGTTAGCCCTTGATTCGTTAATAAGACAGAAAGAAAGAGTCGCCAGAGCTTACAACAAAAAAGTAAAGGATAAAGTATTTGATTTCGATGATCTAGTATGGAAAGTGATATTTCCTATGGACAAAAATGATAGGGTTTTAGAGAAATGGTCCCCAAATTGGGAAGGACCTTTTAATGTGATACAAGTTTTTTCAAATAATGCCTATGAGCTTGAGGAGTTAGCCCCAGATCGACGGATCTTAAGGATAAATGGCAAGTACTTAAAAAAGTATAAGCCCATTCTTTAAGAAATCAAAATCTTGACGGAATAAATATTCGTCAAACCAACGAGCTGGTAAAATTTTGTTGAGACCAGCAAATTCAAAACACGCATAAAATATGGAGATTACATATAAAACAAACAAATAAAGGATTCGTTAAAATTTGGCTTAGAGCCATGAAGAAATTACAATATTGTTGTTACAATGATTAAAAATGCTTAAATTTGGCTTGAAATGACTGTAGTTCACCATGGAGGTTAGTGGCCTGATATTCAAAACCTTCTGCCTGAATCTTAAGTGTTTCAAGCTCTGTTTCGACAGAAGAAATCGCGTCACTTTCAGCCACGGAGTCCACAGTCATCTGCTAAGCTTTTGCTTGGATGGGATTAATCACATTGTTAATTTCTCCCTCTTGCTTGGTGATTAATTCTAATTCCTTGTTGAGAGCAAAAATCTGGTTATGGATTTCAGCAGCTCTGTTTTGTTTGGGAATCAGTTCCTATTTCTTCTTTTCAACCATTTCTAACAAACCATTAATTTCTTCAGTAACCTGCACCACCATATCCAACTTTTCTTTCACAAAGGCTTCCTTCGACTCAACCGCTGCCTCATTTGCTCGAATTCTTTCAACATTTTGGCGTAAAGGGATGAAAAGTTTCTCAAATGCCGTTATCATCAACCTGGCTGGTTCAGACATATTGAGTTCCTTCATTTGAGAAAGAGCTTCTGAGAGTTCTGGGCCAAGAGTTGGATCAAAATGGAGCAGATGAGGCATATCGGGATTCAAAGCATGAGTCCGAATTTTATCATCATATTTTTGGCTTTAACTACTTCAGGAATCATCTTGTCATTATGTGCTTGAGATGGGTTGGAGTCAGAAGAAAGAGTGCGAGAACTCACAAAGAGATGCAACTTAGCAATTGCTTCTAGACCATAAGGATTGACTCCCATGTGTTTTAGCTTAGTGGGTGAGTCGACCTTTGTTCTCCCAGAAGAAACGAGAGGCACGCCTTGCATGCTTTCAGGAGGGGGGAAAATTCAGGAAGTGGTGACATTCTTATTTTCTTCTGAATCCTGCGGGAAATCTGAAAGGCTAGAATCAAAACTAGTTGAACTATAACCCTTATGTTAGGCAGGACTAGTGACTGAGTCAGAGTCACTAAGAGTAGCCGAAATAGTCAGGTCGATAAACTCACCATCAGCAAAATCAAGATTCTCATGATGGTGATGGGAAGAAGCTTCTGACAAAGGGGTATATTCAGGTACGCGTTGTTGTTGATCAGAGGTGTTAACCCACAGAAAGTGAGAAAAGGTATTAGCCAAAACAAATTCAACAAGCAGAAAATGAAAGAAACTAGAAAATAACCAGCTAATACCTGTGTCGACAAATTAAGATCGACATACTCGTCCTTAGCTGAAACCTCAGTAAGGTTTCTCATTGGTCTTTGAACTTCAACAACCCTAGGGGCACGAGTCGGAGTAACCAGAGTTGTGTCAACCACGATGGTGTCAGCACCCAAATCCGAAGTGGCTTCAAAACTTTCGACCAAAACCATGTTAAGTCTCCTTCTTGTAATAAGAGGAATTTAGACATCAGCTGGCTCCTTTGTTTCATCAACAAGTTTCAAACCAACGTTTGCTTCAGCACCCTGGGGTATATGTGCCTTTGTCTTCTTCTTCTTCGCCACCCCGCCTTCAGTATAGGAATCTTTTTTCCTCTTATGGCTTTTGGATTTGTGGGAGTGTTGTGAGTGTTAAACATCAGGTCAAGGCTACAGTATCAAAGAAATATGTAAATTAAAGCAATTATGTTAGTCGATGATGGAAGTTTTGAATCGACAGAATATACCTTAGCCCGCTCAGAAGTATGCTTTTTATCCTTCTTGGACCTTTTGGATTTGTCAGAGGGAGCAGCCAAATCCGCTGAGCGTTTTTGACTCTGGAAAACAAGGAAAATATTAATACAAGTTTAGGGCGTAAACAACATAAAAATAAGAAGTATATAAATACACCCACCGAAGAAGCCTTCTTTAGTGAAGAAGAAATGGGTTCATCGTCAGAGGGTGTATGGTCAGGAATGATCTACAAAATTAAGCTAAGTCAGATATTCCAAATCAAGAATGATAGCTGACATAAAGTTGAGTTTAAACCTGACGCGTTGAAGGTTTTTGTTTTCCGACAGAAACGGCACCCGCCTGATCTATTGGTATAGCTGTAAGACTAGTGTAAAACAATCAGATAAGCAACCAAAGTAAAACAGGAAGGGGGTAAACTTTCCAGAAATCGTTACCAATTTGTGTAGTCAAAAGTACTCTAACATATCGGAGATCATAATGAAGATGCCCCAAATAGTTAGGTAGGTAATACTTCGTCGGTACCACTCTGTCGGCCTTTGTCCTATAGGCATTTTGCATATCCGGTATAGAGCAATACCACCAATCAGGAATAGGTGGGCCAAAGGGCTGGATGGCAAAGGAGGAAATTTGATGTTTCCTAAATGAAGAGCGTAAAGATATATCTTTCGCATAACTAGGGAATTTTAGTGTCGAGATTCTATCAGTTACCTTCTCCTTTAATTCGACAACAGCCTCATAGATGGTCCGACAAAGATCATTAGGTCGATACACAATTCAGAAGTAATTTTGGAAAGCTCGAATTTGTTTAATATGAGTAATCTTACACTTGGTCGCCTTTGCCTGAAAATTTGAGAAAGTTGTGGTTAGTTCAGTCATCTTAGCATTAGAATCACCAATGAATGTAACAAAATATGTCTGCCACCAAGTTTCAAATTCTTTGGCGCAGTAAAAAGAAGGTTGGAAAGGAGTGAGAGTGATTGTGGGCCTTCGTGCCCATAGATTCCCTATATCATCCTTGATCATTTCGAAGGGTTGTTCAGTTGTGATGTCGAACAACAGCCCATGAGAATTGAAAAAAGATATAGGAACAAGTTGACAGAGGCCAAATTATCGAGCCACCAAGTTAGGCTGGTAAGCGACCAAACCTGGGTTTACATCGACAATCACAGTAGATAAGAATTGGGGAGTCAATTAACGCCTCAAAAGGATTAAATTTTTCTTGTCCTCTTCTCTAGTGAGTGGAAAATCCCTAATAAACCACTATGGGCCATCTTGTCTAGCATAAAAAGTGGCCATCGAGGGGGTAAAGTCGACTCTTGTTAGCATAATGGTAAACAGCAGCCTGAAGACGTCAGGATTTAGGGAGCTTTTATTGATAGGAGTCAGAGGGAGAAGGCGTTGCCAGACGATATGGTTTTGAGATGGAGGACATGCTACCTTTCTATTTCTAAAAGGCTTAATCTCCTCATAGAAAGTGGCATTCAACCATAGCTGCAAGAGCCAGAAGGAACCATGGACTAGGACGTTCTTTTTCTTTGGATTATTAGGGTCAAAACACTTTATTTGGTTAGCAGCATCAGTCAAAGCTGCATAGAGAGAGGCCAAAATCAACTGGCCTAAAGCAACATTTTCACCCATATGCAACTGGGTAGCCAGATAAGAAAATTGTTTGGCCACCTGCATTAACCTGGAACAAAAAACAAAGCGAGATAGCCACAAGGTTAGAAACGCCACATGCTCTTCATCAGTTACAGGACCAGAGGTTTGAGCATGATGGTCGATGAAATTATTATATGTTGGCTTTCCAGCTTCACCCACATCAAACCTTATTGACACAGGTTCAACATCTCTATAGTTGAAAACCGTGTCAGATGGTTTCAGCCCAGTGATGGCAGCGACGTCGAATAAGGTAGGAGTGATCATACCGCATTTAATATGAAAGGTGTTGGTCGACCCCTCCCAGAAATATATGGAAGCTAGGAGCATGCCACTAGAATAAGGTTGACCACATCGGAAAAGTTCTAGCAGGGTATAGATACCCATCTTTTTCCATTGGTCCCCTTTGGCAGTTTCTAAACGTGCCACCCAAGCACAAAATTTAGGGCAACACAGAGGTGGAGAGGTCCTAAAGTTCCTGTCAATATATTTAAGTGATATAGGGTTTGTAGAAGTGATGATGGGTTTGGTAGCAGTACTAGTGGGGAAAAAAGCCTCCTTATCATCTACATAGATTTCAGAGGGTGCATCAGCAGGAAATGGTCCTAAAAAGGCTAAGGGTTTCTTCTCAAGAGAGAAAGGGATAAGTACCTGCGATTTCCAGATTTTCGCTTTCTCCTCAGAAAATGGAGGTTATGGTACATAGGCTTTACCTTCGACAAGGTGCATTTTAAGAGCAGCGGCTGGAGAAGAGGTTTGATTTTTTACATTCACCATTGTAAAAGGTTGAAGGAGGATGAAGATGAAGAACGGCGATGGTGTGTAGTTTTTGGATTTTTGTTTTCTAAAAAGCAAGGTATTGAAGAAGTGAAGGAAAATAAAAAAAAATGGGAAATAAGGGTATTTATAGACCCTGAGGAAAGATGAAATAATGGGAAATTTTTTGTGATTTCCCAAAGTTCAAATCACGTCAGTTAGTGGGGCGTGTGCCACAGGACCAACGTGAGTTAGTGGGCCACGTTTCCCACTAAAAGTGCAATGATGGTAAGCAATTAATGTCGCACGTCTCGAAACTGAAAGGCATGGTACGCTACCATGATTTCGTGACGTCACAGAAAAGATAGAACAATAATGTTCACTTTTTGAGAAATTGAAATGATTTGGTCGAATGGTGAAACCGACGCTTCAGAGATGCCATTATCTCATATTAGTCGAAATTCAAAAATGGCATCTCTGGGGGGGAATTTTGTTACCTTGGAAAATCTTAAGGAATTCAAGTACATGTGATAAATGAAGATATTCTCATAAGTTAGGAGTCATCCTCCAAAATAAGGGTTTTTTGGGAAACAAGAGCCAATGTATGAAAAGTTGGTTTTATTAAGTCAGAGTTAATGCTTGGAAGGAGTCACACTGAAACTGTCGAAATTGAACTACGTCGACTAGGAAGAAATAAAAGGATATGTCAGGGGGATAAAATTGGTTTAGTCGACCAAAGGGTAAAAGACAAGGACTTGGTCGAAAATGGTTTTAGTTGACAAAGAAGGGTTTCTTGGACTTAGAGGAAGTGTGATTATTCTTTGCCAGAAAGAAAGCGTTGAAGCAAGGCAGAAGAGGTTTATGTTCAAGAGGCTTAGAGGAATGGTGGGCAGTTACCAACAACCCACGACGTGTTCAAGTTCCAAATAGGTGGAACTTCAAAATCATGAGTAGTTACTAGCAATCCATGACATGTTTGAGCGCCAAATAGGTGGAATCATCTAGTGAAGAAGTTACCTCAAGATGTTAATATTAGCCGTAGATTTTATCTAGGTAGTTACTTTTTGAACACTATAAATAGGCAGATTTTGTGTAGTTTGTGTGTGTTCACTTGTACTCTCAAATCACTTGTCAAACTCTCTCATTCCGAGCGTCAGGAAATCAAGAGTGAAGAGTGATTGATGTACGTGAATCACCGTTTTTATTTCAATGCAAATCTTTTATCTTTCAATTATATCTTCTGAGTACTTTATCTATTTTCTCTTTACTGTTGAGCAAGATCTATACGTTATCTTCTATTTCACATAAACAATTCGACACTATCTATGGGTCACGAGTCACTTGTCAGTTAGTTTAGTGAGTCTCGCTTTTTTGTATGAATATCTTCTGTCGGTCACCAGTTACCAGTCAGTCGATTAAATCATAGTGTGGAAAACCATTACACCCGTTTCTCCAGTCAAAAGAAAACCGTTTCCCTTGACTAATATTTCGATGGAATAGGTGTGATAACAAAAACTCTTAGCACGCGTCTTGAGATCAAATGGTCGATCTTGCAAGTTACCCTCAGTTTAGGACTCTTGGAGGACCAGCGGTTGTTTAATGAAGAGAGATTCAACGCTTATGGTTTTTTTCTTTTGATTTTAATTTCTTGTTCTATTATGTTTTAAATTGATTCAACTTCAAAAGTTAATATCTCTTTCATTTTAGTTCCAAAAAATACCAAAGTTTTTCCTAAAATTTTCTTTTTTATCTTTTTGATCCATATTTTTCATTATTTTTATTTTTTATTTTACTATTTTAATAATTTTTTTACTTTCTATCTTATTTTTAACTGGTTAATTAATGCTTTTCCGACTTTAAAAGTTCTGGAAAAAATTGTTAACACTTGTTGACTTGTGCTT
Source organism: Vicia faba (assembly GCA_948472305.1). Lineage (NCBI taxonomy): Eukaryota > Viridiplantae > Streptophyta > Magnoliopsida > Fabales > Fabaceae > Vicia > Vicia faba. The sequence goes on along the minus strand of OX451741.1, from coordinate 777,789,373 downwards.
GAACTTTGGTAATTTTTTGGGATTTTCATTGAGTGTTTTGATACACTTTGTGTATTTCATCAACTAATTCCAAATTATGTATCATTTTAAATTCATTTTTTAATTTTTTTAATTGCAATTTCAATTCCCTTTTTATTTTAGTTCTGACTTTGACTATTTTTAGTGGTCATGTGGAAATGATAACTTGATTCACTTTGATTTTGGTTCTATCTTTCTTCTTCTTCATATATTTCTATTTTTATTTTATTTTTGATCATGACCTAGGTCTTGATATTTTTGTTTTGACTTGTGCTACAAGTTTTTAGGAGTATGGTTTCTACCATATCTCTAACATGTATGGTACATAGATTTTTATTAACAGACCTCGTATGGTATTGACTTCTACATAAGTCCATCTGCGATTGCTTAACATAGCTCTAAATTTGTCCCGAATAAGAAAATGATCATTCGTGCCTCAAACTTTATGTTTGAATGTCCAAGTATGGTTGATTGATTATCTTTGGCCCAATACCTATGAGACTTGCTGTTAGGAGGTTTTGATTTTATCAATCCTCTAATGAGCCATCATTATTTTTGTTCCAAGAATCATCATTCAATCATCATTGATCATACATTGTGACTATTAACTTCTAACTCACTAACTATTAAACTTACTTTATACTTTTATTCTTTATGCATTTAACTTTATGCACTTTCATCTTTAGCATTTACCACATATGGACCTTCGTAGTTGGGTGTCCATTTACCACTTGAATCGAGGCGAGGTAGCAGAATCTTCTTGAGTAGCAAATCTCCTTCCTTGAACACTCGAGGGCGCACTTTATTGTCGAAGGCTTTCATCATCTGCTTCTGGTATAATTGACCGTGGCACAAAGCTGTTAAGTGTTTCTCTTCAATGTGGTTGATCAGATCAATAGATACTCAATAATTTTCCTGACCTGATACCAAATGATATTGTTAAGATTTAGTCTCAGTTTAAACTTTCGCAAATGCTCGAATAACTTTTGTAAATGTATGATGTGATCCTCCTCTGTATGAGATTTGGTGATCATATCATATACGTATACCTCAAAAATTTTACGAATCATGAAATAGTGTGATAAGGTGGCAGAACTGACTGTTATACTGGTTTTGCGTTTGTATTCGCAAATGTTGCGGTAAGCAAGAGCCGCCGCCGAATTTTCTTTTATCCAATAAAGGAAAGGGTGAAAAGAACAGAAAAAGACCTTTTCGAGAGTTTTCTGAGTAAGGGGGGTAGATTATGGAAAGGGAAGGTGTTAGCACTCTTTCCATCCGTAGTTATCTACGGGCTCTTAGATGATAGCTCATGTTTTGAAAATTGCTTATGCTTTGTGTGTTTTGAAAATGCCTTAGTGCGGTGATTCGCTTTGTGATAACTCTTGTATCAGTCCTCAAGAGTGTTGACAAGGAGAATGTTTTTGAAAGTTGTTTCCAGAAAGAGTTTTGTGTACGTGTAAAAGTTTGTTTTGTTTTATTTTAAGTAAGCATCTATGAACTATCTACTTTACTCGAAAGATTGTTCTTTTCCTCTTTTCGTTTAGACAGTGCTATCCTTTATTAGTGAGTAGGTAACCCTAGTCGTTGGATGTCTTTAGGGACGGGCGAGGGTCATCGTACAGTCATAAAGGTAATTGTAGGACGCTTTAGCAATTTATCGTAAGGGACTAGATCATTTACCGAAAGGAAACATCGAAGGGTCATCAAGGAACTATGATCTTTTTAATCGAGGGTCTTTGCTAAAGCGTCCCACATTCGAGAGACATGACTGCTTTATTCCAAAGGCAACAAGTGGGGGTACCTTAGAGGTGCACGTGTGCGAGTGTGTTATCTTTCAGTTAATTATCTTCAGATGTTTAAGTTTGCTAGAGTTTTCTTTTGTCTTGCCATACAAGCCTAATAGCATACATATAACAGTTAAATATATATACAAGTTTACAAGAAATATAAAGGCGAGAAATAAAGTTCCTACGCAATTACAAGGCTTTGGTGTAGTTACATGAATAATGAAACTACGAGAATTTAAACTACGACTATTACAATTATTATACGACCTATACAATTTGTCTAATAAATATAAATAGAAAATGAATAGAAATAAAAATAAGAAAAATGTTAAGAAAATAATTAAAACCTAAGATTCTAAGTGTTAGAAAAGATATTTTTGGTATTTTTTGTTTGGAAAATAATAAAAGTGTGAATTAATAATTAAAAACCTAACTCTGATTAATTTACAAGTTAATTATGAAATAAAATCAATATTGATTAAATCAAAACAACTTTTATGTCAAAAATTATTTCAATTAATTAAAAACCTAAAACTAATATTTAATGATTTTTTGTGATTTTATATGTTAATTAAATTAATGATAGAAAACAAATTAAGTGAAAAATAAATAAATGAAAAGGGTTTAGAAAATAAAATAGTCAAAAAAGTGAAAAATGCATGGGGTGTGTGTATAACCCATGCCCCTTGGGTCACAGTCAGGCGTCTCATCCACCAAGCCAAGCTATTATTTGTGATTCAAACTTGTTCTGCGTAACAACAGGAACTCATTTGGACAGTTAATAAATATTATCAATGCATGAAATTAATTATATGAATGTTTGAAAGAAAAACAAATCAGAGAAGATGAGTATGCTTGTTTCAAGCATCAATGGCCATGACTTTTGACCTATTCTTACCCTTAGATACCTCAGAAATAATTTGTAACGGATGGCTTGGACTGAAAGTGGTTGGATCTTTGGTTTTGACTTTGCCCTAGTTTTTGACAAAATTTGAGATTTTTAGAGAGTGTTATCAGGCAGCCAATTTTGTGGTCTCTAGTGTATGAGGGTGTTGTGTTTATATAGAGGAGGAATTTATGTCAAAAATAATGGAAGAAATCTCATGGCATCAATTGCATGATTTGTTTCCAAAATTCATTTGAAAAACTTTCTAAACTTGTGAAAATCTTGTCTTAATGATATTTGCTTGGTTGTCATGATTTTGATAGCTTACTATGAGCAATTTGGACCCCAAGTAATTCAAATCTTAGGTCTTACATGCCTTGTTCATTAATCTTGCATTTTATTTGATTTAATTTGAGTTTAAATGAATAAAATCAAAAATAAATGAAATAAGAATTAAAATAATGCATGGATCGGTTTAGGGGTTCTTAATCATATTGTAAACATGTTCAAACCTTAAAACCTAGGCCCATTAGTCCACAAGTTCAATATTTCTCAATTTGCACTTCATGCACTTTCTAAAAAATTTCCCAATTTGTGCAAGCCATAACTTGCTCAATTTTTTTAATCTTTTGGAGACGATCTTTGACTTTTTAGAAATCTCAAGATGTTTCCTACAACATCTATGTTGACTATTTTTGCATTTGGAGAAATTATCTTGATGTAAATGGTCTTGGAAAAAAGTGTCTTTTGTTGACTTTCTAAAAGTGACCTATAATGTATGAGCTTGTATCTTTCCAATGGTGCATTTCTTGGACTTGAGGTCAAAATAGAAATTGTAGGGAATTAGATTCTCTTCAAATGAGCTTTGGTTGGGGAAAAATAGGTGAAGTATGTGAAAGTTATGCCTGGTCAAAATTTAATTGACTTTTCCTAGGAAACCCTAATTTAGCAAATCTTGACTTTTGATGATCTGAGGACTTTCCTTGAGGAATCATGATCAACCCTTGATTAAATGATGAATTTCACTTAAAAGTGTTTATGTTGACTAAAAATCTTGAAGTTTGACTGTATATAGGCCAAAATGGACTTTTGACCTAGTACAATTGATTTTGAGGCATTTGAGCAATTGACTGAGCAAACTTGTAGTGGAATGCATGAAATTTGTCATGGAAAATCTTGAAGGCATATTAGGACCATGGCAAACATTTGTAACCTTTGGAGCTTACACATCTTGATGAAAAGTGAAACCCTAATTAGAGGTTCATTACTTAGGAGGAGAGTTTGTATGATCAATTCTTGGTCAACCTTGAGCAATTGAGGACCTCTAGAAGCATGTATTGAGTGAAAATGGGAGGGAAAATTTTGGGGTACAACAGCTGCCCCTGTTCAATCTTCTTAAACCTGAGGATTTAGATTGGCTTGTTTTCCTTTAGTGATCAGAAGGTGGGAGAGGATTGAACACTAGAGTGCCCAGAAATTTGCACTCGCATGAAGTAACACTATTGGTTGATGCTAATAGGGAATGGGCTTACAAATTCCATTTGGAGTGGATGAGTGAGAGTCGTCGGAGATGGGCTTAAATATGCCATCAGAAGTAGATGACTAAGATTCATAAATGGTCCCTTTATGGGGATTCCTATTCCTGTTGTCTGAGGAGGAGTCCACTAGGGGATGTTGATTTCTGTTGTTTTCCTGTTTAAGGAAAACTCTATGGGGAATAGAGTATAGGAACTTCAGTTACCCATGACTCTATTGAGGGGTTATCTCTGGATTAGAGAGATGAAAGTTTGTTGTTTTCTGGTTGAAATCCAGACTTCACAGTAATTTTTCGGGGAGAATGAAATTAACTACTATCTGGAAATGTATCAGAAGAAACCTGTGTAGGGTTATTTCAGGATGAGTCCGGGTAAGACTTCCTCTGGAAGTGTATGAGAAGGAACCTGTGTAGGGCTGTTTTAGGAGATATATGAGAGGGAGCCTGGGTAGGGAAGCTTCAGGATGAGTCTGGGTAAAACTGCATTTGGAAATTGTAAGAAGGAACCTGGGTAGGGTTGCCTCAGGATGCGTTAGTGTAAAATTGAATCTGGAAATTGTGAGAAGGAACCTGGGTAGGGTTGCCTCAGGACGAGTCCATGTAAAATTGCATTTGGAAATTCAAGAGAAGGAACCTGGGTAGGGTTGCCTCAGGATGTGTCCGTGTAAAACTGCATCTGGAAATTCAAAAGAAGGAACCTGGGTAGGGTTGCCTAAGGATGAGTTTGTGTAAAACTGCATCTGGAAATTCAAGAGAAGGAACCTGGGTAGGGTTGCCTCAGGATGAGCCCGTGTAAAATTGCATCTGGAGATTCTGAGAAGGAACCTGAGTAAGGTTTCTTCAGGATGAGTCAGTGTAAAACTTTATAAGGAGGGAGAAGGAACCCGTGTAAGATTGCTTCATGAAGAGCCCGTATAAAGCTATATTTGGAAGTCAGAAGAAACCCGTGTAAGATTTCTTCATGAAGAGCCCGTATAAAGCTGTATTTGGAAGTCAGAAGAAAACCGTGTAAGATTTCTTCATGAAGATCCCGTATAAAGCTGTATTTGGAAGTCAGAAGAAACCCATGTAAGATTTCTTCATGATGAGTCCGTGTAAAGCTGTATTTGGAAGTCAGAAGAAACCCGTGTAAGATTGCTTCATGATGAGCCCGTGTAAAGCTGTATTTGGAATTCAGAAGAAACCCGTGTAAGATTTCTTCATGATGAGCCTGTGTAAAGCTGTATTTGGAAGTCATAAGAAACCCGTGTAAGATTGCTTCATGTTGAGCCCGTGTAAAGCTGTATTTGGAAGTCAGAAGAAACCCGTGTAAGATTGCTTCACGATGAGCCCGTGTAAAGCTGTATTTGGAAGTCAGAAGAAACTCGTGTAAGATTGCTTCATGATAAGCCCGTGTAAAGCTGTATTTAGAATTCAAAATAAACCCGTGTAAGATTGCTTCATGATGAGCCCGTGTAAAGCTGTATTTGGAATTCAGAAGAAACCCGTGTAAGATTGCTCCATGTTGAGCCCGTGTGAAGATGTATTTGGAAGTCAGAAGAAACCCGTGTAAGATTGCTTCATGATGAGCCCGTGTAAAGCTGTATTTGGTCGCACAGATAATTACTTTGTTTTGTTTCAGGAGCTAATCCTGAACCTGTTGAAAATTGTTGATGATAAATATCTGTTGATTGATCTTTCCTGAAAAGGTAAAGCGTTAGTTGTATGCAATGTCATGATGTATGAAATGCATTGTGTAATGGTCTTCTCAAAATAAATGAGATTGGGATGTATGCATTTGTACTGCAGATGCTATGACATTTGTAGAATGATGTATGAATGCAATATGTGAATGTATCAATTGTTCTATTGCAGCGCTGTTGAATTAGGGAAAATAAATCCCTGATTGCAGTTGGCGATGAAGAATGTAGGTCTTCAGATTTTGTTAAAGCTAAACTGTTGGGGGATGATCTTCCGTTGTTAGAGAAATAAACTTTGTTGGGGAAGGAAATCTCTGTGCACTGCCTGAGGATTTTGTGAAATCCTATTGGGGAATCTTGAGAAGTTTGATGACTTTACTGGGGAAAACCTGATGTCGGAGCAGTAGTTGGAAATTCCTATTCTGTCGGGGATACAAGAACACCTGACATCACTAGGTTTTAAGCTGAGGATATTGCGACGACTTTTTAGTAAGACGCCCCTGCCTCTGTACCAGTTGGAGAAAGTACCTGCAGAGCCTTTGTGGATGGTTTGAGTGTCATCCCGACTCCTGGGGTGCTTGGTAAATGTTGATCAGGGTGATAAGTCTTCTAATGATAAACAAATGACAAGATGACGGGACATAGTCGTACGTTTTTAATCCTTAACTTTTTCCTGGACCTCCCTTTCGGGTTTTCAGTCCACCGAGATACCCTTTTTTGCTCAAGCCGCCTTTTCAGGTTTTTGACTTTCCGGGTGTATAATATTTTTGTATATATCCCTAATTTTTTCCCGAACTCTTTTGGTTCACCGGGATGCCCTTAATTTTTCCTAGACCTGTCAACCTAGCGGGTCTTTTTCATGCGAAGTATTTTCTGACTATGTCCGTGCTCATAGGATGTGGAGAGTTGTCACTGTCTATGACAACAATGAAGAAGTGAAAAACACAAGAAAGGGGGTTGAATTGAAACTTAAAATCAAATGCAATAGACTCAATATTTTTATCCTAGTTCGCTTGATCTCAAACTACTCCAGTCCATCCGCCAAGGTGATTTCACCTCTCTCCAACGAGGACTTAATCCACTAATCAAACAGATTACAAAACTACTTTGACAACTGCCAAAGTCTTCTTGAGTATGACCACAACCCGGTTTATCTCAGGGAACAATATCTTAATCAAAGAACAATTAACTGTGTACTATTTGTTTTTCGTTACAAAAAATGTATCACTAATGTGATGTATTACACAATTTGAGTATATGAAAGCATATGAATATTTGTAGCTTTTTGAGATGTATGAGCAGTCGTTAGCGAAAATCGTAAACGATTTATCCTTAGAGCTTGTTTATATAGGCGTGGAAATCTGTCCAAAATAAAACGTGATAATGGACACTCAATGCACTTTCCATACTGAGAAGATTCTTGTCTGAATGAAGCCGTTGCAAATGATACTGTCTTAATGGAAAAGTAACGCTTCAGAACTTGGGAATCTTGCATGCTGCTTTACTTCAGAACTTTGATAACTCAGAGATATGAGAATATGTTGGCGCGTTAGACTTCTGTTCAGAATCAGAATATCTTTTACTTTAGCGTAGATTCTAATCATCATTCTTCAGAATATTCTGATTGCTCATCTTGGAAGTTGTTGTGGCTTAACTTCTGATGTCGTTTCAGTCAGAACTTCTGTACAACATACAACACAAATTTAGAGTGCACATTTGTTCTTTGTGTTTGTTATCATAAAAACTCTTATAAGGGTTGTAGAATCAAACTATGTTCTAATAATCTCCCCCTTTTTGATGATGATAAAAACTAGTATTTTCAATAAAAAATTAGAGAACAAAAAGCTTAAGAGAGTCTCCCCCTGAGTTTAGTACTCAGATAGAGATGAGTTACTTCCTTGAAGTTCCTTCTCGTTAGAGATTTTGATACATCTTCTTCTGTCTTTATCAGAGTATGTTCCTGTTCATGCTTTTAGAAAAAATAGAAGTTAAGATATTTAGAATGTTTGAGACTTTGTTCCGGTATACTGTTATTGAAAATATCTTACGTTCTCCCCATTTTTGTCAGGTATCAAAAAACAATATAATCAGAGTAAAAAAGATGATTTGTATTGAAAACAGACTGCAATGATATTTTTCAGAAACAAAGAGGATAAGATGAAGAATACAAAATATAAGTTAAATAAAATCTAAGATGAAGGGGGAAGTCATATGAACAACGCTTCCAGCAAGCTCTTAATCTGAGTGTTTGTTCTTCCTGCCATTGTACCCAATGAGTTTCCCAATTAAATCTTCTATGATTACTATCTTCTTCCCCATAACATATGACGTGACCTGGTGGTTGGATGAAGTAGCATGAATCCAAAACTCTTTAACAAGAATGGGAAATGTTGGACCTAGCATACGATCAAAGTATCTGTTCCATCCCTGTGTTGTTACATCTTCATACAGATCAAACTCGTTTTCCTGTAAACTCTTAAAATCAATGATCAATTCACATAGAACTTCAAGGTTGTCGGCCGAAGTGAGCAGTGTTCTAATGGGCTCCTCATACTGTTCTGTTGACGAAGAACCAAGAGCACTGTTAAGATTCTTGAGGCTTGATGAGGATGCCATTGTTCACACGAATTCTTTGAAGAAAACTGATAGAAAGGGTTTTTGAAAAACTAGAGCAAGAGAGAATATTGAAAGCAGTAAGACGTGAATGAAATAGTAAATTGAGTTTTATAAACACTTTTGAAAACATAATCAGTAAGAAAGAGAAAATGAGTAATGATTATACTGAATTAATGAAACCTAAAATTAGGGGATTTCGCGAGATATTGAACAGTTACCAATGACAAGTGTCTCAATGCATCCAATCAGAGCCTTGAACCCTTCAAATTTTGAATGCATGTTCAGCCTCAGAGGGTAGCTTGTGAGAGGATGACAGATGTTTGATTGTGTGAACTGCACGCCTCTATCTTTGAAATGAAAAGTTCAGATCTTCATAGATAGATTCTGAGGCAACTTTACTCCTAACTTCTGAAGACAAGTTGATCAGATGTTCACAGAAAACAATAAAATCCTGAGGGTTAGAATATGCAAATAAAACATTTTATTCTGGACATAATTTCATGCTGAGATGTTTCAGAATGAAATTGAATCTATCTTCAGATAGGAGTTTTGTAAACACATCAGCCCATTGATGGTCTGTGTCAATAAACTTTAAAGTGAGAATTCCTTTCTGAATATAATCCCTAATAAAATGATGTTTTATTTCTATATGCTTAGCCCTAGAATGCAAAATGGGATTTCTGGATAGACAGATGGCAGAAGTATTATCACAGAAGATAAGGATTTTACTCTCAAATATGTTGAAGTCTTCAAGCTGACTTTTTATCCAGAGCATTTGTGTTCTACATCTAGCAGCTGCTATGTATTCAGCTTCTGCTATTGACAATGCAATTGTGGATTGTCTCTTGCTGGTCCATGAGATCAGATTGTCTCCCAGAAACTGGCAGCTTCCAGAAGTACTTTTATGCTCTACTCTGTCTCCAACAAAGTCAGCATCACAGTATCCTACTAAGTTGTATTCATTGGATTTTCTATAAAACAAACCCAGGTTAGTAGTACCTTTCAGATACTTGAAAATTTGCTTAACTGCTGTTAAGTGAGATTCTCTAGGATCTGATTGGAATCTAGCACATAAACAAACGCTAAATAAAATATCAGGCCTTGAAGCCGTCAGATAAAGGAGAGAGCCAATCATACCTCTGTAGATCTTTTGTTCTAGCTTTTTACTTACCTCTTCCTTTTCCAGAATGCATGTGGGGTGCATTGGAGTCTTTGATGGCTTACATTCTGAGAGGTCAATATTCTTCAGAAGTTCTCTGACGTATTTGCTCTGGTGAATGTAAGTTCCTTCCGGAGTCTGGTTTATCTGAATGCCCAGAAAGAATTTAAGTTCCCCCATTAAGCTCATCTCAAACTCTGCCTTCATGCACTTAGCAAATTCTCTTCCCATAGAAGGTTTAGTAGATCCAAAAATAATGTCATCTACATAAATTTGACAAACTAAGATGTCATTCTTAAATGTCTTACAGAACAGGGTTGTGTCCACTTTCCCTTTGGTGAATTCCTTTTCTAACAGAAAGTTACTTAGCCTTTCATACCAAGCTCTGGGAGCTTATTTCAGACCGTAAAGTGACTTTTTGAGTTTGAAAACATATTCTGGGTGTTTGGAATTTTCAAACCCAGAGGGTTGGTGCACATATACCTCTCCATCAATGTAACCATTTAAGAATTCACTTTTGACATCCATCTGATACAGAGTGATGCCATTATTTACAGCAAAAGAGATTAAGAGTCTGATAGATTCTAACCTGGCGACTGGAGCAAAGATTTCTATATAGTCTATTCCCTCTTGCTGACTATAACCCTGTGCCACCAGTCGTGCCTTGTTTCTAATGACTTCTCCTTGCTCATTTAGTTTGTTTCTGAACACCCACTTTGTTCCAATGATGTTGAAATCCTTTTGGTTTGGGAACCAGATCCCATACGTCATTTCTAGTGAACTGGTTTAACTCCTCCTGCATTGCCAGAATCTAGTCATTGTCCAGAAGAGCTTCATCAATTGTTGTTGGTTCAATCAGAGATTCCAATCCCATGAGGGATTCTTCAGAGTTTATGAATGTTGATCTTGTTCTAATTGGATCATCCTTCTTTCCTAGAATCTTATCTTCTGGGTGAGCTATGCTGCTTTTGGATAACTTTTTCTGGAGTTGATCAATAGAAGGTACTGGAACACTTGTGACATTTCCTTCTGAAGTTGTTGGAGCGTCTCTTTTGGGAACTTCTGACGAGTTGTCTTCAGCACCTGTGAATTCAACTTCTATATCTGCAAAATATTCATTCTACTTTGACTTTTGAGGGTCAAGCTTATCATCAAATCTAACATTGATTGACTCTTCAACAATCTGTATTTCTGTATTGTATACTCTGTACCCTCTTGAGCGTTCAGAGTATCCTAACATAATACACTTCTGTGCTTTAGAGTCAAACTTGTTCAGATGATCTTTAGTATTAAGAATAAAATATGTACATCCAAAAGGATGGAAATAAGAAATGTTGGGCTCTCTGTTCTTCCACAAATCATATGGAGTCTTTTCCAGAATAGGTCTTATAAAGATTCTATTCTGAATATATCACGCTGTGTTAATTGATTCTTCCCAGAAGATCTTAGCAATGTTAGTCTCATTGATCATGGTTCTGGCCATTTCTTGCAATGTTATGTTCTTTCGTTCTACAACTCCATTTTGTTGAGGAGTTCTAGGACAAGAGAAATCATGCGAAATGCCTTTTTCATTAAAAAATGTTTCAAATTTTTTGTTTTCAAATTCTCCACCGTGATCACTTCTGACTTTGACAATTCTAAGATCCTTTTCATTCTGAACTTGGTTACAAAAAGCAACAAACACAGAATGTGACTCGTCCTTGTGTCTTAAGAAATTTACCCATGTCCATCTGCTATAGTCGTATACGATCACTAACCCATACTTCTTGCCACTAACAGATGCAGTTTTTACTGGTCCAAATAAGTCTATGTGCAGAAGTTCTAATGGCCTATAGGTGGAAACAACATTTTTAGCTTTAAAAGAAGGTTTTGCAAATTTTCCTTTCTGACATGCTTCACATAGAGCATCTGAGCTGAACTTCAGATTAGGAAGTCCTCTGACCAGATTGAGTTTATTAATCTAAGATATTCTTTTCATACTAACATGCCCCAATCTTCTGTGCCAAAACCATTGCTCGTTGTTAACAGAAAGAAGGCATTTTACATTCTGACTTTTTAGTTCAGAAAGTTTTATCTTATAAATTTTGTTTTTCCTCTTTCCATTAAACATGATGGTTCCATCTTTCTGACTAACAGCTTTGCATGAATTTTGATTAAAGATTATATCATAACCGTTATCACTTAATTGACTTATGGATAACAGGTTATGCATCAATCCATCAACTAATAGCACATTATTAATAGAAGTAATATTACCATTACCTATTGTTCCAGAGCCAATGATATTCCCTCTTTGGTTGCCTCCAAAGCCCACGTAGCCTCCAAGTTTAAGTTCCAGGCTTTGGAACATATGCTTTCTTCCCGTCATGTGTCGAGAGCATCCAGAGTCCAGGTACCATGACTGGTGTTTTAGCCTTGCTACTAAAGATATCTGCTACATATATAATTTTGTCCTTAGGTACCCATATACTTTTTAGTCCTGGTTTGTTAGTTTTACCAAAATTCTGTTTGAATTTTGGTTTTGCAGAATAATCATTGCTAGTGTATTTCAGTCATGTGTGTGCCCATATGTGAAGTTTGATTTTAGTGGTGTGCGTTTTATTATTAGGTCCATGACTTTCTTAGGTGGAGATACCTTACCTTGGTATCCTATTCCTTTTCTGCCAATTCTGCTAACTCCGTAGATCATTGAAGCCATCTTGCTTCTATCTATGTTTTTAGCCAGAAACTTCTGAAAGTTGTGATCATATTCTTTTATAATTTTATCAGCGCTACTAGGAGCCTCTGAGATTATTTCTTTCTGAGAGTTTTGTAAATCAATTTCTAGTTTTGAAATCTTTTCTTTTAGCTCAAAATTTTCTAATCTTAGACTCACAGTTTCTTCATAGTCCGAGACAAGATCCCTTTTTAGGTTCTTGAATTTGACTCTGGTGTGATGATACCTTTCCAGAATCTCATTTAGGCTTTCTGCTAGTTCATCTTTAGAGAAATTAACAGTAAAATCGGGAAATACCTCTTATGTGTCTAATTCTGAGTCTGACTGAGATGCTTCGCTGTCTTTTGTCACATTTTCCATAAGAGCAATGTTGGCTCTTTCATCATCTGATTCTGAGTCTGCATCAGAGGTATTTGAATCATCCCATGTTGCCATGAGACTTTTCTTCTTCTCCTTGAGGAACTTCTTTTTGGGCTTCTCCTTATGAAACCTTGGACAATCACTTTTGTAGTGCCCCTGTTCATTGCACTCATAGCAGATGATGTCTCTGTTGTTTGACTTCCTTTTACCAAATGAAGATTTATATCTTCTATGTCCAGAGGAGGGCTCAGACTTTCTGTATCCGGAGGAGGATTCATTTTGATTCCCTGACCTTCTGGAATTCTTGAATTTTCTTTGTCTCTGCTTCCACAGTTGATTGGCCCTTCTAGAGAGAAGAGACATTTCGTCTTCTTCTGATGAGGACCCGTCAGAGGTTTCTTCCATAGCTTGAAAAACCTTATAATTAAGTTTTTTGTTAGATTTTAATGCTAAAGGCTTAACTTGCTTCTGAGGCTCGTCGTCTTCTAGCTCTATCTCATGGTTTCTGAGGGAGCTAACAAGTTCCTCCAGAGATATCTTATTGAGATCTTTAGCCAACTTAAGAGCAGTGACTATTGGCCTCCATTTCTTTGGTAAACGTATGATGATCTTCTTCACGTGATCAGCAGTAGAATACCCTTTGTCAAGAACTCTCAGCCCAGCAACAAGAATCTGGAATCTTGAGAACATCGCTTCTATGGATTCATTGTCATCCATCTTGAAAGCTTTGTATTTCTGAATGAGCGCAAGGGCCTTGGTTTCTTTAACTTGTATGTTGCCTTCATGCATCATTCTCAGAGAGTCAAACATGTTTTTGGATGTCTCTCTGTTTGAGATCTTCTCATACTCTGAGTATGAGATGGCATTGAGAAGAATTATTCCGGCTTTATGATGGTTTCTGAAATCACGCTTTTGCTGGTCAGACATTCTTTTTCTATCTATCTTCTGACCACTTTCATCCACTGGATGTGTGTATCCATCAATTACCATGTCCCATAGATCAGCATCATGAGCCAGAAAGAAGCTCTCAATTCTGTCTTTCCAGTAGTCAAAATTTTCTCCATCAAAGACTGGAGGTTTGCCGCTGATTTTGTCCTTGTCATCATGATAGTCATTGCTGATGTTTTGGCTTGGTCCCACCATAGTGTTTTTCTAAAGCTTGGATCTTGTACTGACACAGTTAAGTGTATGAACATAGAACCAGGCGCTCTGATGCCAATTGAAGAAGTGAAAAACACAAGAAGGGGGGGTGAATTGAAACTTAAAAATAAAATGCAATAGACTCAAGATTTTTATCCTAGTTCGCTTGACCTCAGACTACTCTAGTCCACCCACCAAGGTGATTTCGCCTCTCTCCAACGAGGACTTAATCCACTAATCAAACAGATTACAAAACTACTTTGACAACTGCCAAAGTCTTCTTGAGTATGACCACAACCCAGTTTATCTCAAGGAACAATATCTTAATCAAAGAACAATTAACTGTGTACTATTTGTTTTTCATTACAAAAACTGTATCACTACTGTGATGTATTACACAATTTGAGTATATGAAAGAATATGAATATTTGTAGATTTTTGAGATGTATGAGCATTCGTTAGCGAAAATCATAAACGATTTATCCTTAGAGCTTGTTTATATAGGCATGGAAATCTGTCCAAAATAAAACGTGATAATGGACACTCAATGCACTTTCCACACTGAGAAGATTCTTGTCTGAATGAAGCCGTTGCAAATGGTACTGTCTTAATGGAAAAGTAACGCTTCAGAACTTGGGAATCTTGCATGCTGCTTTACTTCAGAACATTGATAACTCAAAGATATGAGAATTTGTTGGCGTGTTAGACTTTTGTTCAGAATCAGAATATCTTTTACTTTAGCGCAGATTTTGATCATCATTCTTCAGAACATTCTGATTGCTCAGCTTGGAAGCTACTATGGCTTAACTTCTGATGTCGTTTCAGTTAGAACTTCTTTACAACATACAACTCAAATTAAGAGTGCACATTTGTTCTTTGTGTTTGTTATCATCAAAACTCTTATAAGGGTTGTAGAATCAAACTATGTTCTAACAAATAGGTGTTGTAGAAATGCTAGAAAATTATTTATGTGATCGCATATGCCCTTTCATACGTGGGAGCCTGTGTGGGGCTGCTTCAGGATGAATCTGGTGCACCTGATGTTTGATCAAGTTTCTGATAGTCTTGAATTTCCTAGGTATCTTTTCTAAGAACTATCATGGAGGATTCAATGACATGATACTAACACCATCTGATACTACTGGCACAGACAAGCAATTTGGTGGTGCTAAAGATTCAAATTTCACAGTGATTTTCTGCTGGAATCCCCGATCAATGTAACAGCCCCCGAGTGATTCAGATGGAGATCTGCCCCTGGCTATTCAGCATTTTAGGAGAGATTCTTTGCATATTGGCTTGACTTCCCCAGATTAATTAGACACCATGTCATGCCCCTTGATTATGAAAGGCTTGTATTGGGAATGTTTTTTCTGTCTGAGGTGATTCTGTCCATTAAGGGAGTCTTCGTTCACTGAAAATTCATTGTGTGAATTTCTCTGCCATTTGAACAATTAACCATATGCAAAAAATTTCATTTAAAGAATGCAAAGCTTATGTCTGTCTTGAAATTTTTTGAAAATGCATTTTTTGTAGTAAAACAAAATTTGCAAGAATGTGATATCAACTCATGATTTATAGCAAGCCTTACTGGAGTCAGGATACCTTTGTAACAGTATGCTCTCGAACTAACCCATGCTTCATCTAGGACTTTTAAGGGTTGTAACGTGGCCTGGTTCACGGTTTAAGAAACAAAGGATAAAGGCTCAAAATTTATTTGTACCCACCCATTCTTCGTGATTTTCTTCAGTCCTATGCTCAGTTAATTGTGCATTTCGAATCCCATTTGAGTTCTGGAATGTTAGCCCCAATATTTCGGTGATGGCTTAGAAATTGAACGTTTGTTTGAGAAGGAAGTCATTTTTGTGACCTTTTATTTTTGTTGAGGATTTGTAGGACCTCTTTCTTTTTTGATTTTGCTATCCCTGCCTTTTGCCTGAACAGTTTCTTTTGTGATTACAGCCAGCGGGATGCTCCAGTTTTTTTCTTAAGTCTCCTTCATAGGTTTTGACTTAATGGGCTTTTATTTTGAGAGATAATGACTGCCTATTCTTAATGATTATGTGGAACCATCACCATCTTTTGGAGAGCATCTTCTATACTATTTGTCGTGTATGAAGGGAAAGCTTGCGACTAATGCACATTTGAATTAACTGAGAAAACTACCCTGCCCCAGGTTATGATTAAGGGTTTTAATTTGTGTGAAAATAAAACTTATACTTCTTAGGCTCAAAGGGGTTGACTAGGGATTATCTTCCTTATAACTCCACTGTTTAGGATTTGAAACATCGCCTGTACATCGTCAGCGGGGTCTGTTCAAAAGCATATTGTATAGATTGTGGCATCATTCTCGTCATCCTCCCTCTAAAGGCTTAGAGCTTTTAATCAAGAGTTAAATATCACAAAAAGGAAGTAAGAAAGTAGTTTAATCATAATGAAAACAAATTAATTCAAGACAAACATGTGTAATGCATTAATGAAATAACAAAGTTTGACATGACAATAATTGTTTGAACAAACAAAGAAAATACAACTTGAGAATTCAAGTGAACAAAAATGCTCTCAATCCTGGCCATGATTTGGCATGGGAGCAGTGATCACGTTGGGAGTCTCAGGATGGTCGAACTCAATCTCCTTGGCATAAATCATATTTTGAATCTTGTATTTTAGTGCCCAACAATCGTTAGTATCATGCCCAGGACTGCCAGAATGATATGCACACCTTACATCGGGATTGTAGTTAGGAGAAAAAGTCTTAGGGTTTGGATGAGGTCCTATCAACGTAATCAAATTCATCCTCAACATATGTTGTAATGCTTGAGACAGCGGCATGTTGATCTTGGTAAAGTGTCTCTTAGGCTCGTCTTGCCTTCACTAATTACCCCATTGTTATGGTCGTTGCACGCGTGCCGAATTAGAGACCAGCACTGCCCCTACAGATTGGTGGTAATCTGCCCTATTACGACCCTTCTGGCCATACATAGCATTGGCTTCCCTCTTACCATCAAATGGCTTCTTCTCAGCATTAAAAGGTGCAGCCATCGGGATCTTCCCACTCTTTATATCACTTTCGATCCTTTCTCCAGTCAGAACCATCTTTGTGAACCCAGATAAGGAACTCTCAATCAGCAGATTAAAGAATGGGCCTGTCAGAGTGCCCATGAACATGTCTACCATTTCCCAATCATTCAGAGGAGGTTGTACCCTGCCAGCTAGATTCCTCCATTTCTGGGCATATTCCTTGAAGCCTTCGCTAGAACCCATAGACATGCTTTGAAGTTGTGTACGAGTTGGAGCGAGGTTAGCATTGTATTGGTACTGCTTGTAGAAAATAGCAGCCAAGTCTTTCCAGGTACGAATGTCTGTTCTTTCTAGCTAATAGAACCACTCCAGTTACGTGCCAGCTAAGCTTTCTTGGAAGAAATGGACCCATAACATTCGGTCAGCAGTGTGAGGCTGGATCTTCCTGACATGGGACCTTAAGTGCAACTTAGGACAGGAGACATTGTCATACTTAGCAAATGTGGGAACCTTGAACTTTGGTGGGATGACCACTCCAGGAACCAGCACTAACTCTTCAAAGTACAAGCCAGGTACCTACTGAATCTCTATAGCATTGAGACGATCCTCCAACTATTTGTATTTATTGTCAGCAGGAGGACATTGTTCCTTAGAGTAATCAGCTTCTTCTTCATCAGCTTCGGGGTTGTTGACTTCTTCATGATTATCCCCATTGTTTGATGGAGTTGTGAGATCCAGAGATCGTTTAACCGGTCCTTTGAGTCTTCTTCCCATATTCAAGATGTTAGCTGGTTTCTTTGCCGCCTTCTTCTTCTTCTTCTCTTTGATGACGAGAGCTTTCAGTTCTTCCTTCCCCTGGGCCAAAGCCATGAACATTTGTTGGAACTGAGTGTTTTGAGCTTGAAGGTCTTTTACTGTTTGTTCAAGGGACATTTCTTTTGCTGAAATAAACAAAAAAAGATGAGAAACCTGTACTCGAAGACCTGTTATGAAATTGCATGCATGCAATGTTTTCAAGGATCTCGCGGGGTAAACAAGAAAATGTCAGAAGTTGAAATTTGCAGCTTTGATTGAAGAATTTAGTATCATTGAGTGTCCTTCTACGAGAGTCAAGCTCACCATATCAAGTGGGTCATAACCCCTGACTCAAGTTGTTGAGTTTTGATCTTTTGACGGTATTGGCTAGAGAAAAATAAATCCCCTTGTCCCTTGCTAGACGTCTGATTTATCATAACCTGCATCACAAACCCTTGAGATCCTTGAAATGGTTAAGGAAATGTCGTGGAATGATGTTATGGTGTGTATGCTATGTGTTAAGCAAAAGTGTAAGGTGATGAAGAAAAGTGAGTCTAAGAAGTCCAGGTTACTGGATAATGACTGTAAACAAATCCTGCAAGGAGATCATATTGTTAGATAAAAACCCTGCAAGTAGCTCAAGTTGAAAGCAAAAAAATCACACAAGCAGCCTTAGGGTTAGGCTTGTATGGGGTTTATAGGTAAGTACCCTCTTGAAATTTAGTTGGCTCAACCTGTCCTAGTAATAGTAACCGGGTTCTAAGGGATCTCAATATGACTGATCTTTCCCACAAGTTTCGTTCTGATCGACAATTGACTTGCCAGCAAACAAAATCAGGAGTCAAATCTCAATGAGTATAGTATCGAGTATCAACCAAATTAGGACTACACCAAATACCGCTATCTCACTATTTCCTAATGGCCAATTTGGTCAATTAAAGGTTCTAAGGTCAGTTGATGCTTTATGACACCACACAGCGGCCCTGTATTCTCCTTGATTACTCAAGGGCTACCGATACCAACCAAAGTGTCACATCAACCTAGATATCGCTTCAACCGTGTCAGTATACCCTGAACATTTTCCATGATCTATTGCTACTTACCTAAAAGGTTCCCCAGATCTGGGTGTAGGATCTACAGTAACACAAACAAATCCCTCAAAATTAAAGCAATCAAAGCACATAAAGCAATTAAATAATGAACTAACTCTAAGGTAAACCCACTTTTTGTGATCCCCAGCAGAGTCTCCAGTTCTGTGATATGGTGGCAGAACCGACTGTTAGTACTGGTTTTGCATTTGTGTTCGCAAATATTGCGGTAAGCAAGAGTCGTTGCCGACTTTTCTTTTATCCAATAAAGGAAAGGGTGAAAAGAATAGAAACAGATCTTTTCAAGAGTTTTCTGAGTAAGGGGGTAGATTATGGAAAGGGAAGGTGTTAACACCCTTTCCATTCGTAGTTATCTACGGGCTCTTAGATGCTAGCTCATGTTTTTAAAATTGCTTATGCTTTGTATGTTTTGAAAATTGTTTTGAAAATGCCTTAGTGCGGAAATTTGCTTTGTGATAACTCTTGTATCAGTCCTCAAGAGTGGGGGTACCTTAAAGGTGCACGTGTGCGAGTGTGTTGTCTTTCAGTTATTTATCTTCAGATGTTTAAGTTTGCTAGCATTTGCTTTTGTCTTACCATACAAGCCTATTAGCATACATCTAACAGTTAAATATATACAAGTTTACAAGAAATATAAAGGCGAGAAATAAAGTTCCTACGCTATTACAAGGTTTTGGTGTAGTTAGATAAATAATGAAACTACGAGAATTTAAACTACGGCTATTACAATTATTATGCGACCTATACAATTTGTTTAATAAATATAAATATCAAATGAATAGAAATAAAAATAAGAAAAGTGTTAAGAAAATAATTAAAACCTAAGATTCTAAGTGTTAGAAAATATATTTTTGGTATTTTTTGTTTGGAAAATAATAAAAGTGTGAATTAATAATTAAAAACATAACTCTGATTAATTTACAAGTTAATTATGAAATAAAATTAATATTGATTAAATCAAAACAACTTTTATGTCAAAAATTATTTTAATTAATTAAAAGCCTAAAAATAATATTTAATGATTTTTTTGTGATTTTATATGTTAATTAAATTAGTGATAGAAAACAAATTAAGTGAAAAATAAATAAATGAAAAGGGTTAGAAAAGAAAATAGTCAAAAAAGTGAAAAATGCATGGGGTGGGTGTTGAACCCATGCCCCTTGGGTCACAATCAGGCGCCTCATCCACCAAGCCAAGCTATTGTTTGTGATTCAAACTTGTTCTACGTAACAACAAGAACTCATTTGAGCAGTTAATAAATATTAGCAATGCATGAAATTAATTATATGAATGTTTGAAAGAAAAACAAATCAGATAAGATGAGTATGCTTGTTTCAAGCATCAATGACCATGGCTTTTGACCTATTCTTACCCTTAGATACCTCAGAAATGATTTGTAATGCATGGCTTGGACTGAAAGTGGCTGGATCTTTGGTTTTGAATTTGCCCTAGTTTTGATAAAATTTGAGATTTTTAGAGAGTGTTCTTGGGCAGCCAATTTCGTGGTCTCTAGTGTATGAGGGTGTTGTGTTTATATAGAGGAGGAATTTATTTAAAAAATAATGAAAGAAATCTCATAGGCATTAATTGCATGATTTGTTTCCAAAATTCATTTGAAAAACTTTCCAAACTTGTGAAAATCTTGTCTTAATGATATTTTCTTGGTTGTCACGATTTTGACAGCTTGCTATGAGCTATTTGGACCCCAAGAAATTCAATTCTCAAGCCTTACATGCCTTGTGCATTAATCTTGCATTTTATTTGATTTAATTTGATTTTAAATGAATAAAATAAAAAATAAATGAAATAAAAATTAAAATAATGCATGGATCGGTTTAGAGGTTCTTAATCATGTTGTAAACACGTTCAAACCTTAAAACCTAGGCCCATTAGTCCACAAGTTCAATATTTCTCAATTTTCACTTCATGCGCTTTCTAAAAAATTTCCCAATTTGTGCAAGCCATAACTTTCTCAATTTTTTTTATCTTTTGGTGATGATATTTGACTTTTTAGAAATCTCAAGATGTTCCTTACAACCTCTATGTTGACTATTTTTGCATTTGGAGAAATTATCTTGATGTAAGTGGTCTTGGAAAAAAGTGTCTTTTGTTGACTTTCTGAAAGTGACCTGTAATGTATGAGCTTGTATCTTTCCAATGGTGCATTTCTTGGACTTGAGGGAATAAGAGAAATTATAGGGAATTAGACTCTCTTCAAAATTAGATTTGGTTGGGGAAAATGGATGAAGTATGTGAAAGTTATGCTTGGTCAAAGTTCAATTGACTTTTTCTAGGAAACCCTAGTTTAGGAAATCTTGACTTTTGATGATTTGAGGACTTTCCTTGAGGAATCATGATCAACACTTGATTAAATGATGAATATCACTTAAAAATGTTGATTTTGACCAAAAATCTTGAAGTTTGACTATATATAGGCCACAATTGACTTTTGACCTAGTACAATTGATTTTCAGGCATTTGAGCAATTGATTGAGCAAACTTGTAGTGGAATGCATGAAATTTGTCATGGACAATCTTGAAGGCATATTAGGACCATGGCAAAAATTTGTGACCTTTGGAGCTTACACATCTTGATGAAAAGTGAAACCCTAATTAGAGGTTCTTTGCTTAAGAGGAGAGTTTGTCTGATCAATTCTTGGTCAACCTTGAGCAATTGAGGACCTCTAGAAGCATTTCTTAAGTGAAAATGGGAGGGAAATTTTTTGGGTACAACAAATAGAATTCCCATAGCCTGTTGATGAGTTTCCCATGCGTTCTTCAGACCAAACAAAATTACTTTATAGCAGAAATGCCCCAAGGTGTCATCATAATAGTCTTTTCATATCTTCGAGTGCCATTTTGATTTGATTATAACCCGAGAAACCATCCATGAATGAGAATACCGAAGCTTGAGTTGTATTGTCCACCAAAACATATATGTGAGGTAACGGGAAATCGTCTTTGGGACTCACTTTTTTCAGTATGTGTACTTTTCCATCCTTATTGGGTACTACCACGATGTTAGCTATCCAAGGTGGATAATCTACCACTGCTAAGAACCTCGTGTCAAATTATTTAAGGACCTCTTCTCGAATTTTTTTGGACATGTCTGGACGAGTTCTTCTGAGCTTTTGCCTGACTAGAGAGAAACCTTCTTTCAGAGGTAGTTTGTGTATCACAATGTATGTATCGAATCCTAGCATATCTCTATAAGACCAGGCGAATATATCCACATATTCATGTAGCAACTTGATCAGCCTTTCTTTATGCTTTTCTCCAATGTTGCCCCTAGCTTGATCTCTTTCAGATCTTCCTCTATGCCAAGGTTAATGGTTTCAATAGATTCCTGGTATGGTTGTATATTGTCAGCTTTTTGCTCTATTTCCCTCGCCAATTCTTTAGAAAGTTCAATACCTTCGTCATCTTCCTCTTTAGCATGGTTGATGGGTGCATCAAAATTGTATCGGATAGCACCAATAACATTATCGGTGATTTTAGGCATGGATCTACATATTTATCATGTTTTGGTGAAGTTTTTGGTGTGCGAATTTGGAAAATGCATATGAAGAAAAGTATTTCCATTTTTAAGTGTAAGAGATAAATGCAAGAGAAAGACAGGGATCTTAATTGAATGTGAAATATAACTTTTATTAGTCGTATATAATGTTTGAAACAAAATGGGAGACCCTTTCAAGAAACCCCTATGCCCCAGGCTTGACATAAGTTCTTTCAAAAATAATAAAAATCACTTTGGAAATAAAATGATCTCGGGAATCTCCACAACTGTCCAGTTCTTGAGTTCTTTTCCTGGAGCACACTCACAGATGAAGTCAAATGCCTTTTTGATGTTGTTCTTGTTAAATATCATTGCCACCTGTCCGTCATGCTCTACTCTTTTATTGATAAATACTTCCTGAATGGGAGGAAACTGTTCTTTTATTCCTTCATGGTCAGTGACTACCTCAATTGCATTCACAGTCGGACCACCATGTGGAGGCATGGGGTTCGTCCTGGTGTTCGGTTTGTCAAAAGTGATATCCTGAGAATCCAACAAATCCTGAACTTTGTGTCTGAAGGCCCAACATTTTTTATAGTATGCCCTGGAGAATTGGCATGATACTCGCACCTGGCATTTGCATCATACATTGGTGGAGGTGCCCAAATTGGAGGAGCTAGAGGCTTTTGCTCTACCAGAGATGCTTTGAGTAGATTCCGCAGCAATTGACTATGAGGCACGGGGAGAGAGTCAAACTTTCTTTATGGCCTTTTATTCTGCTGTTGTTCTCGTGGAATTATTAGTGGTTGTTGTGCCCTTGGTTGTGAGGCTACAACATTAATTTCTCCCTCCCTCTTTTGTGAGAAGTTAGGAACATGTGTTTTTGAATTATAAGGGGTACTAGATGACGCCCCTTGTATATTTCCACTCTTTATGCCTACTTCAATTCTCTTACCGATAGTCACTAAATCAGAAAATCCGGAAGAAACACTTCATAGTACAACCCTTGTAAAGCTCCCATGAACATGTCGACCAATTATTTCTCCAAAAGTGGTGGTTGTATACGGGATGCCATTTCTCTCCACCTTTGGGCATATTCTTTGAAGGACTCTTCTTTCTTATGAGACAGGTTCTGGAGTTGCATGTGGGTAAGTGGCATGTCCAAGTTATATTTGTACTGTTTCAAGAAGGCATTGGTAAGATTTTCCCATGTCTGGACATGACTCTGTTCCAACTGCATGTACCAATCCAGGGATGCCCCACTTAAACTGCCTTGGAAGAAATGAATCATCAACTCCTGGTCTTGAGCATAGGCATGTGTTTTCCTGCAATACATGTGTAGATGGTTCCTTGGACAGGTGAGCCCCTTGTATTTTCCAAAGTCAGGCACTTTGAATTTCGGTGGGATCACCACATCAGGAACTAGACCCATTTCGAGGGCATCTACATTGAAAGCTCGTAACCCTCTATGGATTTTAACCTTTCCTCAAGAGCTTGATTGACATCCTTTAAGTCGAGGTCTCCATATTGCAAATCCAATTAGTTTTCTATGTTAATTAGAATCTGCAAGGTATGATATTCCCCTAACTTTGATGGAGGTGGGACAGACCCTTCAGTATCAGCTTGTCTTGCTTCTTTTTGAGCCACTGTGGACTTTTGTGGTCCTGATTCTAGTTCTTTTCTCGATTGATGAATGCTCGACGCACCAATAATCTGGGCTACTTCTCCAAAGGCTACCTTAGGGATTTGCTCTTGTCTATCAATGATGTTCCTCAAGGCTAGAAGAACTTGACTCATGTCTCATCTCATTGAGTCGACATTGCATTTAACTTGCTCAAGATCTTCCTTTAATGCAACTTGGATCTCCTCAATTTGTTCCATCACTTTTTATTGACGGGATCTTGTCTGATATGGTGGTCGGAGAGGTGGTGGTTTTCTTCTACCAATGGTTTAACTGGAGAAGGTTTTGAAAAAAATATGAATTTTTTTGAATTAGATGCGAATGTTTGTGAATGATGAATGCTTATGAATATGCTAAGGGTTTCGTTTTGAATGTCTTATTCGTTTGGATTTTTATTTTCAAGTTTTGATTTTTTTTATTGGTGAGTATCTTGAAATGAATACATATAAACAAAAGTATTTTCATTAATAATAATCATCCTCAAAAGGGAATATATTTCATATATTGAAAGATATTAGAACTAAAAAGCAACAACTAATGGAAGCACCAACATCTTCACGACTCTTAGTTTCTCCTTGATGATTATTATTTTTGTCATATCTGGCTTGACAATATTGATGCGGACAAGATATTTCCCTTTGGTATTCATTTTAGGACACTTCACCTAAAAAACCTTTTACTTATTACTTTTTAACCTTGTCAATAAGACAAACAAAAGGAAATAAAGGGTAAATATACGAAATGCAAAAATGTATGAATGCATGGATGTAGGACTTAGTGACGTGATTTTGTGAATGATATCTTTAAAAGGTAGGCTCCTAGTTTTGGCCTACGGATATTCTACCCTCCCCATAAGGTGGTTTCCTTAAGGATATCATGAATAACACTAGAAGGAAAGGCATAAGGGCCTCCCTTAAGTGGAGCCTCTTTACAGACCGAAACTTTCGTCTCTAGGTCATGAAAGGTCTCATAATGAGTTTTTGGTTTAAGGGTTGTACAAAGATTCATAGGTGTCATTCCAAAGTCCTACTTCCCAAGAGGATGTCTCTTGATAGGTATTCCTTTCGCGGAATTCCATCGACTCTAGGCGAAGTCGTCATATAAACTTATAGGGCTGATGTATCCCCTTGGCTAATAGACGAACCTTCTTTTTAAGGGTTTTTGAAAATATTTTTGTGATAATAAAAATCCCATCATGAATAAATATTATAATAAATAAATAAGTGCAATAAATAAACGAAAATAAATAAATAAAATAAAAACAAAAATAGAAAACACCAAAACCCTAAACCCAAAATAAACTAAACCCTAGATTTGAAGTCCCCAGCAGAATCGCCAGCTGTTGTAACTGGATTTTAAATTGAGTCACCAATACTAGTTTTTATCCTAAGGAATGGAATCTAATAGGAAACTCTTTGTACACATATATTCTAAGTTATTACTTTGTTTAGACAAAAGGAAGATGTTAGGCACCCCTCATCTACCTTATTCGCAAGGATACTAGGGTTTAAGTTTTAAAGGTTTAGGGTAAGGGTTTTAGTTTTTAATAGGGGAACTCGCCACGATTTTTATCGTATGCCTATGTATCCTCTTATGAGGAATCAGAATCTCAATTCATAGTTCGTATGGGTTTGTGTTTTTTATGTATTACGAAGATATATTAATTTCCCTTGTACTTAGTCTGAGTGTGTGAATAATAGAGATTTTGGACAAAACACGCAGTTAATTAAAATATTTTCGTAATTCTTTTAGAAAATTAATTGTTGAGTTTATTTATTATGAAAAATGATTTTGTGTTGGTTAAATGTTTTTATGTATTAATTATAGAAAATATCTTATTTAAATGCATGATTAAAATAATTTAATGCAATAAATAAAATAGATATTTTGGATGAATTTAGAAAATAATATTTGATTTAATAATAGTAATAATTAATATAACACATAATTACAAAATATAATTATAAATATATTAAAATAAAAATATAAAAATAATAAAATAAATAAATTAAAATGCGGGGAGGGTGTGAATGAAGTTAAACTAGTAAAAATAGGGGGTGCCGGTATTAGGGCCATGAATTCAGATATTGAATTCAGACCCAAAAGACAGGGGGTGTAGGTTTGAATTATGTAGTAAAATGGAGGGTGCAGTGAGTAGGGGCGCAAGTCCAGATTTGGGACTTGGCCCATTAGGTTGGGGGTGCATTTCTTATGTGTGTTAACAAAAAAAACATGTAGGGTGTGTTTAGACATGGGCCAAGACCAGAAGGGTTTGGGAGGCTCGTTTGACCAAGGTGCGGGGGGGGGGGGGGGGGGGGGGGTATACCATAACCCTGTGGATACGTATTTCAGAGTCATTTTATAAGGATCATGTGGTTATGATTGAAGGAGTATTGTAACGAATACAGGGTGGCGTGTACTGGATCACTTGACACAATATATTTTGTTTTTTGTAAAGCGACACTTTGTTTATTCTCTTCATCCCTCTCTCTCTCCATCCCGTCTCCGTCCTCTCTCTTCTAACCCAATAACACTAAAACCCTAGATTCCCAACCCGCGACGACAACCTTCTTCTCTTACCCCAAATCAGGCCCCAACGGCCATTACCCTCCCCAACTCAGACCACACCAAAAATCAAATCGCAAAACAAAATAAAAATACAAAAGAAGCTGAGTCTCGTTACTGTTACCTCCGATTGCGAATCTGTTTGTCTTCCTTCTCTTCTGATGATTGCTAACCCTTCTTCTGTTTGCAGGTGCGGCGGCAGATTCAACGTTTAGGGTTTCAGATATTGAAACCTTGGGTTCACAAGGAGTGACAGATGACAAGCGTTGACGGCGAGCCTCTCACTATTCTTCTTCCAAGCTTTTTGTAAATTTTTATCTTAATTTTCTTCCCTAATTTCTCTTTTCTGTAATAATTTTCCTCCCCCTATTCTTCTGTATCCTCTTCTTATAATGTTAGAGAAATTGGTAATTTAGGAAATTAGGGATTTAGTTCGATTTTCTTGTAATTTGTTACAGATTTGTATACTATTTGATTAGTATTGATTAGTATTGATTCATTTCTGTTTTAGTAAGATTCGATTTAGTTTTTAGTATTTGATTTTGTTCTGTTTTGGACTGTAAATATTTTTTAATAAGAAAAAAAAAATGATTTGATTTTGTTCATGTATTTGGCTTTACAAGCGTGACCTCTCCCAATGATTTATACAATAATTGTTTTCTCATTAAAATGAGCATTTCTATTTCCATGATCCAAACAATGCACGTTTTTATTCAATTAATCAGTACGGTAGGTGTTTCAACTTTTGGACCATGCATTTTCCTTTTTTGATTTGGGCTTGAATTGGGCCCATGATGGCCTCTTTAACCAGATGTTTTTTCTTAATTTAATAGAATAATTTATTAAATTAATAATAATAGCAACGCTTAATTAATGATAATATTATAATTAAAATAAAAAAATCATCAAAACAAACCAGAAAGCTGAATCGGACCATGTTGATTTTAAATATTGGGTTGTAACAAAAATGTGACCGTATATGTGCCTTCCTGATTTGCAACATACACCCCATCTTCCCTAACTTATTCTAAATGGACCAAAACATGGTATGGGCCTTTCTGATTTAGAAAGGCCTAAAAATTCTTAATGTAGCATAACCCCCTCCCCCCCCCCCCCCCCCTTTCCAACATTTGAGATGGAACATAATTTTTACATGGGCCATCCATTAATTTTGGGCTTTAGTCAAAATGAATTGATTATACACCCTTCAACCTAAATGGGCCATTCTAGGTTAGCAATGGTCCAATATTTCTTCAATGGCGTGCACCTCTCTCTATAAAAATGCACCACTCTAAAAAAGAATGAAACGTCAATGGGGCCATAAGATATTAATGGTCCATTTTAGATCAATACACCTCTCTCCCCTGTTTAAACCCCCACAATATGATTTGCTTATTTAGAAACCTAATAACAATATAACTATTGTAATGATAGGGAAATTTTGGGGTATGACACCATCAAGTCCATGTGAATAAGCTCTAGAACTCTTGAGGTGGCAAGATGTTGGATCTTCTTATGGGACATCTTTGTTTGCTTCCTAATTTGACGTTCACCAAAAATTCTCCCTTCATCAATATTTAGCTTGGGAATATCTCTAATATCTTTCTTTGATAGGATCTTCTTCATACTCTTCAGATGTATATGACTAAGTTTTTCATGCCATATGTTTACTTCATCATCTTTTGACATTAAGCATGTTAAGAGACATTCTGGAGAACTCCATAGGTAGCAATTGTATTTTGAACCGGTTCCCTTCATAACCATCTCTTTCTTATCATTTGTAATCAGGCACTCAGATTGAGTAAAGTTAACTTTAAGACCTTGATCACATAATTGACTAATACTTATCAGATTTGTTGTTATCCCTTTTACAAATAACACATTATCGAGAGTAGGTTGTCCAGCATAATCTACCTTTCCAACACCTTTGATTTCACTCTTTGACCCATCTCCAAAAGTAACATAGCTAGTAGCACGTGGTTTAATGTCCACTAGGAATTTCTTAATACCAATCATGTTTCTAGAACAACCACTATCAAAATACCAGTTCTACCTAGTTGAAGCTTTGAGAGAGGTATAAGCTGTGAGACCATACAAATCATGTTAAGGAGCTCTTTTTGACTTTGCCTCAGTATGAACAAATTTTCTTCTGTGATAAGTCATATGGTTAGGATAGCCATACAGTTTGTAATAAGAGGACTTTAAGTGACCAAACAATTCACGATAATAACATCTCCATGGCTGGTACATGGGATTATAATACCTTCCCTGATCTCTCAGCTAATGTTGTGACATGTGACTTGACATCTTCTACTCTTGTTTCTTATTTTGAAGAGCAAACTCCACTACTTGCTTGTTTTTCTTTACAACTTGGTTATTATAACCAAGACCCTTCATATTCTCAGCATTTTTCCGAGTTTGAAGTATCTTATCTAGCACAGTAGAGCCATTGTTTAGCATTCTTACATATTTAATCATATTGTCAAGTTTTGATTTTTGCAATATTACCTCTTCTTTAAGATTAGCAATGATATATAAATGCTCTTCTTTCTCAGCTTCCATTTGAGCAATAAGTATATTTTGATCCAATGCTTCCTGACTCGTTCTTTCATTATTGAGGCACATTTCAGTGAACCCATCATCCAATTCACTAAGAGTGAATTCTCCATTATATGATTCTTTATCAGACTCACAAGTTCCTTCATCATACTCATATATTCCAATCAAGGTAGTCACTTGCTTGGCTGATTCTTCTTCATGATCACTTTCCGATTCTCCCTCTAACCATGATACAAATAAGCTCTTCCCTTGCTTTTTGAGATAGGTGGCACATTCAGTTCTTATGTGTCCATATTCCTCACATTCATGGCACTGGACACCTTTCCCTTGGCTTGGCTTCTCTTCAAATTTTAACTTTCTTCCCACGTCCTTTTTTTTGTTGATGTTGAATGACATGTTCTTAGCATTTAACCTGGACATCCTCAATACCCTATTAAACTGTCTTCCCAGTAGCACAAGTTCTTCAGATACTAATTCTGAATTAACATTTCCTCTATCCTCCGAGTCTTCAATATTAGAGGAAAAATATATACTCTTCTTCTTTTTACACCTCTCATTGATTGCAGATTCAAAGGTCTCAAGCGATCTTACAAGTTCATCCATAGTCATAGTGCTTACATCATGGGATTCTTCAATGGAAATCACCTTCATGTCAAACCTCTTTGGAAGATATTTGAGCATCTTATTGATCAACTTATCCTCTGATATCTTCTCTCCCAAGTCTTTTGTGTCATTAGAAATGTCTAGAACAGTCATCTGGAAGTCCTGAATACTTTCATCCTTCTTCATCTTCAATTTCTCAAATTTTTTCGAGAGAAGTTAAAGTTTTTCCATCTTCACCTTAGGATTTCCTTCATGAACCTTCCTTAAGGTCTCCCAAGCAACTTTAGCATGCTTACAATTCTTTATCAGCTTGAACACATTCTTATCAACTCCATTGAATATGGCATTCAATGCTTTGGAGTTTCCTTGGGCTGATAACTTATCAGCATCATTCCAATCTTCTTCAGGCTTTAGCAAATCAGTAACCTTACCATCTGCATCCATAACCTTTGGTGGTTCCCATTCTTTGACAAAATTTTTTCAGGCCTTGTTTCCCAAGGATTTTATGCACATCTCTATATG
This sequence comes from Vicia faba, assembly GCA_948472305.1. Lineage (NCBI taxonomy): Eukaryota > Viridiplantae > Streptophyta > Magnoliopsida > Fabales > Fabaceae > Vicia > Vicia faba. The sequence continues at coordinate 777,759,130 of OX451741.1, read as the reverse complement.
AGGTTTCCAACTGTCATAGTTGGTACCATCTAGAATAGGTATTTTAACCATAATACCTCCATCCTTGTCCATTGCATCAGAAAGTAACTTCTACAAATCTCAGCTAGAGTCGGAGTAGGATGCCTGCTCTGATACTAATTGAAATTCTGGTTGTCAGATCCCGATGTCCTAAGAGATGTCGAAACACCATATTCGACTTCAACACGCAACAAAAATATGTATAAATAAAATAAACAGTGCTGAAGGTAAATAACACACAAATATGTTTACCCAGTTTGGTGACAACAATACCTACTCTGGGGGCTACCAAGTCAGGGACGAAATTAACTAGATAGTATTAATTTGTAGACCTCACAACAAACATCCTAATTTACAGCCTATGCACTTAATCACTACCCTTTGCTTAACTTCTACCTAAGACACACCTAGGTATGAGGCCCTCCTTAAATCCCTCTTCAATTACACTCATCATTTAGAGTAACTTTAAACACAAGTAGAGAACAAAACTAGAAGTCACTTTTCCAAAACACACAAAACTCAATGCTTAAAAGCTTATGAGAATTGACACACAAAGGCGCAATGCTTAACAACTTATGAGCATCTGACACACAAATGTTCAATGCTTACAATCTTATGAATATCTGACAGAAACTTACAACCCAACAATAAGGATTCTAAAAACCCAACAAGACATACACGTAAGTTTCTTCTGATACTAAGTATATACCAATCTATTTACAACAATATTTAGGACTGGGTTGAGCTTCAAATCGCGGCAGTGAGGCTTCACAAAGTCTGCACAAACTTCTCCAAGAAAATAAGTCTTCAATCACAAGTTTCCTAAAATGTCTCTATATTTAAAAACTTTGCATATCTTCGTAAACCAACATAAAATCTTTGATTTGTCAATATTGGACATTACATAAGCTAACTAAGTATTCCCTGAATATTCAGTAACTAACATATATTAACTGAAACATAATTGTCAGCTGCTGCAAATGCGATGTCCTATCCTCCTGGTTGGGACATCTTATACGACATATTGAAAACTGCAAGTTGGAACATCTTGTTCAACTTGTTGCTGCCAAGTTGGTTTTACCAAAATGCATGCCAATCATAATTTCAAAGAAATAACATAATTTGTTAACGCCTGAACCTTATCCTTGTAATGGTGAGAATGTAGACACCAGTGGATCAACGAACGTTGATGCGCTATTATGCAAGCTTGCCATTACTGACGTTGGCATGCCATATGGGTGTTCGCGACCATTCATAGGCATCGAAAATCCAGGAACATAAGACCTAAAATTGTTATTCCCCACTGGTCTTGGGGTCACTGGTTGACCCTGAGTTTTTATAGGGGATATCATTGGTCCACTTTGAGCGTTCGATGTTATTGTCGTCGTACTCACTGTAGTGGGTATCGTTCTGGTCATAAATATTGTGGCCGTATTTTACCCTGTTGAAAGAGGTAGTTGTTCTCCATTGTTGTTTGGTGGATTAACCATTCTTCTAACATACTTCCTTTTTGGTATTGCTTCGCTAGTTTTGGCAACTCTACCACTTCTTAATCCCATACAACAATATTAGAGAAAATTGTGTATGAAAAATGCAGAAAAATTCCTAAAAATTACACAAACTAGACACTGGGTCCCACTGAGCCTGTCAATTTGTTTATTGTGAAATTTAGTAAGCAAGAACTAGTTTTTCAAAATATAATGCCTTTGGTTACTTGCATGATCGACTAGATTGATCCTAAAATGATAGTGTATAGTTTTTGTTTAAGTTTTTTTGTATCTTAAGTTCTTCGAAAGTAAAAGGTGAATTTGAAGATAGTAACAAAAAGAATTATGAAAATGACATGAAAATAGAGAAGTTTCGTCTAGAATGTAAAAGAAATGTAAATAACTTTAATGAAAATAAACAGACATTGAAGGTAAATATGGTGTTTCATACGTACATCTCTCAAAAACTTGTTTTTCGATAACACTTTACTACTTTGAGTAAATATGAGTAATTTGTACAATATTAAACACACATAATCCTAACAGTAAAGACTCCTATTTATACTAATTTGACACTGACGATAACAAACAGTCTTCTTTTCAGAGAATGACATGTTCTCACTTACATGTGATCTACTCTTCATAGGCTTCTACGCGTCTCTTTTCAAAAGAACGTATAAGACCAAATTTCAATTATTAACCTCATTTCAAATATCTCTGCTGAATCTTGCCTCGACACATCTTTATAAAATGTTAAGTTCAAGTATTGTACCATTTGGCCATTGTGAACTTCTTTACGAACACCTCAGTCAAAATGTTATCCATTATTTATGTCGAAAATAAACTTTAACTATCTCCAATGCTCTTTTCAAACTTCCTTCGAACTCATTACTTAAACGTCAAAATTCCCCGCTAACAATTCCATTTAATTACCAATCATCAGAGGATCAAAATTCATCAGAGATTTCATCTTTAATTGCTTGCTATACTTGCACTTAAATTATTTAGTTGTCATCACCAACAAAAAAAAAATCTAATTATATGTTGTTTACAACTTCCTTAATCATTCCACTGCAAAACATGATTCCACAAAAACATATTTATCCTCTTCCCTTTAGCGACATGTCTATTTATCTAGCATACATGATTCCTTTTAAAATATGGTCTCTTTTTGGGTTCAACTAGATGGTTTGAAAGTTGTATGATATATCCTCTAAGTGGTAGTTCACATTGTTGCGTTAAGGAATTCTCCTTGAGTTTTAATTAACATTATCGTGTTCTCGTGGAAATCATCATGATTGGGCAAATTTCTTTTTCTAAAACCAAACTAAACCACATTCATGAATTTATTATTTATTTATAAATTTTATTAATATGATATACTATTTTAATCTATTATTTATTGATTTTAATTTTTTAATAATACTTATTTGGTTAAATTTAATATATTTCCTCACCATTTCAAACATAATCAATCATTTTTCATTTTAATATATTTAATATTATATTTAAATTTAAATCTATTATCTTACTATGTTTTATTAATATAAAATAAAAAAATTACATACTTTGTTTATTTGAAATTCAATATATTAAAAAATTAATCTAAATTAAACCAAACCATATATTTAAGTAGATCATATTGATTTATTTTTATCAAAACAATCTTAAAAGAAAATTGAATTGCCTATGGTTTTAATTTTTTTATTCAAAACGGACAGCAAATAACCTTCCAAATTCCAATACTGCCCCTAAGACTTTATTTATATATATTGGACCCCTTTCTCAAAATATATAGTGCAATCAATAATTTCCATTTCTAATCTGATTTAAAAATCAAGCATTTATTAAACGATGGAACGAACATGTGTGATTGTGCCTTCTGTCCAGGAAATAGTAAAGCAACCATTAACAACAGTTCCAGATCGTTATGTTCGTCCACGTGACGACCGTCCAATAATATCCACAATTACACCTTTACCCCAACTTCCTGTCATTGACCTTAGCAAATTATTATCCCAAGATATCAATCTAAAGGAACCTGAGCTTCATAATCTTCACTATGCCTGCAAAGAATGGGGTTTCTTTCAGGTTTGTGTAGTCTATTGAATTTTTGAATCTTTGATTATATATGAAATTAATAGTTATGGTTTTGATTTGTAGTTGATTAATCATGGAGTGAGTAGTAGTTTGATGGAACATGTGAAGATGGGTGTTAAGGAATTTTACAATCTTCCATTTGAAGAGAAAAGGAAATTTAGTCAGAGAGAAGGAGAAGTGGAGGGATATGGTCAAGCTTTTGTTATGTCTGAGGAACAGAAGTTAGATTGGGCAGACATGTTTTTTATGATTACTTTGCCACCACACTTGAGGAAACCTCATTTATTCCCTAAACTACCCTTACCATTCAGGTTCTCATTCTCTCTAATACTTTTATTTTTCTTTTTTTTTTGTCCATTACAATTTTGTAGAGAAGGAAATTAATTTCAATTTTAAATATAAAACATATTGTTCTTTCTAGGACTATTCAACCGAACTAAATTATAATTAAAATTTACTCCACTTGAATTGAATCGTTTCAAAAGAATTAAATCGAATTAAAATTATTAATTTAGAATATCATTTATAAATTTCAAACCGATAATAACATAAACATATAAATGAGAATAAAATTCTAAAAAATAATGTACTAAACAGTTGTCTATATTTTAAGAAACTAAGTATGAATTCGTTGTTTAGACTGAATTGACGACTTGTTGATTATTTTTAATTAGATTTAATAATTTGTCATTAAATCATATAGTACCAAAATTTTGTATTATATTGCCGGCATACTGTCGATAACTGGTTTATATATTCGGCATAAAAAACCGACGTTGACAAAATGACAAAAGAGAACAAACAATAAATGAAAATGGCATCAAAAAGAACGTTTTTTCTATGGGAATAAGTTGGATAACTTAGCTTTAATTATTTATTTAATAGTTCAAATATTAGAGATTTCTAATACATTTATACGTTCTATCTAATTTTTTAAGGTGGGGAAACTAGAATTTCGCTTTCTTATTATCACAAGAACCGTTTCTTTAACACCTAAAAATTAATTGTCAGAATTATAAGAAAGAGACCTTTATAGTATTAAGTATTTGCGATTCGGTTTAGATTGATTTTAAGATAAAAAAAATTATTTAATTTAAAGATAAATTTATTTAAAATTTGGTTCGATTTTGAATGATTATTAAAAAAATTCAATTCGATTCAATTTAATTTTATACATTTTAATTTGAATTGATTTTTGAATATCTAAATAACACATTATATTTTTATTAATATTATAAAATTACTAATATATTATAGATTTGATATAATATATAACATATAGTATATTAAAAATTAATATTACAAAATGAGAGTGATTAATTATGATTGAAATAATAAAAATAAATAAATTATACTAAGATAATAATTATCATTTAAAAAATTATTATCATCTAATAATAAATTCACGTAACATATCATATTAATTAAAAATAAATAAGTATAAAAATATACGTATGCGGCTTAGTTTGATTTGGATCGATTTTAAAAAATTGATCTGAAATCCGATCTAAACCGATCATTTTTCACAAAATGACATCCAAACACATTCAATAAATTTTAATTTTTTACAGTTTTCAATTTTGTGGATCGATTTTCAATTTTTCATTTAAATTGGTTTGGATTTAAAAATAATGTAATATTACATATTATAACTTCTAAATTTATAAGATTATAAGTCCATTTATTTGAGCTTTAAAAAAATTGATTTTTTTTAAAATATTTTTAAAATGAATTTTATAAATCTATTTTCTAAAATATTACAGTTTTTAGCTATTTGTTTTTTAAAATGAAAACATAAATGTTGGCATTCAATAACATAAACATCATTGTTGATAATCAAAACATAGTCAAAATTATAATTTTTTTAAAAATTTATATTTTAAAAATCATTTCTATGAAAAATTATTTAAAATAATTAGGTCATTTTTTGAAATTTTAATATTATTTAATTAAAGAGGAATCAAATTACATCATTTAATTACACTAAGTATTACACTCGTTTACAACTTTTGATTTATTTAAAATCAATGGTTATTAAACAAAGAATTTAGAGTTTAATTTATATGCACTGATTTATACTGTCATCTAATAAAAAGCTAACAAATTATTTTATCATTAAAAAAATTTTATAATTAAAATATGATTTATTATAATACAAAATTATTATTGATTAATAATATAAAATGAATTTACATTTTAAATGCATCACTATTTTTCTCATGTACTGTCAAAGAAAAAAAAGCACGTGAGTCTACTCGTAAAAAAAATAGAATAAAATATTTTTTTAATTAGTATTAAAATAAGTAACATTACTAAAAAAATTATCAATAAACAGTACTATTAAAATTTACTACTAAAAATTTACTATCAAATTGAAATTATTTGAAAAATTTATCATTGTTTTTGTAGTTTTATTTAAATTAAATTATATACTATTAATTTAAATTAATGGATAAAGTTAATAGATTTTTAATTTAAATTAAATTATATTCTATACATTTAAATTAAAGGATAAAATTAATATATTTTTAATTTAATTTAAATAATATTCTATTCAGTTAAATTAAAGGATAAAATTAATATATTTTTAATTTATATTAAATTCTATTCTATTTATTTAAATTAAAAGGTAAAATTAATATTTTTTTGTAAAATAAAGAACAAAATAATATTCAAAATGCACATAATTTAAAAAAATTATAAAAAATAAGTAGAAAATAAAAAAGAAAATAAATTTTATTTTAAAACAAGAAGAAACTATTTTTTACTAAGATTTAAGAAGCATTATAATTATAATATCATGCTAGTAGTACTATTATGATTCTATAATATTTATTCAATTAAAAAATATATACAAATACTTATAAAACGAAAATGGTTTTCTTCAAATTTATTTAAATTAAATTTCTTATTGTTTGTTTTAATTTTGTTATGGACTGGCCCGACAATTAGATTGGATTCACTCTAAGAAATCTCATGAGTGTCAACTGTTGGTCGTTGTCAAACTGCTCGCACGTGTCGGTCAATGCCTCCTCTATTGTCTAGCACCAACCCAAGATGCCCTTTGAACATCTCCTCAGCCTGTCTGACACCAACGTTGCGCGGGCCTCCAGGAACCGACCAGGAGGATGTCCGTAACTAGTCCTCCCCCGGGACCAATGGCTAGTTACGTGCACATCTGCCCGGTTTGACCAAGTCCTGGCAGTTACCTGATTTCTCGGACCCGTATATCTAGGCGGGAAATCAGGAACCAATGGCCACGCGCCAGAGGTATTATATAAACTCTCACACCTGTGAGGGCCAGGTATGACATATTCACTATTCACTACCTGATATTTTGCTAGTACCTCCTTGTTCCCACTCTTACTTGATCGTTGGAGTACCTCCTTGCAGGTACAACCCCCTCTCTCCTCTGTCCGATAGAAGATCATCCTCCGGCCACTCTAGAGGTTCTGATCAACCGCAAGATCAGTGGTACCGTCTGTGGGAAGCTGCTTTCCCCATCTTTCTTCCCTCGAAACCTAAGATCAAAGCAACTCTTCTTTCAAGATCCATCTCTCATATCATGGTCGACTATAATGATCTCTACCTGTCCGGAAAGACCATCCTTTCCTCTGCTCACAAGACTGATGAAGGCCAGGAACACCCTCGCCTTGAGGACAACCTGGGCCCCCGTGACGGAAAAACAGCGTCCCCTGATTCCGCTGATGCCCGACGTGGTGACGATCAACTCTTGGACGAAGGGCGTTCCAAGAATCCTGATGAGGAACTCCCAGAAATCTTGCAACCGGTCCATATCCCTGTCAACGCCGATCCGTCCATGGCAGCACTGCTCGCTGCCCTAAATCAGACCAAGTCCTTCATCCTTCAACAAAATCAGAGGATATGGGCCTTGGAAAACAAGCGTTCAAGATCTCCTCCCCGGAGAGCCCGAAGACGAAGTTCCCCCAGTGTATCACCACCCAGGCGTGGTCCAGCGCCCAAGAAGGAAAGGCGCGATGTTTCTTTCTTCAAGAAACGCAATCGCACACCTCCTGCCCGAGATCAAGACTTCCCTTCGTTCAAGAAGAGGAAGGACAACAGGCAGATCGACCGCGCTCGATTTCCCTCTCCCGAGCCACAAAAAAAACAAAGGAGCTCCTCCCCTCGACGGGACCGCGACGACCGACGGGGGAGAAATTATCACTCTCCTTCTCCATCTCCCGTCAACAGTGAAGATGACGAGCCACACGGCCCACTATCTAGGTAGATCACTGAAGCTCCACTCCCCGTCGGCCTAGAGAAGTCGCCCACTCTAGGGACCTACGAAGGCACGACGGATCCTGACGAGCATATTGAGAACATCGATGCGCTCCTCGACTACAGTGGGGTCAGGGGCGCCATCAAATGCAGACTCTTCCCGACTACTCTCAGGAAAGGGGCGATGGCATGGTACAAAAGTTTGCCCGACGAATCCATTACCTTGTGGAAACAGCTCGACAAGATGTTTTTAAGACATTTCACTGCCTCCCGTCGACATCCTAAATCAGAAGTTTCGCTCGAGGCAATCATACAAGACAGAGACGAATATCTGCGAGCGTACATTGAGCGCTTCAACAAAGAAGCGGTCCAGGTCCCGATAATGGACAACATGAAGAAATACCTGCTCGAGCGTGGGCTCTGTCCTCGAAGCAACTTTGCCAAGGCTGTTGGCATAAAAACACCAGCCACGCTTAATTCCCTTCTGCTGAAGGCCCAGGCGTACATACAATACGAGGAGAAGGAGGCGGCCAATAGCGCCTGAGAATCCAGGCATAGGGAGAGTGCCAGACCCTCAAAGAATGATGAGCCCTCGATATCCCGTCGAGGGGAGAAGAAACGGGAGGACAGGTTCCGTGATCCTAAAGACTATAAGGGGCCGGCCGGTCGTTTCCACGACTACACCCCCCTGACAACCTCAAGAGAGCGTATTCTTTCCGAATGCGCTAATTCATAGTTCAAGCAAGTCGGGGTGCGCTTCCCCCGACAAACACCGTCGAAGCCAGGAACTGACAAGAGCAAGTACTATAGGTTCCACAAGAGTCACAGCCACAACACAAAGGATTGCATCCATTTCAAAGATGCAATCGAAATATTAATCAGAGACGGGCACCTCAAGCAGTATAAGAAAAAAAGGCCTTCTGTGATGAAGCACCAGAGACAAAGAATGTCGAAGAAGGGAAGAAGTCCCCCGAAAGAACGAAGTCCACCTAGGGTCTCTAACGATCTCCTCCCTAACGGAACCCTAAATCCTAACCGCATGGATATCTAAGAAGCAAAAAACGAAAGCGCTAAAACATGTGACAATGGAGAAACGGGAACTCACCGAGAGAAGAAGAAGAAGAGACGAAGTCGGATGACCGCGAATGAAGAAAATGAGCAAATGCTAGTTGTCGACCGCCGAGCTAATACGAGCAGTTGAAGGAGAAAGCAAAACATACTAATCGCCATGTTCCTCTCGTATTTATAGATGAAACAGTCCGCGCGTATGAAACACGCGTCTTGCGAACCCTAGGGTCGTCATCATGACACCCTAGCCCTAGGCCATCATTTGCGCCGCTTGACTGACATGTTTTCCAAAATACGCTACCTCTCCAAATTCAACGGTCTCGACGAAAAACGTTTCGCCTCCCAGACAAAGAAGTACAACGGGAAAATACCCATTTCCCCGTCCTCCGAGCAGACATCAAAGTCTTCACTCTTGTGCCTAGAAGCAATGACTTGGGGGCTACTATTCTGGACTGGCTCGACAACTTGATCGGGCCCAGTCTAAGAAATCTCATGAGTGCCAACCGCTGGCTGTTACCAAGCTGCTCGCACGTGTCGCGAAATGCCTCCTCTCTTGCCCTTCTGGCCCAACACCAACCCAAGATGCCCTTCGAGCATCTCCTCAGCCTGCCCGACACCAACATCGTGCGGGCCTCCAGGAACTGACCAAGGGGATGCCCGTAACCAGCCCTCCCCCGGGACCAACGACTAGTTACGTGCACATCTGTCTGGTTTGACCAAGTCCTGACAATTACCTGATTTTTCGGACCCGCATATCTAGGCGAGACATTAGGAACCAATGGCCACGCGTCAGGGGTATTATATAAACCCTCACACCTGTAAGTGTCAGGTATGACATACTCACTACCCACTACCTGATATTTTGCTAGTACCTCCTTGCTCTCACTCTTAGTTGATCATTGGAGTAGCTTGCAGGTAGAACCCCCTCTCTCCTCTGCCCGACTGAAGATCATCCTCCGGTCACTCTCTAGGTTCTGATCAACCGCAAGATCAAATTTTATTTTAAATTTTTCATTGTTCATTTTGTATATACAAATACTTACAAAATGAACGATGAGAAATTTAAAAGTAGGCGAGGGTTTGGTATTGCAGTCCCAGATGCCGACCACTTTGTGATTATTTTAAGATGAATGAATAAGAAGCGTTCTGATTTTTAAAGGATCATGCATTTAATACGACATATTTCAAACATTTTTTCATAGATATCATCATGACAGTTCTTAAAAATTGGAACACTTGAGTGTTGCGTGTGAATGATTAGACATGTTTAGTGAAGCCTTTTTGCCTTACGGAACATAGTTTTCTTTTAGGTGAATACGTATTCTCTTCCCTTTTCTGAGTTTTTCTTTTTCCAGTTTAATAGTTTAACTGTTTCACTCTTCTAAATTTCATTTCCTACGACTTCAAAGTTAGTGCATTATGAACAAGAAATCACATAAAAGTATTCACAAGTATCAAAAGGATATTTCATCTTCTTTAGTGGGTCCTGTTTAATTTTCCACCACTTCTATTTTTGTCAAACCAATGGTCTTGACGGTGCTTTTACAGAAGTTGATTTATCTTCTGATTGGAAAACCGCAAGTCCTTCTGAGGGCGAAAGAATATGCAACAAGTATGACCCTTGTGTCATTCTTTTTTATGAATGTGTTTTTTCACCATGGATATTCGACTCCCTTTCATTGCTTTCAGATAAAGATTTTGAAACATCTGGTCATGGCTCCTTCTCACCTTTACGCTTCATGTTAGATATATATGAGATTCTACCAGAATTGGTGTGAATATGTGAATGAAAAACCATGTGTGTTCCTCTTCCTTCACCTCTTCAAATTTCTTCGTGACTCGGCATCCCAAACTAGGAGCAAAAGATTACTCTGCCTCAAGTCGATTATTCATGGATTCGAACCTCTTATAGAGCTCCCACTATTTGAAGATGAGCTCTTTCTGGTAACCTCTATTAGTCATGAAGCTCGTGCTGCAATTTGTAATATCGATAATGGAGTAAAGGGAAAATGAGCTGACATGTTCTCTAAATATTAGACTGAGGGTCACTTTCTCTTGGAGAACAACTTTTTCGTATATGATAAAAAAAACTCTCTGAAAAGGTTCAATATCAAATAAGTCGTTTGTTAAAGCTTATATATATATATATATATATATATATATATATATATATATATATATATATATATATATATATATATATATATATATATATATATATATATATATATATATATATATATATATATATATATATATATATATATATATATATATATATATATATATATATATATATATATATATATAACTAAAAAATAGTTAAATACACTTTAAGGTGCATGTTGTTAAAACACATCTTCATACAAATAAGTAGGTATATTATAGCAAATCTTGTAAGGTTTACCCACTTATTTTTATAAAGTTGTGTTTTAACACGTTTTAACTAAAAAATAGTTAAATATACTCTAAAGTAATTGTTACTAAAATAGATCTTCATAGAAACAATTGAGTCTATTGTGACAAAACTTATTACATCTAGTGATTGATTGATTGAGATTAAATATAATTGGTTTAAAACGTTTTGGGGTTGATCACATCTAGTGATTGATTGAGATTAAATATAATTGGTTCAAAAATGTTTTGGAGTTGATCAGAACAAAAAAATATATACAAATAATATAAATTATATTTATATGCTTTTCAAAAAAACATATTGCAATTCTTTTATTTTTCTTTCTCAATATACTACAATTGTATTTTATAACCAAACAAACAATATTAATTTTTTATTAAAAAATCATACTAATTAATTTTTGGTGTGGGTGGAGTGACGCAGAGATCATTTAGAGACCTATTCTACAGTGCTGAAAAACCTTGCCATCAAAATCATTGACTTTATGGCAAATGCCTTAAACGTGGACACAAAGGAAATTAGAGAATTATTTGGTGAAGCAAGTCAATCAACAAGAATTAATTATTACCCACCATGTCCCCAACCAGAGCTTGTTACAGGACTCAATTCTCATTCAGATGGTGGTGGACTCACAATCCTTCTCCAAGGCAATGAAGTGGAAGGTCTTCAAATTAAAAAAGATGGATTTTGGATTCCTGTTAAACCTCTCCCTAATGCTTTCATCATCAACCTTGGAGACATGTTAGAGGTAATTAAATTTTTAATTATTGGTTTTGTACTACCAAGTGTTAATATTGTCCTTATTATTACATGGTCAACTTAATTATTGTTTTTTTTTTTTATGGTGGTTATTTGGTAGATGATAACAAATGGAATTTATAGAAGCATTGACCACCGAGCAACGGTGAACTTGAAAATGGAAAGATTTTCTATAGCTACATTTTATAGTCCTGGTAAGGAAGGGACTGTTTGTCCAGCACCAAGTCTTGTTACTCCAAACACACCAGCAGTATTCAAAAAGATTAGTGTAAAAGATTACTACATGGGATACCTTGGAAGAGAGCTACGTGGAAAATCATTCCTTGATAGTTTGAGGATCCAAAATGAAGATGAGAAAGACACTTAATGTTGAAGCATATATGCTTTTCCATAGTTTCTTTTCATTGTCTTTAGAGTTTGTTATGTAAGAGATTAAGATTAATGGTTTGAAATAAAATGTGTTGATAACTTGCTGTATCCATATCGGTAAGAAATAAGAGTATACGTCAAACTAGCAAACTATTTTACAAAATAAAAAGTATATTTTATTCAATATAATGAAACATTAATTCAAGTCTTTGTATCTAGCAAAAGCCGAGCAGCCAGAGATTCTCTGAATCGAAGAGAACTACTCAGAGAGAATTTCTACTACTGTAAATCTCTTTATTAGCAGGGATTTACGACAAATTTCAAATATCAGCATAGCAAAGGGGAAGATGAGAAAATTCTTAGTGAAGATTTTGGTGCATGGTCGACATACATGCCGACAACTTTTCCACATGAAGGTAGCGAACTCGAATGTCGAAATCTAGCCTGGAGAAGGAGTTATGAACTTAGTAATTTTTCCAAGCAACAAGTGTGGACGTGTCGACCAAGGCAGTTGAAATGTACAATGTGGTTGAATAACTAGTTTTAGTCTTATTATTTATTATTAAAAGGACGCGTGGAAGCGGTTTTCGAAGCAAAAGACATGCAATGGAGAACATGACATTCAGTGGAGAAGAGCCCGCCTTTAGCAGATATTTAGATTTTCAGTATAAATAATAGTTCTAATAATATAAGTAGGGGGGGTGTTGTGTGTGTCAAATTTACTATCAAACTCACAAAACTCAGAGTACCAAACAAAAAGAGAAATGACTTCTAATAGTGCAATATATGTTTGATCACCGGTTTATATTTATGTAAAGCTTTACTTTCAAATTTACTTTATGTTTCTGTGTTCTTCATTGTCGAACTCTTTATCTTTTCAGTCAAAGTTTCAGTTTAACTTGCTTTTCTTTTCACAACGTCTCTTGCTATCTACACAATGTTTGGAAAACTTCATGCACATTGTTCAGAGACTCCCTAGTCGGTCTCGCAAGTAACCTTTAACAAGAGACTAGCGGTGTTCACCAAATTTCAGTGTAAACAAATTGGTGCATCTAATGGAACATTGTGCTAATATTTTCCAATAAATTGTTAAAATCATTTTGTTTTCGTTGTGTATGGTTTTATTTTGCATGACATAATACCAGTGTTTGTTTATGCATGAACTTGAGAAGTAGGAAACAATTGCCTAAAACGTCATATTCTAGCACATACACTAACACTTCTAATCCAATATAGGACAACACTCAAAATATAGATGTCATACTAGTTGGTACAACAACTCAAAACGTGGCAGTTTTGTCCCATGTTAGGACATTTGCTGCTACCGACTCGACAACAACGATTTCATTGATGACCGTGCAAGGGGCTATACCCTCACCACAACATGGGGTTCACCTTTTAACCTGTCTAGAGCATTTTTTCAATTAGGTTTAATGCCACCTCTAGGATATTATTAATATGGCATGCCACAGTTGATGATGTCTGGCCTCTAGTCAAACATGTCGACATATGTTGATAGTACAATGGCTATTGGACCATATTTAAAACATCAGAATGCCTTTGCTGCAACCTTAAATAATAATGGTCAACCAGGAGGGATAAGTTACATCCCCAGACAACGCCTTTGCTGAATACAACTTCGATGATGACTCTGAGGAAACAAATGGACAAAAGCAATCTTGAGTTGATGAATATAATTAACCATACGATTGCAAACCATAACTGAAGTTACGAATTATTGGCTAACCGGATGGGTCAAATGGGTGATTTCTTCGGTGCTCCACCCAAAAAAGCTCGACCAGTGCCTCAAGGATCGAACATGAGACAAGACGAAACGCCAGATAATGAGACCGCCTATTGTACCCCAAAATTTTCTCTCTCATTTCTCAAGACATTTCTCCACAAGGATTTTCAAAAGTTCAAATTTGCATTAGTACAATTGGGATTTCAAGCATCAAATCAAAAAAGAGCATGCTTGCTTCAATTTCACATCCTTCGATTGTGCATTGGCCCCTGACATACTTGCTTTGATTTACAAAGCAATGGCTATCTGCATGCAGCCTTCCATTAAGAAATTATCTCTTTCCTGCATGCTTCGATTCACAAAGCAAGGGAATCCCACCATGCTAGCGTGCACAAGGCAAAGGCTTCCCCATGGTTAGCACCCACAGGTCATTGGCAATCTTCATGCTAGCTCTGACTGGGCAAAGTCTCCCTTTGAAACAACTTGCTTTCAATTCACAAGGGCAACACCTATCTTTATACAAGCCTCATTTGGGCATTTAGGCTTCCTGCATACATCCTTCGATTGCACCATTTGCATCCTATATGGTTGTTTTGGTGCACATGGCAATAACCTCCTGCATGCAAGCTTTGATTGCACCATTGACCTTACATGTTTTCTTGGTTCACAATGCAATGGTTACCTGCATGCCTGTTTCGATTGAGCAAGGGCCCCTGCAGGTTTGTCTTGATGGTTACTTGCATACAAGCTTGACTCCTACTTCGATTGGGAATTTGATTGAGCAAGCTTGATTCCTGCTTCGACTGGGCAGTATCTCCCTTGGAAAGTTTGTTTCGACACGCATAGTTTCTACACTATGGTGGCCCATTCGAAGGACCTGCAAGACATACCTGAATGTCCCATTCGAAGGACATATTTGGTGGCCCATTCGAAGGACCTGCAAGACATACCTGGATGTCCCATTTGGAGGACATATTTGAATGTCCCATTCGAAGGACATATTTGGTGGCCCATTCAAAGGACCTGCAAGACATACCTGGATGTCCCATTCGAAGGACATATTTGGTGGCCCATTCGAAGGACATATTTGGTGGCCCATCCAAAGAACATGAATCTGTTGCAGGAACATGCAAAAGGTCCATTCGAAGAATACAACTAATGTTTGATCTCTTGATGAGTCTAGTCGAAGGCTTGCTGACCAAAGTCCAATGTGCTGCAAGTCCATGCCTGCTACACTGGCCACAATGCTCCAAAATTGCTGCACAACAGTCCTGCTACGCTGCTCCCATACTTGCACCAAATTGGCATACAAATACTTCACCTCGAAGACTACAAAAACAATATACTCAATTTGTTCAAATTATTTTGTTTTCCCTCTCAAATCTCATCCAACTTTATCTATAAATAAGATGTTCCACAACATCTAGAGGGGGCTAGTCCAAAGGCTTTTGGTAGCTGGAAAAACTTTAATTGTGTGAAAATCATCAAACACTTAACACATTATCAAACCCAGAATCAAAAGACCATACCTTTGTTTCTGTTCCTTTCAAATCCAACACAAGAAACACAACACTTGTTTATTTTCCCTTTCGAATCCAGGAGCAACCCAACACTTTGTTCGAATCCAGCAAAAGAAACACTACACTTGTTCTTTTCCTTCGAATCCAGAAGCAACAAATACAACTCAACTCTTCTTGGCCTTCGAATCCAGTCAAAGAAACGCCACACTTGTTTCTTTCCTTCGAATCCAGGAACACTCAGGGCAACAACTCAAGGTCTAACACACACCTTCCAGCTTCAAGCAAGGTAAGTCACCCTGACTTTAAACCTTTCATTTCAAGCATGTAAATGACATTTTTTTTACTTTTCGTTTCTGCCCTTTTCGTTTGTTTTTCTTGTCCAAATATATGGTAGAACTAACCTGTACAGACTCAAACAAAAAGAAAACAAAATAAAACAAGTTTAATGAATCGAAGCTTTAGTCTTCGCCCCTGGTTGCTTCACAGTTGCAAACAGAACAAAGAGTATGGTGTGAATCGAAGCCTTAGGCTTCTCCACACACTAACTTCTTGGCCAACCGAAGGAAGCAGAAAAGGATGTAATCGAAGGATATACTCACACTGAATTCTAGGCCCAATCGAAAGAAGCAGAAAAAAAGGGTGAGTCGAATGGTGCATCTCACGCTGATTTCCAGGCTCAAATCGAAAGAAGCTAGGAAGAGCAGAATTGAAGGGTGTATACTGCCTGGATCGAAGAACCTGTTTCCCTTCTTTTATTTTGTTTTTGTTTTTACATTTTCTTGCTGTTCAATATGGTTGTAATTGTGTAGGATATTTATTTTTTGTATTTTTATTGCTTTATGAAAATGTTAGTAATTAGGATGTATGGCAAGAAAAAACCAACAAGTAGACAACCCAAAATTCAAAGACAAAACGCATGCAATCAAACATACTTTGCACACATGCACCTCTAGGGTAATCTCACTTGTTGCCTCGGAAAATAGTCATGTCCCTCGAATATGGGCGTTTTAGAAAAGACCCTCGATAAGAGATCGTAGTCCCTCGATGACCCTCGATGTTGCCTTCGGTAAATGATCTAGTCCCTAAACGAAAATTTCTAAAATGTCTCATAGGTTGCCTTCTATGACTATACAAACAACCCACGCCCGTCCCTTCACATCCAACGATGGGGTTTCTTATCAATCAATGGTAAGATAGCAACATCTAAAGAAGGAGGAAAAGAGCAAAGACCTTTTGAGTAGGTAGGACGCTCGTACTTGCTCGCTTCCTCACAACAAAAAAACACTTTCACACCAACACCATCAATTGAAACATTTTTAAAAGTCAAATCTCTTTGTACGCATTCTTATAGAGACGAGAATCATTACAAAGGCACTTTTCAAAATCACTTTAAAAAACATCTTCCATAACAAACACCTCTTTGAACTATTTTCAAAACCAACACTTTGTACGCATTCTTATAGAGACGAGAATCATTACAAAGACGTTTAAAAAATATTTTCAAACCCACAAAGTACATTTCCAAACAAAGCAAGTGATCTAGCAAGCAACTAAGAGCCCGTAGATAAATACGAGTGAAAAGGGTGCTAACACCTTTCCTTTTCATAACCTACCCCCGAACTCAAGAAAACATCTCTAAAGGTCTTTCCTGTTCTTTTCAACCTTTCCTTATTAGATAAAAGAAAAGCCAGTGGCGACTCTTGTCATCCACAACAATTGCGATCAAACGCAAAACAACCACGTCATTTCTTCCACCGTCCGCAACAATTGCGATCAAATGCAAAACAACCAAGTCAGTTCTTCCACCGTGTTATAGAAATGGCGACTCTGCTGGGGAAATATTTAAAAGTGGTGTTACCTTAGGGCTAGATCACCTTTACTTGCTTTCCTTGTTTGACTTGCTTTACATTATGGTTCCTTGTTTGGGTTTGTTTTGATCCTCTACCCGAATTTGGGGCACCTTTTAGGTAAGTAGCAATAGATTGTGGAAACTGTGCGGCGTATACCGACATGGTTGAAGCAATAACTACATCAGTGTGACACATTTGTTGGTACCGGTAGATCTTGAGTAGTCAAGGAGAATACGGGGCCGCTATGTGGTGTCATGAAGCACTAACTAACCTTAGAACCTTAATTGAACAACTTGGCCATTAGGAAGTAGTGAGATAGTCGGCTTTGGTGCAGTCTGAAGTTGGTTGATACTCAATGCTACACTCATTAAGATTGGACTTTCGGCATATTTTGGTCGCTAATAAAGAGGCTTGCGCTGAAATAATGCCCGATGAAGAAAGATTAGTGATTTTGAGATCCCCTAGAACCCGTTTACTTTCTAGGACAAGTTAAGCCAACTAAACTTCAAGAGGGTACTTACCTACAAAATCCATGTGAAACAACGCGGCCGGAACCTATCATCTGGATGTTAATGAAACATCAATGAAGTCGCCACCGAACATCTTTTATCCCATCGAAAGGGAAAGGTAAACATCTAGAAAACCTGAAAAGGGAGAAATCACGGTCTTTCGACCGAGAGATTGGGTAAGGGAGTCTGTTACGCGAGGGGAAGGTGTTAGCACCTCACGCACCCGTAGTACTCTACGGTATCCAATATTATTGTCTAATCTAATGGGTGTGGTCAAATCCTATGTCTATGGCTTACAAGTGAAAAGGGAATGCATGCAAAAGGAAAAAAGGAAAATAATGTAGGGAAAATAAAAAATGTGCTCGGTTGGGCCCTACCCCAATGCCTACGTATCCCTTTTAAGGAATCAGAGCAGTCGTAGTTCGGCTTATATGCTTTGGTTGGTTTGTGTTTTTTAGTTAAGACAACAAAAACAATCAAGATGGCAAAACATCAAATAAAACAATCAAACAAAAGAGATGATAAAACATCGACTAAATAATAACAAAGTAACATGTCAAAGATGGCGAGACATCAAATGGTAAAATAACACACCTAACAGTGACATTGAGAGTCAAAGTTAGATAATCAAACATGTGTGATGGTGAAACATCGACTTCCAACAAATGTGCGATGGCGAAACATCGGCTAAGAGATAATAAGGTATCATGGTAAAGATGACTAAACATCAATAAAACGGATGAGAAAACATCAATTCTAACAATGATATTGAGAATCAAAGTAGGATAACAAACATGTGCGATGGAGAAACATCGGCTCCAAACAAATGTGCGATGGCGAAACATCGGCTAAGAGATAATAAGGTATCATGGTAAAGATGACGAAACATCAATAAAACGGTTGAAAAAACATCACACCTAACAATGATATTGAGAATCAAAGTAGGATAACAAACATGTGCGATTAAGAAACATCGGCTTCAAACAAATGTGCGATGGCGAAACATCGGCTAAGAGATAATAAGTGTGATACGGTGGCCAGAACCGGGACTGTTTTTTAGGAATACTGGTTTGCGTTTTGCGTTTGTGTTCGCAAAATGTCGCGGTAAGCAAGAGTTGCCACCGACTTTTATTTTATCCAACTGGAAAGGAAGAAAGCACAGAAAAATTCCTTTTTTTTGAGATTTTGAGTACGTGGGGTAGATTATAGAAAGGGAAGGTATTAGCGCCCTTTCTATCCGTGGTTTTCCACGGGATCTTAGGTACTTGCTCATCATTTTCAAAATTTCTTCTGTGTGTTTGTGTGATTTAAAAAGTTGTTGACTTCGATTTAACTCTTGCTTCTGTCTTCAAGAGTGTTACGAAGTGTTTTTGAAAGCTTTATTTGAAAAAGAGTGTAAGTGTGGAAAAGTTTGTTTGTTTGAGCAAGTACTTAAGAACTAATCTACCTACTCGACAAAAGGAATTATTCTATGTTTGTTTCCTTTAGACAGCACTATCCCACTATTGGTGAGTAGGTAGCACCGTCGTCGGAGTTTTAAGGGTCAATTCGAAAGGGACGTACGATCACTAAAGCAATGTTAGGACGTCTTAGTAATAACCATAATGTCTTAGATCAATTATTCGAGGAAACAATTCTGAGGCAACCATTCCGAACGGGACTTTGATCTTTGTTTAGATAAGAGAGTGACCACTAAAATATCCTATACCTAATGACCGTTTACCGAAGGCAACCGAAGTGGGGGCATACCCTAGGAGTGCGCATGTGCGAGTGATTCAGTTTCAGATTATTATCTTTGCACATTTAAGGTTAGCTAACCGTTTTAATTTTAATCATACATTCTTGTCATGCATCCCTATTATTCAT
Source organism: Vicia faba (assembly GCA_948472305.1). Classification (NCBI taxonomy): domain Eukaryota; kingdom Viridiplantae; phylum Streptophyta; class Magnoliopsida; order Fabales; family Fabaceae; genus Vicia; species Vicia faba. The sequence goes on along the minus strand of OX451741.1, from coordinate 777,739,185 downwards.
ACATCTAACAATTAATGTTTGCAGAATTTAAAATGCGGAAAGTAAAGCTACACTATTACAAGGCTTCGGGTATTTACATAGCCAAAAACAAACCCTTTAAAGAAAACGAAAAATGAAAGTAAAAGATCCTAATTAATCTATTACAAGTTGTGGGCAATTACATTAATATGGAAAAATAAATAAATGAAACGTGCGTGAAGAAATTAAGAACGGGAGAGAAATTAGGGTTTTGACCCCTTCTAACCTAATCGAAAGAAAATTTATTTTTTGTTGTTTTTAATTATTTCTAAGAAAAAAAGAATTAGGTTTTTAAAATTAAATACAAAATTAATTGGTAATTAAATTAATTAAAGAGAATAATTACATTTAACCTATTTTTGTGTTTTTGGTTATTTTAAGAAAAAAGAAAATATAATTAAGTTAGAAACAAAATCCCTAATTGTTCTAATTAATTTTAATTTATTTACAAAATAGAAATTAAAGTTACCTAAAATTAAAATCTAATTAAATTAATTAATTTATTGATATAAAATAAACCTAAGTCTAATTGGGTGAAAAATATTATTTTTATGATTTTTTGATAAAAAGAATTTTCAAATTATGTTAGTAAAATAAATAATTAAATTAATTAAGAAATATAAAAGAAAAGGAAAAAGAAAGTTGGGTCTGCAATCAGTAATTTGGAGGGGTGTATATAGCAAATCTGGGCCCAAAAGAGAGTGACCCACGTTTGACTTCCAAGATATCCTACCATGCGTTGACTGAGGGCTTTGGTGGACTTTCATCTGATGGCCTTTAGATCTGGCCACCTGGAGATCCAAAGGTTGGATCTTGAGGATACATGGTGCTCCCTTGGCTTGTGTGCACGCTGGATTACCTGAAGCAAAATAACATGGAATAATTGGGGGGACCTGGGATCAAAGCACTTTTCCAACGCATGGCCACCAATTGAGCTGTGTGTTTCATTTGTATATAAAATAACAATAATAGATAATATGCAAATAAAGGGAGTTAGTGGAGAATAATAAAAACGCGCGCCAGAATTTTGAATGGACCAACAGGATGATGCCACGCTGGTCATCCCTGTCCTTGCTCCATTGCTAAAAAGTGAAAGGCTTTTACCTACAGACGTATGTCTGTAGCTACAACCCTGGTTCGTTCCAAAATCCTTCCTGGACATGAGAAATGATTTATAATGCCATAAATCGAACCGTCTTGTCATCCTGAACATTATGATACCCTTCATGGGGGCTAATTTTTCCTGCACACAAAAACCCTAAAACGAAACCAAAAACCCTAACAATGGCAATTCTCGATTCAGTCCATAAAAATGCAATTGGATGATATGGATAGCTTGCAAATGTGTAAAGGAATAAGAATGTATAATTATTTCATGCTATAAGTTCCAGAATTACACAATTCGATTTCAAAAATAACCCAAGGTCGTGGCTGACTTACAGTGAGTTATAGGGCTGGAAACTCCTTGTTCATGATTGGTTTCGCTCGCTTGTGATCCCAGGAAGTGATTGGGATGGCTAGAAGGTCTTGAGGATGCCTGGAAATATGAAATCGTGTCTGCACTTTTTGTGTTTTTTTCAAGTTTTGTTCTTGTTCTCACGCCTCTCTCCAGCCTTTTTTTAGGTCTGCAAATGTTCAATATATATCAAGGATTGGATTAGGGTTCAAAACATGTTCTCAATCTTTCTCCATTATTGATTTTGATCTTTATTTGGTTCCCTTAAAAACCCTTCCAAAAATAGGCCAAATTCAATCTTTTTGTGCACTCAAAGGCCTTGCACGAATTCAATCACTTGCCAATTGGATATAGGACCTGAAACATGTACAAAATCTTGAGATTTCAATGTTTTGGATTTTTCCATGATTTGTTTTGATTAAAATTGATTTAATTCAAATAAAAATCAAAATAACTAATAAAAACAAGATAATGACAAGTGGCAAGGGCTACGGCTCATGGACCATGCTACCAACTCAAAACAAGTGCAAAAGATTAGGCCCATTTAGCAAAAAATTGCAATTTGGGGCATGGTTGACTTTTGACAATTTTGCAAAAAGGGTCAACTTCACCAATGCATAACTTCCTCAATTTTGACTCTTTGAAGGTGTTCTGAACTTTTTAGAAAGCTTGAGAATTCCTATAAGCAACCCTTTTGGTCCCATATCAATTTGGTATTCCATGTTCATGTATGAAGCTTTGACAAAAAATGTGTTTTTGTTGACTTTTCAAAATGACCTATAATGTCCAAATTCATAACTTCTTGTGAGTGCATATTTTGAACTTGGGAGATGAAGATGGATTGTAGAGCATTGCATCCTATTCAAAATGAGCTTTGGATGGATCATTTTTCATAAAGTATGAGAAAGTTGTGCTTGGTCAAAGTTGAGTTGACTTTTCCTACAAAACCCTAATTTAGCAACTTTTGATTCTTGATGAATTATGAGCAATCCTTGATGAATCATGATCAACCTTTGATCAAATGATGAAATATACTCCAAAATGAGGATGTTGACCAAAAATCTTGAAGTTTGACTGTATGTAGGCCACATTTGACTTTTGCCCTAGCACAATCAATTTTCAGGCTTTTGAGCAATTGACTGAGCAAACTTCCTCTACAAGGCTTGAAACTTGACATGGATGATCTTGAGAACATATTAGGACAATGGTGAGTATTTAGGATCCCTTGGACTCAAGTATCTTGATGCAACATGAAACCCTAATTTGAGGTAGACTGTCTTAGGAGAGAGCTTGTCTGGCCAACCCTTGGACTTCCTTGAGCAACTTGAGGATCTTTCTTGCAATGTATTGAGAAATATGGGAGTGCAAATTTTGGGTAACAACAACTTCCCCTGTTCAATCTTCTTAAACCTGAGGATGTAGATTGGCTTTCTTGCCTTTCGTGATTCGAAGGTGGAAGATGATTGAACACTAGAGTGCCCAGAAATTTGCACTCGCATGAAGTGGTAATTGTCTTGTGATGTCGGGAATGGGCTTACAGATGCCATTTGGAAATTGATGATGGAAGATGGGCTTAAAGATGCCATCTGGAGGAGTGTCGATCGCATAAGAGATTCCTTTGTGAGAGTCTGTATACCTGTTGTTGAGGAAGACTGCACTGGGGAGTGCTGGTCTCTGTCTTGGTAAAAAGTTGAATTTTAGGAGCTTCGTTCGTCCGTTATTCTACTGGGGAATCGTCTCTTGGTCGAAGAGGTGAAAATTAACTACTACCTGGTCGTGATCCAGGCTTCATAGTGATAAGACCGATTGCTATCTGGTTGTAATCCATGCTTTACAGTGACTTACTGGGGATATGAGATTACACTTGCTATCCGGTCGTAATCCAGGCTTCACAATTTCTCAATTCTTATCTGGTCGTAATCCAGGCTTCAAAAGGAATTAAGTTGTTATCCGGTCGCATCCGGGCTTCAACTTGAATTTTAGGGCACACTAATATCCGGTCGACTCCGGGCTTCTTAGTAATTGTCCAAGTAAACTTCTATTTGGTCGAAATCCAAGCTTCACAGTGTCTTGTACTGTTATATGGTCGTAATCCAGGCTTCAGTCCTTTTATCATTATCTGGTCGTAATCCAGGCTTCACGATGTTTCATACCATTATCTGGTCGAATCCAGGCTTCATGGTGTCCTGTACTGCTATCTGGTCGTAATCCAGGCTTCACAATACCTTACTTCTTATCTGGTCGTAATCCAGGCTTCAGAATAAATCAAGTGGTTATCCGGTCGCCTCTGGGCTTCCATTTGATTTTTAGGCCTACTAATATCCGATCGAATCCGGGCTTCATAGTAATTGGTCGGGTAAACTGTTATTTGGTCGTAATCCATGCTTCACAGTGTCCCTTACTGTTATCTGGTCGTAATCCAGGCTTCAGTGTCTTTTACCGCTATTTGGTCGTAATCCAGGCTTCACGACGTCTCATACCATTATCTGGTCGAATCCAGGCTTCATGGTGTTCGGAGGAATCAAGATACTATCCGGTCGAATCCGGGCTTCATAACTTGCATTAAAGATATACTACTATCTGGTCAAATCCAGGCTTCATGGTGTCTTTGGCTGCTATCTGGTCGTAATCCAGGCTTCACAGAAACTTGTATTGCTATCTGGTCGTAATCCAGGCTTCATAATAACTTACTGAGCTGTTATCCGGTCGTAATTCGGGCTTCACGGATTGTGTTTATGATATACCACTATCTGGTCGAATCCAGGCTTCATGGTACTTGCACTGCTATCTGGTCGTAATCCAGGCTTCACAGTAACTAGCTGAGTTGTTATCCGGTCGTAATTTGGGCTTCACGGCTTGCTGGGGATTAAACTATTATCCAGTCGAATCCGGGTTCCATAGCTTAAAGATAAACCACTATCTGGTTGAGTCCAGGCTTCGTGGTGTTTGATACTGTTATCTGGTCGAATCCGGGCTTCACAATATGCTGTAGAAATCAAGGTACTATCTGGTCGGATCCGGGCTTCATAGCTTGAACTTGGTGAGAATTTGATTGTATCCTTCCTGAAAGGTAAAGGTTAGTCGTATGTAATGTATGACATGTATCAAGCAATGATGTTCTTAAAATAAATGAGAGTGCGTTGTATGATGCGTATGCATATGTCATGATGTATGGATATGTGTGATGTTTTTATGACAATCTCTTGCCGGGGAAAATAAATCCCGGATTGCTGCTGGAGAAAAGAGTTGAATTTTTCGTCTCCGCTGGGGATAGTGAATGAAGATGACTGTGAGAATACTCTTGCTGGAGAAAAGCTGACGAGAAAATGACTCTGTGGGGGAGAGATGCTCTGCTAAAGGATCTGTTAATTTTGAGAAATAACCTCGGCTGGAGATGAATTACCGTTGTTGGTGATAATGAACTCTGTTGGGGATTGAGTTTCTGTTTGTGAAAGAAATGAACTCCACTGGGGATAATCTTTTAGTGGCGACTTCACTGGGGATAATTTTTTTTAGTGCGGGAAATAGATAAACTCTGCTTGGGGAGAATCTCGCCGACTCATTCGCAGTTGCGAGCCTCAGCTGGGGAGAGTGGTGTCCTGTTCGGGAATGCAAATATCACTGACTTTTCCTTACCCTGTAGGGAGTGAATGTACCTTCAATCGTTTTCTCCAACTAGATCTATCCCTATACCTGGTGGACAGAGCAACTGTAAGGTTTGGACATTTCTCTTTTGCCCCTGTTCCTGATATTACGAGTAATCGTCTTTTGTTTCGCATGTAAATATTTATGAGCAGCAACTATTGTCAAATGCATATATCAAAAATGAACATTGGACGTTCTTGCAAAAAAAAACAGAAAAAAGAAAAACAATTTGGAATTTCTTTGTGAAAATGAATTGTATTTGAAGAAGTGAAAAACACAAGAAGGGGGTTGAATTGTAAAACTTGAAATCAAATGCAGACAACACGTTATTTTTATCCTGGTTCGTTTGATCTCAAACTACTCCAGTCCACCCGTCAAGGTGATTTCGCCTCTCTCCAACGAGGTCTTAATCCACTATATTCAACTGAATATTACATCTGCTTTAACAACTGCTAAAGCCTTCTTGAGTCTAAACCACATACCGATTTCTCAAGGAAATTCTTTCTTACAGATAAATGAATACTATGTGTGTTGAATGTTTTCTACAAAAACTTTATATCACAACTGTGATAATACACAAATTAAGCTTATGTGAAACTAGGATGCTATGACTATAGAGTAAACAATTTGAGAGATATAGCAAGCTATATGAGTGAGGATGAAGATGATTTGCTTTAGGCGTGTAAAGAGTTGTAGAGCATTAGCCAATTCATTTCTCACTGACTTGTTTATATAGCCTTGGAAAAGATACGTTGTAGTCAATTATTCCATTTCAATGCCCATTACGTTCTTTCCATATTGAGAAGATCTTTGTCTTGGAATAAAGCCGTTGGTAATAAAGTGTCTTGAATGCACAGTACCATTGTCAATTCAGCATGTTATTGGCTTTGGTTTATTCTGACGCTTCTAGGTGTTGATGATATTGTTTTGGTCTTGATCAGAGTTTAGAGTATGTTAAGCGCAGATATGTTCATCAAGCTTCAGCGTAAGCACATGCTTTGATCTTCTGATGCTGGCATATGATATTTCATCTTCTGATGCTGATGTTGACATTCTTATGCTGATATCCATCAGAGTTTCTGTAAATGCACAATATAATTTTTAGGTAGCATATATGTCTCATATGAATTATACAATTTATTTAATCTAGCATTTTGTTATCATCAAAACTTTAACTTAGGGTAGTAGATTCAAACTTTGTTCTAACAATCTCCCCCTTTTTGATGATGACAAAAACCGGATATTTTCAATTGAAATTTAAAGAAAAAAATATCAGAGATAACCAAATAATAAATTTGTACCAGCGATAATCAGAAAGGTATCAAAGATAAGAAGATATGGAATAAAAAGGTATCAAAGTTATGATCAGAAAAACCCCCCCTGAGTTTATTACTTCCCTTTTAATTTCATGAGTCCTTTAGCATCAGATCTTTATTGAACTTTCTTTGAGCATCAGATCTTTCCTTTACTAGAGCAGAGCTTCAGTGTATTAGAGTTCATCAGATTCTTGTACCTATAAGCTTATGCAGAACAAAGAAACATTCAAGTATATCAGAGTGTTAGAATGTTTGAGACTTTTGTCTCAGTAATCCGTTATTGAAAAATATCATTCTTTCTCCCCCTTTTTGTCAGCAATCAAAAAGTGCAAATAATTGAAGTTAAAAACGATCAGTGCAGAAAAACGATTGTATTCAGTTCAGAGCTCAGAAAATATTACAGATAACATGTAAAGAAAACAGTGAAAACATCAAGAATCAAAATCTAAGAATGGGGAGGAAGGCGTGTGAACAGAGCTTCTAGCATGTTATTAATCTGATCAGTGGTTTCCTTCTGCTGATGCACCATGTTGGCTACTGAGTCAATCTTACTATCTTGAACATCCATCCTTTCCTTCATTGAATGATCATTCTCATCCATTCTCTCCTGCAGTCGAATATCATTTTGCTTCAGCTCTTCAAGAGTGTGCCTGTCCAATGCAGCTTGAGAGATGTCAGAATCAGGATGCTTCTGAGAGCTTTCTGCAATAACTTCTTCTTGACTTAAATCTTCAGCTGGAATCGTCTGTTCTTCTGCTGGTTGAACTGTTGAAGTTGGACGCTTTTCAGACCAAGGCTCACTGTCCAGAAGAAGAACTTTATCCTTCAGCAGACCTTCAATTTCTTTCAGCAGATTGCTGAAGTTCTGTTGAGCCTATCCATAGCTTTGGTCTTGCAACTTAAAGGTTTTAGTGCATACCCATCTTCTGAATTGTGTCCAGAGGTGGTCTGAAACAGCAGGATCAATCACTTCCAGACTAGCCTGTTTTAGAGAAGAAATCCACTTCTGCATGTCTGTTTCAAAATTCAAGATTCTAGAACCAACATCTGGTTGTTTGGGTTTGGGAATTGCGGTTTTATTTTTAATGGCAGCAATGCGTTCAAGGACTGTTAGATCAATGAAGGTCTTGTTGTGGTCATCTGGATTTTGCTTGGGTGAGGGAGTAGGAGAATCAGGAATGATTATTGGACTGGATGGGGTATTAGGTGGAGTAATTTCTGGTGAGGATGGTAGTTGAGGGATATTAACAGTGGTACCACCGGGAAATTTAATGGCTAAGGGTTGTGGTTCAGCGGATTCAGATGATTGAGGTTCAGGGGATTGAGCCTCAGAGTGTTGAGACTCAAGTTATGGAGATGATTCGTGTTGAGGTGAAGGTGGATTAAGTTCTGGTTGTGCAGATGGAGGTTGTGGAATTTCTGGTTCTGGGTGTGGATCTTCTGGTATTGGTGAGAGTGTAGTTTCTGGTTGAGGTGAGTGGGGAGTTTCTGGTTGTGGATTTGGATTTTCTGTATGGAGAGCGGAAGAGTGTTGATCTATTTCTGAAAGAACTTTTTCAAGTTCTGGTTCTGTTGTGGTTGTAGGTTTTGGATTGTGAGGTTTGGCGTGGGATCTTCTGAGGGTTAATGACTCAGAAGGGTCAAACTCAGGTTCAGTATCATCAATGGTTGGAATGAGAATTGGGATTTCAAATGAAGCTGGGGTTGGAATAAATGTTGGAACAACAGATGAATTTAAAACATTAACAGAAGACAGATTACCTCTCTTCTTTGGGGTTTGCTGAGACGGTCCTTCTGATACAGCCTTTCTCTTCTTAGTCTTCTTCAGAGTAACCTCTGGTGTTTGCTAGTGCAGATCTTTAATGTTTAGATCAGGATCTGTGCCATCAGCTTTACACGCATCCAAGTATCTGAGAATAATGACTGGTTTAGAGTCAATCTCAGAGAACATAGGAAAGTTGTCCAGAGGGACTCTTCTGCTAGTGATTTCAGCATGAGGAGTGACGCTGGGCTCCTTCCTTATATTCTCTATCAGCTTCATCTTCTTCAGATTCTTGGCATTCAGCTGCTTGCCAACAGAAGGTTCTAGAGAGCTTATTTCCCGTGCCTCTGTCAAGTGTTCAATCAGCCTATTCTCCATTAGTATATCTGATATCAATCTGCCGAAGGGTATCCAATCCCTTTTAGTCCTTTCTTATTCTCTCGTTTCCTTGACGCTTGTCTTCAGATGATTGAACAGAAGGTGAGCTAGGTTGATCTTGGACTTCTTTGCAATAAAATAAATCAGAAATTGCTGATCTATGTCTATATAGTCAGGAGAGCTTGTAGGCTTCCTGTGGTTGAAGCAGCCCAGAATAATCTTTGCCCAAATTTTGTGCTGATCTTTCAAATCTCTTATTTTGCTGCTGGGAACCCCATGTGTGAAAATCTATCTTGCAACTAGGGCAGAGTTTGCACATCTATCTGCCATGTCAATACAACGGATACCACCACCAGTGTATCCAATCAACCTTGCAATGTGATCTTCAGTAATCACTATCTTCTTTCCCATGATATACGAAGTAACCTGATGAGTTGAGGAAGACGCATGTATCCAGAATTCTTTAACCAAAATGGGGAACGTTGGACCCACCAACCTATCAAAGTACCTTTCCCAACCTTGTGCCTTAATTTCTTCAGACAAATCAAAGCCATTTTCCTTCAAGCTGTTGAAATCTACTATCAATTCTGACAGAACTTCCAAGTTCTTGACCGGAGTAAGGAGCGTTCTGAAAGGAATCTGATACTAATCAGAAGAAGCATCTTGCTGGGAACCTGCATAAGGAGTGCTAGAAGATGCCATGTTCACACAAGGGTTTTTGAGAAAAAGCTTGAAAAGGGTTTCTTTGAGAAAAAAATGAACACACAGTAAGAACATAGAAAAATGTTGAAGATTGTAAGTGACGGTAAAAATGAATGAATGATGTTTAAGGCGTTTAAATAGGTTTCAAAAAATGTTTTGAAAACATAAACGTTTTAAGAGAGAGAATTAAATCATGTTTACTCGCATTTAATGTTAGCTGATTTTGGGGGATTTTGAAAGATATTTGGAACGGTTACCCATGACATGTGTCTCAATGCATCCAATCAGCGCTTTGCCTTCTCAGAAACGTGCACGCATGTTCTGCCTCAGGAATTAGCTGATGACTGGATGACACTTGTTTGATTTAGTGAACAACACATCTATCCTTGAAATGAAACGCTCAGATCTTTATGGATAGAATCTGATACAATCTGCATGTCTAAATTTCTGAAAGAAGATTGATCAGAAGTTTACAGTAAAATAAAACAAATTCTGAAGGTTAATATATAAAATTAAAACATTTTCACTCTGGGCAGAGCTTCATGCTGAGATGTTTCAGAATGAAGTTGAACCTATCTTCAGAAAGTGGTTTTGTGAAAATATCAGCCCATTGATGGTCTGTATCAATAAATTTTAGGTTTAAAATGCCTTTCTGAATATAGTCCCTAATGAAATGATGTTTTATTTCTATATGCTTAGCCCTAGAATGCAAAATTGGATTTTTACTTAAGCAAATGGCAGAAGTGTTGTCACAGAGTATAGGAATGTTACTCTCAAATATCTGGAAGTCTTCAAGCTGACTTTTCATCCAGAGCATTTGTGTGCTGCATCCTGCTGCTGCTATGTATTCAGCTTCTGCTGTTGATAGCGCAATTGTGGATTGCCTTTTGCTGGACCAAGAGATCAGATTTTCTCCCAGAAACTGGCAGCTTCCAGAAGTACTTTTACGCTCTACTCCGTCTCCAGCAAAGTCAGCATCATAGTAACCTACTAAGCTGTAATCACTAGATTTTCTATAAAATAAACCCAGATTAGTAGTACCTTTCAGATACTTGAAAATTCGCTTAACAACTGTTAAGTGAGATTCTCTAGGATCTGATTGGAATCTTGCACAAATGCATACACTGAATAAAATATCAGGCCTTGAAGCCGTCAGATAAAGAAGAGAACCAATCATACCTCTGTAGACCTTCTGTTCTACCTTTTTGCTTACCTCTTATCTTTCCAGAATGCACGTGGGATGCATTGGAATCTTTGATGACTTACATTCTGAGAGATCAAATTTCTTCAGAAGTTCTCTGACATATTTGCTCTGATGAATGTAAGTTCCCTCTGGAGTTTGATTGATCTGAATTCCCAGAAAGAATTTCAGTTCCCCCATGAGGCTCATCTCAAATTCTTCCTGCATATACTTAGCAAATTTTCTTCCAAGAGAAGGATTAGTAGATCCAAATATAATATCGTCAACATAAATCTGACACACTAAGATGTCATTCTTAACTGTCTTACAGAATAAGGTTGTGTCCACTTTCCCTCTGGTGAATTCTTTTTCTAACAGAAAGTTACTTAGTCTTTCATATCAAGCTCTGGGAGCTTGTTTCAGACCATACAGTGACTTCTTTAGTTTGAAAACATATTCTGGATTTTTTGTACTTTCAAAACCAGGGGGTTGGTGCACATAAACCTCTTCTTCTATATAGCCATTTAAGAATGCACTCTTGACATCCATCTGATATAGAGTGATGCCTTTATTAACAGCAAAAGAAATTAAAAGTCTGGTAGATTCTAACCTGGCGACTGGAGCAAAGGTTTCTGTATAGTCTATCCCCTTTTGCTGACTATAACCTTGTGCTACCAGTCGTGCCTTGTTTCTGATGACTTCACCTTGTTCGTTCAGTTTGTTTCTGAACACCCATTTTGTTCCAATGACGTTGAATCCTTTTGGTCTGGGAACTATATCCCACACGTCATTTCTGGTGAATTGATTCAGCTCTTCTTGCATTGCTAGAATCCAGTCGTTGTCCAGAAGTGCTTCATCAATTGAAGAAGGTTCAATCAGAGAAACAAGTCCCATGAGGGATTCTTCAGAGTTTCTGAAGCTGGCTCTTGTTCTGATTGGATCTTCCTTTCTTCCTAAGATTGTTTCTTCTGGGTGATCCATGCTGCTTCTGGGTAGTCTTTTCTGAGGTTGATCAACAGATGTTGCTGGATTGCTCGCAGTGCCTCTTTCTGATGTTGAAGGAGTGTCTTTGTTGAGAGCTTCTGATGACTTGTCTTCAGAACCTGTGAATTCAACTTCCATACCTGCAAAGACTTCATTCTGCTTTGACTCTTCAGAGTCAAGCTTATCATCAAAACGAACACTGATTGATTCTTTCACAATCTGTGTTTCTGTATTGTATACTCTGTACCCTCTTGAGTGTTCAGAGTATCCTAACATAATACACTTCTGTGCTTTAGAGTCAAACTTGTTCAAATAATTTTTTGTGTTTAACATAAAACAAGTACATCCAAATGGATGAAAATATGAAATGTTGGGCTTTCTGTTCTTCCACAATTCATATGGAGTCTTTTCCAGAATAGGTCTTATGGAGATTCTATTCTGAATGTAGCACGCTGTGTTTATTGCCTCTGCCCAGAAGATCTTAGCAACATTTGTCTCATTGATCATGGTTCTGGCCATTTCTTGCAATGTTCTGTTCTTTCGTTCTACAACTCCATTTTGCTGGGGAGTTCTAGGACAAGAGAAATCATGCAGAATGCCTCTGTCATTAAAGAATGACTCAAAATATTTGTTTTCAAATTCTCCACCATGATCACTTCTGACTTTAACGATTCTAAGATCCTTTTCATTCTGAACTTGGTTACAGAAGGTGACAAACACAGAGTGTGACTCGTCCTTGTGTCTTAAGAACTTTACCCATGTCCATCTGCTATAGTCATCTACGATTACTAACCCGTACTTCTTGCCACTGACTGAAGCCGTTTTAACTGGTCCAAATAAGTCAATGTGCAGAAGTTCTAATGGCTTAGAGGTGGAAACAACATTTTTAGATTTGAAAGCAGGTTTTGCAAACTTGCCTTTCTGACATGCTTCATACAGAGCATCTGAATTGAACTTCAGATTAGGAAGTCCTCTGACCAGATTGAGTTTGTTAATCTGAGATATTCTTCTCATACTAACATGCCCCAATCTTCTGTGCCAGATCCATTGCTCGTTGTTAACAGACAGAAGACACTTTACATTCTGACTTTTCAGTTCAGAAAGTTTGATTTTATAAATGTTGTTTTTCCTCTTTCCATTAAATAGGATAGTCCCATCTTTCTGACTAATAACTTTACATGATTTTTGATTAAAGATTATATCATAACCGTTATCACTTAATTGACTTATGGATAACAGATTATGCATTAATCCATCTACTAATAGAACATTATTTATAGAGGGAAGATTTCCATTACCTACTGTTCCAGAGCCAATGATCTTTCCCCTCTGATTTCCTCCAAAGCCTACGTAGCCTCTAGGCTTAAGTTTCAGGCTTTGGAACATATGCCTTCTTCCCGTCATGTGTCGTGAGCAGCCAGAGTCCAGGTACCATGACTGGTGTTTCTGATTTGCTGCTAAAGATATCTGCAACATGTATTATTTTATCCTTAGGTACCCATATTTTCTTGGGTCCTGATTTGTTAGCTTTACCAAAACTCTGGTTGAATTTTGGTTTCACATAATAGTTACTACTAGTATATTTAATGTCATGTGTGTGACCATACACAAAGTGTGAATTCAGAGGAGTGCGTTTAATAATTAGATCCATGGCATTCCTTGGTGTAGGTACCTTACCTTGGTATCCTATTCCCTTTCTGCCGTTTCTGCTAACTCCATAGATCATTGAAGCCATTTTGCTTCTATCTATGCTTTTAGCAAGGAACTTCTGAAAGTTGTGATCATACTCCTTGATGATCTCATCAGCGCTGCTGGGAGTTTCAGAAATTGTTTCCTTCTTAGATTTTTGTAAAAGATTTTCTAATTTTGAAATTTTATTTTTCAACTCAGAATTTTCCAATTTTAGACTCTCAGTTTTATCAGAGTCAGAATCAAGATTCCTTTTCAGGTTTCTGAATTTAACTCTGATCTGCTGATATCTTTCCAGAATTTCGTTAAGGCTTTCAGCAAGTTCAGCCTTAGTAAAATTAATTGCAAAGTCAGGGAATACCTCTTCGGTGTCTGATTCAGAGTTTGATTCAGAAGCTTCACTGTCTTCTGATATGTTAGCCATGAGAGCTATGTTTGCTCTCTCATCATCTGATTCTGAGTCAGCTTCAGACGAGTCAGAGTCATCCCATGTAGCCATGAGGCTCTTTTTCTTTTCCCTTCCAAACTTCTTTTTGGGCTTTTCCCTCTGAAGCTTTGGACAGTCACTCTTGTAGTGTCCCTGCTCGTTGCATTCATAGCAGATGATGTCCTTGGTGTTTGGCTTTCTGCTTCCTGAAGAGCCTTCAGATTTTCTGTATCCAGAGGAGGAGTCTGACCTTCTGTATCTGGAGGAGGACTCATTTTGATCGGATCTTCTGGTATTCCTGAACTTTCTTTGCCTCTGCTTCCATAGTTGATTCACTCTTCTAGAGAGGAGGGAAAGTTCGTCTTCTTCTGATGAGGACCCATCAGAGGTTTCTTCAACAACCTGCAAAACTTTGGAGTCAGATTTTCTGTTAGATTTTAAAGCTAAAGGCTTACCTTGCTTCTGAGGTTCATTAGCTTCTAGCTCTATCTCGTGACTTCTGAGGGAGCTGATAAGTTCCTCCAGAGAGATTTTGTTGAGATCTTTAGCTAGCTTCAGTGCTGTAACCATTGGCCTCCACTGTTTTGGTAAGCTTCTGATGATCTTCTTGACATGATCAGTGGTAGAATACCCTTTGTCAAGAACTTTGAGACCAGCCACCAGAATTTGAAATCTTGAGAACATCGTTTCAATTGATTCACTTTCTTCCATTTTGAATGCCTCATACTTCTGAATGAGCGCAAGAGCTTTAGTTTCTTTGACCTGAATGTTGCCTTCATGCGTCATTATAAGAGAGTCAAACATACTCTTTGCAGTGTCCCTTATAGATATCTTTTCATATTCAACATAAGAGATGGCGCTGAGGAGAATAGTTCTGGCCTTGTGGTGATTTTTGAAGTCACGCTTTTGTTGATCATACATTGCCTTCCTGTCAATCTTCTGACCACTTGCATTCACTGGGTGCGTGTATCCATCTGTCACCATGTCCCACAGATCAGCATCATGTGCCAGAAAGAAGCTTTCAATTATGTCTTTCCAATAATCAAAATTCTCTCCATCAAAGACTGGAGGTTTGCCACTGAATCTGTCTATATCTTCATTGTTGTCATTGCTGGTGTGTTGATATGTTCCTGCCATTGTGTTTTTCTGACGCTGGATCTTGTACTGACACGGTTAAGTGTTTTAGCTCAGAACCAGGCGCTCTGATACCAATTGAAGAAGTGAAAAACACAAGAAGGGGAGTTGAATTGTAAAACTTGAAATCAAATGCAGACAACATGTTATTTTTATCCTGGTTCGTTTGATCTCAAACTACTCCAGTCCACCCGTCAAGGTGATTTCTCCTCTCTCCAACGAGGTCTTAATCCACTATATTCAACTGAATATTACAACTGCTTTAACAACTGCTAAAGCCTTCTTGAGTCTAAACCACAGACCAGTTTCTCAAGGAAATTCTTTCTTACAGATAAATGAATACTATGTGTGTTGAATGTTTTCTACAAAAACTTTATATCACAACTGTGATAATACACAAATTGAGCTTATGTGAAACTAGGATGCTATGACTATAGAGTAAACAATTTGAGAGATATAGTAAGCTATATGAGTGAGGATGAAGATGATTTGCTTTAGGCGTGTAAAGAGTTGTAGAGCATTAGCCAATTCATTTCTCACTGACTTGTTTATATAGCCTTGGAAAAGATACGTTGTAGTCAATTATTCCATTTCAATGCCCATTACGTTCTTTCCATATTGAGAAGATCTTTGTCTTGGAATAAAGCCGTTGGTAATAAGTGTCTTGAATGCACAGTACCGTTGTCAATTCAGCGTGTTATTGGCTTTGGCTTATTCTGACGCTTCTAGGTGCTGATGATATTGTTTTGGTCTTGATCAGAGTTTAGAGTATGTTAAGCGCAGATCTGTTCATCAAGCTTCAGCGTAAGCACATGCTTTGATCTTCTGATGCTGGCATATGATATTTCATCTTCTGATGCTGATGTTGACATTCTTATGCTGATATCCATCAGAGTTTCTGTAAATGCACAATATAATTTTTAGGTAGCATATATGTCTCATATGAATTATACAATTTATTTAATCTAGCATTTTGTTATCATCAAAACTTTAACTTAGGGTAGTAGATTCAAACTTTGTTCTAACAGTATTGATTTTGAAGTTGGCCTGTAAATAGGCGTTTTTTGTACAAGAGGCTGACGTCCTAGTAAGAGAACGCTGCTGAAAGATAGAAATTATATAATTTGTGAAAAAAGAAAGAAAACAACTATGTGAACAATCCCACTGGGTTCTAACTCTGCTATTACCTTCATGTCTTCGAGTGTCTCATCACTTTGCTACTTTGTTGAAGGTGGATCAGCTTGATTAGTGTCGTTCGAGCTTGATAGTCGATACCGAAGTCTGGTTGCAAGGTGATCCAATGAGACATAGTGTTACGCTTTGGTCCCTAATTTTTGCCTGGACCGCCCTTTCGGGTTTTCAGTCCACCGGGATACCCTTTTTTGCCCAAGCTGCCTTTTCAGGTTTTCGACTTGCCGGGTGTACATATTTTTCATTTCATCCCTTATTTTTACTCGAACCCTTTTGGTTCGCCGGAAAGCCCTTATTTTTGCCTAGGCCAGTCAACCTAGCAGGTCTTTGATTATGCATAATATTTTTTCACTATGTCTGCATTGACGGGGTGAGGAAGGTCGTCACCATCCATGGTGGTTAGAATCATAGCTCCTCCCGAGAAAATGTTCTTAACCACAAATGGCCCTTCGTACGTAGGGGTCCATTTGCCCCTAGGATCACCTTGAGGTAATATGATGCGTTTGATCACTAGATCCCCGACTTTATACTCTTGTCGTCTAACTTTCTTGTTAAATGCCTTGATCATTCGCTTTTGATACGTTTGACCATGACAAATAGCAGTAAGTCTCTTTTTGTCGATTAAGTTCAGCTGATCAAGCCGGGTCTGGATCCAATCGTCCTCGCTTAGACCTTCATCTTTCATAATCCGAAGAGAGGGTATCTGGACCTCAATGGGTAAGACTGCTTCCATGCCATACACCAAAGAGTAGGGTGTTTCCCCTTTTGAAGTCCGCGCTGAGGTTCGGTATCCATGAAGAGCAAATGGTAACATCTCGTGCAATCTTTGTATGTCACCGTCATCTTCTGCACAATCTTCTTGATATTCTTATTAGCCACTTCAACAGCCCCATTCATCTTCGGCCGGTAAGGAGAAGAGTTGTGATGCTGTATCTTAAACTGTTTACAGAGCTCGGTGATTATTGTATTGTTGAGATTTGTACCATTATCTGTAATGATCCTCTCTGGTACACCATATCGACAGATCAAATTATGCTGAATAAACCGTGCCACGACGTTCTAGCTCACTGTAGTAAATGAAGCTGCCTCAACCCACTTCGTGAAGTAATCAATCTCTACCAGGATGAAATGATGCTCTTTGGATGCAGTAGGTCTGATCTCGCCGATCATATCAATGCCCCACATTGCAAAAGGCCAAGGAGCTGTCAAGATGTTTAGAGGAACTGGAGGTATGTGCACCTTATCAGCATAGACTTGGCACTTATGACAAGTCCGAGAATGCTGATAACAGTCGGCTTCCATGGTAGACCAATAATATCCTGCCCGTAGGATCTTCTTTGCCATGGCGTGTCCACTGGAATGAGTTCCGAAAGTACCTTCATGTAACTCCGCCATAATCCTTTCTGCCTCATTCTTATCCACACATCGCAGTAAGGTTGAATCATGGTTACGCTTGTAAAGAATTCCATTGCTGATGAAGAACTTCGCAGCGAATCTCCTCAGAAACTTTTTATCATTAACAGATGCACCCTCGCGGTACTCTTGAGTCTCAAGATACCTCTTTACCTCGTGGAACCAGGGTTTATATGCTACCTCTTCAGTCTCGATGTCACAACAATATGCGGGTTCATCCAACCTCTCAATGGTAATTTGGGGAGCCTCATTGTCCCATATGACCTTGAACATAGAAGACATGGTAGCTAGCACGTCCGCTAACTGATTCTCCTCTCTCGGGAAGTGTTCAAAGTTTATCTTCTCAAAGTGTGGAAGCAACGTCAATACATAATCTTTGTAAGGAATAAGATTTGGGTGTTTCGTATCCCACTCGCCTTTGATCTGACTGATCACGAGAGCAGAATCTCCGAACACACTCAAGAACTTAATCCTTAGGTCAATAGCTGCTCGAAGGCCCATGATGCACACCTCATACTCCGCCATGTTGTTGGTGCAGTTAAAACATAACCGGGAGGTGAATGGAGTATGACAACCTTCCGGAGATATGATCACGGCGCCAATGCCATTACCCAACGCATTTGAGGCTCCGTCAAGATACATAGACCATCGGGATCCTTCCTCAGGTCCTTCATCCGGTCCAGGTTTTTCATAGTCATTTACCAACATGATGCTCTCATCCGGAAACTCGAAATTCATAGACTGATAATCATCCACGGCCTGATGCGCCAAATGATCCGCCAACACACTCCCCTTGATTGCTTTTTGGGTTGTGTATTGGATGTCATACTCAGTCAAGATCATCTGCCATCTCGCTATTCTTCCGGACAAGGCAGGATTTTCGAAGATATACTTGATTGGGTCCATCTTTGATATCAATAGGGTAGTGTGAGTCAGCATATACTGTCTCAGCCGGCGAGCAACCCATGCCAAAGCGCAACAAGTTTTCTCAAGCAGTGAGTATCGGGTATCACAATCGGTAAACTTTTTGCTAAGGTAGTAAATATCATGCTCTTTTCGGCCAGACTCGTTATGCTGCCCCAGCACACACCCCATCGAATTGTCGAGTACTGTCAAGTATATAATCAAAGGTCTCCCTTCAACTGGAGGCATCAGAATAGGTGGCTCTTGGAGATATTCCTTGATCCTTTAGAAAGCGGCCTGACATTCGTCATTCCATCTTACCACTTGATCTTTCTTCAGCAGCTTGAAGATCGGCTCACAAGTAGCAGTCAGATGTGAAATGAATCGGGCAATGTAATTCAACCGTCCCAAAAAGCCTCTGACTTCTTTTTATATTCGGCGAGCTGGCATTTCCTGTATAGCCTTCATCTTTGCAGGATCCACTTGAATACCTTTATCACTAACGACGAAACCCAGCAGCTTACCAGACCTCACCCCGAAGGTGCACTTGTTCGCGTTTAACCTCAGCTTGTACATCTTCAACCTGTCAAATAGCTTCTGGAGATGGTCAAGATGTTCCTCTTCAGTTTGGGATCTTGCAATCATGTCGTCAACGTATACCTCAATCTCATGATGAATCATGTAGTGGAACAAAGCGACCATGGCGCGCTGATACGTTGCCCCAGCGTTCTTCAATTCGAACGACATGACTTTGTAGAAAAAAGTACCCCACTGCGTAACGAACATTGTCTTCTCCATGTCTTCGGGAGCCATCTTAATCTGATTGTAACCAGAAAAACCATCCATAAAGGAGAAGATCTTATGCTGCGTGGTGTTGTCGACCAAAACATCGATGTGAGGTAGCGGGAAATCGTCTTTAGGGCTCGCCCTGTTCAGATCCCTATAGTCCACACACATTCGTACCTTACCATCTTTCTTCGGTACCAGAACCACGTTGGCAACCCACTGTGGGTAAGAAGTAACTGCTAGAAAACCGGCGTCAAATTGTTTCATAACCTCAACTTTGATTTTCTCAGACATCTCTGGGCGCATTTGGCGAACTTTATGCTTCACTGGAGGACAGTCTTCTTTGGTTGGCAAGCGGTGTACCACAATATCAGTATCTAACCCAGGCATATCTTCATAAGACCAAGCGAATATTTCTACATAGTCACGCGGCATCTGTATCAATCGTTGCTTAACACTAGGCTCTAAATTTGCACCGATCTTGACCTCTTTATTGTCCTCTTCTGTACCCAGATTCACTGATTCCATTGGCTCTTCATGAGGCTGTATGGCCCTCTCTTCCTGAAGTAATAGTCTAGCAAGTTCCCCGGGCACCTCACAATCATCCTCACCTTCGTTCTCGGCTTGGTTGATCGGATTTTCGAAGTCATAACTGGTAGTAGTAGAGTCGTTATCAGTGGGATCCAGAGTGGATGTGGACCTGTATTATGATATGTGAGTCTGTGTAAGACAAATAGCCGTTTTGATAAAGTGCAAGATAGAAAAGAAAAACAAGGAGCGCAAAATTTGTAATGCAAGAAAATGTCCAATGCTTTATTGATGATATATGGGAATGACAAACATTAAGCCCTCACAAACAAAGCCACAACGCCTCGGGTAAAGCACCGGGCCGTAAAGTTTTAAACTGTCTGTTACAAATTTCAAAAACAAAAGTCTATTACTATGTAATAAAAGAAACGGGCATGAAGTCCTTCGCTGTCCAATTGTTCAAACCACCGTCGGTAGTCGGGTAAATCCAGCTTTTGAACTCTGACTCTTCTTCGTCGTCTTCAATTGCATTCACTCCTTGATTACTGATACACATGGGAGGTCTTCCAATCTGTGCGCGCCGAACAATCCTTTGAGCTTCTGCAATAAAACCCAAACCAAACTTATCAGTTTTGTGTGCAAAGTCAGGGAGTTAGCCCCAATTTGCACACCCACCTTTTTCAATAACAGCCCTGGCATCCTTGAGGGAAGCCATCTTCATCGGAGGTTCTTCAGCAATAGTTTCAGTCGACGCCAGAGTCTGGGGGACCTCTTCAAAGTTCTAACACGGGGTTTCGATGAACTCTCCATCCATCTCCACATACCAAAAGGAGTTAAGATGGCTCACCATGTACTCCTCTTCTCCTCGTACTGTAACAATCTTCCCCCTCACTAGATATTTTAACATCTGATGGAGCGTAGAAGTCACTGCCCCAGCCTTATGAATCGACGGGCGACCCAGCAAACAAGAATAGGATGGTCGAATGTCTATCACATAGAATGTAGATGCAAAAGTCTGGGAACCAACTTTAACAGGGACATCCACCTCTCCGTGCACCATCCTTTTGGACTCGTCAAAGGCCCTAACCACAATATTACTCGGCTTCAGCACCAACCCTTCACAGTCCAACCAGTCTAACGCTTTCTTGGGTAAAACATTTAATGAGGACCCAGTATCCACCAGTATGTGGGCCAGAGTAGTGCCCCTGCACTCGATCGAGACATGCAGAGCGTCATTGTGATTCCTTCCTTTGACAGTCAGATCTGCGTCAAAGAAACCCAACCCGCTGTCAGCGATCAAACTAGCCACACAGTCTTTGAATTGATCAACAGATGTTTCCTGCGGCACATGGGAAGTTTTAAGGAAAGTAATTAAAGCCTTTGCATGGGCTTCTGAGCACAACAATAAATATAACATGGAAATCTTTAACGGGGTTTGCCCCAGCTGCTCGACTAGGTTGTAGTTGCTCTTTTTGATAATCTTCAGAATTTCCTCTATCTCCTGTCCAGAGGTTTCTACCACAATCTTCTTAGGCGCCTCCGTCCGAGCAGGCTCACCTGTGATCTCTTTGCCCCAAGCGTTAGATGACTCGGCGAAAGGGGTGATAATTGGAATATGTACTGGGATAGTAGTTGATGTACTGGCAGATGGAACGACAACAGGCTTTTGAGCAGTTGGAGGGGAAATCTCAGGAGATAAGAGTCTTCCGCTTCGGGTGACCTTGCTAGACCCGACAATATTGCTGACCTCAATATCATCCTCTTCAACCTTCAAGTCTTGTTTGATCCCATGATAATACACATCGGTCCCATAGTGCCACGGGATAGCCTTATCCGAAGTGTATGGGATAGGACCAGGAATAGTAATGATCAATGGAGCAACTCTCGGAACGGATGTAATCCTAACAGGCTTTCTCGAGGAAGCCTTGGAAGGATTGGCGGAAATGGTTATTATGGAAACATATTCAACAGGAATCAACGGAATCAAAGTCTTCTCGAATAGGATCTCTTTCTTATCCATCAGGCGTTGAACACCTGACTTCAATAAATGGTAACCAGTAGGCAGGATTGAACATATGTGGCAACCTTCCCCACAACCCAGAAATAAACTGGCCAATAATAGGCTCTTCTTTACTGTTATCAACGGAGTAGCAATATCTTCCACAAAGGTCACAAATGAATCATCATCCACAGCATTTACTCCATGCTTGGGCATAGGGGCAGTCATAACATTAGGCTTTTCCGGTGCGTCAAACTCGATTTCTTTAGCTTCAATCATATCTTGCACCTTATTCCTCAAGGCCCAGCAGTTGTTTGTATCATGCCCTGGACTATCAGAGTGATAGGCGTAGCAGGCGTTCGGATTATACAACGGTGATATAGTACTGGGATTCTTCGAGGCTTCCCTCAGAGTTATCAAGTTGGTCTTCAACAATTGTGGCAGAATTTGAGACAGGGTCATACTGAGCCGAGTATACTGTCTCTGCGGTCTCTCTACTCTTTGTTGATTGTTGCATTGTGGGGCAACAACGTGTCTTGATATTACTACCGCATTAACTACTTGTCGGCGTTCGGGTCGGTTTTGGCTCCTCGAGCTGTAAACTGCACTAGCTTCTTTCCTGAAAGGTTTCCTTTCTGCACTGGACGAAGCACCTTTCTGTATCTTACAGCTTTTGATGCCAGCTTCTACCCTCTCCCCAGTCAAAATCAATTCAGTGAACCCCGACGATGAACTACCGATCAAATGATTGAAATATGGACCATATGAAGTCCCAAGAAACATATCCACCAACTCCCTATCAGACAGAGGGGGTTGGACTCTTCCAGCTATATCTCTCCACTTCTGAGCATAGTCCTTAAAGACTTTGCCTGTACCCATAGACATACCCAGAAGTTGAGTATGCGTGGGAGCAAGGTCGACGTTATACTGGTATTATTTATAAAAAGCAGTAGCAAGGTCCTCCCAGTTGCGAATGTTAGCTCCTTCCAATTGATAGAACCATTCAAGTTGAGTCCCTGATAGACTATCTTGAAAGAAATGAACCCATAGGTTTCTATCAGCAGTATAGGGTTGAATTTTTCTGACGTATGAGCGGAGGTGTAGCTTCGGACAAGATACTCCATCATACTTAGCAAAGACAAGAGCTTTAAACTTGTGAGGGATCACCACCCCAGATTCCAATCCCAGATCTCCAAAGTCCAACCCAGGTATCTTCTGGATCTCCATTACACTCAACCGGTCTTCAAGTTGCTTATACCTATCCTCAGTAGAAGGATACTGTTCTTCATCAAAATTAGGTTCATTTTCAGAGACCACAGGACTAGGACCCTTTCCTTCCTCTTGATTCTCTCCTCCTCCAGACGAATGAGACAGACCAGTTTCCTGTCGCAACCTATTCCCAAATCTGTGACCCATATTCAGGAGGACCACCTTCTTCTTCTTCTTCTTCTTCTTCTTCTCCTTCAGGATGAGAGTCTTCAAATCCTATTTCCCTTTGTCCAAGTTCAGGAACATCTCCTGGAATTGAGCATTCTGAACTTGAAGAGCTTTGATGGCTTGATCGGTAGGTGTTTCAGAAGACATTCTGTGCTGAAATAAACAGCGAAGAAGATGAGAAACCTGTAATGGTACCTGTGATGAGGTGCATGATAATGGAATGCGTATGAAATGATTTCAAAGACTTTGGGAGATTTAAATTTGTGAACCAAGAAATAAACAAACTTTATTAGATTCAAACATGTAAAAATATTTAACAATGCCTTTAAGGCGTTACAAAAGAAATAACTGAAAACAAATCTAAACTAGAAATAATAAAAGATATCAGAAATCCCATGGTCGCTTTCCCTTCGTGCTGACATAGTCGTTGATTGTCCTTTCATTCTCATGTTTCCTTGTAAGCCTCAAGATCTTCCTCTCTTGCTCATGATACTTCTCCCTGTATGTATCCCTTTCTTCCTTCAACTGAATCCATGATTTCTTCAATGCCCCAAGATCAGTAGGCATGTATGGATGGAGGACCGTATAAGGAACACCTTCTTCATTAGTATGCTCCACAATCACCGGCAAAACAGCTTCATAAGGCATCCCTAGCTTTTGAGCACGGGCTCAAACCCACTGGAGATATGGTTGCATAGGGAGATAAGTCTTTAGTCCTAGCTCTTGAGGGTCAGACCTGTTCACCATGCCCCAGCCTCGTATAAACCTTCGGCAATGCTCATTCACGTCCCCCTTGTAGTCAAAGACAATGTCTGGAAGAAGCTGCTCATGGAGACCGTCTCTCCGAGCGCGACCAAACTGTCTCAAAGCCAAACAAGGACTATAGGTTATTCCTTCTCTGATTCTGAGCAACGGAACATTAGGGTATTCCCCATATCGATCATTGACAGCTACTCTTTCCATATCCTTAGAACTCCAAAGAATGTCCGCATGAGCAAGGGACATGATTCTGTAAGCCCAACCTACCCCTTCCTCATTCTTCAATACAGACTTGGGGAGGTGCGAAATAAACCACCTCGCCAACAGCGGCGTGCAACACATGAGGGTCCCCCTTCTTCTCACAGTACGAGTATAGAGAGCATGTAGAATATCACCCAGAAGGGTAGGCACTGGATTACGAGACAAGAAGATCTTGACTGCATTCACATCTATGAAGGAATCTAGATTCGGGAAAAGAACCAAGTCGTAGATGAGGAGAGCCAAGATGTCTTCGAAACTTGAAAATCTAAGTTATCCCAGAATTGTTGAGCTTGATCAATCAGAAACTTAGTCAAGAAACCTTTAACCCCACTCTGTGTCTCCCAGTTAGACATCAAGTGTAAAGCTGAAGCAATGTCCTCAGGTCTAGGAACCTCCTCCAAACCTATGAAGGGTGTTTGCTCGAGGATAGATATGCCCAATAAATCAGAAAACTCCTCCAAAGTGGGGACTAGCTGATAATCTGGGAAGGTGAAACAATGATGCAACAGATCAAAGAACTGGAAAAAGACGCTCATCATCTGTTCATCCAACCTTGAAGTGACCAAACTAAGGAGATAACCATGTCTTCTAACAAATGAAGAAGTATCAGGAACTCTTGAGACTAACTATATGAACTGAGGAGGGATTTGCACGAAGTTAACTCGAACGGTATTTCTACGCATAGAAGTCATGATCTGCAAAACAGAACAAAGATAAATCCCCTCGGTCTTTGAAATGGTTAGTCTAATGAAATATGCATGCGATGTTATGATGCATGATGTCATGATAAAAACATACAACAGGTATCACAGATAGCAAACATGGTAATGGCAAACAAGTCACACAAGAGCCCTTAAGTCTCAGGCTTGCATGGAGTCTAGGTACTACCCTCTTGAAGTTCAGTTGGTTCAACCTGTCCTAATAATAGTAACCGGGTTCTAGAGGTTCTCAATATCACTGACCATCCTCCATCGGTCATGGTTTCAGCTCACGCAATCTTTTCTTGCGGTCGGAACTATCTCGAGAGTATGGTCTCAATGAGTGTAGTATCGAGTATCAACCAGTTCCCAGCTCTATGCCGAGGCCGGCTATCTCACTACTTCCTATGGCCAAGTTGGTCAATTATAGGTTCTAAGGTCAGTTGATTCTTAACGACCCATATAGCAGCCCCATATTCTCCTTGTTTCTCCACAAGGGATATCGGTACCAACTAATGTGCCACATCAACGTAGCTACTGCTTCAACCGTATCGGTCTACGTCGTACAGTTCCCTCACAGTTTATTGCTACTTACCTAAAAGGTGTCCCTCAGATCCGGGTTAGGATCTATAGTAACTCCGATACAAAGCCCACAAAGATAAAGCAATCAAATCAAACAATCGAAGCAAATGATGAACTAACCTAAGGTATACCCCATTTATTACTCCCCAGCAGAGTCACCAGTTCTGTGATACGGTGGCCAGAACCGAGACTGTTTTTTAGGAATGCTGGTTCACATTTTGCGTTTGTATTTGCAAAATGTCATGGTAAGCAAGAGTCGCCACCGACTTTTATTTTATCCAGCTGGAAAGGAAAAAAGCACAGAAAAATTCCTTTTTTCGAGATTTTGAGTACGGGGGGTAGATTATAGAAAGGGAAGGTATTAACACCCTTTCTATCCGTAGTTTTCCACGGTCTCTTAGGTACTTGCTCATCATTTTCAAAATTTCTTCTGTGTGTTTGTGTGATTTAAAAAGTTTTTTACTTCGATTTAACTCTTGCTTCTGTCTTCAAGAGTGTTACGAAGTGTTTTTGAAAGCTTTGTTTGAAAAAGAGTGTAAGTGTAGAAAAGTTTGTTTGTTTGAGCAAGTACTTAAGAACTAATCTACCTACTCGACAAAAGGAATTATTCTATGTTTGTTTCCTTTAGACAACACTATCCCACTATTGGTGAGTAGGTAGCACCGTCGTCAGAGTTTTAAGGGTCAATTCGAAAGGGACGTACGATCACTAAAGCAATGTTAGGACGTCTTAGTAATAACCCTAATGTCTTAGATTAATTATTCGAGGCAACAATTCTGAGGCAACCATTCCGAACGGGACTTTGATCTTTGTTTAGACAAGAGAGCGACCACTAAAATATCCTATACCTAATGACCGTTTACCGAATGCAACCGAAGTGGGGGTATACCCTAGGAGTGCGCATGTGTGAGTGATTCAGTTTCAGATTATTATCTTTGCACATTTAAGGTTAGCTAACCGTTTTAATTTTAATCATACATTCGTGTCATGCATCCCTATTATTCATACATCTAACAATTAATGTTTGCGGAATTTAAAATGCGGAAAGTAAAGCTACGCTATTACAAGGCTTCGGGTATTTATATAGCCAAAAATAAACCCTTTAAAGAAAACAATAAATGAAAGTAAAAGATCCTAATTAATCTATTACAACTTGTGAGCAATTACATTAACATGGAAAAATAAATAAATGAAACGTGCGTGAAGAAATTAAGAACGGGAGATAAATTAGGGTTTTGACCCCTTCTAACCTAATCGAAAGAAAAATAATTTTTTTGTTGTTTTTAATTATTTCTAAGAAAAAAAGACGTAGGTTTTTAAAATTAAATACAAAATTAATTGGTAATTAAATTAATTAAAGAGAATAATTACATTTAACCTATTTTTGTGTATTTGGTTATTTTAAGAAAAAAGAAAATATAATTAAGTTAGAAACAAAAACCCTAATTGTTCTAATTAATTTTAATTTATTTACAAAAAAGAAATTGAAGTTACCTAAAACTAAAATCTAATTAAATTAATTAATTTATTGATAAAAAATAAACCTAAGTCTAATTGGGTGAAAAATATTATTTTTATGATATTTTGATAAAAAGAATTTTCAAATTATGTTAGTAACATAAATAATTAAATTAATTAAGAAATATAAAAGAAAAGGAAAAAGAAAGTTTGGCATGTAATCAGTAATTTGGAGGGGTGTATATAGCAAATCTGGGCCCAAAAGAGAGTGACCCACGTTTGACTTCCAAGATCTCCTGCCATGCGTTGACTGAGGGCTTTGGTGGACTTTCATCTGATGGCCTTTAGATCTGGCCATCTGGAGATCCAAAGGTTGGATCTTGAGGATACATGGTGCTCCCTTGGCTTGTGTGCACGCTGGATTATCTGAAGCAAAATAACATGGAATAATTGGGGGGACCTGGGATTCGAACCGAGGCCCCAAAGTACTTTTCCAACGCCTGGCCACCAACTGAGCTGTGTGTTTCATTTGTATATAAAATAACAATAATAGATAATATGCAAATAAAGGGAGTTAGTGGAGAATAATAAAAATGCGCGCTAGAATTTTGAATGGACCAACAAGATGATGCCACGCTGGTCATCCCTGTCCTTGCTCCGTTGCTAAAAGTGAAAGGCTTTTACCTACAGACGTATGTTTACAGCTACATCCTTGGTTCGTTCCAAAATCCTTCCTGGACATGATAAATGATTTCTAATGCCATAAATCAAATTGTCTTGTCATCCTGAACATTATGATACCCTTCATGGGGGCTAATTTTGCCTGCACACAAAAACCCAAAATGAAACTAAAACCCCTAACAATGGCAATTCTTGATTCAGTCCATAAAAATACAATTGGATGATATGGATAGCTTGCAAATGTGTAAAGGAACAAGAATATATAACTATTTCATGCTATAAGTGCCAGAATTACACAATTCGATTTCAAAAATAACCCAAGGTCGTGGCTGACTTACAGTGAGTTATAGGGCTGGAAACTCCTTGTTCTTGATTGGTTTCGCTCGCTTGTGATCCCAGGAAGTGATTGTGATGGCTAGAAGGTCTTGAGGATGCCTAGAAATATGAATCGTGTCTGCACTTTTTTGTGTTTTTTTCAAGTTTTGTTCTTGTTCTCACGCCTCTCTCCAACCTTGTTTTAGGTCTGCAAATGTTCAATATATATATATATCAAGGATTGGATTAGGGTTCAAAACATGTTCTCAATCTTTCTCCATTATTGATTTTGATCTTGATTTGATTCCCTTAAAAACCCTTCCAAAAATAGGCCAAATTCAATCTTTTTGTGCACTCAAAGGCCTTGCACGAATTCAATCACTTGCCAACTGGATATAGGACCTGAAACATGTACAAAATCTTGAGATTTCAATGTTTTGGATTTTTCCATGATTTGTTTTGATTAAAATTGATTTAATTCAAATAAAAATCAAAATAAATAATAAAAACAAGATAAATGACAAGTGGAAAGGGCTAAGGCTCGTGGACCATGCTACCAACTTAAAACAAGTGCAAAAGATTAGGCCCATTTAGCAAAAAATTGCAATTTGGGGCATGGTTGACTTTTGACAATTTTGCAAAAAGGGTCAACTTCACCAATGCATAACTTCCTCAATTTTGACTCTTTGAAGGTGTTCTTGGACTTTTTAGAAATCTTGAGAAGTCCTATAAGCAAAACTTTTGGTACCATCTCAATTTGGTATTCGATGTTCATGTATGAAGCTTTGACAAAAAAAGGTGTTTTTGTTGACTTTTCAAAATGACCTATAATGTCCAAATTCATAACTTCTTGTGAGTGCATATTTTGAACTTGGGAGCTGAATATGTATTGTAGAGAATTGAATCCTCTTCAAAATGAGATTTGGATGGATCATTTCTCCTAAATTATGAGAAAGTTATGCTTGGTCAAAGTTGAGTTGACTTTTCCTACAAAACCCTAATTTAGCAACTTTTGATTCTTGATGAATTGTGAGCAATCCTTAATGAATCATGATCAACCATTCATAAAATGATGAAATATACTTCAAAATGAGGATGTTGACCAAAAATCTTGAAGTTTGATTGTATGTAGGCCACAGTTGACTTTTGCCCTAGCACAGTCGATTTTCAGGCTTTTGAGCAATTGACTGAGCAAACTTCCTCTGCAAGGCTTGAAACTTGACATGGATGATCTTGAGAACATATTAGGACAATGGTGAGCATTTGGGATCCCTTGGAATCAAGTATCTTAATGCAACATGAAACCCTAATTTGAGGTAGACTGCCTTAGGAGAGAGCTTGTCTGGCCAACCCTTGGACTTCCTTGAGCAACTTGAGGATCTTTCTTGCAATGCATTGAGAAATATGGGAGGGAAAATTTTGGGGTACAACAATAAGGTATCATGGTAAATATTACGAAACATCAATAAAACCGTTGACAAAACATCACACCTAACACTGATATTGAGAATCAAAGTAGGATAACAAACATGTGCGATGGAGAAACATCGGCTTCAAACAAATGTGCGATGGCGAAACATCAATAAAACAGGTTTAAAAGCAAAGCCAAGAGGCACACAAACTAATAGGGTTGGTTTGTATCTTTTACTTTGAAGAAGGGCTTGAGTTTATTAGAGGTGTTCTTATGATTTGCCGAGAAAATAATTTGTTTTAAGATGCAAAATGCAAAGAAAGGAAAAACAACTATGGGGAACTAGCCTAGCACTATCCCTAGTGTTATCATATAATGGTTGACCCTAAGGTTGAGGTTAAAGTAAAATCCTATCCTATGTTAACACACATGGATTCTTACCTTAATCAACATGTCAAAGGAAGCTTAACAAAACTATCCTATAGGGAACATGCAATGAGAGTGAAGTCGTGATCTCAATTTCTAAATTGAGTGACTCATCGATCAAGAAGTAAAGAATAAAAGCAATAAACATCCTATAGGGAACATGCAATGAGAGCGAAGTCGTGATCTCAATTTCTAAATTGAGTGACTCATCGATCAACAAGTAAAGAAGAAAAGCAATAAACATCCTATAGGAAACATGCAATGAGAGAGAAGTCGTGATCTCAATTTCTAAATTGAGTGACTCATCGATCAACAAGTAAACACGACACATGTATAAGACAAAAACCAAAGGGCCTCCTGACATATATCAGAAACAGAGGTCCCATCATGCAATCAGAGAACTATGCAAAATGAAAATGGGAGAAAGGAGATAGTGCAATACCAAACGGATAAATATCCGTTGCAACTGAGCAAGAATAAAAGAAACCCAGAGAACTTCGAGCAAGCTGGCATCAGTAGACAAATCAAGTCAGGAATTACACCATCAGGATATAAGTAATTTATCAGATACGAAAAAATCCCAGGGGCAATGTGTAACATTCAAAATCAAATGCATATATCCTGCATGGAATATCAAATATGCCAAACACAATAGCAGTGCCAACATAAAAAGTTGTGTTTCACAAATAAAGAGAAACAGAAAAGCCTCAGGTCAAGAGTGGAAACTTTCTCAAAGTACCTCTCACATTCAACAACCAAGTTAGTATTCCATAAGGTGAATGATGAGTCATACAAGGGATGGATTCAACATGATGAAGTGAGAGTAACATAATAACAATTATCAAACATTAGACATGATAGACAAAAAGGAAACAAGCATATGCACAACTTGGCCAAAAGAATCAGAGGGATGTTGCTCCTTTCTATCTCCATATTGAATTGACAATTGAATATCAATCAAGGATCATGGGAGCTTGGAAAGAATACAATTAAAGATCTGGAGGTCATGGGAAAACACATTCCAATCATGCACATTTAATTCAACCACAACTCATATGCACAATTGAAGGTGAATCCCACATAATGCATTAGAAGGTTTAAACATTCAAACATGAGGCATTTAAATGAAATGGCTTGAGTTAAAATGGACAATTAGAATCACCATGATCATTAGGTTCCAAATTATAGGCCTCACTCAAGTTCATTGGCCATCAAACAAATTGCAACAAGATATGCAAACATTAATTGGGTACCTTCACTTCAAAATTACATCAAAAATGGAAATAAGGGTCCATAATTCACACCAAATAAATATTAGAATCTTTGAAAGGTATAGAAGTCATGATGTAAGCCCTAAGTTCATGAATGATTGAGGAGGAGACCAAATAAAGTCCAAAGTTCAAGACTAGTTGGCAAAACTACCAAACTAGACAAGTTTTCAAAATAATTTGTGAAAAAAGGTCAAACCAAGTTGAAAAAATTAAGATAGATGGTTTTCAAATCCTCAATACATTCATGAACCCTAATCAAGACTTGAATTCTATTGAAAATCCAGGGCATAGTGGTTTTGAAAATGAAACTTGCACCAAAAGCAACAAAACCCTAAATTTTGACTTTTAATCTTAAATATTGATTAAGTAAGATCAAAATTAAAACAAATTAAACCAAGGTCATACCAATCACCAAGAAACCCTAAATGTCATAAAATATATTTTTTACATTTTTTTTAATTAAAGAAAATTCAAAAATGAAATTAAATCCAAACAATTAGTCAATTAACAAATATTCACATATCAAAATAATATTTAAATCAAAAATCAGAAAAATGCCCAACCAAAATTATATTAAAATATTAGAACTAAAAACACAAATCCCTGATTTTTTGTGGAATTTTTGAATTAAAGGAAATATAAAAATAAAAATTAAACGAAACAAATAGCAGTTATACTATTTTTTAAGGGAAAAAATGTAAACCCTAGCCAAAAATCACAAAAAGGTCAAAATAAAAATATGTTCAAATTCTATGATTAAAAACAAGATTACATGATTTTTTTTGAGAATTTTTGAATCAAAGGAAGTATTAAAGTAAAATTTAAACAAAACAATTAACAATTTAACTCTTGAAATTACATTCAATTGTCAAAAATGAAAAAAAAAAACTAAACAAATTTCAGAATAAAATTCCACATGATTTTATGAGCCAAAAATATTTTTTGTGGAATTTTCCAAATCAAAGAAATATTAAAACAAAAATAAATACTAAACAAACATTTAATTAAACCCATCAATTTTTGAACCAATCAAAACATTTTCAAAAATTATCAAAAAAATACACAAGGTCAGAAATATTATTTTTAATTTGTAATAATGTTTTCAGAATTTTCCAAACATTTTTGAGCAAGAAATAAAATTATGGAAATCAATTTATAAAACAAAATTCAAATGAATTAAAGAAATAAGCCAACCAACCAGAGGAGGCCACATAATCATCTTCAACCTCTGGCTAGGGCAAAAACACGCACATGATCCAGTTCATCATCTCATTTTCCAGTCAACATAACATGCTCAATTCTACATCATTTTCCATGAAATCTCGTGCAAATTCAAGCCAGCATTTCATACTTCAATGTGCAATTCGAATCACAACAAATAATGAACCATGGATCAAGAACAGATCGTGCAAAAATGTCATAAACTCACATGAACTAAAAAATTCAGATGCATCATTCATCCATATCTCATCAAATTAAAAGCTCTGAAGCTTCAAAAACACTTAATGGACTTCAAACAACATGATTATGAACTTAAATCACACAATGCACAGCTAGAAATCAAAATTCAAAGTTGAGAATTCAAACCTTTGAGAATAAATGGATCTACTTTCTCCTTCACTCCAGTTGCAAACCAAGCCTCGATCTACAATCCTTATCACTTGGAGAAGAGAATGCAAGAAGAATTGACCAAAACGCGCAAGGGAGATGGAAGAATCGAAGAAAAATGCAGAGCAATAAGCTATGGAGTTTTCTGATTTCAGGGATGAAATGAAGCACGAACCGCGCTCACTGAGGCTTGCTTCTCAATATATAGAGCATCAGGAGGAGGGTAAGATAGGTTTTTCGCCCTGAAAGCTCTTGGAAAGAATGAAATCTTCTTTTTGCCAAAATCGAGTATGCACATGCAACCCTCCAATCCCTCGTGCGTGGGCTTGCTTTTTACGTGCATTTCAGTCCATTTTACCTCAGGAAGAGATTAGCAACAAAATTAAGACTTAAATCCTTGTATTAAGCTAGTGTTGGTGATTAGGCAACTTCATGCCACTTTTGGCAAAATCACGAATTCCCTTTGCATTTGCCCATGTGAAGCTCAAGCTTTGGCATGATGGGCCTTGGTACATTGCATATTGGTCACGGGCCAAGTTTGAAGTGAAACAAAAGGCCACAAATCAAGTTATCAAGAATTTGCAATTTGCATGGCATGCATGAATTCAATGAAAACACTCAAAATCCCAAGGTCCACAACTTGATCATACTTTTGAATTTTGATACAAATGAGCATAATTTGGAAAGGTATTGAAAAGATCTACAATCCCTTAGTTTTGAGTTTTTGCAATTGAGTTCATTAAGTTTCTCAAACTTGAGCTTGAATTCACTAATTTTGGAAAATGACCTATAATTTTGTGATTTCAAAAGACCATAATTCTTGATTCCTTGACAATTTGGACATGAGACCAAAAGGAGATGAAAGATAATCCTCTTAGCTTTCCAAGAATACTTCATTTGCATTTTCTTGATCAAAGGTGAATAAAATATGAAAATTTGAAATTAAGTCCTTATTTTCCAAAATTAGAAACTTTTAGGGTTTCTTCAAGAACAAGTTTCAACCCAAACCTCAATCTCTTTGATCTAATGACAAAAATGGACTTGAAATATGAAAAGTAAATCCTTGAATTGATGGTTGGCCAAAAATTCACTTGGTCAACCTTGACTTTGACTGATTTTGACCAAAATGACCATTTTGCCCCTCTGAATCAATTGATCCACTTCCATTCAAAATTGATGAACAAAACTTCAGACATATGATCTTCCAAATATGTAGAGGCCATGTGCAAAGTTTCACTTCAAAATTCTCAATAAATCCTGATAAAAACTCAAACCCTAATTTTGGTCAACACCTCAGGAAACTGATGAATCATCTTTAAAACTTCAAACCCTCTAGGCATCTTGACCAATTCCTTGTACAAAGACTTTTCAAATACCAATGAGATGTTGTAGCTTCCAAACCAAGACTTGTACATTGACCAATAGCCTTGCTCAAACAAAACCCTAATTTGACTGGTGAATCAAAAGAGTGATTCTTCTTATAATCAAACACAAACTTCAATCCTCTGATGATCCAAAGAGATGGATGAAATATCTTGAGATATGCAATAACTTTTGAGCTTGAAAGATCCAGAGGTTTAGATGATAAGATTCTACTTGAGCAACTTGTCAATGCAAACAACCTTCAAGGCTTGAGGAAGACTTGATAACCAAAGTACTTTGATCCCATCATAATGTATGAATGCAATGCAATATGATATTCATGATGAAACATAAGCCTAAATCAAGAGGGTAAATTTTAGGGTGCAACAGCTGCCCCTATTCAAATATCTTCAACATGATAAGTGAGAAAAGTGACAACTTTCGAGCGTTTAGAGTTGAAGATGATTGAATACGAAAGAACCCGAAAATTTACACTCTTGAAGAAGAAAGAAAAAGAAGCAGAAAACCCCCAAGACATGCGTCAGAATGGAGCTGTAACACAGATTGAAACAGAACAAAAACAAAGAAGAGTAGACGCAACTAAACTTCTGGATAAATGTGTCAGGGCAAAACTGGGCTTCAAAAAGAGTGAGATAAAACTCAAACCACAGAGTATTGGCGAAACTAAGCTCTAGAAAAGAAAATGTACGCGGGTGAGGAGACGAAAATCTGAGCTCGACCCAAAGCAAAAGTGGCTAGAGTGCGTGATTCTAGGAGCACTTGCTAATCTCAACTAAGATAGACAGTATGAAGGAACTGAAAGAATCCTAGAAAAGAGGAACAAAAGTGAGACAAAACTCGACTCGATAACCAGTTAGGCGAAACTAAACTAGATGAGCACCAGGACGAAACTGGATTTCACGCATGGGTAACGAGGCGAAACTCGACCCATAGCAAGGTGATGAGAGCGCATGTTTCTCAAAGAACCTGCTGGTCTCAGATTAATGGATAAACAGTGACGAAAACGGATAGAAGAATCCAAGGAACAAAAGAGACTGATCTTAAACCTGGGACGCAGTACGAACACTACACTTGGTAAACGAACACCATCAAAGGGTCCAAGGTATGAAAGCAAAAACGAGACGAAACTCGACTCAATAACTAGTTATGCGAAACTAAACTAGATGAGTACCAGGACGAAACTGGATTTCATGCGCAAGGTGAGGAGACGAAACTCTGAACTCAACCCAAAGCAAGCAGATTAGGGCGTACACCTAAAAACCTGTTGAAAGCGAATATCAGGACGAAACAGGTATTTGAAAGGTGCGTCAATAGATATTGGAATGAACCGAAGAGGGTAGTGAAGACTAAACCCGAGAAGACCGCGCCAGGGAGAAACTGAACTACAGTCAAGAGTAGACACTCAAACAAACAAATGATCGACGCCAAAAGGATATTGGTATGGGGAGGAAACCGAGATAATGAGGACGAAGACCTCGCTGGGGATTTAATCTGAAGTATTAGCAAATTCACTGAGGACAACAGAAACAATAATGGCTTATGTTTCGATGCATGTTTTGAATTCTTTTTATATAGCGCAATGCTCCATATAATGGAAATGCTACGCGTTTTGGTAGATGCAACATAATGATACATGTTTAAAAGTTTCACTGGGGAATGGCCAATTGAGAAGCCAATAACCAAGAAGTCAGGATCTGACATAACTTGCAAAAATAAATTGCAAAATCCAAAGGAGATGAGAAAATACGGGGAACCACTAGATAGGGAACCTTGAAGAGATGAAGCTTCGCAGGGGATAACAACCGAGCAACCAGTAGAAATAGGCCACAAACATTGAGGGGAGCTGCAAAAATAAATTACAAACTCCTATAGAAGATCAGATCGACACTGTAGCTTCTGGAGAAGATTAGATATTAAGGGAGAAGATCAGGGAAAGACTGTAATCTCTGGAAAAGACAGCACATGGCCGTGTTGAGGATGATATCAAGACAAACAAACCCGATGTGAGGGGTGAAAACCTTTGCCAGGGGAACAAAGCTCTGCTGAGGAAGCGGGACTTTGCCAGGGACACAGAACTTTGCTGAAGATTTTTGTTGGAGAGAGCTTTTCTTGGAATGTAACCTTTGGATGAATCATGCAAATAGTCACACAGTACCGTCCTCCCTGGGGATAAGGAAAGATCTTAACATATAGATGTCCCAGTCAGCAAATCAGCTGGGAAGTGAGAGGTTAAGGCGAGGGATCTCTATTGGCACTTCTATTGGGGAGTTGAAACTCCTCCAAAGTGGGAGTTCCCATTTAAACGACTCCACTAGGGATGTGTGACGTATCCAAACTTGAAGTCTTAGAATGAAGCTTTTTGAAAAAAGAAGATTCTTGGGGAAATAAAACTTCATTGCAGAGATGAAACCTCACTGGGGATAAGAAACTTCACAGAGGATAAGTAGAGTCTTAATCATACATGGGCTCTGTCCAAATAGAAGAAAGCCAAACATTCCCTTCCTGACAATCATTAAGCTCTTTACAGGTGTTCAACGTGTAAACTCTTTTTGATGCCAAGCAATTGTTTTGCATGCAGAAAGATGTTTATTTTGAGAATGACAGACCTGATGCGATGATTATTTAAGCCTTGAAGTTGAAAACTTTACTAAAATTTCGCATCTCTGTTGTGAACGAATCACTGGCTAGAGTGTAATAATTTCAAAACTTTTCTTCCCCTTTTTTAAAAAACGAGTCAAGATGCGGGTGATGAGATACCAACACGGCTATGTAACACATATTTGGGGAGTTTAGGAAATGTTATCATGTTGTAGTATGCTTTCGAGTTAAACCCTTGTTCCAGTTAGGACTTTTAGAGGTTGTAACATGGCCTGGTTCGAGGTTTTTTAGAAAAAAAGTTTTTCAAGGCTCAAGTTATTTGGTGCCCACCCCCTTCGTGATATTCTCTTGTCCTATGTTCAGCTGACTTATCTAAAGCATTCATCTTTCAAAAGGATTTATAATGG
This sequence comes from Vicia faba, assembly GCA_948472305.1. Taxonomy (NCBI): domain Eukaryota; kingdom Viridiplantae; phylum Streptophyta; class Magnoliopsida; order Fabales; family Fabaceae; genus Vicia; species Vicia faba. Next base: position 777,702,379 of record OX451741.1, on the reverse strand, counting down.
TTGGGTGATCACGACAAATTCTCCAACATGATTGTCACTTAACTTCTGCTGCTTTTATTATTTTTTGATATTATTGTTCCTCTTCTTTTGATGAAAATCTTATTGAATAATCTTTTTTCGGCCTTTTAGGCTCTCTTTTCCCTAACTTTTGCCTGGACAAAATCTTTTCAATTTTGGGAGTCCAGCGGGATGCCCTAACTTTTGCCTAAGCGACTTGTTTTCAAGTTTTGACTTAGCGGGGCTTTTTGTTTCTTTCTTATTCATACTTTCCACTTCGAACAAGTCAATGTGACTTTAGGTCTTTGAACTTTTTTTTCTTTCTCTTTCTTCTTTTTTTGAAGAAAACAAATTCCGCAGTCCTTGGTCGGCGAGGGATATCCATTATTGTATTGATTCGATCTCGACCTCAGGACTTTGTGAGGAAATGAACATCGTGGCTTAGATACACATTTCTTTTTTTTCTCATGATGTGAAAGATAAAATGCAGTGATCCTCAGATGGGACATTCCTTCTGAAATTTGAATGCTTGGGAAAATCAACTAAACATCTACCCTGCCCCTGGTTGAAAAAGTTTTTTTATTTTTTGAACGGAAAAGAAACTCCTACTTTGAAGGCTCAGAGGGTTAACGAGGGTCTAACTCCCTTATATCTCCGGTGTTTTGGGGATTGAAACAATTCCTATACATATTCAACGAGGTTCTACTCAAAAGCATACCACTACGGTCATTATTTTTAGCCAAACTCCTTCCTTAAAACTCTTGGCTAAGCAAAAGAATTTGCATAGTTGGTATCAAAATGCCCGAAAAAACAATTAGAGAGTGATACTGGATGGATTAAGTAAAATGCAACAATTTTTTCAAGGCAAAAAATATTCAACGCACCAACACTGACACTCGGCTATAAACAAAATCCTACAATGCAGACAATGCTAAAACAATCAATCAAGATAACACATGAAAGCGCGACAAAGAAACGTAACAAAAGCCATTAAGGAGGAGGAGTGCTCCCAATTAGGCTCACTAATCTCGCCGACTTGCCGCAATCTTGACTTCTCTTCTTACCTCTTCTGTGCCAATATTCACCACCTCAATCGAATCCTGATTCTGCTGGATAACCTTCTCCTCTTGTTTTAACAATCTTGCTAATTCCTTAGGAAGATCACAATCCTCATATGCTTCTTCTTCAGCTTGATAAATAGGAGTATCAAAGTCATAATGAGCCATAAAAGAGTTGTTATCAATAGAATCAGTGGTGGAAGTGCATACAAATGATCCACTATGCCTTGGGCAGAGCGTAGGAATTATGAAATGATAATAAAAGAAACAAGAAAATTACTCCTCAGCGCTTGAAACTTGGATAACATCCACAGAAGTCCAATTGTTGAGTGTCTGGCCTGGAATACTCGGACGAATCTAATCTTCGATATTGTAGCCATCAACCCTATCGTTGCCAACCGCATTGACGTGTCCTTCTTGAGTAGCACAAGGACGGGAAAACTTCACAGGAGTAGATAAACTAGATGCTCTGGGAGTTGCACTCTGCTGACCTGGGCTAAAACCAAGACCAAATTTATCAAACTTTGGAGTAACGTCCAGCACCTGACCCCAACCTTCAGGGTTACCACCTTCCACCATAGCTCTCATATTCTTGAGAGAAGACATAACAGTTTCCGGTTTCCTTTTCTGCTCTGGAGGAGGAAGATTGACGACATGAACTGTCTCAAACGCCTGAAATGGAGTCTCATGAATCTCGCCTTCAACTTCAACATAGCGAAATGATGTCAAATGACTCACGATGTACTCTTCCTCGCCGCACACAATTATTACCTTTCCCTCTGGAGGATACTTGAGTTTCTGATGAAGAGTAGAAGTGACTGCTCTTGCTCTATGAATCCACGGCCTCCCTAACAAACAACAATGCACTGGCTGTATATCCATCACGAAAAAGGTAGCCGTGAAGGTGCGAGGACCGACCTTGATTGGTAACTCCACCTCCCCAAATACTGACCTTTGAGACCCATCAAACGCCTTCACCATCAAGTCACTAGGGCGCAACTCCAGTCCAGAATAATCAATCTTCATCAATGCTTATTTGGGCAATACATTTAAAGACGATCTGGTATCTACCAAAACCCGGGATAAAGTAGTGCCCCTGCACTCCATTGAAATATGCAACGCTTTGTTATGGTCTGGTCCCTACGGAGGGAGATCAAAATCTTTGAATCCCAGACCGTTCCCGGCAGATATGTTAGCACAAACATTCTCAAACTGATTGACTGTTATCTCATGTGGCACGAACGCATTCTTTAACAACATCAAAGCATTTCTGTGAGGTTCTGAATAAATCAACAGAGACAAGATAGACATCTTAGAAGGAGTATGGCTCAGATGATCAATTATGCTATAATCACTCTTTCTGATAATTCGCATCAACTCTTCAACCTCACCGGGAACTGAAGAAGCCTCCGATATCGGAATTGATTGAGTCACATTGGCTGGCGTAACCCTGGGATTACCAATCATCGCTTGCTGTTTTCCTTTTTCTCTTGCAGAAGCGTCTACCGCATCTTGCACATTGGAAGGACCAAATACTCTCCCGCTTCTAGTCATTAGACCCACACCAGAAAAGTTATGAACTTCCTCTTCATTATCTTCAGCGCATTCTTCCTCAGACACACGGGTACTAACCTCCTGCTTTACCCCATGGTAATAAACATCGGCACCGTAGTTCCATGGGATGGCCTTCTCACTGGTATACGGCATGGGACCAAGTACCGTAATCATCAAAGGAGGTGCCCTAGATGGGGTAGGAATACGCACATGGGTGTAAGGAATAGATACCACAACAACATCCTCTTCGGTAACATTGCGGTAGCTCGGTTTTCTATCAAACTGCAGGGAACCCTCCTTCATCAACAACTGGATACCAACTTTTAAATCATTATAACCATTCGGTTGCTCTCTACATTTGGCACACTCTGAAGTACAACCCGGGAAAATAGCATTGTCAAGCAAATACCTCTTAACATACCATAATGGAGTAGTTACTTGTTCCACATCCATGATTAAATTCAACATTTCACCATTATCATCAATCATATTAACAACACCCCCTCCATGCCTAGGCATTGGGTTCTGAGTAACATTCGGACCAGTCACTGGGGTAAACTCAATTGCCTTAGAGTCCAACAAGTCTTGTACTTTGCATTTCAACGCAAAGCAATTGTCAGTAGAATGGCCCACTCCGCCTGAATGGAATTCACATCTTGCATTAGCATCATAGTTAGGAGGAAGTCTTACGGGTGGCAGTGGCATATTTCTCAAATTTATCAACTTCAAATCAAGCAGATGGTGGAGTGCTTCAGTAAGAGTTACTGGCAAGGGATCAAATTTTCTCGGCTGTCTCTGCTGTTGATTATTATCCTGACGGGGAGCATCTTGTTGTCTTTGTTGTTGAGGCACTGTATTCGGTCTTTGCTGCGGAGGAGCATTAACAGGAATAGAAACAACATTTATTTGTTGGTGCTGACGATCCTCTCTTCTTCCTCTATGAGAGTAAACCGCGCTTGTGTCGCCTTCCCTTTTCTTAGGGTAAGTGTTGAATGGTTTCTTACTGCCCCCTGATGAGCCACTAGAACCTCCAACCTGGATCTTCCCCAACTTCAAACCTACCTTAATTCTTTCACCAGCCATAACCAAGTCTGCAAATCCTTCTGAAGTAATTCCTATCATGTGCTCATAGAATGGCCCTTGCAGGGTACTTATAAACATATCAATGAGTTCTCTCTCCATGAGTGGAGGTTGAACCCTTGCAGCCAATTCGCGGCACTTCTGAGCGTATTCCTTGAAAGATTCTTTTGGTCCCCGTGACATATTCTGTAACTGAGTGCGATTAGGCGCCATATCCACATTGTACTGATAATGTTTGACAAAAGCCCGAGCAAGATCATTCCAGCAACGAATATGAGTTTTCTCCAACTTCATGTACCACCCCAGGGATGCCCCAGATAGGATATCCTGGAAAAAGTGAATCAAAAGCCCCTGATCCTCAGTATGCACCGACATCTTTCAGAAATAAGCAGTTGCGTGAGTAACAGGACATGACGTCCCATTGTACTTTTCAAATGTTGGAGGCTTGAACTTCGGAGGAAATTTCACCCCAGACAGTAACCCGAGATCATTAGCATCCACACCAAGGATTCCTTTCCCTTCCACAGCCTTCAAACGTTCTTCCAACAACCGATACTTCACATCCTCAATCTAAACCTCCGGCTCTGAACGCCGAACAGAAAACTGGTCTTCGTCCTGATCAAAGTCATAATCATGCTCCTGATAATTCCTTACACCACCTTGGTTAATTCTTTTGTTCCCCACAAGATGAGGTCTAGAAGACGGGGGAAACTGCCCTACATTGCGCACAAAAGGGTTTCCCGGCATCCCGTGAAAATTTCCAGCTGACTGATATTGCACATCCCCCAATCCTACAGAAATGTCCTGATAGAGCCCTTGATTTCCACCATCCCCTGGATAGCGGCGCTGGTTGTTGACAATGGCAGCTAGTTCCTCCTGTCGGCGATTCACATTGGTGATGACCTCCATGAACTGAGTCATCTGAGTAGCCATTCGAGCCCTCATTTCAACGAGTTCAGCTTGAACCTGTTCCATCTGTCTTGGCAAATTGTTTCTGGTGGAATACCGATGAGTAGTCGTCTTGAATTCTGAATAAGAAAAGCAGCAGAATAAGAAAACCGTCTTGAGATAACCTGTTAATATTATGAAATGCATGATGTGCATGATATGTTTGTCATTTCCAGGTATTCAAGAGTCCTTTTATTCATCAGTCACGACGTGCGACCAAAAAATGACCAAGCATACAATCAAAGGAAAAGGACAATAAGATGAACACTTCAATTATTTACAAACAAAAGAAACGATGTTGGAGTGACTTCGGAAAATTAAGAGTAAAATGATAAACAACTAAATACATGTCTTAACAAAAAAAACAAAGAAAACTGAATAATAACAATGATCAAATGGTCCCTTCCAACAATTCTGGGGGTGACCAAATACACCAAAAGTAAATAACAGAACTAAATCTCCGGAACAAGGCATGCTTCAAGATGTTGACAGTACTCTTCAAGTCTGGCTTTCTCCTTCAAAAGTTGTGATGCGACCACTTTACTTTCTTGGAACCTATCTTCTGAGACACGCTTTCGGGCTACTTCCTTCTTAAGCTGAGCATCTTTGTCTTTGAGTTGTTTCTCTAAGTTCTGAATCTTCTTTCTGTAGCTATTCTCAGATACCTGAAGCTTCCGACACTCCTGCTGAGTCTTACTCAACTCTTCTTCCATTTCAGCATGAGATATCTTCCTAAAACTGGTTGCATCAGAAGTTTTCCCTTGAGCTTCCTTGAGTTTGCGAGCTAAGTCGGCCCTTTCTTGATCTACCCAATAAAGTTTCATCCCTGCCTCACGGTCTTTTGCACGAAGCTGAATGTTCTCAACATGAACCTGGGTGAACATCTCGGTTGATACCGTGTTACTCAGAACAGTAGGATGTTGCTCATATAGAGGAGCCGACCTTGCAAATGGTAACCTCAAAATCTTAACCCTGGCTCTAATCCAATCCAGGTAAGAAACCCTAGCAATAGGAACCTTCTTGCCCAAAGTAGTTCTATCCTTCTTGTGAATTCCTTTCCAAGCACTTATCACTCTTTTCAGCATCACAGAATCACTTCCTCTAACAAAATACACTGATTCAGACACCTCTTCAACCTTTGGCGGTCCATCCATTGCATATCCAAATTGACGATAAGCAAGCACAAGATTATAGTTGATACACCCTTTAGTTCCTATGAGGGGAACATTAGGGAAATCTCTGCAGCTAGTGATGATACTTCGTACTTCCCCCATGTCATAATTCCACCAAATATCAAATGAAGTAAGGTTGACAAGCCTTGATGACCATCGGAGAGAATGCCTGGTATCCACGAAAGGGCCACTTACCAGTAGATGCAACTTAAACCATTGATACAACATTGAATGACATAAGTTTACATTACCTCCCTTTCTATGTCTGGAATGAATGGTGTAAAGAGTATCTACCAAGAGTGTCGGTACCGGGTTCTTATTTCTAAAAACACAAATAGCCGCCAAATCCATAAAATTTCTTTTGCGAGGGAAGAGGATAATCCCGTATATCATGAGAGCAAACAGAGTGCTAAAGTCATTCCAATTCCCTTTCTTTGCCCAGTCTTCAGCTTTCTTCACTAGAAAATCCAAATAAAACCCTGTAGTATCCTCACTTGACTTCCAATTATCTTTCACCTCTTTCCAACTCAAATGAAGGATTTCAGCAATAACTTCGAACTTCGGCTTCTCTGGCACCTGGACAAATGGAACTTCATCGGACAATTTGATATTAAGCAGGTGCATGTACTCTTCTAGGGTGGGAACCAGTTGATAATATTGAAAAGTAAAACACCTTAATTCCTTGTTGTGATACGGTGGGAGAACTGACTTGAGGTTTGCGTTTGTATTCGCAAATGTTGCGGTTAGCAAGAGTCGCCACCGACTTTTTATTTTATCCTAAGGAAAGGTTAAAAAGCACAGCAAAAACCTTTTGAGATGTTTTCTTGGGTTCGGGGAGTAGATTATAGAAAGGGAAGGTATTAGCACCCTTTCTATCCATGGTTATCCATGGGCTCTTAGTCACTTGCTTAGATCACTTGCCTTTGGTTTTCAATTGTTTTAAATGGTGCTTGAGTGTGTGGGTTTTGAAAATGTTTTTGAAAAGAGGCCAATGTGGTGGCAACCTTTGTAATGATCCATGTGGGGATGTATACAAAGATGTATGTCTTTTGAAAAGGTTTTCATTTGCTTTTGAAAGTTTGTTTTGAAAGTGTAGTGATGAGTGGTTTGAAAAATAGGCAAGTGTTTTGTTTTGCAAGTTGGTTCAAGTAACTAAGAGGTTATCTACTCCTAAATTTCTCAAAAGATTATTGCTATACTTTAACCCTTTTAACAAGTTTGCACCACCATTGTATTTGGTGGGCAACCTTGTGTTAGGATGTGAAAGGGACAGGCGCGGGTCATCGTTTGGACCATAATTGTAACAACGTTAAATGTCTTTGGGCAATTTCTCTAAGGGACTTGATCATTTGTTTTGTTTGTTTTGAAAAGTTTTATCGAGGGACTATGATCATTCAAACTGTTTGCTTTGCCCAAAGATGTTCAACATACAATATGGCCCATTTATTTGAAGGCAACAAGTGGAATACCCTAGGGGGGTGCAAGTGTGATTTGTGTGTCCATTTTCATGCTTGTTTATCTTGTATTAGGTCAAACTATTTTTTATCGTTTTTTCGCATTCAAACCCTAATTCTAGCATGTCATTATTTAGAAAGCAATAAAGTGCGAAATTAAAATTACTAAGCTATTACACAACCAAATATGGGAAGGGGGGTACAAATGTTCAAATGGGGATATTGACAAGAACTTAAATCTAAATTATTACAACAATTGGATATTTGCATGGTAAATAAATTGCATAATTTAAATAAAATAAATATGTGAAATGTAAAAAAAGAAAGTTTTTTTTTTATGTGTATGAGAAAATATTTATGTAAAAGGAAAAAAGAAAATAAAAATGTATTTATTTTTTAGTATTTTGGACTTAAGGTAAAAAACCCTAATTTTTATATAAAAAGTATTATTATCTAATTTAATTCTACTATTTATTTATTATGCATAAAAATAAAATAAAATGAAGTATTTTGTGAAAAAAGTATTTTTGTATCAAATATTAATAAAAATGAAGAAAATCAAGTATTTTATATTTTTATCTTAAATATATTAATAAACATGTATATATATATATATATTAAACCCTAAATGAGTATTATACAAAATAAATATTTATTTAATATTTTAATAAAATAAATAAAAGTATTTTTTGTGTGAAATATTTTCAGAAAGTAAAAATAAAAATAAAAATGTATCTACATTATTTTCTATTTATTTTAATAATAGTGTATATATATATTTGTATATAAATAAAAGAAATAAACAAACAAATATGCCATAAATACAAAAAATGATGGAAAAAATATTTTAAAAATTTTAATGGCATGAGAAAAAATAAACAAAGTCAACCCAAAAAGAAAAAGTCAAAAATGTTGAAAAATAAACAAATGGGCTCAGGGGGTGTAAACCAAAAAAATGGGGTGTGAAAAGCAACACAAATCCAAGCCCAGCCCACTTCACTCCTTCTTCAACCTCCAGCACAGGTTATTTGAAAAACGCGCGCCTATGTTCAGTCCCTTCTAACTCTTGATTCCTGGCTTTTTAGCAAAAACTCATAACACAAGAAATGTTCAGCATGAAGAGACGGTTCTAACCATATAAAGAACTTGACCTATCTCTCTAAGATGAGGGAGAATTTCTCTCCCCCTCTTTTCTGACCTAATTTTTCTACCATTTTCAGAGCTCAAATTCTCTCTACTCAGGCAAAAGAAATGAGAAGTAAAGCTATGTACATGTTCAGGGCTATGAGTAGGACCTTGCTTCTTCACAAACTTAAGACTAAATATGCCTAATAAGAGAGATACGAATTCAAACTTTTACCTGTGCAGTTGAACTTCTATGTGGAGAATGAGAGACTTGCAGTGCAATGTAATGATTGGAAAAGCTTCCTTGAGGTCCAGGGATGCTTTTTCAATGCTCACTTTGTCTTGAACCTTCTTGTATCAAGCTATAGAACTTCACCTGCAAGTTAAAGATGTGAAAATGGTGGAAGTGGTTAGAGCAACTACAGATCGTGCCTTAGCTTATGGATAGCTTGCATATGTTGTAAGGAAGGTAGAGGAACAGGTTTGGACAGAAATGTTTGAAGGGAATGAGAGATTGCACTCAAACTGCAGGGGCACCCCTGTTTGTGCAGTTTGAGGATGATTCTGAGATGGAGGGTGTTTGAAAGGCAAATGGCTCGAGCAAAAGCTTCAATGTGGTCTATGGAATGTGTTTGATATCTTTTGTGCTGTGTTCTTTTGCTGATATGAGAGATAGCATAAGTTATGGATGTTACTTCTATGTGAAGCAAGCAAATGTCAACTTGGTTTCTAGGCCAGTACAATGCCTCAATCTATGCTGCACCTTTGAGTCTTGATCAGTGGGATATGCCTATGCTTTTTTGCTTCAAAGATCTGCATTGTACCTCATAGATTTGCAAAGTTGCCATAAAGTATCACTTTTCAAGAATGGATAACATGCTTTTTCTAGTTTAGGCTTGATTTTGTGTGTATTATCCAAATGAGCAAAATAATGTTAGAACACAAAGGATATGCATTGAATTATTGAGTGAGAATGGGATTAGAGGCCTGCAATGTAGCTTAAGCATGCTGAATTCAAATTTGCCAAGTTTATGAACATGCTTTGATGAAGAACAAAAGTGAATTTTTGCCAACTTGTGAAATTCGAATCTCTCAAGTTATGAGGTTGTTTGATGAGTTCTTGGACATTTTGGAAAGCTTGTAATGTGTACTACAATCCATCTTTGAAATGCAATTTGAAATTCCAAGTGGAAGGGTATGAAAAGTGGCCTTGAAGTAGGGTAGAAAACCTTGTCAAAATAGATCAAATTTCACTAAGTTAAAAGATGGTTTAGTGCCCTTATTCAAAAAATCATAACTTGAGATACAAGCTTCAAATGAGAAAACTTTGTGAATCAAAGTTGTAGATTTTGCAACAAGCTACAACTTTCATGTTTTGACTTTTGTTTGAATCCAAATGGATCATGGTGAAAAGATGGGGCAAAGTTGGGAAAAAATTAGGGTTTTCCATAACTTAGAAAAATTCTAAGTTATGAAAAATTCCATTTTCAAACCCTAATTTGCATTTTGACATTTCTTGGTGAACAAGTTTCATAATTTGGCATGTTTTGATGAAAAATGAATCTTGACTCTTGATTTTGACCAAAAAGTCAAAGTTTGACTTTTCAGTATACAGTCAAAATTGATCAATTGACTGGGAAATTCAACTGTCAATCTTGTGCATTTGGGATCTTTTGAACTTGTTGAGCATGTAAAAACAATTCCATGGGGTCCTTGAGTCCATATGTGAGCTTGGTTTGCCATTGGCTAGGTCAAACAGTCAAAAATTGCCTTTGTGCAGTCAAAACCCTAAAAATGACCATTTTGCCCTTTTGGTGATCTGATCAAATTTCTTGGGGAATTGTGATTCAAACTTGATCAAATGGTCTATGTGAGTTCATAATGTTGATGTGGATCAAATTTCATGAGGTTTGACTGTCAATTGGCCACAGTTGACTTTTTCCCCAATACAGCTGATTTCTAGGTCAACTGTCCAATTGACTGGGAAAAACTTGGAATCAAGACTTGAAACTTGGTATGGGTAAACTTGGGAGTCCAATATGAAGCATGAAAGTCATCTTAGGCATTTTAGGTCAAAACATCTTTAGGCAAACACAAACCCTAATTTGAGTCCACAGTGCAAGGAGAAGTCTTGAGCAGAGGAAACCCTAATTGGATCTTGATCTTTAAATGTCTTGTGATGAGAAAATGTTGAGGAAATGGGAGGGAAAATTTTGGGGTACAACAGTTGCCCCTGTTCAATCTTCTTGAACCTGAAGAGTTAGATTGGCAAGTTTGCCTTTCGTGACTCGAGGGTAAAAGGAGATTGGACACTAGAGTGCCCGGAAATTTGCACTCGCATGCTGGAGTCTCAACAATTGTGGTGTCGGGAATGGGCTTATAGATGCCATCTGGAAAAGTGATAGAACTTTGTCGGGAATGGGCTTATAGATGCCATTTGGAAGTGTTGATCGCATAAGAGGTTCCTTAGCGAGAACTTGTGTGTTTTAAGAAAGACAGATGTTTTCCTGGCTTGTTACAGGTGTTTGATCTTCAGTCTCCTTATGCAGATATGCCCTGGCTAGATACAGGTATCGAATCTTCAATCGGTTGCTCACAGATGTGCCCTGGCTGGATACAGGAGTCGAATCTTTGAACTCTGCAGACGTGCCCTGGCTAGATACAGGAGTCGAGTCTGGAAATATGGTCAACAGATATGCCCTGGCTGGATACAGGAATCGAATCTGGAAATGTTGTAGTTGATAGATGTGCCCTGGCTGGATACAGGAGTCGAATCTTCGAACTCTTCAGATGTGCCCTGGCTAGATACAGGTATCGAATCTGGAATTGTGACAGTTGAAAGTAGTCGTTTTTGAGATTGTCTTTTTCCTGAAAAGGCAAAGACGTAAGCTGTATGCAATGTCATGATGTATGATATGCATGATGTCATGATGTTCAACATTTGATGTTGCATGTGTTTCATCATGTATGTAAGCAAGATGTATGAAAATGTGAAATGTTTATGAGTGTAATTTCATCTTAGGAAAATAAATCCTTGACGAATGGCCGGGAAGCTGCTTTGCGGAAGAGATACTTGGCCGAAACTCTGATGAGAGGCCTGCTGAGGACTTTAACGATGGATTCCGCTGAGGATAATGATGATAAACTCCGCTGGGGAACCCCAAAGATAGACTTCGCTGGAGATTGAAGGAACTTTTGCCAGGAACGGTCTTCCGTGGCTTTTAGCTGAGGATAACCCAGTTATAAGTCCTTGTGAGGAAATAACTCTAAATAAAATTCGGGAGAGACGTTCGTACTTCGCCGGGGATAAGCTCGCAGAATCTACTGGGGATGAGCTTTTAAGACCTGCCGGGGGATGTTGTGTCTTTTTCAGGATCGACGAGGAATCGACTCCTGCTTGGGGAGAGTGCTGCTGAATTTTGCTTTACTCTGCGGGGAGTTGAGATGATTTGGTCACATTTTCAGTTGAACCTGCCTTGGTGCTTTGGTGGACAAAACAACTAGACCGCATTAGACAACTCCACATTGCCCCTGTCTTTGATTTCACTTGTAATTAATCTCTTTTCATATGCAAACATTTATGAATCAGCAATTTAATGTCAAATGCATATATCAAAAATGAACATTGGACGTTCTTCGCAAGACAAAACAACAAAAGAAAAACAATGGCAATTTGTATGGACAAGTGAATTTTCATTGATTTAAACTTTGCCTGTGAATAGGCGTTTTTTGTACAAGAGACTGACATCCTAGTAAGAGGACATCGCCAAATAGTATAGAGTTTACATTTTGAAAAAGAAAACAAAACAGCTACGTGAACAATCCCACTGGGTTCCAACTCTGCTATCGCCTTCATGTTTTCGAACGTCTCATCGCCTTACTGCCTAATCTGAAGATGAAGCTGATTGGTCAATGCCGAAATTTGGGCCAGATAATTGATGTCGAATTCCGGATGCGAAGTGATCTAAATGAGACATAGTGTTACGCTTTATCCCTAACTTTTGCCTGGACCGCCCTTTCGGGTTTTCAGTCCACCGGGATACCCATTTTTGCCCAAGCCGCCCTTTCAGGTTTTCGACTTGCCGGGTGTACGGATTTTTTATTCATTTCATCCCTTACTTTTGCCCGAACCCTTTTGGTTCGCCGGGAAGCCCTTATTTTTGCCTAGGTATGTAAACCTAGCGGGTCTTTTATTTATGCGTAGTATTTTTTCACTATGTCCGCATTGGCGGGGTGAGGAAGGTCGTCACCGTCCATGGTGGTTAGGATCATGGCTCCTCCAGAGAACACACGCTTAACCACAAATGGCCCTTCGTAAGTAGGGGTCCATTTGCCCCGGGGATCACTTTGAGGAAGGATGATGCGTTTGATTACCAGGTCCCCAACTTGATACTCTTGCGGTCTGACTTTCTTGTTAAATGCCCTGATCATCCGTTTTTGATACGTTTGACCATGACAGATAGCAGTGAGCCTTTTTTCGTCAATTAGATTTAGTTGATCAAGTCGAGTTTGGATCCAATCATCTTCATTCAAGTCTGCATCCTTCATTATTCGGAGAGAGGGTATCTGGATTTCAATCGGCAAGACTGCCTCCATGCCATAGACTAGGGAGAAGGGAGTTGCCCCGGTTGACGTCCTTGCTGAGGTGCGGTACCCATGAAGAGCGAATGGTAACATCTCGTGCCAATCCTTATAGGTCACTGTCATCTTCTGCACAATTTTCTTGATATTTTTATTGGCTGCCTCTACAGCCCCATTCATCTTCGGCCGATAGGGGGAAGAATTGTGGTGCTGTATCTTGAATTGTTCACAGAGTTCAGTGATCATTTTGTTATTGAGATTGGTACCGTTGTCCGTAATGATTCTTTCCGGGACACCGTACCGACATATCAGATTATGCCGGATGAAACGCGCCACGACGCTCTTGGTTACCGTGGCATATGAAGCTGCCTCAACCCATTTCGTGAAGTAATCGATTGCCACCAAGATGAAACGGTGCCCATTGGATGCCGTCGGTCGGATCTCACCGATCATATCGATGCCCCACATTGCGAAAGGCCAAGGTGCCGTCAGGACATTCAAAGGAACCGGAGGGATATGCACCTTGTCAGCATAGATTTGGCATTTATGACAAGTTCGGGAGTGTTGGTAACAATCGGCTTCCATCGTGGACCAGAAATATCCTGCCCGAAGGATTTTCTTAGCCATGGTGTGTCCACTGGAGTGGGTCCCAAACGTACCTTCGTGCAGTTCCATCATAATTTTCTCTGCTTCAGCCTTATCCACACAACGTAACAAAGTTGAATCATGATTCCGTTTGTAGAGAATGCCGTTGCTGAGGAAGAATTTTGCAGCAAATCTCCTCATGAACTTCTTATCATTGACAGATGCACCTTCAGGGTATTCCTGGGCTTCCAAGTACCTCCTCACCTCGTGATACCAGGGCTTTTCAGTCACCTTCTCAGCCTCGAGCTCGCAACAGTATGCCGGTTCATCCAACTTCCAGATTAGGATTTGAGGAGCCTCATTATCCCATTTAACTTTGAACATCGAAGACATCGTGGCTAGTGCGTCCGCTAGCTGATTCTCCTCTCTAGGGAAGTGCTCAAAAGTTATCTTTTCAAAGTGAGGGAGCAAGGTCGACACATACTCCTTGTAAGGAATGAGATTCGGGTGTTTCGTATCCCACTCGCCTTTGATCTGATTGATCACGAGAGCGGAATCTCCGAAGACACTTAGAAACTTGATCCTCAAATCGATCGCAGCTTGTAAACCCATGATACATGCCTCATATTCTGCCATGTTGTTGGTGCAGCTGAAACATAATCGGGCGGTGAGTGGAGTATGAGTCCCCTTGGGAGATATGATTACAGCGCCGACGCCGTTACCCAAAGCATTGGAGGCTCCATCAAAATGCATAGACCATCGGGATCCTTCCTCAGGTCCTTCATCCGGTCCAGGTACTTCACAGTCAGTTACCACCATGATGTCTTCGTCCGGAAAATCAAAGTTCAATGATTGATAATCGTCCACAGGTTGGTGTGCCAAATGATCAGCCAGTACACTCCCCTTAATTGCTTTCTGAGTTGTATACTGGATGTCATATTCTGTTAAGATCATTTGCCATCTCGCTATTCTCCCAGACAAAGCGGGCTTTTCAAATATGTACTTGATGGGATCCATCTTTGAAATCAATAAAGTAGTGTGAGTCAGCATATACTGTCTCAGCCGGCGAGCAGCCCATACAAGAGCGCAGCAAGTTTTCTCAAGCAGTGAGTAACGAGACTCACAGTCGGTAAACTTTTTGCTCAAGTAGTAAATAGCGTGCTCTTTTCGGCCAGACTCGTCATGCTGCCCCAGCACACACCCCATTGAATTATCAAGCACTGTCAAGTATAGTATCAGAGGTCTTCCTTCCACTGGTGGCATAAGAATGGGTGGCTCTTGGAGGTATTCCTTTATTCTTTCAAAGGCGGCCTGACATTCATCATTCCAGCGTACCACTTGATCTTTCTTCAGTAATTTGAAGATTGGCTCACAAGTAGCAGTCAGATGTGAGATGAATCGGGCAATGTAATTCAATCGTCCCAGGAAACCTCTGACTTCTTTCTCTGTTTTTGGGGTCGGCATCTCTTGAATAGCTTTAACCTTGGCAGGGTCCACCTGGATACCTTTATCACTTACAATGAAACCTAGCAATTTTCCGGACCTCACCCCGAAGGTGCATTTGTTGGGATTCAATCTCAGCTTGTACAACTTGAGTCGGTCAAACAACTTTCTCAGATGATCAAGGTGCTCCTCCTCAGTTTGAGACCTTGCGATCATGTCATCAACGTATACTTCAATCTCATGATGGATCATATCATGAAATAAAGCAACCATGGCACGCTGATAGGTTGCCCCAGCATTTTTCAATCCGAATGGCATGACCTTATAACAGAAGGTGCCCCACTGGGTCACAAAGGTAGTCTTCTCCATATCTTCTGGAGCCATCTTGATCTGATTGTACCCTGAAAAACCATCCATGAAGGAGAACACCTTGTGTTGAGCTGTATTGTCAACAAGGACATCAATGTGAGGTAGGGGGAAGTCATCCTTGGGGCTGGCCCTGTTCAGATCCCTGTAGTCGACACACATTCTGACCTTACCGTCCTTCTTCGGCACTGGCACAACGTTGGCAACCCACTGAGGGTAAGAAGTTACTGCAAGGAAACCTGCATCAAACTGTTTCATCACCTCAGCTTTAATCTTCTCAGACATCTCTGGACGCATTCGTCGAACTTTTTGCTTTACTGGAGGGCAATCTTCCTTGGTTGGCAAATGGTGAACTACAATGTCGGCATCCAAACCAGGCATATCTTCATAGGACCAGGCAAAGATCTCCATGTAGTCTTGTAGCATCTGGATCAATCGTTGCTTCACGCTGAGCTCTAGATTGGCACCAATTTTGACCTCTTTCCTATCTGTCTCAGTACCCAGGTTAATTGTCTCCACAGGCTCTTCATGTGGTTGAATAGCCCTTTCTTCCTGTAGTAGCAGTCTTGCGAGTTCACCAGGCACTTCGCAATCATCTTCACCTTCGTCTTCGGCCAAGTTGATCGGATTTTCGAAGTCATAACTGGCGGTAGCAGAGCTGTTGCCAGCGAGATCCAGAGTGGATTGAAACCTGTATAAGTGAGTGTGTGTAAATATAGCTGTTTTGCAATATGTATAACACAGAAAGAAAAGGAGCACAAGATTTGAAATGCAACAAACGTCCAATGTTTTGATTGATGATATATGAAAATGTCATACAAAAAGCCCTCACAAATGGAGCTACGATGCCCCGGGCAGGACACCGAGCCAACAGAGTTTTAACATATTGTTTGTTACAAATTTGGCAATCAAAAGAAATCAATTACTGCGTGACAAATGTGATAGGGGTAAAATCCTTTGCTGTCCAGTTGCTTGGTCCGTCGCTGGCAGTCGGGTAGATCCAATTATCAAACTCAGCTTCCTCCACATCCTCCTCGATAGCATTCACCCTTGAGCTGGAAATAAACACCGGAGCCTTTCCAATCTTCTCTTTGCGCACCGCCTTCTGAGCCTCTGCAGTAAAGCCTAGCCCAAACTTGTCGTTCTTCTGAGTGAAGTCAAGAAGCTGACCCCAGTGTGCACCATCGCCTTTCTGAACCACAGCCCGGGCATCCCTTAGGGAAACCATCTTCAAGGAATCATTCTCTTCGGCCATTGTCTCCGCAGCTGCTGAAATTGGATGTACCTCCTCGAAATGTTGGAAGGGAGTTTCAATAAATTCTCCGTCCATCTCGATGTACCTGAAGGAATTCAAATGGCTCACCATATACTCCTCTTCTCCTTGCACAGTGACAATTTTCCCCCTGACGGGATACTTCAGTTTTTGGTGTAAGGTGGAGGTCACTGCCCCGGCTTTGTGGATCCAAGGTCTACCCAACAGACAGGAGTACGATGGACGTATATCCATCACGTAAAAGGTAGAGTCAAACACTTGAGAGCCCACACGAATAGGGATGTTAACCTCTCCATGAACCATCCTCTTGGAACCGTCAAAAGCTCTGACGATGATATTGCTGGGTTTCAACTCCAGGCCCTCATAATCCAGACGATCCAAAGCCTTTTTCGGAAGAACATTCAAGGAAGAACCAGTGTCCACCAATACATGTGCCAGAGTAGTGCCCCTGCATTCAATAGAGACATGCAGGGCATCATTATGGTTTCTCCCTTTTGCGGTTAGGTCAGCATCTGAAAAGCCCAAGCCGTTGTCCGCCGTCAAATTTGCTATGCAGTCAGTGAACTGAACTGCAGACGTCTCCTGCGGCACATGGGCCGTCTTGAGAAATGAGATCAAGGCTTTTGCATGGGCCTCGGAACATAGTAATAAGGAAAGCAGGGAGATCTTGGAGGGTGTATGCCCCAATTGCTCGACAACATTAAAATCACTTTTCTTTATTATTTTCAGAATCTCCTCCATTTCTTGTCGGGAGGCCTCAGCATTCACGGGTATTGGTGCCTCCATCCGGGCAGGCTCTTCTTCAATCCCTTTGCCCCGAGCATTTGATGACTCGGCAGCAGGGGACACAACTTGATCAGCAACAGGACTTGGTAAACTTGCAGGTTTTATGAGGAGGGGTTTTCGAATAGCGGGAGGCGCAATGTCAGGCGAGAAGAGCCTGCCACTGCGGGTGACTTTAGCCGGACCGGTGATATCGCAGATACTGGCACTAGCATCAAATTCTTGCTTGATTCCATTTACATATACGTCTGCCCCATAATGCCAGGGGACAGCTTTATCAGACACGTAGGAGAGGGGTCCTGGAACAGTAATGATCACAGGCGCAACTGTCAAGATTTGAATAGGCTTCTTTGGGGGAGCCTTGATTGGATTTTTGAAGATGGTAATCACGGAAACTTCTTTCATTGGAACCAATTGAACAGCAGTCTTTTTGAATAAAATCTCCTTGCTATCCATTAGGCCTTGGATGCCTAACCTTAGCAAGGGACAATCGGATAGGGAAATAGCACAGAATGGGCAACCTTCGCCGCAACCCGGAAATAAACCGGCCCGCAGTAGGTTCTTCTTAACAGTCTTCAAAGGGGTAACAACTTCATCTATCGAAACAGCATACACTTCTTCCTCAATGGCATTCACCCTATGCTGGGGCATAGGAGCCGTTACAACATTCGGTCTTTCCGGCGCTTCAAACTGAATTTCTTTTGCGTCAATTAGATCTTGCACTTTGTTTCTCAAGGCCCAACAATCATCAGTAGTGTGCCCGGGACTATCAGAATGATAAGCACACCGGGCATTCGGGTTGTATTTAGGGGACGCAGTGTTGACGACCTTAGGAGCTTCTTTGAGGGTCACCAGGTTGGTGGATAACAGTTGGGGTAAAATTTGAGATAATGTCATACTCAATCGGGTATACTGCCTCTTGGGCCTTTCACTTCTTTGCTGATTGTACTGCTGAGGAGCAGCAACAGGTTTAGAGATGACCAAAGCATTAACGGCTTGGCGACTTTCGGGCTTGACTTGTCTTCTAGGGCCATAGACGGCGCTTGCTTCCTTCTTAAATGGCCTCTTCTCAGCACTTGTAGAGGCGGCTCTCTGTATCTTGCCTGACCTGATACCAGCTTCAATTCTTTCTCCTGTTAATATCAAATCTGTGAACCCAGCGGAGGAGTTACCAACCAAATGATTAAAAAACGGACCAGACAACGTTCCCAGGAACATATCCACCAGCTCCCGATCAGTTAATGGAGGCTGCACCCTGCCAGCCAAATCTCTCCATTTTTGAGCGTACTCTTTGAATCCTTCACCCGTCCCTAGAGACATACCCTGAAGTTGGGTACGCGTAGGAGCGAGATCAGAGTTATATTGGTATTGTCTGTAGAAAGCAGTCGCTAAGTCCTCCCAGTGCCGGATGCTGGCTCCGTCTAATTGGTAGAACCATTCAAGCTGAGACCCCGAGAGGCTGTCCTGGAAGAAGTGAATCCAGAGGTTTTTATCCGCCGTGTAAGGTTGGATTTTCCTTACATACGACCTCAGATGTAGCTTTGGGCAGGAGACCCCATCATACTTGGCGAAGGCAGGCGCCTTAAACTTGTGTGGAATTACTACTCCGGAAGATAATCCCAAATCCCCGAAATCCAGTCCCGGCACGTTCTGAATTTCCATAGCGCTCAAGCGGTCCTCCAATTGTTTGTATCTGTCAGTAGCAGGAGGGTATTGTTCCTCGTTATAGTCCGTCTCATTGTCGGAGACTGCGGGACTAGGTGCTTCTCCCCCCTGGGGACTGTTTTTCTCAGCAGAAGAAGTGGTTGGATCAGCTTCATTGTGGAGTGTGTTCCCAAATCTGCGTCCGGTGTTGAACATCGCCGTTCTCTTTTTCTTCTTCTTCTTCAGGAGTAGAGTCTTCAACTCTTGCTGACCCTGGGCTAGACTTAGGACCATCTCTTGAAACTGTGCACTTTGGGCCTGAAGGGCCTTGATTGCTTGCTCACTGGATGACTCCGAATTCATGATGACTGTGCACATAAACAGCGAAGAAAATTAAGCAACCTGTGAAATAGGGTACCTGCTATGCATATGGTGTAATGGAATGCGTATGTTTTATGTTTTCAAAGACAAATAAGATTCAACTTTGTAGACAAAAAGGGAAACACACTTCATTAGATTAAAATTTTTCAATTGTTCAACAATTTGCCCTTAGGCATTACAGGAATGAAAAATACGGAAAAGGAAATAAAAATACAAAAGGGAATAATCAAAGCTCATCAATGCTCCCATGGCCTCCTCCTCTCAGTGCTGATGTAGTTGTTCAGGACACGTTCTTCCTCCAATTGCTTAGTCAGCCTTTGGACCTTCCTTTCCTGCTCGTTGAACTTCTCCCGATAGAAATCCCGTTCTTCCTTTAGCTGTGCCCAAGATCTCTTCATGGTGTCAAAATCAGTAGGTATCTGAGGAGGGAGGACAGTTGGAGGAACCCCATCTTCATCGGGAGATTCAAGGATGATTGGTCTGACAGCTTCGTACGGCATACCTAACTTCTGAGCACGGATGCGGACCCATTTGCAATAGGGCTCCAATGGTAAAGAAGTCTTTGGTCCTAACTCATGTGGGTCAGCTTTGTGGATTCTGTCCCAAGCTCTAATGAATCCCTGGCGTAGTTTGTCACTACCTGCCTGAAACTCAAAATGGAAGTGAGGAACCAGCATTTCATGGGGCCCATCTCCTCTGGCTCTTCCAAACTGACGGAGAGCTAAACATGGATTGTAAGAGATTCCTCCTTGGGTACCAATCAACGGGACATTAGGGTATTCTCCGCAACGGTCGATAACAGCTACCTCATCCAAGCCTCTGAGAGTCCAAGTGATATCCTTATCTGTGAGAGACATTAACCTCCGAGCCCAACCTTTTCCTTCTTCATTCTTCAGCACGGACTTAGGAAGGTGCGAAATAAACCACCTTACCAGCAAAGGAGCACAACACCACGGAGTTCCCCGTTTTCGAGCAGTACGAGCATAGAGTTGTTGTAGAATGTCACCCAAGAGAGTGGGTACCGGATTCCGAGACATGAAGATTCTTATGACATGGATACTGATGAAGGTGTCAGGGTTGGGAAACAATACCAGACCGTAGATCAGAAGAGCCAGAATATCCTCATATGCTTTGAAGTCCAAGTCATTCCAGAAATCATTAGCCTTGCCAACCAGAAATTTGACCAAAAAGCCCTTGATCCCATTTCTAGTTTCCCAGTTGGACAATACCTCTTCTTTGGTCAAGGGGAGAATTGCAGCAATCTCTTCAGGCCTAGGAGTCTTTTCCAAACCAGTGAAAGGAGTTTGTTCCAAGACAGGAATCCCAAGCAAGTAAGAGAACTCTTCCAGGGTAGGAACCAGCTGGAAGTCTTGAAAGGTGAAGCAATGATGCAGAGGGTCATAAAACTGGGTCAGAACACTTATCAGTTGTTGGTCCCATTTTGCAGTGATCAAGCCAAGGAGGGAACCATGTTTGTTGATGAAGGAGGTAGTGCTTGGAATTCTTTCAACCAGATCTTTGAGTAAAACTGGTGGTTGAACAAAGTTGAGCCGGACAGTATTTCTACGCACGGGCATCATGATGTCCTACAAAACAGAGCAAAGATGAAACCTTTTTGTCTTTGAAATGGGTTAGCCTTGCATGCAATGGTATGATGGCATGATGCTATGATGAAGCATATCACAAGTATTCACATAGGCAGATAAAGCACACAAGTCACACAAGACAACCTTAGGTTTCAGGCCAGCATGAGTTTCAGGTATTACCCTCTTTTGGTTTTGTTGGTTAAAACCTGTCCTATCAAAAGTAACCGGGTTCTAGAGGATCTCAAATCATTGGCTACCCTCAATCGGTCATAACTCCAGCATCGCAATCTTTTCTCGCGGCCAGAACCATCTCGAGAGTTTAGCCTCAATGAGTGTAGCATACTGCTACTGTCCTAATAGCCAAGTTGGTCAATTTAGGGTTCTAAGGTTGGTTGGTGTTTAACGACCCCTTAGAAGACCTATATTCTCCCCGTTACAACACAAGGGATATAGGTACAGACTAAGATGCCACACCAACGTAGCCACTGCTTCACCCATGTCGGTCTACGCCGGACAGGTCCCTCACAGATTATGCTACCTAAAAAGGGTATTTCCCAGATCCGGGTTAGGATCTATGAAACTCCAATGCAAAGCCCACAAATATAAAAGCAGACAAAGCAAACAATTGAAAACACAGGTGATCTAAAACCCTAAGGTTACTCCACTTTTAAGTATTTCCCCAGCAGAGTCGCCAGTTCTGTGATACGGTGGGAGAACTGACTTGAGGTTTGCGTTTGTATTCGCAAATGTTGCGGTTAGCAAGAGTCGCCACCGACTTTTTATTTTATCCTAAGGAAAGGTTAAAAAGCACAGCAAAAACCTTTTGAGATGTTTTCTTGGGTTCGGGGAGTAGATTATAGAAAGGGAAGGTATTAGCACCCTTTCTATCCATGGTTATCCATGGGCTCTTAGTCACTTGCTTAGATCACTTGCCTTTGGTTTTCAATTGTTTTAAATGGTGCTTGAGTGTGTGGGTTTTGAAAATGTTTTTGAAAAGAGGCCAATGTGGTGGCAACCTTTGTAATGATCCATGTGGGGATGTATACAAAGATGTATGTCTTTTGAAAAGGTTTTCATTTGCTTTTGAAAGTTTGTTTTGAAAGTGTAGTGATGAGTGGTTTGAAAAATAGGCAAGTGTTTTGTTTTGCAAGTTGGTTCAAGTAACTAAGAGGTTATCTACTCCTAAATTTCTCAAAAGATTATTGCTATACTTTAACCCTTTTAACAAGTTTGCACCACCATTGTATTTGGTGGGCAACCTTGTGTTAGGATGTGAAAGGGACAGGCGCGGGTCATCGTTTGGACCATAATTGTAACAACGTTAAATGTCTTTGGGCAATTTCTCTAAGGGACTTGATCATTTGTTTTGTTTGTTTTGAAAAGTTTTATCGAGGGACTATGATCATTCAAACTGTTTGCTTTGCCCAAAGATGTTCAACATACAATATGGCCCATTTATTTGAAGGCAACAAGTGGAATACCCTAGGGGGGTGCAAGTGTGATTTGTGTGTCCATTTTCATGCTTGTTTATCTTGTATTAGGTCAAACTATTTTTTATCGTTTTTTCGCATTCAAACCCTAATTCTAGCATGTCATTATTTAGAAAGCAATAAAGTGCGAAATTAAAATTACTAAGCTATTACACAACCAAATATGGGAAGGGGGGTACAAATGTTCAAATGGGGATATTGACAAGAACTTAAATCTAAATTATTACAACAATTGGATATTTGCATGGTAAATAAATTGCATAATTTAAATAAAATAAATATGTGAAATGTAAAAAAAGAAAGTTTTTTTTTTATGTGTATGAGAAAATATTTATGTAAAAGGAAAAAAGAAAATAAAAATGTATTTATTTTTTAGTATTTTGGACTTAAGGTAAAAAACCCTAATTTTTATATAAAAAGTATTATTATCTAATTTAATTCTACTATTTATTTATTATGCATAAAAATAAAATAAAATGAAGTATTTTGTGAAAAAAGTATTTTTGTATCAAATATTAATAAAAATGAAGAAAATCAAGTATTTTATATTTTTATCTTAAATATATTAATAAACATGTATATATATATATATATATTAAACCCTAAATGAGTATTATACAAAATAAATATTTATTTAATATTTTAATAAAATAAATAAAAGTATTTTTTGTGTGAAATATTTTCAGAAAGTAAAAATAAAAATAAAAATGTATCTACATTATTTTCTATTTATTTTAATAATAGTGTATATATATATTTGTATATAAATAAAAGAAATAAACAAACAAATATGCCATAAATACAAAAAATGATGGAAAAAATATTTTAAAAATTTTAATGGCATGAGAAAAAATAAACAAAGTCAACCCAAAAAGAAAAAGTCAAAAATGTTGAAAAATAAACAAATGGGCTCAGGGGGTGTAAACCAAAAAAATGGGGTGTGAAAAGCAACACAAATCCAAGCCCAGCCCACTTCACTCCTTCTTCAACCTCCAGCACAGGTTATTTGAAAAACGCGCGCCTATGTTCAGTCCCTTCTAACTCTTGATTCCTGGCTTTTTAGCAAAAACTCATAACACAAGAAATGTTCAGCATGAAGAGACGGTTCTAACCATATAAAGAACTTGACCTATCTCTCTAAGATGAGGGAGAATTTCTCTCCCCCTCTTTTCTGACCTAATTTTTCTACCATTTTCAGAGCTCAAATTCTCTCTACTCAGGCAAAAGAAATGAGAAGTAAAGCTATGTACATGTTCAGGGCTATGAGTAGGACCTTGCTTCTTCACAAACTTAAGACTAAATATGCCTAATAAGAGAGATACGAATTCAAACTTTTACCTGTGCAGTTGAACTTCTATGTGGAGAATGAGAGACTTGCAGTGCAATGTAATGATTGGAAAAGCTTCCTTGAGGTCCAGGGATGCTTTTTCAATGCTCACTTTGTCTTGAACCTTCTTGTATCAAGCTATAGAACTTCACCTGCAAGTTAAAGATGTGAAAATGGTGGAAGTGGTTAGAGCAACTACAGATCGTGCCTTAGCTTATGGATAGCTTGCATATGTTGTAAGGAAGGTAGAGGAACAGGTTTGGACAGAAATGTTTGAAGGGAATGAGAGATTGCACTCAAACTGCAGGGGCACCCCTGTTTGTGCAGTTTGAGGATGATTCTGAGATGGAGGGTGTTTGAAAGGCAAATGGCTCGAGCAAAAGCTTCAATGTGGTCTATGGAATGTGTTTGATATCTTTTGTGCTGTGTTCTTTTGCTGATATGAGAGATAGCATAAGTTATGGATGTTACTTCTATGTGAAGCAAGCAAATGTCAACTTGGTTTCTAGGCCAGTACAATGCCTCAATCTATGCTGCACCTTTGAGTCTTGATCAGTGGGATATGCCTATGCTTTTTTGCTTCAAAGATCTGCATTGTACCTCATAGATTTGCAAAGTTGCCATAAAGTATCACTTTTCAAGAATGGATAACATGCTTTTTCTAGTTTAGGCTTGATTTTGTGTGTATTATCCAAATGAGCAAAATAATGTTAGAACACAAAGGATATGCATTGAATTATTGAGTGAGAATGGGATTAGAGGCCTGCAATGTAGCTTAAGCATGCTGAATTCAAATTTGCCAAGTTTATGAACATGCTTTGATGAAGAACAAAAGTGAATTTTTGCCAACTTGTGAAATTCGAATCTCTCAAGTTATGAGGTTGTTTGATGAGTTCTTGGACATTTTGGAAAGCTTGTAATGTGTACTACAATCCATCTTTGAAATGCAATTTGAAATTCCAAGTGGAAGGGTATGAAAAGTGGCCTTGAAGTAGGGTAGAAAACCTTGTCAAAATAGATCAAATTTCACTAAGTTAAAAGATGGTTTAGTGCCCTTATTCAAAAAATCATAACTTGAGATACAAGCTTCAAATGAGAAAACTTTGTGAATCAAAGTTGTAGATTTTGCAACAAGCTACAACTTTCATGTTTTGACTTTTGTTTGAATCCAAATGGATCATGGTGAAAAGATGGGGCAAAGTTGGGAAAAAATTAGGGTTTTCCATAACTTAGAAAAATTCTAAGTTATGAAAAATTCCATTTTCAAACCCTAATTTGCATTTTGACATTTCTTGGTGAACAAGTTTCATAATTTGGCATGTTTTGATGAAAAATGAATCTTGACTCTTGATTTTGACCAAAAAGTCAAAGTTTGACTTTTCAGTATACAGTCAAAATTGATCAATTGACTGGGAAATTCAACTGTCAATCTTGTGCATTTGGGATCTTTTGAACTTGTTGAGCATGTAAAAACAATTCCATGGGGTCCTTGAGTCCATATGTGAGCTTGGTTTGCCATTGGCTAGGTCAAACAGTCAAAAATTGCCTTTGTGCAGTCAAAACCCTAAAAATGACCATTTTGCCCTTTTGGTGATCTGATCAAATTTCTTGGGGAATTGTGATTCAAACTTGATCAAATGGTCTATGTGAGTTCATAATGTTGATGTGGATCAAATTTCATGAGGTTTGACTGTCAATTGGCCACAGTTGACTTTTTCCCCAATACAGCTGATTTCTAGGTCAACTGTCCAATTGACTGGGAAAAACTTGGAATCAAGACTTGAAACTTGGTATGGGTAAACTTGGGAGTCCAATATGAAGCATGAAAGTCATCTTAGGCATTTTAGGTCAAAACATCTTTAGGCAAACACAAACCCTAATTTGAGTCCACAGTGCAAGGAGAAGTCTTGAGCAGAGGAAACCCTAATTGGATCTTGATCTTTAAATGTCTTGTGATGAGAAAATGTTGAGGAAATGGGAGGGCAAATTTTGGGGTACAACACTTGTCATAGAACTGGAAGAGGGTAATCAAATCCATTGGGTCAACTGGAGTGTTAAGGACTAGTAACAAATTGCCATAATTTTTGTTGAAATTATTCAGAACATCACCCTTCAGATAAGAACTCAACCTCTTCAACTCGGCCACATCAAAGGTAGGAATCTGATAAGAGAAAGTATGTCTGGTGGGCTCTTTAACACGAACTGAATCAAACTCATCTGGAGGGAGGCCAACCATTTCTGATAGAAAGAAGACTCTTGAATGTCCCTGAAAAATGACATGCGCATGCTAGTTATTTTTTATACATCATTTTTTATAGAAATAAATATGCTATGATGCAACATGACAGGATCAAAGTTTCACACTGGATCATGGGTGGACCATTATAGAACAACACCACTCAAGATCAAAAGAAAAATCCTGAAGCTTCAAAACTAACATGGGAACCTGAGTCACCTTTGCAACACAAAGGCACCAACAGTACTTGTACCTGTAAGAAAAATTTTCCCGCCCCTCTCATAAGTGTAGTCTAGGTCAAGGTAAGGCTAAAAGCCAAATCAGAGTACGAGAGCTCGAATGTCGTTGTCATCATACGATAACACCTATCCGAACTACCTCTAAAGTCATGGGTCTCATGGTCAGGTCTACAAAGCATCCGCCTCATAGCTGCCCTGGCCACTCTATTCCTAGTTACTATGGAATTCACTCATAGCCTGGGTATGAGGCCTTTTACCTCATGGAACTACCCACCCACCAAGAAATCCAGAATCCAAACAGTCCAGCCAAATCCAGTATGCAGAAAGTAAAGCGCACATAGGATGCAATGCAAACAGATAAGTATGCAAAGCGGTAAAATACACACCCAAAAAGAAAACAAACAAGAGTTAGGATCGACTCCGGGATGGACCAGCAAGAGGTCAACCTGTCCCCAGTGAAGTCACCAGCTGAAACAACGCGGCCGGAACCTGTCATCTGGATGTTAATAAGACTTCAATGAAGTCGCCACCGAACGTCTTTTATCCCACCGAAAGGGAAAGGTAAACATCAAGAAAACCTAAAAAGGGAGAAATCACGGTCTTTCAACTGAGAGATCGGGTAAGGGTGTCAGTTACGCGAGGGGAAGGTGTTAGCACCCCACGCGCCCGTAGTACTCTACGGTATCCACTCTTGTTGTCTAATCTAATGGGTGTGGTCAAATCCTATGTCTATGGCTTACAACTGAAAAGGGAATGCATCCAAAAGGAAAAAAGGAAAATAATGTAGGGAAAATAAAAAATGTGCTCGGTTGGGCCCTACCCCAATGCCTACGTATCCCTTTTAAGGAATCAGAGCAGTCGCAGTTCGACTTATATGTTTTAGTTGGTTTGTGTTTTTTAGTTAAGACAACAAAAACAATAAAGATGGCAAAACATCAAATAAAACAATCAAACAAAATAGATGATAAAACATCGACTAAATAATAACAAAGTAACATGTAAAAGATGGCGAGACATCAAATGGTAAAATAACACACCTAACAGTGACATTGAGAGTCAAAGTTAGATAATCAAACATGTGCGATGGCGAAACATCGGCTTCAAACAAATGTGCGATGGCGAAACATCGGCTAAGAGATAATAAGGTATCATGGTAAAGATGATGAAACATCAATAAAACGGATGACAAAAGATCACACCTAGCAATGATATTGAGAATCAAAGTAGGATAAAAAACATGTGCGATAACGAAAAATCGGCTCCAAACAAATGTGTGATGGTGAAACATCGGCTAAGAGATAATAAGGTATCATGGTAAAGATGACGAAACATCAATAAAACGGTTGACAAAACATCACACCTAACAATGATATTAAGAATCAAAGTAGGATAGCAAACATGTGCGATGGAGAAACATCGGCTTCAAACAAATGTGTGATGGCGAAACATCGGCTAAGAGATAATAAGGTATCATGGTAAAGATGACGAAACATCAATAAAACAGTTGACAAAACATCACACCTAACAATGATATTGAGAATAAAAGTAGGATAACAAACATGTGCGATGGAGAAACATCGGCTTCAAACAAATGTGCGATGGCGAAACATCAATAAAACAGGTTTAAAAGAAAAGCCAAGAGGCACACAAACTAATAGGGTTGGTTTGTATCTTTTACTTTGAAGAAGGGCTTGAGTTTATTAGAGGTGTTCTTATGATTTGCCGAGAAAACAGTTTTTGTTTTAAGATGCAAAATGCAAAGAAAGGAAAAACAACTATGGGGAACTAGCCTAGCACTATCCCTAGTGTTATCATATAATGGTTGACCCTAAGGTTGAGGTTAAAGGAAAATCTTATCCTATGTTAGCATACATGGATTCCTACCTTAATCAACATGTCAAAGGAAGCTTAACAAAACTATCCTATAGGGAACATGCAATGAGAGCGAAGTCGTGATCTCAATTTCTAAATTGAGTGACTCATCGATCAACAAGTAAAGAAGAAAAGAAATAAACATCCTATAGGGAACATGCAATGAGAGCGAAGTCGTGATCTCAATTTCTAAATTGAGTGACTCATCGATCAACAAGTAAAGAAGAAAATCAATAAACATCCTATAGGGAACATGCAATGAGAGAGAAGTCGTGATCTCAATTTCTAAATTGAGTGACTCGTCGATCAACAAGTAAACACGACACATGTATAAGACAAAAACTAGAGGGCCTCCTGACATATATCAGCAACAAAGGTCCCATCATGCAATCAGAGAACTATGAAAAATGAAAATGGGAGAAAGGAGATAATGCAATACCAAACGGATAAATATCCGTTGCAACTGAGCAAGAATAAAAGAAACCCAGAGAACTTCGAGCAAGCTTGCATCAGTAGACAAATCAAGTTAGGAATTACACCATCATGATGTAAGTAATTTATCAGATATGAACAAATCCCAGGGGCAATGTGTAAAATTCACAATCAAATGCATATATCCTGCATGGAATATAAAATATGCCAAACACAATAGCAGTGCCAACATAAAAAGTTGTGTTTCACAAATAAAGTGAAACAGAAAAGCCTCGGGTCAAGAGTGGAAACTTTCTCAAAGTACCTCACACATTCAACAACCAAGTTAGTATTCCATAAGGTGAATGATGAATCATACAAGGGATGGATGCAACATGATGAAGTGAGAACAACATAATAACAATTATCAAACATTAGACATGATAGACAAAAAGGAAACAAGCATATGCACAATTTGGCCAAAAGAATCAGAGGGATGTTGCTCCTTTCTATCACCATATTGAATTGACAATTGAATATCAATCAAGGATCACGGGAGCTTGGAAAGAATACAATTAAAGATCATGTAGGTCAGAGGCAAACACATTTCAATCATGCAAAATTAATTCAACCACAACTCATATGCACAATAGAAGGTGAATCCCACATAATGCATTATAAGGTTTAAACATTCAAACATGAGGCATTTAAATGAAATGGCTTGAGTTAACATGGACAATCAGAATCAACATGATCATTAGGTTCCCAATTATAGGCCTCACTCAAGTTCATTGGCCATCAAACAAATTGCAACAAGATGTGCAAACATTAATTCAGTACCTTCACTTCAAAATTACATCAAAAATGGAAATAAGGGTCCATAATTCACACAAAAAAAATTAGCATATTTTAAAGGTATAGAAGTCAGAATGTAAGCCCTAAGTTCATGAATGATTGAGGAGGAGACCAAATGAAGTCCAAAGTTCAAGACTAGTTGGCAAAACTACCAAACTAGACAAGTTTTCAAAATAATTTGTGAAAAAAGGTCAAACCAAGTTGAAAAAATCAAGATAGATGGTTTTCAAATCCTCAATACATTCATGAACCCTAATCAAGACTTGAATTCTATTGAAAATCCATGGCATAGTGGTTTTGAAAATGAAACTTGCACCTAAAGCAACAAAACCCTAAATTTTGACATTTAATCTTAAATATTGATTAAGCAAGATAAAAATTCAAACAAATTAAACCAAGGTCATACCAATCACCAAGAAACCCTAAATGTCAGAAAATATATTTTTTTACATTTTTTTGAATTAAAGAAAATGAAATTAAATTCAAACATTTAGTCAATTAACAAATATTCACATATCAAAATAATATTTAAATCAAAAAGTCAGAAAAATGCCCAACCAAAATTATACTCAAATATTAGAACTAAAAACACACATCCCTGATTTTTTGTGGAATTTTTGAACTAAAGGAAATATAAAAATAAAAATTAAACCAAACAAATAGCAATTAAACTATTTTTTAAGGGCAAAAATGTAAACCCTAGCCAAAAATCACAAAAAGGTCAAAATAAAAATATGTTCAGATTCTATGATTAAAAACAAGCTTACATGATTTTTTTGAGAATTTTTGAATCAAAGGAAGTATTAAAGTAAAATTTAAACAAAACAATTAACAATTTAACTCTTGAAATTACATTCAATTATCAAAAATGAAAGAAAAAAAAACTAAACAAATTTCAGAATCAAATTCCACATGATTTTATGAGTCAAAAATATTTTTTTTGGAATTTTCCAAATCAAAGAAATATTAAAACAAAAATAAATACTAAACAAACAATTAATTAAACCCATAAATTTTTGAACTAATCAAAACATTTTCAAAAATTATCAAAAAAATACACAAGGTCAGAATATTATTTTGAATTTGTAATAATTTTTTCAGAATTTTCCAATAATTTTTGAGCAAGAAATAAAATTATGGAAATCAATTTATAAAACAAAATTCAAATGAATTAAAGAAATAAGCCAGCCAACCAGAGGAGGCCACGTAATCATCTTCAACCTTTTGATAGGGCAAAAATGCGTGCATGATCCAGTTTATCATCTCATTTTCCAGTCAACATAACATGCTCAATTCTACATCATTTTCCATGAAATTTCGTGCAAATTCAAGCCAGCATTTCATACTTCAATATGCAATTCGAATCACAATAAATAATGATTCATGGATCAAGAACAGATCGTGCAAAAATGTCAAAAACTCACTTGAACTGAAAAATTCAGATGCATCATTCATGCATATCTCATCAAATTAAAATCTTTGAATCTTCAAAAACACTTAATGAACTTCAAACAACATGATTATGAACTTAAATCACACAATGCACGGCTAGAAATCAAAATTCAAAGTTGAGAATTCAAACCTTTAATAAAAAATGATTCTACTGTCTCCTTCACTCCAGTTGCAAACCAAGCCTCGATCTACAATCCTTATCACTTGGAGAAGAGAATGCAAGAAGAATTGACCAAATCGCGCAAGGGAGATGGAAGATCGAAGAAAAATGCAGAGCAACAAGCTATGGAGTTTTCTGATTTCAAAGATGAAATGAAGCACGAACCATGCTCACTGAGGCTTGCTTCTCAATATATAGAGCATCAGAAGGAGGGTAAGATAGGTTTTTTGCGCTGAAAGCTCTTGGAAAGAATGAAATCTTCTTTTTGCCAAAATCGAGTCTGCACATGCAGCCCTCCAATCCCTCGTGTGTGGGCTTGCTTTTTACGTGCATTTCAGTCCATTTTACCTCAGGAAGAGATTAGCAACAAAATTAAGACTTAAATCCTTGTATTAAGCTAGTGTTGGTGATTAGGCAACTTCATGCCACTTTTAGCAAAATCACGAATTCCCTTTGCATTTGCCCATGTACAGCTCAAGCTTTGGCATGATGGGCCTTGGTACATTGCATATTGGTCATGGGCCAAGTTTGAAGTGAAACAAAAGGCCACAAATCAAGTTATCAAGAATTTGCAATTTGCATGGCATGCATGAATTCAATGAAAAGCCTCAAAATTCCAAGGTCCACAAATGAGCACAATTTGGAAAGGTATTGAAAAGATATACAATCCCTTAGTTTTGAGTTTTTGCAATTGAGTTCATTAAGTTTCTCAAAATTGAGCTTGAAATTCACTAATTTTGGAAAATGACCTATAATTTTGTGATTTCAAAAGACCATAATTCGTGATTCCTTGCCAATTTGGACATGAGACCAAAAGGATATGAAAGATCATCCTCTTAGCTTTCCAAACATACTTCATTTGCATTTTCTTGATCAAAGGTGAATAAAATATGAATTTTTGAAATTAAGTCCTTATTTTCCAAAATTAGAAACTTTTAGGGTTTCTTCAAGAACATGTTTCAACCCAAACCTCAATATCTTTGATCCAATGATCAAAGTGGACTTGAAATATGAAAAGTACATCCTTGAATTGATGGTTGGCCAAAAATTCACTTGGTCAACCTTGACTTTGACTGATTTTGACCAAAATGACCATTTTGCCCCTCTGAATCAATTGATCAACTTCCCTTCAAAATTGATGATCAAAACTTCAGACATATGATCTTCCAAATATATAGAGGCCATGTTCAAAGTTTCACTTCAAAATTCTCAAGAAATCATGATAAAAACTCAAACCCTAATTTTGGTTAACACCTTAGGAAACTGATGAATCATCTTCAAAACTTCAAACCCTCTAGGCATCTTGACCAATTCCTTGTACAGAGACTTTTCAAATACCAATGAGATGTTGTAGCTTCCAAACCAAGACTTTTACATTGACCAATAGCCTTGCTCAAACAAAACCCTAATTTGATTGGTGAATCAAAAGAGTGATTCTTCTTATAATCAAACACAAACTTCAATCCTCTGATGATCCAAAGAGATGGATGAAATATATTGAGATATGAAATAACTTTTGAGCTTGAAAGATCCAGAGGTTTAGATGATAAGATTCTACTTGAGCAACTCTGGTCCTTTTGAGGTCTCTAGAATCCTAAGATCTGGAGTAGTCGAGATCAAGAACAATTCTTGTAGCCCATTCATCGTCAATGGGAAGAGGTTGAAGCACTATGAAGGAGGTGACATTCCCAACAACTACTCTAGCCACACTCTAATTGATCCATCAGTATCAGTTTCCGTTATATGAAGTTTACTCGTCAAACTAACGACGTTAAACAAGCGCTGCATGGGAGGCAACCCATGGGTTTATTTTTATTTTTATTTTTTGCATTTATTTACTTTTTACTTTATCAAATTTTATTTTTATCTTTATACTAACAGTTGCAAAATTTATGATTTCAGGCATCACCTGCTAGCCGTCTTTGCTAACTACATTTTCAGGATGGAGCATTTCGATGACATGTATGTTTCCTTCCGAGATGACACTCAGAGACAACGTTAGGCGGTCCTGTCAGTGACCCATGGCACCAACCAGATATCCAAACCAGATTTGTATGGAAGCTCTTGTCTTTGAAGCCGATATCAAGTATCTATGCAACCAGCTAAAGTGGGACGAGTATGCAGATGACCTAAATGTGACCTACAGGAACCTTACCTTAGAATTCCTCAGTTCATTCGAGTTTGAGCCCTATAATGGCCAGGATGGATATCTCACTTTCAGACTATTAGGGATAGAATATTGTTTTACCCAGAGGGAGTTTGGCGACTTTCTAGGCTTCCAGACCACACCCGATGTTATACCTGAGCTACCAGTTGGCTATTTCATGACTAGGGACATCGAGAAATTCTCGAGAGATATTACTGCTGGAGGGAGCCTTGATCCTTCCACTCAGCTATCCCCTGTTATTCACAACCCCGCTTTCAGGTATTTTCAGATGGTTATTGCTCACACTTTCCTAGGGAAGGCTGGCACTGATACCCATGTTAGCGAGGAGGAGATCTTTTTCCTCTACTGTGCGACCCAGTCTCACCCTGTAGCCTGTGGAAATTTTCTGCTATGGAATCTCATGATGACTTCTAAGTCTGTTGAAGGTATCCTCCATGTGGAAGGGGCAGTGACTCAAATTGCTTTTGCTTTGGGTCATACAAGTAAGTTATCTCACCTTACCTCCTACTGTGGATATACAACAATGGACATTGATTTCAGTTTGGATCGTGGGCTGATGAGAAAAGTCTACTTTAATCCCAACCAGTATAGACTCCTGATTGATAAGGAAACCATTAACTATTTTACCTTGCCTGATCTCGTGATGACAATGTCCATAACCCCGCCAATTGGACATATGCCTTAGAAGGTCTTGGAGAGACCGTGGACGAGCGAAAATCACCTCCGGTACCTGAGTATCATCCATGTCCATCGCTAGAGAGGACCATTGTATTCTCTAATAATTTCTCTTTGCAGCAACCCGAAATCTATGCACAGGTTGCTGAGCTGCATAGAGAGGTAGCCCAACTTCATCAGACAGTTGAAGACCTCTCTCTCCAGGTTATGGTTTCCGATGATACTCACTCTACAGAGGCAGACCTCCTACAACAGGAAATTGATGATCTTCGCAGTAAGTTAGCTGTAGCTCATGGTTTTGAGTTGACCAAGGACCCTACTACTCCTTGATGATCTTGATTCATATTTGCATTGTTTTTCTGTTTTGTTTATCATGTTGTTTCCTTTTCCAGACTTATTTATTTTTATGCCTAACTCTTGCATTCTACTTTCTTTTTATTTTTATTTTTTTCGACTTACCATGATTAAGTATATTTCTTTTTATTTTTATTTTTATTTTTTCTCTTTAATTAATTGTTTATTTTATTTTTATGAGTTTATTATTTTCAAGTTATAAACATAAAAGAAAAAGAATTTCAATACACCAATCCTTGGAAGCACCAAATGAAGAATTGTTGTTTGCACCTACGAGAAGAAATTGGAATAAGAAGCCCAAACCAACAAAAATGAAGAAATTTGAGCCCAGCCCAATTTTCAAACATGGCGCCTGCCACCAAGACCATGGCACCCGCCATGGGGTCTGGGATTATAACGCGCAGATTTTTAAAAACCTCCCACTTTCTCCATTTTCAACCCCAAAACCTCTCATTTTCTCAACCATCTACTACCCCATTAACCACCCAACACCTCCCATTTTATCAACCACCTACTACCCCATTAACCACTCCAACATCCATTTTTCTAACCTTAATAAAAATCAAACTTTCTCCTCCCAATCTCCAACACCCATTTTTTTAAAACCCGTTTTTTCAAATTTCTTCCTAAGGAGCAACAATGGAGTTCAACGGATACGTTCTCCGTGAAGGAAAACCTGGAGACCGACAATGGAAAATCCTTGAAAAATTGCAAGAACGAGAAATAGTCTCAACCAGGTATGTCGATGAAGACTGTCTGTATCCTTTAGGACTTTATCAAAGTTTTTTT
Source organism: Vicia faba (assembly GCA_948472305.1). Classification (NCBI taxonomy): domain Eukaryota; kingdom Viridiplantae; phylum Streptophyta; class Magnoliopsida; order Fabales; family Fabaceae; genus Vicia; species Vicia faba. The sequence continues at coordinate 777,667,322 of OX451741.1, read as the reverse complement.
CATTTAGCTGACATCCTAGGATTACATGATATCTTTACTAGAAAAGAGCCCACCTTTGAGAGGCTAACTCGGGAATTCTTAAGTTCCCTTATTTATTTGGTTCACCCAGACACTGATAGTACTATCGATATGGTTAAATTCCGTCTGTTTAATGTTGAATATGAATATAGCACCGACGAACTAGCAGCTATGTTGGGTATTCCTCATGGTGATGGCACTATTTGTGAGACCCCTTTGGATTCTGAATGGCCCACTAATGCATTTTCCTTCTGGCGTCAATTGTCAAACTCTTCTATAAATTCTTTTGAAGTAATTTTAGCATCATTGATCCATAAGCCGACTATTCGAATTTTTCGATATATGCTCGCCTGTACTATTTTTGGCTGAGAGAATCCAAACAAGGTAAATGCTAGAGAACTTCTATTTTTGCAGGGTAGTCTCACTAATAGAAGAATTAATTCAGTCCCATTTATGATTTCTCACATGATTGTTATCCTGAGACACACAGGGACCATAGCTTTTGGGGGACTAGTTACATCTATTGCTAGAGCTCTGCAGCTTGACACTGAGATAGCTACACTAGCACCCCTGCCTCCCCGCACAATTAATTTGAAATTTATAAAAGATATGAAATTGTGCAAGGTGAGGAGAGCGGGTGGCTTTGAACTTATGGTTCAGGGTGTCGCTATCCCATCAGTCATTCTGCCTTACACTAGACGTACTGATGTACAAATTACGAGGAACTGGACCTATGATCTAGATGCTCCATCTTTTAGGGGTCCATTACCTTCTAATGTTCCACTTGTGGATGGACACGAGACCGATGAAGAATACGAGCAGAGGGATGGACCTCATGCCCCACATGTGTTCCCCCACCATGCTTCACCCTCACACATTGCACCTTCTACTTCTAACACTTTTGCAGGTACGACTCCTGGCTTCTACATCACTGAAGAGATGTGGCGTGACCAACTAGCCCGGGAGGATAGAAAAGATGGTTTACTTTATGCCATCCAACAACATCTGGTAGATAACATGAGTTTTATGGAGGCGTCACGACAACAGTCGGACCGATCTTTTCAAAGTCTTATGGAATCTCAATTAGCAATATCCAACGAGAAACATAGGCAACAAGCTCAGTTTCAGAGGCACTGCGCCCTAATGGAGGCCACTCAAGGTTCCCTTTTAGGCAACCTTCGTGAGATTCAGAGTTCACAGATTGCCTTGTCCTCCAGAATCGACCAGTTCGAGGCTTCTCAGAGCAGTCGTCGTTGCAGTCGATCCTGTCATCCTAGACATTCACCGCAGGATGGCGAGGGACCCAGCCAGCCTTAGTACTTTACCAGGTGACTCTTTCCTTAACTTATTTTGCAACATTGGGGACAATGTTCGATTTAAGTGTGGGAGGAGATTTACTCGCTTTCTCGCTTTATTTTTCTTGCTTTATTTTTCCTTTCCTGCATTTCCCTTCTCGCTATTTTACTTCTTTATTTACTTTAGTTTTCTTGTTTAAATAATACTTGTATTTGACGAGTCATCTATATCTGTATGGTCTAGTGTATGTCCACTCCCCCATTTCTTGAGCCTAACCGAAAATTTTTCTAAGAGAAACATTGTGTTTTGAACTTAGTTGGGCTATAAGACCTGGTTGAGATAGGATGTAGTATGAATTGGGAAATCCATTTTGAAGCATCAGCATTGTTTTTACACCTTAAGCTTTGTAAATTTAGGAATTCGATCCCGATACCCCCTATGTCGTGGCCTTAAAATTTTCATTCTTAAATCCTTGAATAGTTAATCCTAGCAGTCAGCTCTGGTCTAAGCATGCTCTACGTAGGGGACCGAAGATAAGTGAATGATCTATATTCTATGTTCTTATTATAAACTACAACTCCGAGATAAGTGACCCTCACAAAGTCATTTAACTCAACAAAAGTTGTATGTTGAAAAATAAAGCAAAAGCAAAAAGAAGAAGAAGAAGAAGAAAAAAAGAAAAAAGAATTTTTTTTTACCCATCTTTAGTTGGTTCAGAGGTATCTGGTGCTGAACTTGGTAGGGTGGATTACGATCCGATCCCCCGCAACTATAAATGGGTCAATAAAAGGGGTTACACCAACTTTTTGTACCAGAGCCCTGCGTTTTATGATCAAAATCACTACCCGGTCACTTTACTATGAGCATGTACGAATAACGGGCTTAATATGATTGCGCCTGAATGAAAAAGGATTTGAAAATAGGAAAAATATAAGCCTAAGCATAGTGGCATGATATGGATTGGTTCATAAAGGAACGAAGCTTATGTCCGTTTTACGGAAGAGTGTCACTATGATATCCTTGGTTTAAATTAGTCAGTACCTATCAATACATCCCTGTTTTAATTCCAGAGGCCCCTTGCAGCCAAACTTGTTCACTAACACCATTTTTGCTTCTTTAAACTATTTAGAGTTTTTGCTTGAGGATAAGCAAAGGTTTAAGTGTGGGAGAATTTGATAAGACTTACTTTACACTTGTTTTTTACTTTGATTTCACATGTTATTTAGTTTTTTTATTATTTTTTTCTCGTATTATGCCTATCTTTTGTTTCCTTTTCAGGTATTTCAATTATCCAGAGCTCCCCTTAAGAAATGAAGGAAAACAGGCTGAAAAACGGGAGTTTAGGTCAAATTTGCATTCATGGCGTCCACCGTGGCGCCAGCCATAGGGTAGGCCATGACGTGGAACACCTCCTGCTGACCCCAACTTCCACGTTCCCCACTTCCCTTTCATCTACACACATGGCGGGCGCCATCTTTGGACGATACTTTCCCTCCCAAAAGGAGTTGGGGGGAATTCCTGTGATTTCCTGCATTCTTCATCCTCTATAAATAGAAGTTCCTGATTTCATTTCAAATTACCCAATCTTAGTTGCAAACTTGATCCAACCATAGTTGCGAACTTAAGCCATATAATTTCACCATCGTAAAGCAATAATTCTTCACATCGGGGAATTATTGCACTGTCGATTGAGTCTGTGATCGAGTTCGTAGATTAAGTCTGTAATCGAGTTTGGAGCACTTCGGCGGAAGTTTATCTTGCCACGTTTATTTTCAACTGCTATTTATTTCCAGTCGTATTTTACTTCAGTTTCTACCAGATTTAAATCCTCCCCGTTTGGAGCAGGTTTCTATTTATATATTCCGCACCTGCTTTTACTTTGTTTATTTCCTGCACCTGATTTTACTTTGTTTATTTCATGCACCTTCTTTTACTTTGTTTATTTCCCGCACCTGCTTTTACTTTGTTTATTTCCTGCACCTGCTTTTACTTTGTTTATTTCCTGCATCTGCTTTTGCTTTGTTTATTTTACGCACCGCACTTTAAATTATTTTCTTTCTCGCATGATTTATTTTAATATGTCTGTTTACATTTACATGTCAGGCTAAACCTCACTGGGCTAGAATGTAAGGAATCTAGTTAGATCGATATTCCAAATAATGTGTCAATAGAAATACTTATGGGCTATTTTGGTTTTTAATATGAGTTTTCTGAACTTTATTATTATTGGGTAAGATCGAAATCCGTCCAACCTTTTGTTAAACTCGGTTATTTCTAACTGGTCAAAGGAAGCGAAAGCGATTTGTCCAGTTAGTTAGGGATTTTTATTGTCAAAGAAATCAATTTTGAAACTATTTTCGGACGCGTTTATAGGGTTAAAGTGAGGTTCCATTTTTATTAGAAATTCCAGATCAAAATACTTTTCAACTTGGTCAAGTACTTTATTTCTTAAAAACGGGTTTATTACTTTAATGCAATGCGCGCCTTTTTATAAGTGACAATAAGAAGGTCTGATTAGAGAGTAAAATCGGTTCTGATTACGCGAAAGCGACAATTCCTGTTAAATTAGTTCTTTTCTTTAGTATAAAATATTGCCCTATAAGTAGTTCTATTCCGAATCATTGCAAATATCATCTAACTATGTGAATTACATTCAACCCTGCTTTTATATCTGAAGTTTATTTCACCGCACTTTACTTTCTTGCATACTAAATTCCCTGTTTAATATTGACTTAGCTAAACACCGTAACAATAGGAAATAGTAGATTGACAATTGGTCTCTGTGGATTGATAATCTTTTAGATTACTCTGACGTGATTCGTACACTTGCGAATAAACCACGCATCAATCAATCAACAAGATGAGCATTATCAACTATCTGTAAACTTCTCCGAGACAAAATCAAGCTTGGATTTTTTCTGATACTTGATTAAGTTGTTGTTGTACCCCAAAATTTTCTCTCTCATTTATCAAGACTTTTCTCACAAGTTTCCTCTAACTCAAGACTGGATTAGGGTTTGGTCAGCTCAAGACATCTCATCTTACACTGATAACCCAAAATTAGGGTTTGAGTTTGCAAAAGTATTTTTGGACTATCAATGCTTCATATGACTTTAAAACATCATTATGGATCCCTAAGGTCACTCATGACAAGTTTCAAGTCTTGAACCACATTTTTGATCAGTCAATTGGACAGTTGACCTAAAAATCAGTTGTATTTGGAAAAAGTCAACCATGGCCAATTTACAGTCAAACTTCATAATTTTTTTATCAACATCAACATTTTTTACTTATAAGCATCATTTGGTTATGTTTGGATCATAATTCCTCAAGAAATTTGATCAAATCACCAAAGGGGCAAAATGGTCAAAATTAGGGTTTTGACTGAGGAAAGGAAATTTTTGATTTTTAACCTAGAAAGTGACCAATTGAGTTAAGACATGATTTCAAGGATTCAATTACATCATATTGACTTAATTACATGGCTCAAAACACCTCAAATTCATTGGATTGACAGATAAAATTTGCAGTCAACTGGTCAAAAGTCAACTGTACACTGAAAAGTCAAACTTTGACTTTTTGGTCAAAATCAAGTGCCAAGGGTCATAATTCGTCAAAACATGTCAAAATGTGAAACTTGTTCATCAAGAAATCCAAGTTTGAAGACTAGGGTTTGAATTTGAAATTTTCTTAACTTAGAAAATTTTCTAAGTATAGAAAATTTCCTATTTTTTCTCAACTTTAGGCCACTTTTTCACCATGATGCATATCGATTCAAGGAAAGTTCCCAACATAAAAGTTGTAGACCTCCGTGAAATATACAACTTTTCTTCACACACTTTTCCTTAAAGATGCTTGGATCTCAAGATATAAATTTGTGAATACATGGTCATGAACTAAATAACTTAGTGAAATTTTGCCCTAATTTAGGCAGGTTTTGGACCCAACTTCATGGCCATTTTTCACCTAGTTCCAAGAGGTATCTCAAAATGAATTTCAAAGATGAGTTATAGAGCATATTTAAAGCTTTCCAAAAAGTAAAAGAACTCACTGATATCATTCTTAAGCTGAGAGGATCGAAGAGATGAAGTTAGGATTTCATTCTTGAATTACAAAGCAGAATTTGTGATGAACACTTGACTAAAATTCCAACCAAAGCTAGAAGATCTCTCTTTTCAGGCTATGTTATCTCTAAATCCATGCATAATAAAGAAATTACACAAACTCTAAGTGTATTACACAAGCGTTTGAAGCTTTGTCCAAGTCTTGATACCATTTATGGTTAGAAATGCAAAAGCAACATTTCCATTTGCATAAAGCTTCACTTTTCCAACCACTCTCTTCTTTCAAAGCTTGAAAGCTGTTCCAAATATGACATGAAAATCTCTCAAAATCAGAAGCAATCCACAAGACCTACAAAGCATGGCTAAGTTCCTTAATTCACTCATTTCCTCATCATGAACCAACTTGTCTTTATGAATTTGAAAAAAGGCATAACATGGGATTTTCAAAAAAATCTGAGTTTTTCAAGTCTCAAACCTTATCTATAAATAGAAGAAGCATTTGCAAGAAAGGGGGGGTTAGAAAAAATAGAGAGAACGGCCAGAAGTTTTATTGATAAACCCTTAAAATCTCATATTCACAAAAAGCCATAACAGTCCATAAAACCTCCACTCTTGAGTTCTGAAGTTAAAACCTTTAAACCTCTCACACTTTGCATATTCCATCTAAAAACCATCCAAACATTTCATACCACACAAAGGTTTTTTAGTAACCTTCAACAAAAAGGAAAGTCTAGCAGCCTGTTGGAACTTCCTTAAGGTTCATACAACATCTTAAAGGGTATTTGGATTCAAAACCTAAAGTGCAGTTTTAAGGTAAGTCATCTTTACCTTGCCTTTTCCATACATCAACTTTTCTGTTTATAGGATGTAGAAATCACTATTTTTTGAAGTTAATCATTTATTTGTTGTTCATGTTATTCATTTATATGTTAAAAACTAACTGACGTATGCAAAGAATGGTGTTTAAGGCAGAAAAAGGCAGTATGTATCGACACATATCCACATGTGTCGACCCATCTTAGTGAAAATACAGGGTATGAGTCGACACATAACCCTCATGCATCGACCCATACTGAGTTTAGGTCACTAAACAGAAGCTGGAAAGGCATATGAGTCGATACATACGTGTTTCGCGTCGATGCAAAAGTCGTATGATTCGATACATCCCATTATGGGTCGACTCATATTAAACAGATTTCACTTTACAGGACAAGGAGAAGCTATGTGTCAATGCATAGCAGCATGGGTCGACACATAGCAATTCAAAAATGCATTTTTCCTTTATTCTACACTGTTTTCACATTCTTTTCATTATCACTCGATGTGGTTGTAATATTTTAGTTCTTACTTCACCCCCATTATTAAATTGTACCCCATCCCCCTAAAGTGATGTAATAGCTTAAGTTTTACTTTCCGCTTTTTACTTGCTTTTCATATATTGCTAATAAATAAGATGTATGGCAAGATGAAATCAACAAATAGATGACTTTCAAAAACAACACAAAAAGCATGAAAATAACACACTTATACACAAGCATCCTTAGGGTTTCTCCACTTGGTTGCCTAAAACAAGTATGGCCATGTTATGCATGCGAAGTATCTTGGCAAAAAACAAACAAATATAAAATCATAGTCCCTCGATGACGCTATTCAAAAGTTTCCTTACAAAATGATCTTGGTCCCTCAAAATGCTAAGATACTTTGCAAACATTGCTAATCATGGTTATACGATGACCCACACTCGTCCCGTTTACATCCAAAGATAGGTTTGCTTACCAAATCAATGGTAAGACAACAATGTCAAAGGAATAAAAAATGCACAAGAAAGACATTTGAGTAAGTAGATAGCTTCTAGTTACTTGCTCCATTTCAAACAACTATCCTTGATATTTCCCAAAAAAACAAACACACATAATTCAAAACATCGTACAAATCATTGAAAACATTTTCAAAAGACAAACATCTTTGTATACATTCTTACGAAAAAGAATCATTACAATGATTTCCTAAACGAATGACCTCTTTTACAATATACTTTCAAAACCACACAAAGCAAAATATTAAACAACAAAAGCAAGTGATCTAAGCAAGTAACTAAGAGCCCATGGAAAACCATGGATGAAAAGGGTGCTAATACCTTCCCTTTTCATTATCTACCCCCCGAACTCAAGAAAACATCTCAAAGGTATTTCTTGTGCTTTTTCACCTTTCCTTTTGGATAAAAGAAAAGTAGGTGGAGACTCTTGCTTACCGCAACATTTGCGATCAAATGCAAAACCCTCAAGTCAGTTCTCCCACCGTACCATAATAATATTAGTCCAAAATTCCTTCATTACCTGTTGAAGTAGTAGTCTTCAGATTCCTTCATTACCTGTTGAAGTAGTAGTCGTCAGATTCCTTCATTACCTGGTGAAGTAGTTGTCGTCAGATACCTTCATTACCTATTGAAGTAGTAGTCGTACAAGATTCCTTCATTAATTATCAAAGTAGTAGTCGTTAAAGATTCATTTGTTACTTGTTGAAGTAGTCATCCAAGATTCCTTCATTACCTTTTGAAGTAGTAGTCGTCAGATTCCTTCATTACCTGTTGAAGTAGTAGTCGTCAAAGATTCCTTCATTACCTGTTGAAGTAGTAGTTGTCAGATTCCTTCATTACATGTTGAAGTAGTAGTCGTCAGATTCCTTCATTACCTATTGAAGTAGTAGTCGTCAAAGATTCCTTCATTACCTTTTGAAGTAGTAGTTGTCAGATTCCTTCATTACTTGTTGAAGTAGTAGTCGTCAAATTCCTTCATTGCATGTTGAAGTATTAGTCGTCATATTCCTTCATTACCTATTGAAGTAGTAGTTGTCATATTCCTTCATTACCTTTTGAAGTAGTAGTCATCAGATTCCTTCATTACCTGTTAAAGTAGTAGTCGTCAGATTCCTTCATTACATGTTGAAGTAGTAGTCGTCAGATTCCTTCATTACATATTGAAGTAGTAGTAGTCAGATTCCTTCATTACCTTTTCAAGTAGTAGTCGTCATATTCCTTTATTACCTGTTGAAGTAGTAGTGGTCAAAGATTCCTTCATTACCTTTTAAAGTAGTAGTTGTCAGATTCCTTCATTACCTGTTGAAGTAGTAGTCGTTAGATTTCTTCATGACCTGTTGAAGTAGTAGTCATAAAAGATTCCTTTATTACCTTTTGAAGTAGTAGTCGTCAGATTCCTTCATTACCTATTGAAGTAATAGTCATCATATTCCTTCATTACCTGTTGAAGTAGTAGTCTTCAAAGATTCCTTCAATACCTTTTGAAGTAGTAACCATCAGATTCCTTCATTACTTGTTGAAGTAGTAGTCGTTAGATTCCTTCATTACCTTGTGAAGTAGTAGTCGTCAAAAATTCCTTCATTATACGTTGCAGTCAAGCTTTATACTTACCAACAGTCACTTTAGATGGCATCTATAAGCCCATCTCCGACAACTCTCCATTATCTCTGCAGATGGTATCTTTAAGCTCATTCCCTACACAATTAACTAACACATAGTCGAGTGCGAATTTCTGGGCACTCTATTGTTCAATCATCTTCTACCTTCAAGCTACGAATGGCGACGTGCCGTCCTCGCTTTTCAGGTTTTAGAAGATTGAACAGGGGCAACTGTTGTACCCCAAAATTTTCCCTCTCAATTTCTTAAGAATTCTCTCACAAGATCTCTATTGATTCAATACTGCACAAGGCTTGATCAGCTTAAGATACCTCCTCAAACACTAATGACTCGAAATTAGGGTTTGAGTTTGTATAAGGATAATTGGACTTTTAATTCCCCATATAGTTTCCATGGATCATATTGGGCTCTCAAGCATCAGGTCAAAGAAAGGAGGTAGAGGAAACTGTCGAAAGAGAAAAGCAGATCGAAAAGAGTGGTTGCAGATAACCATGTCGAATTCAAAATCTGGTTCGGGTTGTTCGAACCACATGACTGATCGAAAGGAGTGGTGGGCAGATTTTGACAAATCGAAGAAGAGTAAGCTTGTTGCAATCCACAAGCTTCAATTGCGCAATGGTTTCCTTCGAGCAACCTGCTTCGATCCACCTCTAAACCTACTTCAATCCACATACTAAACCCTTCGACATACATAATTTCGACACTATAAATTATAGGTCTATCTTCAAGCTTGCTTCGATCCACAAGCTTTGACTGGGAAATGGCTTCCTTCGAGCAACCTGCTTTAACCCACAAGCTTCGACTGGGCAATGGCTTCCTTCGAGCAACGTACTCAATCCACAAGCTTCGATTGGGCAATGGCTTCCTTCGAGCAACCTTCTTTGATCCACCTATAAACCCTTTGACACACATAGTTTCAACACTATGAATTACAAGTCTATCTTCATACTTGCTTTGATCCCCAAGGATAGTTAGTTGTGGCATTTGAAGTTTGGATATTTAAACTTTTGACCACTAAATCAACTGATTACTCAAGATATGGTTACCGGTATTCCAAGTCTTGAGATGCCTGAAAAAACTTTGTGAAGTTTGTTTAATAGGAAAGCAATGCAGAAAATCTTTCGTTTCTACTATACCAATGAGATCATCTTGCATGCTCAAAGTGGTACATTAAGATGAATGTGGTCCATTTGAAGAACATACAATTTGTGGAAACAAATATTGTTTTGTCTATTGATGATTTTGGTCGAAGGTTGGATCTATGTGATCAAAATGAAAGGATGTTGTAAGTGGTCCATTCGAAGAACCCACAATTGGTGGAAACAAATATTTTTTTGTCTGTTGATGAGTTTGGTCAAAGGTTATAAGTGGTCCATTCGAAGAACACACAATTGGTGGAAACAAATATTGTTTCGTCTGTTGATGAGTTTGGTCAAAGGTTGTAAGTGGTCCATCCGAAAAACACATAATTTGTGGAAACAAATATTGTTTTATCTGTTGATGAGTTTGGTCGAAGGTTGGATCTATGTGATCAAAATGAAAGGACGAAGTATTCGATTCAAGGAATCAGGTCGAAGACAAATTTTTTAAGAACATTGATCAAATCCATAGGCCATGCTACATGATGTTTCTTTACAGGCCTCAAACTTGTGTTTCACTCCATAATTAATTGTTTACACAATGAATTAAGCTCTTATCCAAGTTATTAAGCATTGTCCAAAAGATCTTTCCATAAAGTAAGCTTGATAGTACAAAAATTTTCTTGAGCTCACATCTTGCTTACTTCTGATTTTTTCCCCCACCATAAATCATGGAATGTAGCACCCCCTATACCAACAACCTTGGTACTACATCTTGGGATCATGGAAAACTTGACATAACTTGATACTTGCATTCCAAACAAACCATAATTTGTTATCTTGCAAATCTGATTACTACAACTTCCCAAACCTTTTCTCTATAACTGGAGAGACCAGTTTCAAGCTAAAGGGGTCAGATTCTTGTATGCTGAAAAACCCTTAAACACTCCCAAACTCTCAAAAACTCAAAACCCTTAAACACTCCCAAACATACAAAAATCTCAAATCCCTTCACGCATTAGTGAGCCTTTCGATTCACTACCAGATTCCATATACCAGCCTTAGAACAATCCTAAATCCCTAACAAAAACCTCTCAAGGAAGGTAGTGATCCTTTCAATTCACACCCAACTTCCATATACCGGCCTTTCGATTCAGTGACTTTTAAAGAAAAGTAGTGATCCCACTAGCTCAAAGAAGGTCCCTGGAAGTCATATGAAGGTCATTCGAATTGCATTTCAAGAGGTAAGATTTCTTAACTGTCATATCTTGATACAAGCATTTTCATCATATACAAATAAAAGAAAAGATGTAGATATCATATCTAGGAAGTTGATCATGCTCTTAGTTTGATTTTCATTGATTGTGACTTTAGAAATGTCATCTGATCAGTTAGTGTTGTACCCCAAAATTTACCCTCCCATATTTCTCAAAACATTTCAAGAAAAATTCACAAGTCCAACCCGGCGCGTCATATTCAGGTGTTCTTTCACCAAGATATCTCTGATAACGTATTCTCAAATTCAGGTTTGTCTCAAGAGTCAATTCTTTAAAGAAGGTATCCGAATGTGTGAGTTTTCTTGAAGAAATATGGTGAAAAAGTGTGCTGAAAGTGCAGTTTTTACGCGCTAAAAAATTCATAACTTGAAGATCGTGGCTCTTTTTGAACCCGTTCCAGTGGCCAAAATTCCGTCTTGACGTCATCTATGTTTTCATCTCTCACGGCTGGAAGCCAATTTCGATCAGAAGGTCTTCAAAAATGCGGATTTATCAAGTATTTCCGTACAGGAAATTTGTGTCAAATTTATTTGCATCATGTTCAAAAAATCATAACTTGGTCTATTTTCATCGTATCAAGCTGGTTCCGGCGCCAAAATTTCAAAAATTGAGTTGGCTACATTTTCGCAGAAGGTATTGAGTTCAAACGATATTCAAAAGGCCTTTGTTTTTTGCTCAGAGTGCATGACACGCCGAAAATCCTGAATGCTGAATATTATTTCATCTGGGCCGAAACTTCAAAAATTCATAACTCGCTCAATTTTTATCGGATTGGGCTCATATTTTTATACAAGGTCACTGACTCATAGATATACAACTTTGCTTCAAAAGTCGAGACCGGATTATGCTCCGATCAATACCAGTTTTTTATTGAAGAACGTGTCAGAGTCGACACTGGAGCCCAAAATAAGTTTGTCTAAGCTGAAACTTCAAAAATTTATAACTAATTCACCGTTTATCCGATTGAGCCGATTTTCGGACAGGAGTTAGTTCTCGATGTCGGCTACATTTTGTTATCACATTTCAACTTCAAAAATTGCACTTAAGTCCCTGCGATTTATCCTGGAAAGTGACGAACTCAAGTGAACATTGGAGGCCCAATTGCACATTCAAAGCCCATTTTCTTTACTCTAATTTCCATTATATAATCACATCTTTTTCACACAAACCAAAAAAGAGTGAAAAAAACCCTTGCCACAACGCTGTCAAAATATCAAATTCTTTCAAGAACCATAAAACCTTGAAATCCTTATTACAAATCCCTCTCTCACTACAAACAAACCATCCCGGTTACAAACCAACATCTCACTACAAACAAACCATCCCGGTTACAAACCAACATCTCACTACAAACGCGCCATCCCAGTTACAAACCAACATCTCACTACTTCTCCAGTAAGGGTAAGGCTGACTTGATCTCCATGATCAAAAGGGCATAAAAGAATTCATGTCACTATTTCTCCAGCAAGGGTAAGGCTGATTTGATCTCCATGATCAAAAGGGTATAATCATTCATACATGCCATATTGGGCCTAAACATTAAATTTCTTCATATATTGGCTTTATTTGTATTTTATGATATATAGCAATTTATTTAATGTGTTCATGAGATTCAACACTACAGATTTAGACAGGATCCCATGCAGGTTCATTAAGGAACGGTGAGGCCAAAACACAAATGGCCAAAATAGAACAGCTTACACATGACATCAATACATGGCGAGACAGACATCCTGAGAAGGTTAAAGAACGTTGAGGCCAGAACACAAATAGCCAAAAGCCAAAACACAAATGGCCAAAACAAAACAGTTTACACGTGACGCCAACAGTTGTTTCACCCCTCCAATCAAGCCCGTATACTCCTAAACTCTCTCTCTATTTTTATTATTTTCCTTTAATTAATTAATTGTTATTCCTTTTATTAATCACTAACCAATTAATCTTTTTTCTTAATAAAATCAAAAACAAAAAAAATATATTTTATTTATTAAAATTAAATTCAGTACTTTATTTTTGTAAATAAATATTAATTCAATTAATTTAGTTTAATTTGGAAATAACTTTAGTATTTTTGTAATAATTAAAATTAATTTAGATAATTAGGTTTTTATTAGCTTTGATTAATTTATTTTATTTCTTTAAATACTCAAAAATCCAAAATTATTTTAATTAATTAATTAGTTTATTAATTTAATTGTTAACTTAATTTAATTTCTTTTAATCCAAAAATAACCAAAAAAATCACTTTCTTTCAAAAAAGGGTCAAAACCCCAAAAAACTCGCATCCGATTTAATTTCCCGCACGCGATCCATTTTATCATATTATTGTATCTGTTTCCCGGTTTGTAATAGATAATTAGGACTTTATTTATTTATCGCTTTCTTTTATTTTCCGCAATTTAAATTAAAGGGTTTGTTTTTGGCGATGTAAATACCTGACGCCTTGTAATAGTTTAGATTTAATTTCCGCAACTATAAACTGTTAGATGTTTGATAATAGGGAATGCATGACAAGATCAAATGTATGGACTTAAAATCAACATAGATAACCATTGATATGTACAGATAAAATTAACCGAAATAACACACTCGCACATGCGCACTCTTAGGGTACACCTCACTTGGTTTCCTCGAACGTGGTCATTGAGTATAGGAAGTTTTAGAGGTCACCCTCTTGTCCAAAGATCATAAGTTGCCTCGAAACGGTTGCCTCGGATAAAATGATCTAAGACATTAGGGTTACCGCTAAGGCATTCTAACATTGCTTTAGTGACCACATGTCCCTTAATCGAATTGACCCGAAAACTCCAACGACGGTGCTACCTACTCTTCAATAGTGGGATAGAACTGTCTAAAGGATATTTGCACAATTTAATTCCTTTTTGAGTAGGTAGATATTCTTAAGTACTTGCTCCTTTTAAAACAAAACAAAACTTTTCGCACTTACACTCTCTTCAAAAACAAAACTCTTTTCAAAACCCACAAACACAAAGAAAAGCAAAGTTTTGAAAACACAATGAGCAAGTACCTAAGAGCCCGTAGATAACCACAGATAGAAAGGGTGTTAACACCTTCCCTTTTTATAATCTACCTCCCGAACCCGAGAAATATCTCAAAAAGGAATTTTTATGTGCTTTTGTCCTTTCCTTGTTGGATAAAATAAAAGACGGTGGCGACTCTTGCTTACCGCGACATTTTGCAAAAACAAACGCAAACGCGAACCAACATTCCAAAACAGTCAGTTCTCATTCCCACCGATCACAGAACTGGCGACTCTGTTGGGGATGCTTAAAAAGTGGGGTGTACCTTAGGAATAGTTCATAATGTTTTCAATTGCTTGCTTTGTATGCTTTATATTTGTGGGCTTGTATAGGAGTTTCTATAGATCCTAACCTGGATCTGGGGGATACCCTTTAGTAAGTAGCAATAAACTGTGAGGGATCTGTCCAGTGTAGACCGACACGGATGAAGCAATAGCTACGTTGGTGTGGCATCTTAGTCTGTACCGATATCCCTTGTGTTGGAACGAGGAGAATATGGGTCTTCTAATGAGTCATTAAGCACCAACTGACCTTAGAACCTTAAATTGACCAACTTGGCCATAGAACAGTAGCAGTATGCTACACTCATTGAGACTAAACTCTCGCGATGATTTCGGCCGCAAGAAAAGGTTGCTAAATTGGAATTATGACCGATTTAGGGTAGTCAGTGATATTGAGATCCTCTAGAACCCGGTTACTATTTTTAGGACAGGTTTTAACCAACTGAACTGAAAGAGGGTAACGCCTAAACTCCATGCCAGCCTAAACTTAAGGCTATATGTGTGACTTGTGTGCCTTCAAACTTGAACTACTTGCACATTCTGGTTATCTGACAACATGGTTTCCTTGCAGGTTTTGTTTATAGTCCTTATCAAATATTTTGGATTTATTGCAGGGCTTACTTACATCACCTCACACTTTTGCTTAAACGCATAGCATACACATCATAACATCATGCCTTAACATTTCTTTAACCATTTCAAGGATCTCAAGGGTCTGTGATGCAGGTTATGGTAAATCAAATGGCTAGCAAGGGGTAAAGGGGATTTATTTTCCTCTAGCCAAGGGTGTCTAGAAATCCAAGCACGATAACTTGAGTCAGGGGCTATGACCCACTCGATATGGTGAGCTTGACTCTTGAAGAAGGACTCTCAACAACATGAAGCTCCTTCAATCAAGCTACCAGATTCAAATTCTAACAGTTTCTTGTTTACCCCGCGAGATCCTTGAAAACATTGCATATTGTGATCGGTGGAAATAGAACTGACTGTTTTTTAAGCTGGTTCACGAAATGTCGCGGTAAGCAAGAGTCGCCACCGTCTTTTATGTTCTCCAACAAGGAAAGGACAAAAGCACAACAAAATTCCTTTTCAAGAATGTTTCTCGGTTCGGGAGGTAGATTTATAGAAAGGGAAGGTGTTAGCACCCTTTCTATCCGTGGTTATCCACGGGCTCTTAGGTACTTGCTCTTATGTTTTCAAAAATTGTTTTCTTTTCAAGTGTTTGTGGGTTTTGAAAAAGTTTTGTTTGAAAAATTTCTAAGTAACTCTTGTATCTGTCCTCAAGAGTGTATGAAATATTTGTTTGAAAAACCTTTTGAAAGTGTAAGTGTGAAAAGATGTTTTTATTTTTTGAGAGAGCAAGTACCCAGGAGAAATCTACCTACTCTAAGGAATTAGGCTGTGTAAGAGTCCTTTAGATAGTGCTATCCCACCATTGAGAGGTAGGTAGCACCGTTGTTGGAGGTATTCGGGTCAATTCGATTATTAGGGACATGTGTGGTCACCAAAGTAATAGTAGGACACCTTAGTGGCAACCCTAATGTCCTAGATCCTTTTTATCCGAGGCAACCGTTTCGAGGCAACTGAATCTTAGACAGGAGGGCTACCTCTAAGACACCCTATACTTGATGACCACGTCGAGGCAACCAGTGAGGCGTACCCTAGGAGTGGCATGTGCATGTGTGTTGTTTCAGTTAATGTTTGTCTTGTACATGTTATTTGTGAGCTACGGATTGATTTTATTTGTCATACAAGTCTTTCATGCATTTTTGACAGTTAAGAGTGCGGAAAATAAATTGCGGAAAGGTAAATCTATGCTATTACAAGGTGTGGGTCTATACATCGCCAAAAACAAAAACCCGTTTGGAAAATAAGTGCGAGAAAAGTAAATAAAGCGACAAACCCTAATTAACTATTACATTTCTGAGCAGATACATAAATATAAGGAATTAAAATAAAAATGCGCGCGAAAGATTGAATCGGGACGTCCTTAGGGTTTTGACCCTTTTTTGAGAAAGAATTGAATTTGTCCTTTTTTTGCAATAAAATTAAACCTAATAACTAATTAATTAATTATTTAAAAGAAAAAATGTTTTTTTGTTTTTTATGTTTTTAATAGAATAAAATAAAAA
This sequence comes from Vicia faba, assembly GCA_948472305.1. Classification (NCBI taxonomy): domain Eukaryota; kingdom Viridiplantae; phylum Streptophyta; class Magnoliopsida; order Fabales; family Fabaceae; genus Vicia; species Vicia faba. The sequence continues at coordinate 777,650,701 of OX451741.1, read as the reverse complement.
AAGAAATTAAAAGTGTCACAAAAAAAAACCTAAGTTTAATTCATTTTTATTTATTGTAAAAGAAAATTGAAATTAAACCTAATTAAACTAGATTAATTAAAATTAGTGTTTATTTACAAAATAATTAAACTAAAGTGAAATTAATAAAAATAAAATATTTACATTTTTTAGTTTTTTGAATTTTTATTGTGAAAATATTAATTAATTAGTTTTAGTGATAATAATAATAATTAGAAGAAAAAAGGTTAATAAATAAAAATGGAAAATATAAAATAAAAGAAAAAAGGATGAACCAAAGGGGGGTTCTGGGCCCAGAATGGAGGTTTGCTAGCAGATTCCAAGCCTATTAACCCCAAGCCTGCGTTGACCTTCTGAATTCCCTGTAGCACGTGTTGACTGGATACATGGTGGTCGTCCACTAAGCCATTGGATCGCTGCTTGTAAACACCTGGCGCCTGGATGATTGGGGCCTATGGTGGAATGCCTTGTATAGCGCTGCATGAGATCATGTGAAGAAAAGAACAAATAAATATTTTGGGGGACCTGGGATTCGAACCCAGGTCCCAGTGATCATTTGCCAGCGCGTCCTTCCACTGAGCCACTTGCCTTCATTTGTTATCATAACAATACATAATTATTATATTGATAAATCAAAATAAAGCCTGGAAAAATAAATAAAACGCACGTTATTTTAAACGGACGAATGAGAGGGGGACGCGTCAGCGTCTTCTTCCTTTGATACTGGTTTTTTACCTGCAGATTTTTATCCGCAGGTAGTTTCGTAGCCCTTTCTGAAAATCGTCCCTAGGCCTTGAAAACCCATTTCAAAACCATGGTTGATCTCGTCCATGTCCCCTGAATCCATCCATACCCATGCTTTGTTCTAATTTCACCTGTAGTCAAAATACCTAAAACGCAGAAAGATGAACCCTAGAATCGGGCACCACGATTCAGGGCCTAAAAACAAAATTGGATAATGCAGTTACGTCAGAAATCAAACAAGCAACATGATTATGCCAATATTTTTGAGAAACAATGCAAGAATAGAGAGTTCAAGTTTCGTGTACAGGGGTGAGTTTGGAAGAACTTACAGTGCTTGATAGGTGGTCTTAGGATGCGTTTGTGGTCGCTTTGGCTTCAGGGGATGGCAAGGAAGGATGTCACGCTCTCCTTTTGATCTGAAAATGCTTGAAACACCCCTTTTGATCTCACACTTTTTTGACAACTTTGCACTTTTGCTATGGCCGTTTCAGTGATCTCTAGGTTGTGAATTAGGTTTGTCACGCTTGCTTATGTAGGTATGAATAAAATTAGGTCAGCAGTTGAGCTTGTATCTTGGTCTAATTATGTTTGGAGATCATTGTTGACCACCATTAAAGGACTTTCCATGTTTGGAGCAAATTCAAGATTTTGTGCACCAAAAGGCTTGGCACGAAATTATTAGCTGACACATGACATATAAAAGCCATTCAAGTCACCAAGATGCCATTCCATTAATTTTTTTGATTTTATTTGAATTATTATGGATTTAAAATGAATTAAATCAATAAAAATTAAATAAAATAGAAAAATAAATGTTTGATCTTGAAATTAATCATGGGACACGTGGGTGGCATGACAAGGCGGAATCAAGTGGAAGAAAGTGGGCCCTTTTGTAAAAAATTTCCCAACTTCTCTAATGCATATCTTGCTCAATTTTGGTCATATGAACATGTTCTTGGACATTTTGGAAAGGTCTTGAAGTCCTCTAACCAATGCCTTTGGTCCCATGTCATTTGGATTTACCAATATCAAGTTATGGTCTTTGACTTAAAATGCCTTTTTGTTGACTTTTGAAAATGACCTATAATGTAGAAATTGATAACTTTTTGTGAGAGCATTTCTTGGACTTGGAATGTGAAGATGAGTTGTAAGAAATGTCCTCCCCTTCAAAATGAGCATTGGATGGGATTTTTCTGATGAACCATGAAAAATTTATGCCTTGGTCAAGTTACAGTTGACTTTTCAACTGTCCCAAAATAGAAACTTATGCATCTTTGATGATTTTTGAGCCATTCTTGTGGAATCATGATCAAAGCTTGATAAAATGATGATTGTGGCTTCAAAATAAGATGTTGACCAAAAATTTTGACTTTTGACTGCCAAATGACCATTTTGCCCCTGCAGTTGATTGTGAACCAAATAGGGCTTTTGACTGTGCAATTTGATGTTGTGAGACTTGAGACTTGACATATAGATGCTTGACAATGTGTATAGGCCTATGGAACTTGATTGAGCCCTTGAAAACCTCAACTTCCTTGAGAGAAACAAAACCCTAATTTTGACTGGCTTAGGAGGATGTTTGACTGTGCAACCTTTGAGAGATTTTGAACCATTTGGAGATTGATCTTGACAAATCTTGAAGAATATGGGAGGGAAAATTTTGGGGTACAACAGTTGCCCCTGTTCAATCTTTTTTAAACCTGAGGATGTAGATTGGCTTGCATGCCTTTCGTGATCCGAAGGTGGAAGATGATTGAACATTAAAGTACCCAGAAATTTGCACTCGCATAGTGAAGTATCAGCAGTGTGATGGCGGGAATGGGCTTATAGATGTCATTTGGAGATATGATGGATAGGAGGATGGGCTTATAGATGCCATCTGAAGATGTGACAGAACCTTGTCGGGAATGGGCTTATAGATGTCATTTGGAAATGTAATGGATAGTTGTGGAGATGGGCTTAAAGATGTCATCGGGGGTGTGAGAGAACTTTGTCGGGAATGGGATTATAGATGCCATTTGGAATTGTGTGTCGATCGCGTAAGAGATTCCTTAGCGAGAACTTGCATACCTGAGAAAGAAAGATAATTTCCTGGCCTGTTACAGGGGTTGATCTTCAAACTCTTCATGCAGATATGCCCTGGCTAGACACAGGTATCGAATCTGGAATCGGTCGCTCACAGATATGCCCTGGCTAGATATAGGTATCGAATCTACAATCAATTGCTCACAGATGTGCCCTGGCTAGATACAGGTATCGAATCCGGAACTGGTCGTCTACAGATATGCCCTGGCTGGATACAGGTATCGAATCTCTAAACTCTTCATGCAGATATGCCCTGGCTAGATACATGTGTCGAATCCACAATCAATTACTCACAGATATGCCCTGGATGGATACAGGTATCGAATCCGGAACTGGTCGTCTACAGATATGCCCTGGCTGGATACAGGTATCGAATCTCTAAACTCTTCATGCAGATATGCCCTGGCTAGATACAGGTGTCGAATCCCAATCAGTTACTCACAGATATGCCCTGGCTAGATACATGTATCGAATCTGGAATTAGTCGCCTACAGATATGCCCTGGCTGGATACAGGAATCGAATCTCTAAACTCTTCATGCAGACATGCCTTGGCTAGATACAGGTATCGAATCTACAATCAATCACTCACAGATATGCCATGGATGGATACAGGAATCGAATCTGGAATTGGTCGTCTACAGATATGCCCTGGCTGGATACAGGAATCGAATCTCTAAACTCTTCATGCAGACATGCCCTGGCTGGATACAAGTATCGAATCTACAATCAGTTACTCACAGATATGCCCTGGCTAGATACATGAATCGAATCTCTAAACTCTTCATGCAGACATGCCCTGGCTGGATACATGTATAGAATCTATAATTAGTTACTCACAGATATGCCCTGGCTAGATACAGGAATCGAATCTGGAATTAGTCATCTACAGATATTCCCTGGCTGGATACAGGAATCGAATCTCTAAACTCTTCATGCAGACATGCCCCGGCTGGATACAGGTATCGAATCTACAATCAATTACTCACAGATATGCCCTGGCTGGATACAGGAATCGAATCTGGAATTGGTCGTCTACAGATATGCCATGGCTGGATACAGGAATTGAATCTCTAAACTCTTAATGCAGATATGCCCTGGCTAGATACAGATATCGAATCTACAATCAGTTACTCACAGATATGCCCTGGCTAGATACAGGTGTCGAATCTGGAACTGCGACAGTTGATAGTAATCATCTTTGGATTGACCTTTTTCCTGAAAAAGGCAAAACATTAGTTGTATGCAATGTCATGATGTATGAAATGTATGATGTCATGATGTTCTCAAAAATAAATGAGATCGTGTCGTATTCACTTTATCATGTATGTAAGTAGGATGTATGAAATGTGAAATGTCTATGAATGTATTTTCGTCTAGGAAAATAAATCCTTGATGAATGCCGGGAGCTTGTTAACTCCTGGGCTGATGTTGAAGAGTAGAGTTCTTCGTTTCCACTGGGGATGATGATTGCAAGAATAAACCGGTAGGAGAAGATGACTCCGTTGGGGAATAAACCTGGCGAAGAGATTACTCTGCGGGGAATTGCTCTATGGGAAGATATACTTCACTGAGGTTTGGATGATAACTCCGCTGGGGATTCCGTTGATAAGTTATGTTGGGGAATTTGATGAACTCCGCTGGGGGATTCCGTTGATAAGTTATGTTGGGGAATTTGATGAACTCCGCTGGGGGATTCCGTTGATAAGTTATGTTGGGGAATTTGATGAACTCCGCTGGGGGATATGAAGAACTTCGCCGAGGACGATCTTTCCGTTGTAATTAGCTGAGGATAACCCAGTTATAAGCTCTGGTGGAGAATAACCTTTGAACATGGTCGGGGAGAGATGCATGTACTCTGTTGGTGATAAGCTTCTAGAATCTACTAAGGATAAGCTTCCAGAATCTACTGGGGAGGATGATTCAACTCTCCTGGGGAGAAACTTTTGAACTGTACTGGGGAGGTGGCTCCACTGGGGTGTCTGTCTTCCGCCGGGGAACAATCTTATATTAAAACTGCCGGGGATGCTTGCTTAGGAACATATGTATACTCCGCTGGGGAATATTGAGATGTTCTGGGGATACCCAACTTCCTTAAGGCTGACAGTAGACTAACTCTGTTTGGGGAGAGTATTGCTGACTTGCTGGAGATACTGTGCCCTTTCAGGGTTGATGGGAGACCAACTCTGCTCGGGGGGGGGGGGGGGGGGGAGTACTGCTGAGTTTTGTCTTACTCTCGGGGAGTGAAGATATCTTGGTCTTATTCTTCAGCCGAACTTACCTTGGTACTTTGGTGGACAGAGCAACTAGATTGCTTAGACAACTCATTATTGCCCCTGTTTCTGATATCACCTGTAATTAGTCCTTCGTTTCACATGCAAATATTTATGATCAGCAATTAATGTCAAATGCATATATCAAAAATGAACATTGGACGTTCTTTGCAAGACAAAACAGGAAAAGAAAAACAATTGGCAATTTGTCTGGAAAAGTGGATTTGTATTAATTTTGAATTTGCCCGTAAATAGGCGTTTTGTGTACAAGAGGCTGACGTCCTAGCAAGAGAACGCCGCCGAACAACACAGAGTTTTATACAACAAGGAAAACAAAACAGCTATGTGAAAAATAATCCCACTGGGTTCCAACTCTGCTATCGCCTTTATGTCTTCAAGCGTCTCATCACTTTGCTGCTTAGTTGAAGATGAAGCTGATTGATTGATGCCGTCTGAACCTGATAGTTGATACCTAATTCTGGATGCAAGGTGATCCAATGAGACATAGTATTACGCTTTATCTCTAACTTTTGCCTGGACCGCCCTTTCGGGTTTTCAGTCCACCGGGATACCCATTTTTACCTAAGCCGCCTTTTCAGGTTTTCGACTTGCCGGGTGTACAGATTTTTTCATTTCATCCCTTATTTTTGCCCGAACCCTTTTGGTTCGCCGGGAAGCCCTTATTTTTGCCTAGGTGTGTCAACCTAGCGGGTATTTTATCATGCGTAGTATCTTTTTACTATGTCTGCATTGGCGGGGTGAGGAAGGTCGTCACCATCCATGGTGGTTAGAATCATCACTCCTCCTGAGAAGATATTCTTAACCACAAATGGCCCTTCGTACGTAGGGGTCCATTTGCCCCTGGGATCACTTTGAGGAAGGATGATGCGATTGATTACCAGGTCTCCGACTTGATACTCTTGTCGTCTGACTTTCTTGTTAAATGCCCTGATCATCCGTTTTTGGTACGTTTGACCATGACAAATAGCAGTGAGTCTTTTTTCGTCAATCAGGTTTAATTGATCAAGTCGAGTCTGGATCCAGTCATCTTCGCTCAAGCCTGCATCCTTCATTATCCGGAGAGAGGGTATCTGGACTTCAATAGGCAAGACTGCCTTCATGCCATATACCAAGGAAAAGGGTGTTGCCCCTGTCGACGTCCTTGTTGAGGTACGGTACCCATGAAGAGCGAACGGTAACATCTCGTGCCAATCTTTGTAGGTCACTGTCATCTTCTGCACAATCTTCTTGGTATTCTTATTCGTCGCTTCGACAGCCCCATTCATCTTCGGCCGGTAGGGAGAAGAGTTGTGGTGTTGTATCTTGAATTTCTCGCAGAGCTCAGTGATCATCTTGTTGTTGAGATTGGTACCATTGTCCGTAATGATCCTCTCAGGTACACCATATTGACAGATCAGGTTGTGCCGAATGAACCGTGCCACGACGTTCTTGGTTACGGTAGCGTAGGAAGCTGCTTCAACCCACTTTGTGAAGTAATCAATTGCTACCAGGATGAAGCGATGCCCTTTGGATGCCGTAGGTCTGATCTCGCTGATCATATCAATGCCCCACATTGCAAAAGGCCAAGGTGCTGTCAAGATGTTCAGAGGAACTGGAGGAAAGTGCACCTTATCAGCATAGATTTGGCATTTGTGACAAGTCCGAGAATGTTGATAATAGTCGGCTTCCATTGTGGACCAGAAATATCCTGCCCGAAGGATTTTCTTTGCCATGGTATGTCCAATGGAGTGTGTTCCGAAGGTACCTTCGTGTAGCTCTGCCATGATCTTTTCTGCTTCAGTTTTATCCACACAACGCAGTAAGGTTGAATCATGGTTTCTCTTGTATAGAATGCCATTGCTGAGGAAGAACTTTGCAGCGAATCTTCTCAGGAACTTCTTGTCGTTGACAGATGCACCCTCGGGGTATTCTTGAGCTTCCAGGTACCTCTTCACTTCATGATACCAAGGTTTTTCAGTTACCTCTTCAGCCTCAAGATCGCAGCAATGTGCAGGTTCATCTAACTTCCAGATAATGATTCGGGGAGCCTCGTTGTCCCATTTTACTTTGAACATAGAAGACATTGTAGCCAGCGCGTCCGCCAACTGATTCTCCTCTCTTGGGAAGTGTTCAAAAGTTATCTCTTCGAAGTGGGGAGTCAACGTCAACACATACTCTTTATAAGGAATAAGATTTAGGTGTTTCATATCCCACTCGCCTTTGATCTGATTGATCACGAGAGCGGAATCTCCGAAGACACTCAAAAACTTGATCCTTAAGTCAATTGCATCTTGAAGACCCATGATACATGCTTCATACTCTGCCATGTTGTTGGTGCAGTTGAAACATAGTCGGGAGGTAAGTGGAGTATGAGTGCCTTTTGGGGATATGATCACAGCGCCAATACCGTTACCCAAAGCGTTTGAGGCTCCGTCAAAGTGCATAGACCATCGGGATCCTTCCTCAGGTCCTTCATCCGGTCCAGGTATTTCACAATCAGTTACTACCATGATATCCTCGTCTGGAAATTCAAAGTTCATAGATTGGTAGTCGTCCACTACTTGGTGTGCCAAATGGTCTTCCAATACACTTCCCTTGATTGCTTTCTGAGTCGTGTACTGGATGTCATATTCCATCAAGATCATCTGCCATCTTTCTATTCTTCCGGACAGAGCAGGCTTTTCGAAGATATACTTGATGGGATCCATTTTTGAAATCAAGAGAGTAGTGTGAGTCAACATATATTGTCTCAGCCGGCGAGCAGCCCATACCAAAGCGCAGCAAGTTTTCTCGAGCAGTGAGTATCGGGTCTCACAGTCAGTAAACTTTTTGCTAAGGTAATAAATAACATGCTCTTTTCGGCCAGACTCGTCATGCTGCCCCAACACACACCCCATTGAGTTGTCCAGTACTGTTAAGTATAAGATTAGAGGTCTCCCTTCAACCGGTGGCATAAGAATGGGTGGTTCTTGGAGATAGTCTTTGATTCTTTCGAAAGCGGCCTGACATTCATCGTTCCAACGTACTACTTGATCTTTCTTCAGCAGCTTGAAGATTGGTTCACAGGTAGCAGTTAGATGCGAGATGAATCGGGCAATATAGTTCAGCCGTCCTAGAAAGCCTCTGACTTCTTTCTCTGTCTTGGGAGTTGGCATCTCTTGTATGGATTTCACTTTGGCAGGGTCCACTTGAATACCTTTGTCGCTTACGACGAAACCTAGTAGTTTTCCAGATCTCACCCCGAAGGTGCACTTGTTTGGGTTCAATCTCAGCTTGTACAACTTCAGACTGTCAAACAGTTTCTGCAGATGGTCAAGGTGTTCCTCCTCAGTTTGGGACCTTGCAATCATATCATCGACGTATACTTCTATTTCGTGATGGATCATGTCATGAAACAGAGCAACCATGGCACGTTGGTAGGTTGCCCCAGCATTTTTCAACCCAAATGGCATGACCTTGTAGCAAAAGGTGCCCCACTGAGTAACAAAAGTGGTCTTCTCCATGTCTTCAGGAGCCATCTTGATCTGATTATAACCTGAGAACCCGTCCATGAAGGAGAATACCTTATGCTGAGCGGTGTTGTCGACCAGAACGTCGATATGAGGCAGAGGGAAATCATCCTTAGGGCTCGCCCTGTTCAAATCCCTGTAATCAACACACATTCGGACCTTACCATCTTTCTTCGGCACTGGAACCACATTGGCAACCCACTGAGGGTAAGAAGTCACTGCTAGAAAACCGGCATCAAATTGTTTCATAACCTCAGCTTTGATTTTCTCGGACATCTCTGGACGCATACGGCGGACCTTCTGTTTAACCGGAGGGCAGTCTTCCTTGGTAGGCAGGCGATGAACCACAATATCAGTATCCAACCCAGGCATGTCTTCGTAAGACCAGGCAAATATTTCCACATAGTCATGTAGCATCTGAATCAACCGTTGTTTCACACTGAGCTCTAGATTGGCCCCAATCTTGACTTCCTTTCTGTCTGTCTCGGTACCCAGATTTACCGTTTCCACTGGCTCTTCATGTGGCTGAATGGCCCTCTCTTCCTGGAGTAACAGTCTTGCCAGCCCACCAGGTACTTCGCAATCATCTTCACCTTCATCTTCGGCTAAGTTGATCAGATTTTCGAAGTCATAACTGGCAGTAGCATAGTCGTTACCAGTGAGATCCAGAGTGGATTGAAACCTGTATAAGTGAGTGTGTGTAAATATAGCTGTTTTGCAATATATAATAAAGAAAGAAAAGGAGCGCAAGATTTGAAATGTGAAAAACGCCCAATGCTTTTATTCATGATATATGAAAGTGACAAATAACAAGCCCTCACAAATGAAGCCACGATGCCCCGGGTAAGACACCGGGCCATAAAGTTTCAAATTATTGTTTGTTACAAATTCAAAACAAAGGAGTTCATTACTGAGTGACAAAATTAATAGGTGTAAAGTCTTTTGCAGTCCAGTTGCTTGGTCCACCGTTGGTCGTTGGGTAGATCCAACTGTCAAATTTGGATTCCTCCACGTCGTCTTCAATAGCATTTACTCCCGGGTTGGTGATGAACACAGGAGGTCTTCCAATCCTTGCCTTACGCACAGCCCTCTGAGCTTCTGCAGTGAAACCCAAACCAAATTTGTCAGTCTTCGGAGTGAAATCAGGAAGTCGGCCCCAGTTTGCGCACTCACCCTTCTCAATCACAGCCCGGGCATCCTTTAAGGAAGCCATCTTCAAAGGAGAACCCTCTTCAGTCACAGTCTCTGCTGCTGCCAATGTCTGAGGCACCTCTTCAAAGTGTTGAAAGAGGGTTTCAATGAATTCCCCATCCATCTCTACATACCGGAATGAGTTGAGGTGGCTGACCATATATTCTTCTTCCCCTTGAACTGTTACGATCTTCCCTCTGACCGGGTACTTAAGCTTCTGATCTAATGTGGAGGTCACAACTCCAGCCTTGTGGATCCATGGACGACCCAGCAAACAAGAATAGGATGGTCAGATGTCCATCACATAGAAAGTAGAATCAAAAACTTGAGAACCAACCCTGATTGGAATGTCAACTTCACCATGTACCATCCTTTTCGACCCGTCAAAGGCCCGGACAATGATGTTACTAGGCTTGAGCTCTAAGCCCTCACAATCCAACCTGTCTAGGGCCTTCTTGGGTAATACATTCAACGAAGAACCGGTGTCTACCAACACATGGGCAAGAGTAGTGCCCCTGCATTCAATGGAGACATGCAGGGCGTCGTTATGGTTCTTTCCCTTGGCAGTCAAATCGGCGTCAGAGAAGCCCAACCCATTATCAGCAGTCAAGTTGGCCACACAATCAGTAAATTGATCAGCAGACGTTTCTTGTGGCACATGGGTCGTCTTCAGGAAGGAGATCAGAGCCTTGGCGTGGGCTTCTGAACACAACAACAGTGATAACATATAAATTTTAGAGGGGGTGTGCCCCAGCTGCTCAACTACGTTGAAATTACTCTTCTTGATAATTTTAAGGATCTCTTCCATCTCTTGCTTGGAAGCTTCAACATTGACGGTCTTTGGTGCCTCCGTCTGGGCAGGCACATCAGTAGCAATCCCTTTGCCCCGAGCGTCAGATGACTCGGCAGCAGGGGTAGAAACAGGAACTTGGTCAGGAAGGGAAGTAGGCACACTGGTAGGTGTGATGACAAGAGGTATTTGAATGGCTGGTGGCGCAATATCTGGTGAGAAGAGCCTACCACTGCGAGTGACTTTGGCAGGCTCGGTGATGTTACTGACGCCGGTACTAGTATCAAATTCTTGTTTAACTCCCAGCACATAAACATCTGCCCCATAGTGCCAAGGGACAACTTTGTCAGATGTATAGGGGAGGGGCCCCAGAACAGTGATAATGATAGGTGCAATCTTGTGAACAGGCATGATTTTGACAGGCTTCTTTGAGGGAGCCTTAGGGGGGTTGTTGAAAATAGTGACAATAGAAACTTCTTCGGTACGGACAGCAGGAACAACAATCTTCTTGAACAAGATTTCTTTATTATCCATCAGGCTTTGGATACCTGACTTCAATAAAGGACAACCAGTAGGTGAAACAGAACATAGAAGGCAACCTTTACTACATCCCGGAAATAAACTGGCTAGCAACAGGTTCCTTTTGACGGTCAATAACGAAGTAACAATCTCATCCACGGAGGCTACATACCGGTCTTCTTCCACAACATTCACTCCATGTTGGGGCATGGGAGTAGTCACAACATTGGGCCTTTTGGGCGCCTCGAACTGTATTTCCTTAGCATCAATAAGGTCCTGAACCTTATTCCTTAGAGCCCAACAATCATCGGTAGTATGCCCCGGGCTATCAGAGTGATAAGCGCAGCGGGCGTTGGGATTGTACTTTGGAGAGGTTGTGTTCACAAACTTTGGAGCTTCCTTGACAGTTACCAGATTGGTTGACAACAGTTGCGGCAATATCTGAGAGAGGGCCATATTGAGCCGAGTGTACTGCCTTTTGGGCCTCTCACCTCTTGGCTGGTTGTATTGCTGAGGAGCAGCAGCAGGCTTTGAAATTACCACCGCGTTGACAGCTTGGCGGCGTTCCGGTTTGTTTTGTCTCCTTGGACCATAAACAGCACTAGCTTCCTTCTTGAAGGGCTTCTTTTCAGTACTCGAGGAGGCACCTTTCTGTATCTTACCCGACTTGATACCAGCTTCTATCCTTTCACCCGTCAGAATGAGGTATGTAAACCCTGCAGAAGAATTACCGATCAAATAATTGAAGAAAGGACCAGACAGGGTCCCCAAGAACATGTCCACGAGTTCACGGTCAGTCAACGGTGGCTGCACCCTGCCAGCCAGGTCTCTCCACTTTTGCGCGTACTCCTTAAAACCTTCACCCATCCCAAGTGACATACCCTGGAGTTGGGTACGCGTAGGATCGAGGTCGGAATTGTACTGATACTGCTTATAAAATGCAGTAGCCAAGTCCTCCCAGTTTCAAATACTGGCTCCATCCAGCTGATAGAACCATTCGAGTTGAGCCCCTGAAAGGCTATCCTGGAAGAAATGGATCCATAGGTTCTTGTCTGTAGTGTAAGGTTGGATCTTCCTTACATAAGAACAGAGATGCAGTTTAGGACAGGAAGCCCCGTCATACTTCGCATAGGCAGGTGCCTTGAACTTGTGTGGGATCACCACCCCAGAAGATAAACCCAGATCTCCAAAATCCAACCCAGGCACGCGTTGAATCTCCATAGCATTTAACCGGTCCTCCAGCTGTTTGTACCTGTCCTCAGCAGGAGGGTACTGTTCATCATTGAAATCTGTCTCGTTGTCGGAGACCACGGGACTAGGAACCTCTCTCCCTTGGGGGCTGTCTTTCCCTGCAGAGGAAGTAGCCTGATCAGCCTCATTCTGCAGTGTATTCCCAAACCTCCGTCCAGTGTTAAACAACACAATCCTCTTCTTCTTCTTCTTCTTCTTCTCCTTCAAGAGCAGAGTCTTCAACTCCTGTTGCCCTTGGGCTAAGCTCATGACCAGCTCTTGAAACTGGGCGTTCTGGGCCTGGAGGGCCTTGATGGCTTGTTCAGTAGTAGGCTCGGAAGACATGATGATTGAGTGAGTGCTGAAATAAACAACGAAGAAGATTAAGCAACCTGTAGAAAAAGGGTATCTGTTATGCACATGATGCATGATATGCTACTTATGCAATGCATTCAAGGGTTCGAAAGTTCAAATTCGTTGCAGACAAAAAAGGAACACACGTTATATTAAGAAATAATCTGTTCAGTACATCAGGGCCTCATGGGCAAAATATTACAAAATGCTTAATCCCAAAAGACACTGCGCATCCTCTTTGGAGCGATGTAAGTGTTGAGAGTCTTTTCCTCGTGAAGTAGGCGGGTGAGCTCCAGAACCTTCTTCTCACTGACATGTAGACTGGTTTCAAGAGAATTCTGTTCTTCCTTAAGTTGGATCCAGCTTTTTTGCATTTCTTCCCAAGACGTTGGCATGTCAGGATGTTGAATGGTGTAGGGCACCTCTCCTTCCAAAACTGGCTCTTTGATCACAGGGAGAATATGAGGATATGGAATTACAAGCTTCTGGGAGCGGGCTCGTACCCACTTGAGATAAGGCTCCAGGGGGATGGAGTTCTTGTGCCCCAGTGTCTTGCTATCCACCTTGTTGGGCATCCTCCACGCTCTGATGAATCTCTGGCGAAGTCCTTGTGCATCGTTGTCGAAGTCAAAAACTATGTCAGGAATCAACATGTCATGAGGGCCATCCCTCCGAGCATATCCAAACTGTCTCAAAGCAAGACATGGGTTGTAAGTAATGCCCCCCCTGATTCCAAGTAAAGGAACATTAGGAAACTCTCCGCAACGATCAATGATAGTGACATTTTCTCTGGACCGAGAACACCAATGTATATCAGCATGTGTAAGAGTCATCAATCATTGTGACCATCTCAAACCCCGATCGTTCTTCAAAACTGATTGTGGAAGGTGCGAAATAAACCACCTTTCCAGGAGAGGAGTGCAGCACATGAGAACACCTCTTTTTCTCATGGTTCGAGTGTAACATGAGTGGAGGATGTCCCCAAGCAATGTAGGTATGGGATTCCTGGACATGAAGATCTTGACAGCATTGATATCTATAAGCTGATCTGGATTTGGGAACAACACCAACCCATAGACAAGGAGTGCTACAACTTCTTCAAAGGCTTGTAGGTCAAGGGAATTCCAACATTCTTGTGCTTTCTCAAACAGGAACTTTGCCAAGAATTCTTTGATACCACTTCTGGTTTCCCAATGCCCCTTGATGTCAGATGGTTGTAGGCATAATGCTTTAGCAACCTCTTCAAGTTTTGGCTCCTTTTCTGTACCGTTGTAGGGTAGTTGACTAAGGATAGGAATCTTCAGAAGCTGAGAACACTCTTCCAAAGTAGGCACCAATTGATAATCTGGGAAAGTAAAACAGTGGTGCAAAGGGTCAAAGAACTGGAAGAGAACCTTTATCATATCTTCTTCAATGTTGGTGTTGACCAAGCTGATGAGTCTACCATGCCTTTCACTGAAGGAAGAGTTCTCGGGAATCCTGGATGTAAGATCCTTAAGCTGAGGAGGGACCCTTACAAGGTTGATCTGAATTGTCTTTATGCGGATAGTTTCCATGTCCTACAAAACAAGAACAAAGATGAAGATTCGAACCCTTGAAGTGGTTAGTAAATGCATATGATGTTGTATGATGCTATGATGTTATGATAAGGACACACCACAAGTATTCACAAAAAGCAAACATGATAAGGCACACAAGTCACACCAGACAACCCTTAGAGTTTAGGCCAGCATGAGGTTTGGGGTACTACCCTCTTGAAGTTGGTGGGTTCAAAACCTGTCATATCAAAAGTAACCGGGTTCTAAGGATCTCAATATCATTGGGTTGTTTTCTGTGTTCATTGTTTTGATTTAGCCACTGAACTGGCGATCAAAATATTCCAAGAAAACAACCCTTAATGAGTGTAGTATCGAGTATCTACCAACTTCGGACTGCACCAAAGTCGGTCATCTCACTACCCTAAAGAGGCCAGGATGGTCAAGTAAGGTTCCTAAGGTCAGTTGATGCTTCACGACACCATGCGGCGGCCCCGTACTCTCCTTGACTTGACTCAAGGGTTACCGGTACTCACCAAAGTGCCACATCAACGTAGCAAACTGCTTCAACTGTGTCGGTGTACCCCGCACAGTTCCCTTACAGTTTGTTGCTACTTTCTAAAAGGTATCCCCAGATCCGGGTTAGGATCTATGAAACTCCCAAAATAGGCCCACAATATTTAAAGCAATCAAAGCAAGCAATTGAAAACAAGAGTGGTCTAATCCTAAGGTACACCTCACTTATTAAGTAGTCCCCAGCAGAGTCTCCAGTTCTATGATCGGTGGAAATAGAACTGACTGTTTTTTAAGCTGGTTCGCAAAATGTCGCGGTAAGCAAGAGTCGCCACCGTCTTTTATATTCTCCAACAAGGTAAGGACAAAAGCACAGCAAAATTCCTTTTTGAGAATGTTTCTCGGTTCGGGAGGTAGATTTATAGAAAGGGAAGGTGTTAGCACCCTTTCTATCTGTGGTTATCCACGGGCTCTTAGGTACTTGCTCTTATGTTTTCAAAAATTGTTTGCTTTTCAAGTGTTTGTGGGTTTTGAAAAAGTTTCGTTTGAAAAATTTCTAAGTAACTCTTGTATCTGTCCTCAAGAGTGTATGAAATATTTGTTTGAAAAACCTTTTGAAAGTCTAAGTGTGAAAAGATGTTTTTATTTTTTGAGAGAGCAAGTACCCAGGAGAAATCTACCTACTCTAAGGAATTAGGCTGTGTAAGAGTCCTTTAGATAGTGCTATCCCACCATTGAGAGGTAGGTAGCACCGTCGTTGGAGGTATTCGGGTCAATTCGATTATTAGGGACATGTGTGGTCACCAAAGTAATAGTAGGACACCTTAGTGACAACCCTAATGTCCTAGATCCTTTTTATCCGAGGCAACCGTTTCGAGGCAACTGGATCTTAGACAGGAGGGCTACCTCTAAGACACCCTATACTTGATGACCACGTCGAGGCAACCGGTGAGGCGTACCCTAGGAATGGCATGTGCATGTGTGTTGTTTCAGTTAATGTTTGTCTTGTACATGTTATTTGTGAGCTACGAATTGATTTTATTTGTCATACAAGTCTTTCATGCATTTTTGACAGTTAAGAGTGCGGAAAATAAATTGCGGAAAGGTAAATCTATGCTATTACAAGGCGCGGGTCTATACATCGCCAAAAACAAAAACCCGTTTGGAAAATAAGTGCGAGAAAATTAAATAAAGCGATAAACCCTAATTAACTATTACATTTCTGAGCAGATACATAAATATAAGGAATTAAAATAAAAATGTGCGCGAAAGATTGAATCGGGATGTCCTTAGGGTTTTGACCCTTTTTTGAGAAAGAATTGAATTTGTCCTTTTTTTGCAATAAAATTAAACCTAATAACTAATTAATTAATTATTTAAAAGAAAAAATGTTTTTGTGTTTTTTATGTTTTTAATAGAATAAAATAAAAAAAGAAATTAAAAGTGTCAAAAAAAAACCTAAGTTTAATTCATTTTTATTTATTGTAAAAGAAAATTGAAATTAAACCTAATTAAACTAGATTAATTAAAATTAGTGTTTATTTACAAAATAATTAAACTAAAGTGAAATTAATAAAAATAAAATATTTACATTTTTTAGTTTTCTGAATTTTTATTGTGAAAATATTAATTAATTAGTTTTAGTGATAATAATAATAATTAGAAGAAAAAAGGTTAATAAATAAAAATGGAAAATATAAAATAAAAGAAAAAAGGATGAATCAAAGGGGGGTTCTGGGCCTAGAATGGAGGTTTGCTAGCAGATTCCAAGCCCATTAACCCCAAGCCTGCGTTGACCTTCTGAATTCCCTGTAGCACGTGTTGATTGGATACATGGTGGTCGTCCACTCTAAGCCATTGGATCGCTGCTTGTAAACACCTGGCGCCTGGATGATTGGGGCCTATGGTGGAATGCCTTGTATAGCGCTGCATGAGATCATGTGAAGAAAAGAAAAAATAAATATTTTGGGGGACCTGGGATTCGAACCCAGGTCCCAGTGATCATTTGCCAGCGCGTCCTTCCACTGAGCCACTTGCCTTCATTTGTTATCATGACAATACATAATTATTATATTGATAAATCAAAACAAAGCCTGGAAAAAAAATAAAACGCGCGTTATTTTAAACGGACGAATGAGAGGGGGACGCGTCAGCGTCTTCTTCCTTTGATACTGGTTTTTTACCTGCGGATTTTTATCCGCAGGTAGTTTCGTAGCCCTTTCTGAAAATCGTCCCTAGGCCATGAAAACCCATTTCAAAACCATGGTTGATCTCGTCCATGTCCCCTGAATCCATCCATACCCATGCTTTGTTCTAATTTCACCTGTAGTCAAAATACCTAAAACACAAAAAGATGAACCCTAGAATCGGGCACCATGATTCAGGGCCTAAAAACCAAATTGGATAATGCAGTTACGTCCGAAATCAAACAAGCAACATGATTATGCCAATATTTTTGAGAAACAATGCAAGAATAGAGAGTTCAAGTTTCGTGTACAGGGGTGAGTTTGGAAGAACTTACAATGCTTGATAGGTGGTCTTAGGATGCGTTTGTGGTCGCTTTGGCTTCAGGGGATGGCAAGGAAGGATGTCACACTCTCCTTTTGATCTGAAAATGCTTGCAACACCCCTTTTGATCTCACACTTTTTTGACAACTTTGCACTTTTGCTCTGGCCGTTTCAGTGATCTCTAGGTTGTGAATTAGGTTTGTCACACTTGCTTATGTAGGTATGAATGAAATTAGGTCAGCAGCTGAGCTTGTATCTTGGTCTAATTAAGTTTGGAGATCATTGTTGACCACCATTAAAGGACTTTCCATGTTTGGAGAAAGTTCAAGATTTTGTGCACCAAAAGGCTTGGCACGAAATTATTAGCTTGCACATGACATATAAAAGCCATTCAAGTCACCAAGATGCCATTCCATTAATTTTTTTGATTTTATTTGAATTATTATGGATTTAAAATGAATTAAATCAATAAAAATTAAATAAAATAGAAAAATAAATGTTTGATCTTGAAATTAATCATGGGACACGTGGGTGGCATTACAAGGCTGAATCAAGTGGAAGAAAGTGGGCCCTTTTGTCAAAAATTGAAGTTTTAAGGATAGTTGACTTTTGCCATTTCACAAAAATTTCCCAACTTCTCTAATGCATATCTTGCTCAATTTTGGTCATATGAACATGTTCTTGGACATTTTGGAAAGGTCTTGAAGTACTCTAACCAATGCCTTTGGTCCCATGTCATTTGGATTTACCAATCTCAAGTTATGGTCTTTGACTTAAAATGCCTTTTTGTTGACTTTTGAAAATGACCTATAATGTAGAAATTGATAACTTTTTGTGAGAGCATTTCTTGGATTTGGAATGTGAAGATGAGTTGTAGGAAATGTCCTCCCCTTCAAAATGAGCATTGGATGGGATTTTTCTGATGAACCATGAAAAAGTTATGCCTTGGTCAAGTTACAGTTGACTTTTCAACTGTCCCAAAATAGAAACTTTTGCATCTTTGATGATTTTTGAGCCATTCTTGTGGAATCATGATCAAAGCTTGATCAAATGATGATTGTGGCTTCAAAATAAGATGTTTACCAAAAAATTTGACTTTTGACTGCCAAATGACCATTTTGCCCCTGTAGTTGATTGTGAACCTAATAGGGCTTTTTACTGTGCAATTTGATGTTGTGAGACTTGAGACTTGACATATAGATGCTTGACAATGTGTATAGGCCTATGGGACTTGATTGAGCCCTTGAAAACCTCAACTTCCTTGAGAGAAACAAAACCCTAATTTTGACTGGCTTATGAGGATGTTTGACTGTGCAACCTTTGAGAGATTTTGAACCATTTGGAGATTGATCTTGACAAATCTTGAAGAATATGGGAGGGCAAATTTTGGGGTACAACACATACATATATCATACATATCATTGCATAACAGGTCATCCAGTACAGGTCTCTCATGTTCCCGCTGTTTATTTCAGCAATGGCTTTCCAACCAGACAACCAAGATCTTCAAACTCGAGAAGCTCAGTTCAGGGACGTATTCCTAAACCTATCCAAGGGGCAGGAAGAGTTGAAAACACTCCTCGTTGGGAACTTGGTCAAGAAAAGTCCTGAAGACAATAAGGACGAATGGTTGGAACAACTGCAAGCTGAGTTCAGTGCCATGAAAACCCAGATGCTGGGGCAGATGGCTCTTATCCAAGGCTTAGCTCGGGAACAAGAAGAGTTGAGAACCATTATCAACCAGCTTCATCAAGACAGATACAACAACATGAAGCAAACAGTCAAGGCCGGGGACCAAGTCATTAATCAACTTCCGAGAAGTCAAAGGTTTGGTTTGATGAAGAATAGACCTCTCCAAGTTGCTACTAACTCACAGGTCCAACAACAACCTTGCCATAAACAACGGGTTAATCAGAGTAAGCTGGATACACCCAAAAGGCAGTTTACCAAGCCCGACATGCCGCTGTCTCAAGCTTTACAACACTTGTTGAGATTGAATCTGGTGACGTTAAGGGACCCTCCTAAGAATCCCAACATAGCCTCCCCAAGGTACAATCCTGATGCAAGGTGTGTATATCACTCCAACAACCCAGGGCACGATACTGACGACTGTTGGAAGTTGAAGTACAAAATTCAAAACCTGATTGATGAAGGAGCATTGGAATTCACACAAGATGGTCAGGCTGAGTTCTTCTACCATCCCTCCAAGGCTCACCATTTGAAGTGACAAGTTCTGACAAGAGAGGGCTTTTTGTTCATTATAATTTTCAAGTTGTAATTTTCTTTTGATTGTTCGAACATTTATTCATGTCAAACTTTATTACTTTATCAATGCATTGCATATGTCTGTTTTGAATCAGTCCATTTGTATTCACTATATTCAAATTGCTTTCATTTTTTGTGATGTTCAACTCGATTAAAAAATTCTAAGCCTTTTGAGGAAGGATGACGAAAATGATACCAAAATCTCTACAATATGCTTTTGAACAGACCCCGCTGACGATGTACAGGCATTGTTTCAAATCCTAAACAATGGAGTTATAAGGAAGATAATCCCTCGTCAACCCCTTTGAGCCAAAGAAGTTGGAGTTTTTTTTTTCACGAATTAAAACCCTTAATTATAACCTGGGGCAGGGTAGTTTTCTCAGTTTAATCCAGGTGCACAATGAATGGCATCAAAGAAATCCTTCTTAAACAAAAGACGATGTTGGTTCCGTATAATCGTAAGGACAAACAGTCATTATCTTTCGAAATAAAAGCCCACTTAGTCAAAACCTATGAAGGAGACTTACAAAAAAAACTAGGGCATCCCGCTGACTGTAATCACAAAAAGAAACAGTTCATGCAAAAAAAAACAGGGATAATAAAAACCAAAAGGGAAGAGATCCTGCAAACTCTCAACAAAATGACTGCCTGTTCAAAATAAATTGTTGTAAGTCTAAGAGTGCCTAAGAGGGGGGGTGAATTAGGTATATAAAAATTTATTCGGTTTTATGAGAATACTTGAAGTAAATTTTTGGTTAAGTGTTTGAAGGTTTTGATTATATCTTATCTTTTCTTGATTATGGTGATGAAAGCGATAAAAGCGGAAAAGTAAAGAACACGATGATATATCCTGGTTCCCCTCACAATCCGAGAGTACTCCAGTCCCCTTTCCAACACGAAAGAGATTTCACTATAGTTAGAATGATTGTACAGCCTATGCTTACTATCTAACCTATAGGGTGACCAAAGGTTCTCAACACCTTTAAGATCAAACAAACACTAATGTGAATGAAGAACAATCCTCTTCAAATCACAACACTTACTTCCAACAATCCTGGATAGTAAGGGAATAAATTTCTTTTGTAATACAATGATTAATTTGAAATAGATGGAGAGCACTTATCAATCTTCAATTGATCTTCTTCTTCAAGATAGAAACAATTCTCAAGCAATGATTATAAATGTTCACAATGTATGTATGAAACTTGTAATGATTTCTTAATGAAAATGTATATGGCAAGTTTCACAAAATTTATGAACACATGAAAGTTTGTATGCAAATGATGAAAATTGTTTATTGAAGAAGGTTTTAAAATGTTATTGTTGTTATGTGAAAATATGAAAAATCTGCACATTTATAATGTCACAAGTACCTCTTCATTCATGCCATTTGATATGAAAATATGCAATGCATTCATGAAAGAATACCATTTGAAATATGTTCAAAAACCAAAAGAAAAGCTGCACTGGTTCGCTGGGAACCGGTTCCAACACAGGCAGAACCCGATTCTTAGTGAACGTTATAACTCAGAATTCAAAAATACCATGCAGGAACCGGTTCCCCTATTGGTACAACCCGGTTCCTGGTACAAATTCCAGGGAGGTGTTTTTTGAACAAGTTTGGAACCCGGTTCCCTGTTAGGGAGGAACTGGTTCCTGAAAGATTATTTTCAAAAATTCTTTTGAAAAAGATTTCAAACAAAGTTTTTCTTAACATTAAAAATGTGGGATATGTATATGATTATGAATGCATATTTGTGAACATCTATATTCAAGATTAAGAATTATTTATACCATTTGACATTTGTTGATTCTTTAATAATTCTTCTTCTAATCTTTAAGACTTGTATATGATATTGATAAGCTTTTTGCACATCCTTTGAATGTTGATATCCATGTTGTCTTCATCAAAACAAATGCTTTAAATATAACTTGAGAAGCTTGCAATTACATTCTCCCCCTTTTTGATGATGACAACCAAGTCTTGAAAACAATTCTTGAAATGTTTATGTTGTTTTGTGTAGCAAACATGTTAAGCAAATGCAAGGCTCCCCATAAATTGTATGCTCCCCCTAAGTCCATGATTCTTTGAATTTTGGAGTGAGTACCTGCAATTTCTTTGAAACAAAACAACATATATGCATATTCTTCTCCCCCTTTGTTAACATAAAAAGGGATGGGGAAAAAGAGTGAAACAAATTCATTTAAAAAACACAAACAATTTTAAACACAACCAAGTTGTAAGTCTTTAGTCTTCATCCTCATTCATCTTTTGTAAATTTGATCTTGAAGCCTTTGTCACAAAGTTGACTTGTACTTAGAAGTTGTCTTTTGTTTTTCAACAGAAAGTACATCTTCAATGGTTATGAAAGTTAGTGTATCAACTTTCCCAATGACAAGAATTCTTCCTTTAAGGTATTTCCCATATGTGAAATAATCCTTGGACTTGAACTAGATTTGAAAGTTAGTGTATGTCTCCCATCATATGCTTTGAATAACCACTATCAAGATACAAAATATTGTATGTGGTCTTCAAGCATACCTACAAAACAAATTAAGTTTGATTTGGTACCCAATGTGCTTTGGGTCCATCATAGTTAGTTCCTTTCTTAACCCACACATAATGCCCACTTGCCATACTAAAGTTTCTAACATAGCAAGCATTAGGTGTATGGCCTTTAATACCACAATAAAAACAAGTAGGTTCAAAGTTACTTCTATATCTAGAAGGATAAGATTTCTTCTTAGGAAATGTTTTCTTTTTCGGATAGTGACGAACTATTTTAGGTTTGTTCACTTCCTCTTTGGAAGATTGATCACTTGCATTAACAAAGATAGTTTTGTTATAACTTGGTTTTGAGAACTTTGAATATCCAAGTCCACTTTTATCATTGGAGTATCTTTGTTGGCTAAGAACACCTTCCAATCCAATTTGCCCTTTTTCATATCTCTCAATGACTCTTTTTAATTGGACAATTTGGAAAGAGAGTGAATCACAATTTTTGCATACAAAATTCTGTTTTTGTTCATCACTTGACTTTTGTTTTTCATCTTTGAAATCTTTTTCCATTGAAACGTATTTTTCTTCTAAGGATGAAATTTGTTTCTTTTGTGATGAAATGGTTTTATACAGAATTTTGCATTCATTCAATAGTTCATCTATAGCACCTTGTGCATCACTATCAGAAAGATAAAATTCATTACTAACCTCATTGTCTTCATCATCGGAATGGTGTGAGACTATCAATGCTAGATTTGCACGTTGATTGTTTTTGGAATCGGAAGATGAACTTTCCCATGCTATATATGCTTTCTTTGACTTTTTATCTTTATTTCTCTTGAAATATTTCTTCTTCTTTTCAAGTGTAGGACATTCACTTTTAACATGTCCCTTTTCTCCACATTCAAAGCATATAACCTTCCTTGTTGGTGCTTCTCTTTTTCTTTCTTTTCGTAGAACCTTTTCAATCTTCTTGATAAGATCATAATCTTCACTACTAGTGGATTCATCCTCTTGATTGCTATCATGATTTTTTATCCTTGTATTCAAAGCCATGTCTTTTGAGTCTTTTACTTGGATTTCATGCTTTTCGAGTCTTGCAAGTTCCGTCTCATATTCTTGAAGTTTTCCGAACAAAGTGGCAGAAGTCATTGTGGATAGATTCTTCTTCTCGGATATTGCTGTCACTTTTGATTGCCATTCCCTGGATAAAGATCTAAGCACTTTAAGGTTAAGTTCATCATTAGTTAAAGTCTTACCTAGTGCTTTCAAATGATTTGTCAAGTGTACAAATCTTTTCTGCAAGTTGAGGATTGATTCTCGGGGCTGCATTCTGAATAGTTCGCATTCTTGACTCAAAGTATTTAATCTTGATCTTTTAACTTCAGTGGTTCCTTCATGAGTTTCTACAAGAGTATCCCAAATTTCCTTTGCCGTTGTACATGCCGATACTCGGAAAAATTCATCCATACTAAGAGCACTTTGGAGAATATTGATTGCCTTTTTGTCAAAAAGAACTTTTTTCTTGTCATCGTCATCCCATGATGCTTTAGGCTTTGATGACCCAACACCATTGACAACACACACCAGAGTAAATGGACCATTCTCAACAGCATTCCATATTTCTTCTCCTTGCGCTTCAAGATGAGCCTTCATGCGAATTTTCCAAAAGTCAAAGTATTCACCACAAAACAATGGAGGCTTGTTGTTACTACCACCATCTTTGAAAACCGGATTTGGATTTGCGGAAGCCATTCTGGATCTTTAGGAACAAGTAACCTATAACTTCCTCTGATGCCAATTGTAAGTCTAAGAGTGCCTAAGAGGGGGGGTGAATTAGGTATATAAAAATTTATTCGGTTTTATGAGAATACTTGAAGTAAATTTTTGGTTAAGTGTTTGAAGGTTTTGATTATATCTTATCTTTTATTGATTATAGTGATGAAAGCGATAAAAGCGGAAAAGTAAAGAACACGATGATATATCCTGGTTCCCCTCACAATCCGAGAGTACTCCAGTCCCCTTTCTAACACGAAAGAGATTTCACTATAGTTAGAATGATTGTACAGCCTATGCTTACTATCTAACCTATAGGGTGACCAAAGGTTCTTAACACCTTTAAGATCAAACAAACACTAATGTGAATGAAGAACAATCCTCTTCAAATCACAACACTTACTTCCAACAATCCTGGATAGTAAGGGAATAATTTTCTTTTATAATACAATGATTAATTTGAAATAGATGGAGAGCACTTATCAATCTTCAATTGATCTTCTTCTTCAAGATAGAAACAATTCTCAAGCAATGATTATAAATGTTCACAATGTATGTATGAAACTTGTAATGATTTCTTAATGAAAATGTATATGGCAAGTTTCACAAAATTTATGAACACATGAAAGTTTATATGCAAATGATGAAAATTGTTTATTGGAGAAGGTTTTAAAATGTTATTTTTGTTATGTGAAAATCTGAAAAATCTGCACATTTATAATGTCACAAGTACCTCTTCATTCATGCCATTTGATATGAAAAGATGCAATGCATTCATGAAAGAATACCATTTGAAATATGTTCAAAAACCAAAAGAAAAGCTGCACTGGTTCGCTGGGAACCGGTTCCGACACAGGCAGAACCCGGTTCTTAGTGAACGTTATAACTCAGAATTCAAAAATACCACGTAGGAACCGGTTCCCCTATTGGTACAACCCGGTTCCTGGTATAAATTCCAGGGAGGTGTTTTTTGAACAAGTTTGGAACCCGGTTCCCTGTTAGGGAGGAACCGGTTCCTGAAAGATTATTTTCAAAAATTCTTTTGAAAAAGATTTCAAACAAAGTTTTTCTTAACATTAAAAATGTGGGATATGTATATGATTATGAATGCATATTTGTGAACATCTATATTCAAGATTAAGAATTATTTATACCATTTTACATTTGTTGATTCTTTAATAATTCTTCTTCTAATCTTCAAGACTTGTATATGATATTGATAAGCTTTTTACACACCCTTTGAATGTTGATATCCATGTTGTCTTCATCAAAACAAATGCTTTAAATATGACTTGAGAAGCTTGCAATTACAATTGTCAGTATCCGAACCATCACTGGTATGTCAGAGTAAAGACTCAAATAAGATCCAATACACGATTAGCTGAGTTTAGGATCGAAGAACATCATGAAGAACGGGTGGGTACAAATAAAATTTGAGCCTTTATCCTTTGTTTCTTAAACCGTGAACCAGACCACGTTATAACCCTTAAAAGTCCTAGCTGAAGCACGGGTTAGTTCGAAAGCATACTGTTACAAAAGGTATCCTGATTCCTGTAGGGCTCGCTGTAAAATCCCGAGTTGACATCACATTTTACAAAAATTCGCTTGTTTTACTGGAAAAAGGCATTTTTAAAAATTTCAAAACAGACATAAGCTTTGCATTCTTAAAATAATATTGTTTGCATATGACTATTTGTTCAACAGCAGAGAAATTCGCACGACGAATATCTAGTGAACAAAAACCTTCTCAATAAAAAGGATCACCTCAAGTGGAAAAACACTTCCAATCAAGGGGCACGGCATGGTCATTGTCCATCATCTGGGTAAGTCAAGTCAAGATTCAAGGAATCTCTCAAAATACCAAATAGCCAGGGGCAGATCTCCATCTGAATCAATTGGGGCATTGGACTTGAATTCCAGCAACGAATCTTGCATGATCAAACAAAGATCTTTTGGTAGTATGGCAACACAACACTACCGACAGTGACACCTCTCTGCATCTTGAAGGCATGGACATAGTCAGAAAATACCGCGCGTGAATCAAAGACCCGCTAGGTTGACTGACCTAGGCAAAAATAAGGGCTTCCCGACGAACCAAAAGGGTTTGGGCAAAAATTAGGGATGAGAATGAAAAATTGTACACCCGGCAAGTTGAAAACCTGAAAAGGCGGCTTGGGCAAAAAAGGGTATCCCGGTGGACTGAAAACCCGAAAGGGTGGTCCAGGAAAAAATTAGGGATCAAAGCGTACGACTATGTTCCGTCATCTCGTCACTTGCCTACCAGAAGAAGACTTGTCATTTCAATTGAAAGATACCAAGCACCTCATAGGTTGGAATAATACTCGATCCATATGGCCTCCGCAGGAACCTTCTCCCGCAGAAACAGGGGCAATAAGAATTGTCCAAGCTGTACAGTTGCTCTGTTCACCAGGTACAAAGGTAGGTTCAACTGAAGAATTGGCTAAGATACCGTCACTCCCTGCAGAGTAAAACAGTAATGGTAGATCTTCCCAGCTGAGACTTGCAACCATGAACGAATCAGCAATACTCTCCCCAAGCAGAGTTAATCTACCATCATCCCTAAAAAGGTTTGGTATCTCCAGAAGGTCTTAATATTCCCCAGCGGAGTATAGGAATATTCCCCAGCGGAGTATAGGAATATTCCCCAACAAGTATAAGAGTATCCCCGGCAGTCTTAATATTCCTCAACGGAGTATAAGAATGTTCCCCGGCAGAATGCAAGATACCCCGGTGGAGCTATTTTCCCAGCACAGTCTAAAAAGCTTCCCCAACAGAGTTGAATCATCTTCCCCAGTAGACTCTGGAAGTTTACCCCCAGCGGAGTACAATAAATCTCCCCAGCCAAATTCAGAGGGTTATCCCCATAAGAGTCTAACAGGGTTATCCCCAGCAAGTTGCAACTAAAAGAACATCCCCAACGAAGTTATTTTCTTTTACAAACAGGACTTCAATCCTCAACAGATTCAATATCACCAGCAACGGTAATCCATCCCCAGCGGAGTTTATCAGCGGAATTTATCGTTAAAATCTTCAGCAGAACATCTCTTCCCCACAGAGTAATTCCCCACAGAGTAATCTCTTCATCAGTTTATTCCCCAACATAGTTCTTTTCTCCTGCAGGTTTATTCTCACAATCATCTTCGTTCACCATCCCTGGCGGAAGCGAAGCATTCAACTTTATTCTCCAGCAGCTCCGAGATTTATTTTCCCCAGCTAAAACATTACATGTCCATACATCATGCTACATGCATATACACATCATACCATACAATCTCATTTATTTTGAGAACATCATTGCCTGATCCATATCATGCATTTCATATGACTGACCTTTACCTTTCAGGAAAGATGTAGTTAAGTCCCCAACTTAGCCGAAGATCTGACCAGTTCTTAAATCTTAATTGAATTATCCTCGGTTGAATTTCAGATAAGGTTCTCAATCTGGAAAGTTTCTCTACGTCATAGTGTGGACGAGTACTATAACCTCAACGGTATACTCCCGGTGAGCATGAGTTAGTTCCTAAATCTTGATGTTTTCCTCCGTCATAGTATGGATAAGTTCTATAACCTCAACGATATACTCCCGGTGAGCACGAGACAGTTCTTAGATCTTGATGAAGATGTTTCTCTATGTCATAGTATGGACGAGTACTATAACCTCAACAGTATACTCCCGGTGAGCACGAGTCAGTTCCTAGATCTTGATGTTTTCCTCCGTCATTGTGTGGATAAGTTCTATAACCTCAACGGTATACTCCCGGTGAGCACGAGACAGTTCCTAGATCTTGATTAAGATGCTTCCCTACGTCATAGTGTGGACGAGTACTATAACCTCAACGGTATACTCCCGATGAGCATGAGTCAGTTCCTAGATCTTGATGTTTTCCTCCGTCATAGTGTGGACAAGTTCTATAACCTCAACGGTATACTCCCGGTGAGCACGAGACAGTTCCTAGATCTTGATGAAGATGCTTCCCTATGTCATAGTGTGGACGAGTACTATAACCTCAATGGTATACTCCCGATGAGCACGAGTCAGTTCCTAGATATTGATGTTTTCCTCCGTCATAGTATGGACAAGTTCTATAACCTCAACGGTATACTCCCGGTGAGCACGAGACAGTTCCTAGATCTTGATGAAGATGCTTCCCTACGTCATAGTGTGGACGAGTACTATAACCTCAATGGTATACTCCCGATGAGCACGAGTCAGTTCCTAGATCTTGATGTTTTCCTCCGTCATAGTGTGGACAAGTTCTATAACCTCAACGGTATACTCCCGGTGAGCACGAGACAGTTCCTAGATCTTGATGAAGATGCTTCCCTACGTCATAGTATGGACGAGTACTATAACCTCAACGGTATACTCCCGGTGAGCACGAGTCAGTTCCTAGATCTTGATGTTTTCCTCCGTCATAGTGTGGACAAGTTCTATAACCTCAACGGTATACTCCCGGTGAGCACGCGACAGATCCTAGATCTTGATGAAGATGCTTCCCTACGTCAGTGTGGACGAGTACTATAACCTCAACGGTATACTCCCGGTGAGCACGAGTCAGTTCCTAGATCTTGATGTTTTCCTCCGTCATAGTGTGGACAAGTTCTATAACCTCAACGGTATACTCCCGGTGAGCACGAGACAGTTCCTAGACCTTGATGAAGATGCTTCCCTACGTCATAGTGTGGACGAGTACTATAACCTCAACAGTATACTCCCGGTGAGCACGAGTCAGTTCCTAGATCTTGACGTTTTCCTCTGTCATAGTGTGGACAAGTTCTATAACCTCAACGGTATACTCCCGGTGAGCACGATACAATTCCTAGATCTTGATGAAGATTACCCCCCCAGTTGAATTATGGACAGGTTTTTAATACTCAGCCGAGGCTTTATCTCAGTTGAAGTACAGGCAAGTTCCTAAATCTCAACAAAAGTTAGACTTCCCCAGCGGAATCTTCTACAACAACAAGTGTGATACGGTGGGAGAACTGACTTGAGGTTTGCGTTTGTATTCGCAAATGTTGCGGTTAGCAAGAGTCGCCACCGACTTTTTATTTTATCCTAAGGAAAGGTTAAAAAGCACAGCAAAAACCTTTTGAGATGTTTTCTTGGGTTCGGGGAGTAGATTATAGAAAGGGAAGGTATTAGCACCCTTTCTATCCATGGTTATCCATGGGCTCTTAGTTACTTGCTTAGATCACTTGCCTTTTGTTTTCAATTGTTTTAAATGGTGCTTGAGTGTGTGGGTTTTGAAAATGTTTTGAAAAGAGGCCAATGTGGTGGCAACCTTTGCAATGATCCATGTGGGGATGTATACAAAGATGTATGTCTTTTGAAAAGGTTTTCATTTGTTTTTGAAAGTTGTTTTGAAAGTGTAGTGAAGTGTGGTTTAAAAAAAAATAGGCAAGTGTTTTGTTTTGCAAGTTTGATTCAAGTAACTAAGAGTTTATCTACTCCTAAATTTCTCAAAAGATTATTGTTATGTTTTAACCCTTTTAACAAGTTTGCACCACCATTGTATTTGGTGGGCAACCTTGTGTTAGGATGTGAAAGGGACAGGCGCGGGTCATCGTTTAGACCATAATTGTAACAACGTTAAATGTCTTTGGGCAATTTCTCTAAGGGACTTGATCATCTGTTTTGTTTGTTTTGAAAAGTTTTATCGAGGGACTATGATCATTCAAACTGTTTGCTTTGCCCAAAGATGTTCAACATACAATATGGCCCATTTATTTGAAGGCAACAAGTGGAATACCCTAGGGGGTGCAAGTGTGATTTGTGTGTCCATTTTCATGCTTGTTTATCTTGTATTAGGTCAAACTATTTTTTATCGTTTTTTCACATACAAACCCTAATTCTAGCATGTTATTATTTAGAAAGCAATAAAGTGCGAAATTTAAATTACTAAGCTATTACACAACCAAATATGGGAAGGGGGGTACAAATGTTCAAATGGGGATATTGACAAGAATTTAAATCTAAATTATTACATCAATTGAATATTTGCAATTTAAATGATACATAATTAAATGGAAATTAAATAAATATGTGAAATGCAAAAAGAAAGTTTTTTATGTGTATGAGAAAATATTATTTATGTAAAAGGAAAAAAAGAAATAAAAAAATGTATTGTTTTTTTGAATATTTTGAATTTAGGGCAAAAAACCCTAATTTTTATATAAAAAGTATTATTATCTAATTTAATTCTACTATTTATTTATTATGCATAAAAATAAAATAAAATGAAGTATTTTGTGAAAAAAAGTATTTTTGTATCAAATATTAATAAAAATGAAGAAAATCAAGTATTTTATATTTTTATCTTAAATATATTAATAAACATGTATATATATATATATATTAAACCCTAAATGAGTATTATACAAAATAAATATTTATTTAATATTTTAATAAAATAAATAAAAGTATTTTTGTGTGAAATATTTTCAGAAAGTAAAAATAAAAATAAAAATGTATCTACATTATTTTCTATTTATTTTAATAATAGTGTATATATATATTTGTATATAAATAAAAGAAATAAACAAACAAATATGCCATAAATACAAAAAATGATGGAAAAAATATTTTAAAAATTTTAATGGCATGAGAAAAAATAAACAAAGTCAACCCAAAAAGAAAAAGTCAAAAATGTTGAAAAATAAACAAATGGGCTCAGGGGGTGTAAACCAAAAAAATGGGGTGTGAAAAGGAAACAAATCCAGGCCCAGCCCAGATCACTTCTTCTTCAACCTCTGTACATCTTTCTTCTCACAGAACACGCGTTTTCTAACTCTGGATTCCTGGACTTTCAAGCAAAACTCATAACATGAAAAGTGTAGAGCATTAAGAGACGGTTTCAACCATATAAAGAACATGACCTATCTCTCCAAGATGAGAGAGAATTTCTCTCCCCCTCTTTTCTGACCTAGTTTTTCTACCATTTTCAGAGCTCAAATTCTCTTCACTCAGACAAAAGAAATGAAAAGTAAAGCTATGTACATGTTCAGGGCTATGAGTAGGACTTTGTTTCTTCACAAACTTAAGACTAAATATGCCTAATAAGAGAGATACGAATTCAAACTTTTACCTGTGCAGTTGAACTTCTATGTGGAGAATGAGAGACTTTCAGTGCAATGTAATGATTGGAAAAGCTTCCTTGAGGTCCAGGGATGCTTTTTCAATGCTCACTTTGTCTTGAACCTCCTTGTATCAAGCTATAGAACTTCACCTGCAAGTTAAAGATGTGAAAATGGTGGAAGTGGTTAAAGCAACTACAGATCGTGCCTTAGCTTATGGATAGCTTGCATATGTGGTAAGGAAGGTAGAGGAACAGGTTTTGGTCAAAATGCTTGAAGGGAATGAGAGATTGCACTCAAACTGCAGGGGCACCCCTGTTTTTGCAGTTTGAGGGTGATTCTGAGATGGAGGGTGTTTGAAAGGGAAATGGCTCGTGCAAAAGCTTCAATGTGGTCTATGGAATGTGTTTGATATATTTTGTGCTGTGTTTTTTGACTGATATGAGAGATAGCATAAGTTATGGATGTTACTTCTATGTGAAGCAAGCAAATGTCAACTTGGTTTCTAGGCCAGTACAATGCCTCAATCTATGCTGCACCTTTGAGTCTTGATCAGTGGGATATGCCTATGCTTTTTTGCTTCAAAGATCTGCATTGTACCTCATAGATTTGCAAAGTTGCCATAAAGTATCACTTTACAAGAATAGATAACATGCTTTTTCTAGTTTAGGCTTGATTTTGTGTGTATTATCCAAATGAGCAAAATAATGTTAGAACACAAAGGATATGCATTGAATTATTGAGTGAAAATGGGATTAGAGGCCTGCAATGTAGCTTAAGCATGCTGAATTCAAATTTGCCAAGTTTATGAACATGCTTTGATGAAGAACAAAAGTGAATTTTTGCCAACTTGTGAAATTCGAATCTCTCAAGTTATGAGGTTGTTTGATGAGTTCTTGGACATTTTGGAAAGCTTGGAATGTGTACTACAATCCATCTTTGAAATGCAATTTGAAATTCCAAGTGGAAGGGTATGAAAAGTGGCCTTGAAGTAGGGTAAAAAACCTTGTCAAAATAGGTCAAATTTCACTAAGTTAAAAGATGGTTTGGTGCCCTTATTCAAAAAATCATAACTTGAGATACAAGCTTCAAATGAGAAAACTTTGTGAATCAAAGTTGTAGATTTTGCAACAAGCTACAACTTTCATGTTTTGACTTTTGTTTGAATCCAAATGGATCATGGTGAAAAGATGGGGCAAAGTTGGGAAAAAATTAGGGTTTTCCATAACTTAGAAAAATTCTAAGTTATGAAAAATTCCATTTTCAAACCCTAATTTGCATTTTGACATTTCTTGGTGAACAAGTTTCATGATTTGGCATGTTTTGATGAAAAATGAATCTTGACTCTTGATTTTGACCAAAAAGTCAAAGTTTGACTTTTCAGTATACAGTCAAAATTGATCAATTGACTGGGAAATTCAACTGTCAATCTTGTGTACTTGGGATCTTTTGAGCTTGATGAACATGTCAAGATAATTCCATGGGGTCCTTGAGTCCATATGTGAGCTTGGTTTGCCATTGGCTAGGTCAAACAGTCAAAAATTGCCTTTGTGCAGTCAAAACCCTAAAAATGACCATTTTGCCCTTTTGGTGATCTGGTCAAATTTCTTGGGGAATTGTGATTCAAACTTGATCAAATGGTCCATGTGAGTTCATAATGTTGATGTGGATCAAATTTCATGAGATTTGACTGTCAATTGGCCACAGTTGACTTTTTCCCCAATACAGCTGATTTCTAGGTCAACTGTCCAATTGACTGGGTGAAACTTGGAATCAAGACTTGAAATTTGGTATGGGTAAACTTGGGAGTCCAATATGAAGCATGAAGGTCATCTTAGGCATTTTAGGTCAAAACATCTTTAGGCAAACACAAACCCTAATTTGAGTCCACAGTGCAAGGAGAAGTCTTGAGCAGAGGAAACCCTAGTTGGATCTTGATCCTCAAAGGTCTTGTGATGAGAAAATGTTGAGGAAATGGGAGGGCAAATTTTGGGGTACAACAGTTGCCCCTGTTCAATCTTCTTGGACCTGAAGAGTTAGATTGGCAAGTTTGCCTTTCGCGACTCGAGGGTAAAAGAAGATTGGACACTAGAGTGCCCGGAAATTTGCACTCGCACGCTGGAGTCTCAACAATGTGGTGTTGGGAATGGGCTTATAGATGCCATTTGGAGAGATGGTGGATAGGGAGATGGGCTTTGTAGATGCCATCTGGAAAAGTGACAGAACTTTGTCGGGAATGGGCTTACAGATGCCATTTGGAAGTGTTGATCGCATAAGAGGTTCCTTAGTGAGAACTTGTGTGTTTAAGAAAGACAGATGTTTTCCTGGCTTGTTACAGGTGTTTGATCTTCAGTCTCCTTATGCAGATATGCCCTGGCTGGATACAGGTATCGAATCTTCAATCGGTTGCTCACAGATATGCCCTGGCTGGATACAGGAGTCGAATCTTTGAACTCTGCAGACGTGCCCTGGCTAGATACAGGAGTCGAGTCTGGAAATATGGTCAACAGATATGCCCTGGCTGGATACAGGAATCGAATCTGGAAATGTTGTAGTTGATAGATATGCCCTGGCAGGATACAGGAATCGAATCTTCGAACTCTTCAGACGTGCCCTGGCTAGATACAGGAATCGAATCTGGAATTGTGACAGTTGAAAGTAGTCGTTTTTGAGATTGTCTTTTTCCTGAAAAGGCAAAGACGTAAGCTGTATGCAATGTCATGATGTATGATATGCATGATGTCATGATGTTCAACATTTGATGTTGCATGTGTTTCATCATGTATGTAAGCAAGATGTATGAAAATGTGAAATGTTTATGAGTGTAATTTCATCTTAGGAAAATAAATCCTTGACGAATGGCCGGGAAGCTGCTTTGCGGAAGAGATACTTGGCCGAAACTCTGATGAGAGGCCTGCTGAGGACTTTAACGATGGATTCCGCTGAGGATAATGATGATAAACTCCGCTGGGGAACCCCAAAGATAGACTTCGCTGGAGATTGAAGGAACTTTTGCCGGGAACGGTCTTCCGTGGCTTTTAGCTGAGGATAACCCAGTTATAAGTCCTTGTGAGGAAATAACTCTAAATAAAATTCGGGAGAGACGTTCGTACTTCGCCGGGGATAAGCTCGCAGAATCTACTGGGGATGAGCTTTTAAGACCTGCCGGGGGATGTTGTGTCTTTTTCAGGATCGACGAGGAATCGACTCCTGCTTGGGGAGAGTGCTGCTGAATTTTGCTTTACTCTGCGGGGAGTTGAGATGATTTGGTCACATTTTCAGTTGAACCTACCTTGGTGCCTTGGTGGACAAAACAACTAGACCGCATTAAACAACTCCACATTGCCCCTGCCTTTGATGTCACTTGTAATTAATCTCTTTTTTCGTATGCAAACATTTATGAATCAGCAATTTAATGTCAAATGCATATATCAAAAATGAACATTGGACGTTCTTCGCAAGACAAAACAGAAAAAGAAAAACAATGGCAATTTATATGGACAAGTGAATTTGTATTGATTTAAACTTTGCCTGTGAATAGGCGTTTTTTGTACAAGAGGCTGACATCCTAGTAAGAGGACGCCGCCAAATAACATAGAGTTTACAGTTTGAAAAAGGAAACAAAACAGCTATGTGAACAATCCCACTGGGTTCCAACTCTGCTATCGCCTTTATGTCTTCGAACGTCTCATCGCTTTGCTGCCTGGTCGAAGATGAAGCTGATTGGTCGATGCCGTAATCTGAGCCAGATAGTTGATGCCGAACTCCGGATGCGAAGTGATCCAATGAGACATAGTGTTACGCTTTTATCCCTAACTTTTGCCTGGACCGCCCTTTCGGGTTTTCAGTCCACCGGGATACCCTTTTTTGCCCAAGCCGCCCTTTCAGGTTTTCGACTTGCCGGGTGTACAGATTTTTATTCATTTCATCCCTTATTTTTGCCCGAACCCTTTTGGTTCGCCGGGAAGCCCTTATTTTTGCCTAGGTATGTCAACCTAGCGGGTCTTTTATTTATGCGTAGTATTTTTTCACTATGTCTGCATTGGCGGGGTGAGGAAGGTCGTCACCGTCCATGGTGGTTAGGATCATGGCTCCTCCAGAGAACACACGCTTAACCACAAATGGCCCTTCGTAAGTAGGGGTCCATTTGCCCCGGGGATCACTTTGAGGAAGGATGATGCGTTTGATTACCAGGTCCCCGACTTGATACTCTTGCGGTCTGACTTTCTTGTTAAATGCCCTGATCATCCGTTTTTGATACGTTTGACCATGACAGATAGCAGTGAGCCTTTTTTCGTCAATTAGATTTAGTTGATCAAGTCGAGTTTGGATCCAATCATCTTCATTCAAGTCTGCATCCTTCATTATTCGGAGAGAGGGTATCTGGATTTCAATCGGCAAGACTGCCTCCATGCCATAGACTAGGGAGAAGGGAGTTGCCCCGGTTGACGTCCTTGCTGAGGTGCGGTACCCATGAAGAGCGAATGGTAACATCTCGTGCCAATCCTTATAGGTCACTGTCATCTTCTGCACAATTTTCTTGATATTTTTATTGGCTGCCTCTACAGCCCCATTCATCTTCGGCCGATAGGGGGAAGAATTGTGGTGCTGTATCTTGAATTGTTCACAGAGTTCAGTGATCATTTTGTTATTGAGATTGGTACCGTTGTCCGTAATGATTCTTTCCGGGACACCGTACCGACATATCAGATTATGCCGGATGAAACGCGCCACGACGCTCTTGGTTACCGTGGCATATGAAGCTGCCTCAACCCATTTCGTGAAGTAATCGATTGCCACCAAGATGAAACGGTGCCCATTGGATGCCGTCGGTCGGATCTCACCGATCATATCGATGCCCCACATTGCGAAAGGCCAAGGTGCCGTCAGGACATTCAAAGGAACCGGAGGGATATGCACCTTGTCAGCATAGATCTGGCATTTATGACAAGTTCGGGAGTGCTGGTAACAATCGGCTTCCATCGTGGACCAGAAATATCCTGCCCGAAGGATTTTCTTAGCCATGGTGTGTCCACTGGAATGGGTCCCAAATGTACCTTCATGTAGTTCCATCATAATTTTCTCTGCTTCAGCCTTATCCACACAACGTAACAGAGTTGAATCATGATTTCGTTTGTAGAGAATGCCGTTGCTGAGGAAGAATTTTGCAGCAAATCTCCTCATGAACTTCTTATCATTGACAGATGCACCTTCCGGGTATTCCTGGGCTTCCAAGTACCTCTTCACCTCGTGATACCAGGGCTTTTCAGTCACCTTCTCAGCTTCGAGCTCGCAGCAGTATGCCGGTTCATCCAACTTCCAGATTAGGATTTGGGGAGCCTCATTGTCCCATTTAACTTTAAACATTGAAGACATCGTGGCTAGTGCGTCCGCTAGCTGATTTTCCTCTCTGGGGAAATGTTCAAAAGTTATCTCTTCAAAGTGGGGGAGCAGAGTCGATACATACTCCTTGTAAGGAATGAGATTCGGGTGTTTCGTATCCCACTCGCCTTTGATCTGATTGATCACGAGAGCGGAATCTCCGAAGACACTTAGAAACTTGATCCTCAAATCGATCGCAGCTTGTAAACCCATGATACATGCCTCATATTCTGCCATGTTGTTGGTGCAGCTGAAACATAATCGGGCGGTGAGTGGAGTATGGGTCCCCTTGGGAGATATGATTACAGCGCCGACGCCGTTACCCAAAGCATTGGAGGCTCCATCAAAATGCATAGACCATCGGGATCCTTCCTCAGGTCCTTCATCCGGTCCAGGTACTTCACAGTCAGTTACCACCATGATGTCTTCGTCCGGAAAATCAAAGTTCAATGATTGATAATCGTCCACAGGTTGGTGTGCCAAATGATCAGCCAGTACACTCCCCTTAATTGCTTTCTGAGTTGTATACTGGATATCATATTCTGTTAAGATCATTTGCCATCTCGCTATCCTTCCAGACAGAGCAGGCTTTTCAAATATGTACTTGATGGGATCCATCTTTGAAATCAATAAAGTAGTGTGAGTCAGCATATACTGTCTCAACCGGCGAGCAGCCCATACAAGAGCGCAGCAAGTTTTCTCAAGCAGTGAGTAACGAGACTCACAGTCGGTAAACTTTTTGCTCAAGTAATAAATAGCGTGCTCTTTTCGGCCAGACTCGTCATGCTGCCCCAGCACACACCCCATTGAATTATCAAGCACTGTCAAGTATAGTATCAGAGGTCTTCCTTCCACTGGTGGCATAAGAATGGGTGGCTCTTGGAGGTATTCCTTTATTCTTTCAAAGGCGGCCTGACATTCATCATTCCAGCGTACCACTTGATCTTTCTTCAGTAATTTGAAGATTGGCTCACAAGTAGCAGTCAGATGTGAGATGAATCGGGCAATGTAATTCAATCGTCCCAGGAAACCTCTGACTTCTTTCTCTGTTTTTGGGGTCGGCATCTCTTGAATAGCTTTAACCTTGGCAGGGTCCACCTGGATACCTTTATCACTTACAATGAAACCTAGCAATTTTCCGGACCTCACCCCGAAGGTGCATTTGTTGGGATTCAATCTCAGCTTGTACAACTTGAGTCGGTCAAACAACTTCCTCAGATGATCAAGGTGCTCCTCCTCAGTTTGAGACCTTGCAATCATGTCATCAACGTATACTTCAATCTCATGATGGATCATATCATGAAATAAAGCAACCATGGCACGCTGATAGGTTGCCCCAGCATTTTTCAATCCGAATGGCATGACCTTATAACAGAAGGTGCCCCACTGGGTCACAAAGGTAGTCTTCTCCATATCTTCTGGAGCCATCTTGATCTGATTATACCCTGAAAAACCATCCATGAAGGAGAACACCTTGTGTTGAGCTGTATTGTCAACAAGGACATCAATGTGAGGTAGGGGGAAGTCATCCTTGGGACTGGCCCTGTTCAGATCCCTGTAGTCGACACACATTCTGACCTTACCGTCCTTCTTCGGCACTGGCACAACATTGGCAACCCACTGAGGGTAAGAAGTTACTGCAAGGAAACCCGCATCAAACTGTTTCATCACCTCAGCTTTAATCTTCTCAGACATCTCTGGACGCATTCGTCGAACTTTTTGCTTTACTGGAGGGCAATCTTCCTTGGTTGGCAAATGGTGAACTACAATGTCGGCATCCAACCCAGGCATATCTTCATAGGACCAGGCAAAGATCTCCATGTAGTCTTGTAGCATCTGGATCAATCGTTGCTTCACGCTGAGCTCTAGATTGGCACCAATTTTGACCTCTTTCCTATCTGTCTCAGTACCCAGGTTAATTGTCTCCACAGGCTCTTCATGTGGTTGAATAGCCCTCTCTTCCTGTAGTAG
Organism: Vicia faba; assembly: GCA_948472305.1. NCBI lineage: Eukaryota > Viridiplantae > Streptophyta > Magnoliopsida > Fabales > Fabaceae > Vicia > Vicia faba. The sequence goes on along the minus strand of OX451741.1, from coordinate 777,612,441 downwards.
CAGTCTTGCGAGTTCACCAGGCACTTCGCAATCATCTTCACCTTCGTCTTCGGCCAAGTTGATCGGATTTTCGAAGTCATAACTGGCGGTAGCAGAGCTGTTGCCAGTGAGATCCAGAGTGGATTGAAACCTGTATAAGTGAGTGTGTGTAAATATAGCTGTTTTGCAATATGTATAACACAGAAAGAAAAGGAGCACAAGATTTGAAATGCAACAAACGTCCAATGTTTTGATTGATGATATATGAAAATGTCATACAAAAAGCCCTCACAAATGGAGCTACGATGCCCCGGGCAGGACACCGAGCCAACAGAGTTTTAACATATTGTTTGTTACAAATTTGGCAATCAAAAGAAATCAATTACTGCGTGACAAATGTGATAGGGGTAAAATCCTTTGCTGTCCAGTTGCTTGGTCCGTCGCTGGCAGTCGGGTAGATCCAATTATCAAACTCAGCTTCCTCCACATCCTCCTCGATAGCATTCACCCTTGAGCTGGAAATAAACACCGGAGCCTTTCCAATCTTCTCTTTGCGCACCACCTTCTGAGCCTCTGCAGTAAAGCCTAGCCCAAACTTGTCGTTCTTCTGAGTGAAGTCAGGAAGCTGACCCCAGTGTGCACCATTGCCTTTCTGAACCACAGCCCGGGCATCCCTTAGGGAAACCATCTTCAAGGAATCATTCTCTTCGGCCATTGTCTCCGCAGCTGCTGAAATTGGATGTACCTCCTCGAAATGTTGGAAGGGAGTTTCAATAAATTCTCCGTCCATCTCGATGTACCTGAAGGAATTCAAATGGCTCACCATATACTCCTCCTCTCCTTGCACAGTGACAATTTTCCCCCTGACGGGATACTTCAGTTTTTGGTGTAAGGTGGAGGTCACTGCCCCAGCTTTGTGGATCCAAGGTCTACCCAACAGACAGGAGTACGATGGACGTATATCCATCACGTAAAAGGTAGAGTCAAACACTTGAGAGCCCACACGAATAGGGATGTTAACCTCTCCATGAACCATCCTCTTGGAACCGTCAAAGGCTCTGACGATGATATTGCTGGGTTTCAACTCCAGGCCTTCATAATCCAGACGATCCAAAGCCTTTTTCGGAAGAACATTCAAGGAAGAACCAGTGTCCACCAATACATGTGCCAGAGTAGTGCCCCTGCATTCAATAGAGACATGCAGGGCATCATTGTGGTTTCTCCCTTTTGCGGTTAGGTCAGCATCTGAAAAGCCCAAGCCGTTGTCCGCCGTTAAATTTGCTATGCAGTCAGTGAACTGAACTGCAGACGTCTCCTGCGGCACATGGGCCGTCTTGAGAAATGAGATCAAGGCTTTTGCATGGGCCTCGGAACATAGTAATAAGGAAAGCAGGGAGATCTTGGAGGGTGTATGCCCCAATTGCTCGACAACATTAAAATCACTTTTCTTTATTATTTTCAGAATCTCCTCCATTTCTTGTCGGGAGGCCTCAGCATTCACGGGTATTGGTGCCTCCATCCGGGCAGGCTCTTCTTCAATCCCTTTGCCCCGAGCATTTGATGACTCGGCAGCAGGGGACACAATTTGATCAGCAACAGGACTTGGTAAACTTGCAGGTTTTATGAGGAGGGGTCTTCGAATAGCGGGAGGCGCAATGTCAGGCGAGAAGAGCCTGCCACTGCGGGTGACTTTAGCCGGACCGGTGATATCGCAGATACTGGCATTAGCATCAAATTCTTGCTTGATTCCATTTACATATACGTCTGCCCCATAATGCCAGGGGACAGCCTTATCAGACACGTAGGAGAGGGGTCCTGGAACAGTAATGATCACAGGCGCAACTGTCAAGATTTGAATAGGCTTCTTTGGGGGAGCCTTGATTGGATTTTTGAAGATGGTAATCACGGAAACTTCTTTCATTGGAACCAATTGAACAGCAGTCTTTTTGAATAAAATCTCCTTGCTATCCATTAGGCCTTGGATGCCTAACCTTAGCAAGGGACAATCGGATAGGGAAATAGCACAGAATGGGCAACCTTCGCCGCAACCCGGAAATAAACCGGCCCGCAGTAGGTTCTTCTTAACAGTCTTCAAAGGGGTAACAACTTCATCTATCGAAACAGCATACACTTCTTCCTCAATGGCACTTACCCTATGCTGGGGCATAGGAGCCGTTACAACATTCGGTCTTTCCGGCGCTTCAAACTGAATTTCTTTTGCGTCAATTAGATCTTGCACTTTGTTTCTCAAGGCCCAACAATCATCAGTAGTGTGCCCGGGACTATCAGAATGATAAGCACACCGGGCATTCGGGTTGTATTTAGGGGACGCAGTGTTGACGACCTTAGGAGCTTCTTTGAGGGTCACCAGGTTGGTGGATAACAGTTGGGGTAAAATTTGAGATAATGTCATACTCAATCGGGTATACTGCCTCTTGGGCCTTTCACTTCTTTGCTGATTGTACTGCTGAGGAGCAGCAACAGGTTTAGAGATGACCAAAGCATTAACGGCTTGGCGACTTTCGGGCTTGACTTGTCTTCTAGGGCCATAGACGGCGCTTGCTTCTTTCTTAAATGGCCTCTTCTCAGCACTTGTAGAGGCAGCCTTCTGTATCTTGCCTGACCTGATGCCAGCTTCAATTCTCTCTCCCGTTAATATCAAATCTGTGAACCCAGCGGAGGAGTTACCAACCAAATGATTAAAAAACGGACCAGACAACGTTCCCAGAAACATATCAACCAGCTCTCGATCAGTTAATGGAGGCTGCACCCTGCCAGCCAAGTCTCTCCATTTTTGAGCGTACTCTTTGAATCCTTCACCCGTCCCTAGAGACATACCCTGAAGTTGGGTACGCGTAGGAGCGAGATCAGAATTATATTGGTATTGTCTGTAGAAAGCAGTCGCCAAATCCTCCCAGTGCCGGATGCTAGCTCCGTCTAATTGGTAGAACCATTCAAGTTGTGACCCCGAGAGGCTGTCTTGGAAGAAGTGAATCCAGAGGTTTTTATCCGCCGTGTAAGGTTGGATTTTCCTTACATACGACCTCAGATGCAGCTTTGGGCAGGAGACCCCATCATACTTGGCGAAGGCAGGCGCCTTAAACTTGTGTGGAATTACTACTCCAGAAGATAATCCCAAATCCCCGAAATCCAGTCCCGGCACGTTCTGAATTTCCATAGCGCTCAAACGGTCCTCCAGTTGTTTGTATCTGTCAGTAGCAGGAGGGTATTGTTCCTCGTTATAGTCTGTCTCGTTGTCGGAGACTGCGAGACTAGGTGCTTCTCCCCCCTGGGGACTGTTTTTCTCAGCAGAAGAAGTGGTTGGATCAGCTTCATTGTGGAGTGTGTTCCCAAATCTGCGTCCGGTGTTGAACATCGCCGTTCTCTTTTTCTTCTTCTTCTTCAGGAGTAGAGTCTTCAACTCTTGCTGACCCTGGGCTAGACTTAGGACCATCTCTTGAAACTGTGCACTTTGGGCCTGAAGGGCCTTGATTGCTTGCTCACTGGATGACTCCGAATTCATGATGACTGTGCACATAAACAGCGAAGAAAATTAAGCAACCTGTGAAATAGGGTACCTGCTATGCATATGGTGTAATGGAATGCGTATGTTTTATGTTTTCAAAGACAAATAAGATTCAACTTTGTAGACAAAAAGGGAAACACACTTCATTAGATTAAAATTTTTCAATTGTTCAACAATTTGCCCTTAGGCATTACAGGAATGAAAAATACGGAAAAGGAAATAAAACTACAAAAGGGAATAATCAAAGCTCATCAATGCTCCCATGGCCTCCTCCTCTCAGTGCTGATGTAGTTGTTCAGGACACGTTCTTCCTCCAATTGCTTAGTCAGCCTTTGGACCTTCCTTTCCTGCTCGTTGAACTTCTCCCGATAGAAATCCCGTTCTTCCTTTAGCTGTGCCCAAGATCTCTTCATGGTGTCAAAATCAGTAGGTATCTGAGGAGGGAGGACAGTTGGAGGAACCCCATCTTCATCGGGAGATTCAAGGATGATTGGTCTGACAGCTTCGTACGGCATACCTAACTTCTGAGCACGGATGCGGACCCATTTGCAATAGGGCTCCAATGGTAAAGAAGTCTTTGGTCCTAACTCATGTGGGTCAGCTTTGTGAATTCTGTCCCAAGCTCTAATGAATCCCTGGCGTAGTTTGTCACTACCTGCCTGAAACTCAAAATGGAAGTGAGGAACCAGCATTTCATGGGGCCCATCTCCTCTGGCTCTTCCAAACTGACGGAGAGCTAAACATGGATTGTAAGAGATTCCTCCTTGGATACCGATCAACGGGACATTAGGGTATTCTCCGCAACGGTCGATAACAGCTACCTCATCCAAGCCTCTGAGAGTCCAAGTGATATCCTTATCTGTGAGAGACATTAACCTCCGAGCCCAACCTTTTCCTTCTTCATTCTTCAGCACGGACTTAGGAAGGTGCGAAATAAACCACCTTACCAGCAAAGGAGCACAACACCATGGAGTTCCCCGTTTTCGAGCAGTACGAGCATGGAGTTGTTGTAGAATGTCACCCAAGAGAGTGGGTACCGGATTTCGAGACATGAAGATTCTTATGACATGGATACTGATGAAGGTGTCAGGGTTGGGAAACAATACCAGACCATAGATCAAAAGAGCCAGAACATCTTCATATGCTTTGAAGTCCAAGTCATTCCAGAAATCATTAGCCTTGCCAACCAGGAATTTGACCAAAAAGCCCTTGATCCCATTTCTAGTTTCCCAGTTGGACAATACCTCTTCTTTGGTCAAGGGGAGAATTGCAGCAATCTCTTCAGGCCTAGGAGTCTTTTCCAAACCAGTGAATGGAGTTTGTTCCAGGACAGGGATCCCAAGCAGATAAGAGAACTCTTCCAGGGTAGGAACCAGCTGGAAGTCTTGAAAGGTGAAACAATGATGCAGAGGGTCATAAAACTGGGTCAGAACACTTATCAGTTGTTGGTCCCATTTTGCAGTGATCAAGCCAAGGAGAGAACCATGTCTGTTGATGAAGGAGGTAGTGTTTGGAATTCTTTCAACCAGATCTTTGAGTAAAACTGGTGGTTGAACAAAGTTGAGCCGGACAGTATTTCTACGCACGGGCATCATGATGTCCTACAAAACAGAGCAAAGATGAAACCTTTTTGCCTTTGAAATGGGTTAGCTTTTTATGCATGCAATGGTATGATGGCATGATGCTATGATGAAGCACATCACAAGTATTCACATAGGCAAATAAAGCACACAAGTCACACAAGACACCCTTAGGTTTCAGGCCAGCATGAGTTTCAGGTATTACCCTCTTTTGGTTTTGTTGGTTAAAACCTGTCCTATCAAAAGTAACCGGGTTCTAGAGGATCTCAAATCATTGGCTACCCTCAATCGGTCATAACTCCAGCATCGCAATCTTTTCTCGCGGCCAGAACCATCTCGAGAGTTTAGCCTCAATGAGTGTAGCATACTGCTACTGTCCTAATAGCCAAGTTGGTCAATTTAGGGTTCTAAGGTTGGTTGGTGTTTAATGACCCCTTAGAAGACCTATATTCTCCCCGTTACAACACAAGGGATATAGGTACAGACTAAGATGCCACACCAACGTAGCCACTGCTTCACCCATGTCGGTCTACGCCGGACAGGTCCCTCACAGATTATGCTACCTAAAAAAGGGTATCTCCCAGATCCGGGTTAGGATCTATGAAACTCCAATGCAAAGCCCACAAACATAAAAGCAAACAAAGCAAACAATTGAAAACACAGGTGATCTAAAACCCTAAGGTTACTCCACTTTTAAGTATATTCCCCAGCAGAGTCGCCAGTTCTGTGATACGGTGGGAGAACTGACTTGAGGTTTGCGTTTGTATTCGCAAATGTTGCGGTTAGCAAGAGTCGCCACCGACTTTTTATTTTATCCTAAGGAAAGGTTAAAAAGCACAGCAAAAACCTTTTGAGATGTTTTCTTGGGTTCGGGGAGTAGATTATAGAAAGGGAAGGTATTAGCACCCTTTCTATCCATGGTTATCCATGGGCTCTTAGTTACTTGCTTAGATCACTTGCCTTTTGTTTTCAATTGTTTTAAATGGTGCTTGAGTGTGTGGGTTTTGAAAATGTTTTGAAAAGAGGCCAATGTGGTGGCAACCTTTGCAATGATCCATGTGGGGATGTATACAAAGATGTATGTCTTTTGAAAAGGTTTTCATTTGTTTTTGAAAGTTGTTTTGAAAGTGTAGTGAAGTGTGGTTTAAAAAAAAATAGGCAAGTGTTTTGTTTTGCAAGTTTGATTCAAGTAACTAAGAGTTTATCTACTCCTAAATTTCTCAAAAGATTATTGTTATGTTTTAACCCTTTTAACAAGTTTGCACCACCATTGTATTTGGTGGGCAACCTTGTGTTAGGATGTGAAAGGGACAGGCGCGGGTCATCGTTTAGACCATAATTGTAACAACGTTAAATGTCTTTGGGCAATTTCTCTAAGGGACTTGATCATCTGTTTTGTTTGTTTTGAAAAGTTTTATCGAGGGACTATGATCATTCAAACTGTTTGCTTTGCCCAAAGATGTTCAACATACAATATGGCCCATTTATTTGAAGGCAACAAGTGGAATACCCTAGGGGGTGCAAGTGTGATTTGTGTGTCCATTTTCATGCTTGTTTATCTTGTATTAGGTCAAACTATTTTTTATCGTTTTTTCACATACAAACCCTAATTCTAGCATGTTATTATTTAGAAAGCAATAAAGTGCGAAATTTAAATTACTAAGCTATTACACAACCAAATATGGGAAGGGGGGTACAAATGTTCAAATGGGGATATTGACAAGAATTTAAATCTAAATTATTACATCAATTGAATATTTGCAATTTAAATGATACATAATTAAATGGAAATTAAATAAATATGTGAAATGCAAAAAGAAAGTTTTTTATGTGTATGAGAAAATATTATTTATGTAAAAGGAAAAAAAGAAATAAAAAAATGTATTGTTTTTTTGAATATTTTGAATTTAGGGCAAAAAACCCTAATTTTTATATAAAAAGTATTATTATCTAATTTAATTCTACTATTTATTTATTATGCATAAAAATAAAATAAAATGAAGTATTTTGTGAAAAAAAGTATTTTTGTATCAAATATTAATAAAAATGAAGAAAATCAAGTATTTTATATTTTTATCTTAAATATATTAATAAACATGTATATATATATATATATTAAACCCTAAATGAGTATTATACAAAATAAATATTTATTTAATATTTTAATAAAATAAATAAAAGTATTTTTGTGTGAAATATTTTCAGAAAGTAAAAATAAAAATAAAAATGTATCTACATTATTTTCTATTTATTTTAATAATAGTGTATATATATATTTGTATATAAATAAAAGAAATAAACAAACAAATATGCCATAAATACAAAAAATGATGGAAAAAATATTTTAAAAATTTTAATGGCATGAGAAAAAATAAACAAAGTCAACCCAAAAAGAAAAAGTCAAAAATGTTGAAAAATAAACAAATGGGCTCAGGGGGTGTAAACCAAAAAAATGGGGTGTGAAAAGGAAACAAATCCAGGCCCAGCCCAGATCACTTCTTCTTCAACCTCTGTACATCTTTCTTCTCACAGAACACGCGTTTTCTAACTCTGGATTCCTGGACTTTCAAGCAAAACTCATAACATGAAAAGTGTAGAGCATTAAGAGACGGTTTCAACCATATAAAGAACATGACCTATCTCTCCAAGATGAGAGAGAATTTCTCTCCCCCTCTTTTCTGACCTAGTTTTTCTACCATTTTCAGAGCTCAAATTCTCTTCACTCAGACAAAAGAAATGAAAAGTAAAGCTATGTACATGTTCAGGGCTATGAGTAGGACTTTGTTTCTTCACAAACTTAAGACTAAATATGCCTAATGAGAGATACGAATTCAAACTTTTACCTGTGCAGTTGAACTTCTATGTGGAGAATGAGAGACTTTCAGTGCAATGTAATGATTGGAAAAGCTTCCTTGAGGTCCAGGGATGCTTTTTCAATGCTCACTTTGTCTTGAACCTCCTTGTATCAAGCTATAGAACTTCACCTGCAAGTTAAAGATGTGAAAATGGTGGAAGTGGTTAAAGCAACTACAGATCGTGCCTTAGCTTATGGATAGCTTGCATATGTGGTAAGGAAGGTAGAGGAACAGGTTTTGGTCAAAATGCTTGAAGGGAATGAGAGATTGCACTCAAACTGCAGGGGCACCCCTGTTTTTGCAGTTTGAGGGTGATTCTGAGATGGAGGGTGTTTGAAAGGGAAATGGCTCGTGCAAAAGCTTCAATGTGGTCTATGGAATGTGTTTGATATATTTTGTGCTGTGTTTTTTGACTGATATGAGAGATAGCATAAGTTATGGATGTTACTTCTATGTGAAGCAAGCAAATGTCAACTTGGTTTCTAGGCCAGTACAATGCCTCAATCTATGCTGCACCTTTGAGTCTTGATCAGTGGGATATGCCTATGCTTTTTTGCTTCAAAGATCTGCATTGTACCTCATAGATTTGCAAAGTTGCCATAAAGTATCACTTTACAAGAATAGATAACATGCTTTTTCTAGTTTAGGCTTGATTTTGTGTGTATTATCCAAATGAGCAAAATAATGTTAGAACACAAAGGATATGCATTGAATTATTGAGTGAAAATGGGATTAGAGGCCTGCAATGTAGCTTAAGCATGCTGAATTCAAATTTGCCAAGTTTATGAACATGCTTTGATGAAGAACAAAAGTGAATTTTTGCCAACTTGTGAAATTCGAATCTCTCAAGTTATGAGGTTGTTTGATGAGTTCTTGGACATTTTGGAAAGCTTGGAATGTGTACTACAATCCATCTTTGAAATGCAATTTGAAATTCCAAGTGGAAGGGTATGAAAAGTGGCCTTGAAGTAGGGTAAAAAACCTTGTCAAAATAGGTCAAATTTCACTAAGTTAAAAGATGGTTTGGTGCCCTTATTCAAAAAATCATAACTTGAGATACAAGCTTCAAATGAGAAAACTTTGTGAATCAAAGTTGTAGATTTTGCAACAAGCTACAACTTTCATGTTTTGACTTTTGTTTGAATCCAAATGGATCATGGTGAAAAGATGGGGCAAAGTTGGGAAAAAATTAGGGTTTTCCATAACTTAGAAAAATTCTGTTATGAAAAATTCCATTTTCAAACCCTAATTTGCATTTTGACATTTCTTGGTGAACAAGTTTCATGATTTGGCATGTTTTGATGAAAAATGAATCTTGACTCTTGATTTTGACCAAAAAGTCAAAGTTTGACTTTTCAGTATACAGTCAAAATTGATCAATTGACTGGGAAATTCAACTGTCAATCTTGTGTACTTGGGATCTTTTGAGCTTGATGAACATGTCAAGATAATTCCATGGGGTCCTTGAGTCCATATGTGAGCTTGGTTTGCCATTGGCTAGGTCAAACAGTCAAAAATTGCCTTTGTGCAGTCAAAACCCTAAAAATGACCATTTTGCCCTTTTGGTGATCTGGTCAAATTTCTTGGGGAATTGTGATTCAAACTTGATCAAATGGTCCATGTGAGTTCATAATGTTGATGTGGATCAAATTTCATGAGATTTGACTGTCAATTGGCCACAGTTGACTTTTTCCCCAATACAGCTGATTTCTAGGTCAACTGTCCAATTGACTGGGTGAAACTTGGAATCAAGACTTGAAATTTGGTATGGGTAAACTTGGGAGTCCAATATGAAGCATGAAGGTCATCTTAGGCATTTTAGGTCAAAACATCTTTAGGCAAACACAAACCCTAATTTGAGTCCACAGTGCAAGGAGAAGTCTTGAGCAGAGGAAACCCTAGTTGGATCTTGATCCTCAAAGGTCTTGTGATGAGAAAATGTTGAGGAAATGGGAGGGCAAATTTTGGGGTACAACAACAAGTATGCAAGTTCTCGCTAAGGAATCTCTTATGCGATCGACACTCCTGCAGATGGCATCTGTAAGCCCATCCTCCTACCAACAATCTCCAAATGGCATCTGTAAGCCTATTCTCGACATCACAATGCTGATACTACACCATGCGAGTGCAAATTTTTGGGCACTCTAGTGTTCAATTATCTTCCACCTTCGGATCATGAAAGGCTCGAAAGCCAATCTATATCCTCAGGCTTAAGAAAATTGAACAGAGGCAACTGTTGTACCCCAAAATTTTGCCCTCCCATATTTCTCAAAACATTTCAAGAAAAATTCACAAGTTCAACCCGGCGCGTCATATTCAGGTGTTCTTTCACCTAGATATCTCTGATAACGTATTCTCAAATTCAGGTTTGGCTCAAGAGTCAATTCTTTAAAGAAGGTATCCGAATGTGTGAGTTTTCTTGAAGAAATATGGTGAAAAAGTATGCTGAAAGTGCAGTTTTTACGCGCTAAAAAATTCATAACTTGAAGATCGTGGCTCGTTTTGAACCCGTTCCAGTGGCCAAAATTCCGTCTTGACGTCATCTATGTTTTCATCTCTCACGGCTGGAAGCCAATTTCGATCAGAAAGTCTTCAAAAATGCAGATTTATCAAGTATTTCTGTACAGGAAATTTGTGTCAGAAATTTATTTACATCATGTTCAAAAAATCATAACTTGGTCGATTTTCATCGTATCAAGCTGGTTCCGGCGCCAAAATTTCACAAGTTGAGTTAGCTAGATTTTCACAGAAGGTATTGAGTTCAAACGGTATTCAAAAGGTCTTCATTTTTTGCTCAGAGTACATGACACACCGAAAATCCTGAATGCTGAATATTATTTCATCTGGGCCGAAACTTCGAAAATTCATAACTCGGTCAATTTTTATCGGATTAGGCTCATATTTTTACACAAGGTCACTGACTCATAGATCTACAACTTTGATTCAGAAGTCGAGACCGGATTATGCTTCGATCAATACCAGTTTTTTATTGAAGAATGTGTCAGAGTCGACACTGGAGCCCAAAATAAGTTTGTCTGAGCTGAAACTTTAAAAATTCATAACTAATTCACCTATTATCCGATTGAGCCGATTTTCGGACAGGAGTTAGTTCTCGATGTCGGCTACATTTTGTTTTCACATTTCAACTACAAAAATTGCACTTAAGTCCCTGTGATTTAGCCTGGAAAGTGACGAACTCAAGTGAACATTGGAGGCCCAATTGCACATTCAAAACCCATTTTCTTTACTCTAATTTCCATTATATAATCACATTTTTTTCACACAAACCAAAAAAGAGAGAAAAAAACCCTTGCCACAATGCTGTCAAAATATCAAATTCTTTCAAGAACCCTAAAACCTTGAAATCCTTATTACAAATCCCTCTCTCACTACAAACAAACCATCCCGGTTACAAACCAACATCTCACTACAAACAAACCATCCCGGTTACAAACCAACATCTCACTACAAACAAGTCATCCCGGTTACAAACCAACATCTCATTACTTCTCCAGTAAGGGTAAGACTGACTTGATCTCCATGATCAAAAGGGCATAAAAACATTCATGTCACTACTTCTCCAACAATGGTAAGGCTGATTTGATCTCCATGATCAAAATGGTATAATCATTCATACATGCCATATTGGGCCTAAACATTAAATTTCTTTATATATTGGATTTATTTGTATTTTATGATATATAGCAATTTATTTAATGTGTTCATGAGATTCAACACTATAGATTTAGACAGGATCCCATGCAGGTTCATTAAGGAACGGTGAGGCCAAAACACAAATGGCCAAAAGCCAAAATACAAATGGCCAAAACACAAATGGCCAAAAGCCAAAATACAAATGGCCAAAACAGAACAGCTTACACATGACACCAATACATGGCGAGGCAGACATCCTGAGAAGGTTAAGGAGCGTTGAGGCCAGAACACAAATGGCCAAAAGCCAAAACACAAATGGCCAAAACAAAACAGTTTACACATGACGCCAACAGTTGTTTCACCCCTCCAATCAGGCCCATATATTCCTAAACTCTCTCTCTATTTTTATTATTTTCCTTTAATTAATTAATTGTTATTCCTTTTATTAATCACTAACCAATTAATCTTTTTTCTTAATAAAATCAAAAACAAAAAAAATATATTTTATTTATTAAAATTAAATTCAGCACTTTATTTTTGTAAATAAATATTAATTCAATTAATTTAGTTTAATTAGGAAATAACTTTAATATTTTTGCAATAATTAAAATTAATTTAGATAATTAGGTTTTTATTAGCTTTGATTAATTTATTTTATTTCTTTAAATACTCAAAAATCCAAAAATATTTTAATTAATTAATTAGCTTATTAATTTAATTGTTAACTTAATTTAATTTCTTTTAATCCAAAAATAATCAAAAAAATCACTTTCTTTCAAAAAAGGGTCAAAACCCCAAAAAACTCGCATCCGATTTAATTTCCCGCACGCGATCCATTTTATCATATTATTGTATCTGTTTCCCGGTTTGTAATAGATAATTAGGACTTTATTTATTTATCGCTTTCTTTTATTTTCCGCAATTTAAATTAAAGGGTTTGTTTTTAGCGATGTAAATACCCGACGCCTTGTAATAGTTTAGATTTAATTTCCGCAACTATAAACTGTTAGATGTTTGATAATAGGGAATGCATGACAAGATCAAATGTATGGACTTAAAATCAACATAGATAACCATTGATATGTACAGATAAAATTAACCGAAATAACACACTCGCACATGCACACTCTTAGGGTACACCTCACTTGGTTGCCTCGAACGTGGTCATTGAGTATAAGAAGTTTTAGAGGTCGCCCTCTTGTCCAAAGATCATAAGTTGCCTCGAAACGGTTGCCTCGGATAAAATGATCTAAGACATTAGGGTTACCGCTAAGGCATCCTAACATTGCTTTAGTGACCACATGTCTCTTAATCGAATTGACCCGAAAACTCCAACGACGGTGCTACCTACTCCTCAATAGTGGGATAGCATTGTCTAAAGGACATTTGCACAGTTTAATTCCTTTTTGAGTAGGTAGATGTTCTTAAGTACTTGCTCCTTTTAAAACAAAACAAAACTTTTCGCACTTACACTCTCTTCAAAAACAAAACTCTTTTCAAAACCCACAAACACAAAGAAAAGCAAACTTTTGAAAACACAATGAGCAAGTACCTAAGAGCCCGTGGATAACCACGGATAGAAAGGGTGCTAACACCTTCTCTTTCTATAATCTACCTCCCGAACCCGAGAAATATCTCAAAAAGGAATTTTTCTGTGCTTTTGTCCTTTCCTTGTTGGATAAAATAAAAGACGGTGGCGACATTTTGCAAAAACAAACGCAAACGCGAACCAGCATTCCAAAACAGTCAGTTCTCATTCCCACCGATCACAGTTAGGTTTTAGTTTTGGTACTGAATAAAATTCATGCTAACCTTTGATCCATAGCTATTGAAAATTATGTGTTGGATTCGTATTCAAATTTTAGGCAGGTTTGATGTTTACACTTTTTGATTTGGCTGAGAAATGAAGCTTTTAGAAGCTTAACAATGGTGATATGCATCCCTGTGCGCGCGAAGGAAGAAGATGAAGCCATGTTCAAATTTTCAGAAATGAGTTCATTTTATATTTAGTGCAAGTTGGATAACTAACAGATGAATCATGCTACCCCAGTGGTACAAAAAGTGCGCGCGTATTATAAGGTCCTAGGTTCGAGCCCCAACGAGACCTTTTGAAATTTTCACATTCTTTTCCATTTTATTTTTTGTTTGTTTGCAGGAAGCGTGCCTGGGCCTCCATTGGCTGGGCCTTGACATTTTTATTTTTCTGACCCCCCCCCCCCCCCCATTTTACTTCAGCAATGAAGCCCATTTTTATTTTTTTTAGTTCTCTAATTAAATGATTATTGGGTCAGGCCAAACAAAAACTATTTTCATGCAAAAAACCCTAAAATTGCACCCTTTGATTAATTTACTTTTAACTTAGGATTAATTTTCCTATTTTTTATTAATCATATACCTTTAGGTTAATTAGGTCAAAATAATTTTCCTAACAAAAATCCAAAGCAAAATCCATTTCTTTCTATATTCCTTGTACATTATATTCATGTCATTTCTTTTACAAATTCAATATGGTTGTAATAGATAATTAGGATTTAATTTCTTGCAATCCCCATTTGTAAATTTGTATCCCCCTCCCCAAATGATGTAATAGCATAGTAAATTTACTTTCCGCAATTTATCGCTTTCATATCAATGCTAGTAAATTAGGGTTTGTATGGAAAGATAAAATCAATGCTTAGAGAACCCTAATTCAAGATAAATCAAGCATGAAATACAAACACTTGCACACTTGCACCTCTAGGGTTAACTCCACTTGTTGCCTTGATAAAATAGTCATAATATACATGTAAGACATTTTAGCAAAAACAATAAAAAAATACAAGATCATAGTCCCTCGATGACGCTTCGAATTTTACCTTCAAATGATCTTAGTCCCTCAAGAGAAATGCTAAGATACCTCACAACATTACTATTCATGACTATACGATAACCCAGGCTCGTCCCTTTAAATCCAAAGATAAGGCTTCTTACCAATCAATGGTAAGATAGCAATATCAAAGGAAGTAAGAAATGAACAAATGACTTTTCAGTAGGTAGAATGTTCTTAGTTGCTCGCTCACAACCATTTCCAAAACAGTATCATTTCAAACACACCAACACTTTCAAAAACATGAAATATTTTCAAAAGGTCTAACACTTTGTATGCATTCTTATAGAGACGAGAATCATTACAAAGTTTTTCTAAACGAAGGCGCTTTTCAAAAATACTTTCAAAACCAACAAACACATTTCAAACCAAGCAATTTCAAAAGTGATCTAGCAAGCAACTAAGAGCCCATAGATAACTATGGATGAAAAGGGTGCTAACACCTTCCCTTTTCATAATCTACCCCCCGAACTCAAGAAAATATCTCAAAGGTCTTTCCTGTTCTTTTCACCCTTTCATTATTGGATAAAAGAAAAGTCGGTGGCGACTCTTGCTATCCGCAACAATTGCGATAAAACATAAAATAACCAAGTCAGTTCTCCCACCGTATTACACATGCCAATTTAACTCTTCAAGTTTAAGAATATTTGACAGGGGAAGTTGTTGTACCCTATAATTTTCCCTCCCATTTTCTTCAAGACATGCTCACAAAGGCTCTCAAGCACTCAAGGCTACTAAAAAATTGACCAGTCAAAATGCTCCTCCTAAGCAATGGGTCTATAACTAGGGTTTTGAGTTTCTCAAGGAAGATTGGGTTTCAAGGTTCTCAAGTGATTTACATGGTTCTTCGTAGGTCAAAAATAATGCTCATGTCAAGTTTCAAGTCCTACATCACAAGCTTGCTCAATTAATAGCTCAGATGATTGAAAGTAAACTGTATTGGGTAAAAAGTCAACTATGGTCAACATACAGTCAAACTTCAAGATTTTTGTGCAACATCAACATTTTGAAGTGATATTCATCATTTTATCAAGTTTTGATCATGATGCCTGAAGGAAAGCCCTAAAATCATCAAAAGTCCAAAATTGCCAAATTAGGGTTTCCTTAGGAAAAGTCAACTGAACTTTGACCAAGCATAACTTTCACATGTTTCATCAACTTTTCCCCAACAAAATCCCAATTTGAAGAAAATTCAATTCTCTACAACTTTGAATTTATTCTCAAGTTCAAAAAGTGTTTCATCTGAAAGATATGGGCTAATACATTACAGGTCATTTTCAAAAGTCAACAAAAGACACTTTTTGTCAAGGCATTTTACATCAAGATAATGTCTCCAAATGCAAAAATGACCAAAATAGAAATTTTAGAGGACATCTTGAGATTTCCAAAAAGTCCAAGATCACCTTCAAAAGATGATAATTAAGAGAGTTATGACTATTGAAAATTGGGAAATTTTGAGAAAATGCATGAAATGCAAAATGAGCAAACTTGAAATTTTGGACTTTTGGGCCTAACTTTTTAGGTTTCAAACATGTCCATGACCTTATAAAAGACTCATGAGCTCAATCATAAATTGTCTTATATTTTATTATTATTTTATTTATATTTACATTGTTTTTATTCAAATAAATACAAAATAAATTAAATAAGGTAACCATTGGGCCAAGCATATGATTGGTCTCTTAAGGCCTAAAACAGGTCAGCACAACTTGACAAAACCGTGTAGGAATCAAGAAGGCAAGGAGAATCTCAATAATGGAAGTTTTTTAATATGTTGGGATTCTTGTCTCATAAGCCATGAATACATTTGTTCCTTCCATACTTATTCATCTTCATTTCCTTCCTCTATATAAGTGCTACCAAATCAGATCAAAGGGACACGCATCCCTGCCTCAAAAAAGCATGCAAAAATTCTCATATTTTCTCAAAGAAACCCAATTTCACAAAACTAGTGTTATAGACCATATCATCCCAAAACCTCAAGCTTATTCCCTTCCTAGAGCATCAGAGAGTAAGTTTGGATCGACTATCACGATCCTAAGCCCGTAAAATTACATAATATAGCATCGCCATTTTCATTTTTCTGAAAAATCTGTATCTTTAAATTGGTTTTGTTTTAGACAAGGTCAATGCTTCTAATGAGCTTCTGAGTTTTGTCTGAGCAGGTTTGGATCAGTATGGTAGTCCCATGCACACTATTTCACTAGATGTCATAGTTTGCTCCGATCGGTATAATATGGCTCGAAACGCACAACCCAAGGGCTTTTAGCAAAAAATAATCACGAATTTGGATTTAGGAGGTTCAAATTAGGGGGGACGTGTCGTCTTGGATCCTTAAAATTTGAGTTTTTGCAGGTTGCCAAAGAAGAAGACCGGAGCTAGGGCTCCGGCGCTTCTCTGGCCATATGAATCAATTTGTGTATTTGTTATTTTTGTTTGATATAGACACCGGATGAAAGAGCCGTCCTAAAGGTAGAGTGAAGCGCGCAAAGGCATTGTCATACTAGGGCATGGGTTCGATCCCTGCCCCAGGTATTTTTATTTTCCATGTTATTTCTCACATATTCAGTGCAAGCAATCCAGCGCGTCTCATCCTATGCCTTTAATTCCTCATCAATAGATGCTCATCAAGTCAGATCCAACACCCAGATTTGCAGGCATACCAAAAGGATACATAGATCCAACCATACTAGATCACTCAGACTGCTCGGCTAGCATTTTTTAGGCCTAGTGGATTTGTTTTTTTCCACACCCCCCAATTTCTCTTCTGCAACAAGCCCACTTCTTTTTTTCTTTTTAATATTTATTTTTGTTTTGAATAATTAATTTTTTTAAATAATTAATTAAATCATTTTTAATAAGAAAAAATCACAAAAATCACTAAAAATTAGATTTAGGTTTTGATTAATTAATTTAATTTTTGATAAATAAAAATTGATTTAATTTAATCACATTTTGATTTTATATTAGTAACTAATTTGTAAACTAATTAGACTTAGGTTTAATTACTATATTACACTATGAAAACATTTTAACCAAAACACCAAAAACATTTTCCTAAAGCTTAGAATTATTTAGGTTTTAATATCTTTCCCTTTTCACGGTCTCCGCGCGCTTATTATTTTTTCGTATTATTAATTTCATAATTATGTAATTATTAAGGGATGTAATACATAAATTAGGGTTTACTTTACTTCCCCCCCCCCCCCCCCATTTTATGGTTTGTAACCCCCATCCCTGAAGCATTGTAATAGCATAGGATATTTATTTTCTGCCTTTACTGTTTTCTTTATTATTGCTAGTTTAATAGAACTGAATGGCAAGACATAAAATCAAACGATAGCTAACTCTAATCTCATAGATTAAAATAACTGAATCTTAGCACACTTTTCACACCCGCGCCTCTAGGGTAGCCCCACTTGTTGCGTCGGGTAAAAACAGCCATGTCCCTCGAACGTGGGACGCTTTAGAAAAGACCCTCGATGCTGCCCCGGTAAACGATCTTAGTCCCTTATGATAAAATTTTTAAAGCATTTTACGAGTTTCCTTTTTGACTGTACGATGACCCGCACCTATCCCTTGAACATCTAATGATATGGATTCCTACTAACTAATGGTAGGACATCACTATCTAAAGGAAGAGGAAAATAACACAAAATACTTTTGAGTAGGTAGTGGCTCGTAGTCGCTTGCTCACAAACAAAATTTTTTT
Organism: Vicia faba; assembly: GCA_948472305.1. Classification (NCBI taxonomy): domain Eukaryota; kingdom Viridiplantae; phylum Streptophyta; class Magnoliopsida; order Fabales; family Fabaceae; genus Vicia; species Vicia faba. Next base: position 777,594,269 of record OX451741.1, on the reverse strand, counting down.
TCACAAAACACTTCTTTTCTAAAATATTTTCAAAAAAACACTTTGTATGCGTTCTCAACGATACGAGAATCATTACAAAATTCACCGCACTTAGTCATTTTTTAAAATATCTTCAAACTTACACATTCACAAAGCATTTTCAAAGTGAGCTAGCGATTAAGAGTCTATAGATAACTACAGATGTAAAGGGTGTTAACACCTTCCCTTTTCATAACCTACCCCCCCTACTAAAAAAATTCCGAAAGGTCTTTCTTGTTCTTTTCACCCTTTCCTTTATTAGATAAAAGAAAAGGCGGTGGCGACTCATGCTATCTGCAACATTTGTGATAAAACTCAAAACCAAAAGTCAGTTCTCCCACCATATTACAGTTTGCATGAGGTCCATAGGTAAGTACCCTTCTCTATTGAAGTTAAGTTGGCTCAACCTGTCCTAAAAATAGCAATTGGGTTCTAGGAATCTCATATCACCAATCTTTCTCACAAGCTTTATTTTAGCACGATTATTGGCTTGCCACCAAAACATCTTGAGAGTTGAATATCAATAAGCATAGTATCAAGTATCAACTAACCTTGGACTGCACCAAAGTCGGCCATCTCACTACCTTCTAATGGATAAGATGGGTCAATTAAGGTTCTAAAAGTAAGTTAGTGCTAATGACACCACACGGAAGCCTAATGTTATCCTTAACTAACTCAAGGAACATTAGTACAATCCAATGTGTCACACTAATCGTAGCCATCATTTCAACCATATCGGTCTATGCCGTATAGTTTCAATGATCTTTTGCTACTTACCTAAGGCATCCCTAGATCCAGGTGTAGGATCTTACAAATAATAAAACCAAGAAAGCCCTTAAAGTTAAAGCAGACAAACACACAATTTAAGCAAGTAAAGTGATCTAAACTCTTAAGGTAACCCATCTTTTGATTATGTCCCCAGCAGAGACGTCGGTTCTATAATACGGTGGGAGAACTGGCCTTTTTAGTGATTTATCGCAAATGTTGCGGTTAGAAAGAGTCACCATCGACTTTTCTTTTATCCAATGAGGAAAGGTGAAAAGAACAGGAAAATATTTGATAGATTTCGAGTTCGGGGGATAAGTTATGAAAAGGGAAGGTGTTAGCACCCTTTTCATCTGTAGTTATCTACGGGATCTTAATTGCTTAGCTCCCTTTAAACTTGCTTTGTGTGTGTGTGTGATTTAAAAATATTTTCAATTCCAATTGTGAGGCAGACTTTGTAATAATTCTTGTATCAGTCCTCAAGAATGTATACAAAGTGTTTGAAAATTATTCGTTTGAAAGTGTGATGTGTAAAAATGATTTGTTTGTGATCAAGAAATTTGTTGACTTTTACCCACTAAAGGCCGTTCTTGTTATTTTCATTCTCCTTTAGAGATAGTTCTATCCGTACCATTAGTTGGTAGGTAGCCCCATCTATTAGATATGAAGGGGCATGTGAAGGGTCATTGAATGGTCATTAAAGGAAACTTGTAAGGATACTTTAGCAATTCGAAGAGACTACCATCAATTTTCTCGTAGGGTCATCGAAGGGACTAGATCATTTTGTAGGAAACTCGAAGGGTCATCGAGGGATTATGATATTTATTCGAAAGGGACTATGATGATTTAATTAAGGGTCTTTGCTAATGTACCCTTACTTTCGAGGGACATGACCAATGTTTTCCGAAGGTAACAAAGAGAGGTTACCCTAGAGGTGCAAAGTGTGCAAAAATGATTCAGTTCAATTATATTTATCTTGGAAATGTTTAAGCTTATTTACCGATTTATCTTGCCATACAAGGCATAAAGTATAAGTGCGGAAAAAATTAAGTGTGAAAGATAAAACCAAACACTATTACATAGCCTCGGGAGAGTTACATAATAATTAAAACTTTGCGAGAAATTAAAACTAAGCTATTACAAAACAAAACAAAAACCCGCGCAACCTATACAATTGTTTCTATGAATTTAAATATAAAAGATAAATAAAAAAGTTAGAAAGATTTTTTAAAGTTCTAAAAATTCTAGGTGTTAAAAGATATTTTTTTGTATTTTTTTTGTTTGATTTTATATGTTAATAATAAATAAAAACCTAATGTCTAATTTTAATTACAAATTAATTAATTTAATTGCAAATACCTAATTCTAAATTAATTAAATTAATTGATATAAATAAAAGACTAAAACCTAATTTTTTGATTTTATAAGTTTTTTTCTTATTTTTTTATTGTCTTTTGATTTTAATTTCAAATTAAGAAATAAATAAATAAATGGAAATATAACAAAGAAAAAAGTGTTAAAAGAAATTGCATGGGGTGGAAATCGAATGGCACCCTCCGTGTAGTCTGAAAGTAGTTGTGAGTAGCAATTCAAAGCTTCACCGTGTCTATGCTCTAGCAATGACAAGTCACGATTCATGCGCTCAACTTTGCATGTTTTGGGTCAAACTTGTTCTATTCATCCTGTAGAATATGTTTGGACACACAAAAACAGTTAAGCATGCATAAATTAATAGATTTGAATTTTCAAAACCCTACCCAAACGGTGAGTGTGAGTATGATGATCTTGCATGTGGAATTGCTTAGTTCTTGATCTGGGCGTGTTCCTGGGAATGTCAGGATGATGGTTCAGTCCTTGCTTTGGACTGAAAATCACTGAAAAATGGAATTCAAATATTCCCTAACTCTTGACTTTTTGGTGATTTTTTTGAACTAGCTTTTGAGGTAGAGTTTCGTGGCCCTCCTCTTGGTTTGATGTTTGTCTATTTATAAGCCAATTATTTTAGGTCAACAAATGTGGTGTGGAACCATATGTAATTATGGCATGATTTCTTTCCAAAACCAATTAAAATCCTTTCAAAACAAGTGAAACTCTTCCCATATTGAGGCAACACGGTTTTGGAAAGTTAGATATGTGTTCTTGGACTTCAAATCTGATCCAAAACCTAACCCGCGTGCCTTAGTCCATCATTTGTTATTTTATTTAATTTATTTTGTATTTAATTGAATAAAAATAAAAATAAATATAAATAAATAAATAAATAATCATGGTAAGGTATGAATGAGTTTAGGATTCCTATATTATATAAGGTCATGAACATGTTTAGACCTTAGAAGATAGGTCAAATAGTCGAAAATTTTAAAATTGCTCGATTGAGGTTTCATGCATTTCTCAAAAATTTCTCAACATGCACCAATCATATCGCACTAAATGTTTGTCATATGAAGGTGATTTTTGACTTCTTCGAAAGCTTAAAATGTCCCCTACAACTCTTATGTTGGTAACTTTTTCATTTAAAGTCTTTAACTTGATGTAAATTGCATTGACAAAAGATATCTTTTTGTTGACTTTCAAAATGACCTATAATGTTTTAGCTCATATCTCTCAAATGAAGCATTTTTTGGACTTTAGCTTAGAGTTAGAAAGCTGTAGAGAATATAATTTCCATCAAAATGGGCTTTGGTTGAGAATTTTCTGATGAAGCATGTGAAACTTATGCTTGGTCAAAGTTAAGTTAACTTCTCCTAAAAAAAACCCTAACTTAGCAATTTTTGACTTTCAATGAATCTTGAGTTTTCTTGATGAATCATGATCAACCCTTGATCAAATGATGAATGTGACTGAAAAATATTGATGTTGACCAAAAATCTTGATGTTTGACTGTATGTTGACCATAATTGACTTTTTGTCCAATACAGTTGATTTTCACTCATCTGAGCAATTGACTGGGCAAACTTGTGATGCAAGGCTTAAAACTTTTCATGAGGGTACCTTGAAGCATATTAGGAACCATGAAACTAACTTGAGGCATTAGAAACTAAATTTTCTTAGAGAAACACAAAACCCTAATTTTACGCCATTGCTTAGGAGAAATACTTGTATGTTCAAACCGTTGAGTATTCTTGAGCAATTGAGAACCCTAGGAGCATGAGGAGGTGTATTGAATCAATTGTCTTAAAAATGGGATGGAAAATTTTGGGGTACAACAGTTTCGTTCCAAAATCCTACCCCCCCCCCCCCAAGAGGGTATCTCTTGAGACATATTTCTTTTTTGGAATTCCACCACTCTAGGCGAAGTCGTCACAAAAAATCATAGGGTTGACAATGCCACCACAAATAAATAAAATATGACAATAAAGATAAAAATAAAGAAACCAAAAGAAATAAATAAATACAAAGAAATAATAAAAATAATTAACCCTAAAAAAACCTAAATCATAAAGAGAGGTTTATAAACCCTAGGGTTGAATCCCCAGCAGAGTCGCCAACTGTTATAACTGGTTTTAAAATGAGAGTCACCACCATTAATTTTTATCCTAGGGAAGGGAATATAATGGATAACCCTAATTTGGTCAGAGATTCTAAGTTTTTGACTCGTTTTTAAACGAAGGAAATGTGTCAGGCACCCCTCTTCTACCTTGTTCACAAGGATACTATGGTTTAGATTTATTATTTAGGAAATAGGGTTTTAATTTTTATTAGGGGAACTCGCCACATTTTTAGTCGTACGCCTACATATCCTGGAAGGAGGAATTAGAGTCTCAATTCGTAGTTCACAGTTTTTGGTTGGTGTTTTTTATGGATTACGGAAATATCTCAAATTAATCCTTGAACCAAGTCTGGGTTTTTAAATCGCGGAGTTGTTTAGACAAAGTTCAAAGTTAATAAGAAATATCTCCATAATACTTTTTGAAAATATATATAAGGTTTTATTAAGTTAGTGAAAAATTGTTAGTAGTTTGATTGGTTAGATATTTTAAAATATATTAAAAATATTTTTATGCATGAGGAAAAATAATTTTAATGCAATTAAAAATATTTGAATGGGTTAGTATATATAAAGAAAAAAATTTGAATTAATAAAATGAATTTAGAATTTATTGCAAATATATTAATTGAAAATATCAATTATAATAAAATATAAATGAATAAAATTAAAAATTAATTATAAAACGCAAAGGGGGTGTATTTTCAGTTTGTTAGTAAAAGGTTGGGTGTATGAAGAGTAAGGCCCTAAATCCAGGTAGTGGATTTAGGCCCAAAACATGGGGGTGCAAGTTTTTACGCAGTAGAAAAAATGAGAGGTTAGTTTAGCAAGGGCCCAAGTTCAGATATTGAACTGGGCACAGTAGCACAGGGAGGTGTGATTTATGAATGGGAAGTAATACATGGGGTGTGATTGGAACAGGCTTGGCCCAAAACAAATGTTTTATCCGTTGGACAATGTGTGGGCGAGTGTTGAGAGTTATGGTGGTCACGCATTTTAGGAACATTGGATGATGATCATATGGCAATGATTAGCGGTGCATGGTAAGAGGCGACGCATGAGAATAGAGGATGTTTATCAAACCATGTTTTTGGGCTAAAGGCCCATTTTTCTCATCTTTTCTGTCTCTTCACCAGAAGAAAAAAAATTCTTTGGAGGTTAGAGAGAGAACCTCCAACTTCTCTCTAGGTTTCCATCGCCGAAAATCTCCTCTGCCTTGGGCGCCACCGGCCGAAAATTGCTTCTGCCGGCGGCTGCACCAAGGTGCCACCATCTTCAAACCCAACCACCGCCTGGGTTCATATGAATCCTAAGAACCCTAAGGGTTCATGAAGAACCATAACCTGTCTTAACCCAGAAGCCTTCAACGTGTCTGAACCCTAACCCTAGGGTTCCTCATATGAACTTTAAACCTAACCCTAGACCTCAAATCAACCCTTAAAACCCAAATTCCAAACAGAATCATAAAATTAAACACATCCGAGACACTAATCGTTTAATCGATTCAACAAAAGAAATCCTAAGCTAATTTATAAGGGTTACCGTCTGTTGCAGTGAATCTTTATGTGAATTTCCTTCCGGTTCTTTCTCCCTTCGTCTAATCCTTTTCTTCTTCTCTGATTGTAGGGGTGGCGACAACGCGACGGCGATAACCTTGGGTTTAAAGGACAGCTCTAGGGTTTGAGAAATTGAAACCCAGATCTCAAGTAGGGAGGTTGACACACGACTCTTGCTTCTTCTTTTCTACTTCTTATGTTATATCTTCTTTTTGTTTAAATTTTTTGTCGTCCATTTTCAATTTTAGCACTTAGGGTTTTATAGGCCTTAGATTTGAACAGATTAGGTAATCATATAGGTTTTTCGTTACAATTGATTTAGTTTAGAAATTAGAGATTAGATTAGAGAAGATTTGATTCTGTTTTAGGTTGTAATTGATTTATAAATGTACTCTTTGATTTATTTTGATTATGTTTGTAAATTTAGAATTAGTTTCTTCAGATTAATTATATATTTAGACATATTTATATGGACGAATTCAATCAATTAATAAAGCAATATGCAATATTTGATTTTTATTCAATTTGATTCAAAACATATTTTTGAATCTGCGTTGTTAGGGTTAATTGGTTAAGGAAATGGAACCTTGAGCGCCACTACAGGTTAGGATTTCAAACCCTTTGGTTGACTCGGTCAACAATAATCAAAATAAAAAATATTAAAAATTATAATATAATAATAATAAATATTCACTAAAATTATAAAAATAATATTTAAAAAGAGCTGGTTGATTCAGTCAACCTTGACAAACCAATGGACTTTCAAACCCCTTAATGGGCTAACAATTCTTCAAAAATGCACAAAAAGCAAGTGGGGCTGCTTGAATTCTTCTAAACATACCTCCTTCTTATTTTTATTAAAACAAGAATTTAATGGGCTGGAATCAAAAATACCAAATACACACCCCTTACATTATTTGTTTCAAAATGGATCACAAAACCCTTAATGGGTCTAAAAATGTTAATGGGCCAGCGAACCAAGACCTTATACTAATAAACAAAACCCTCTCCTTTATTTAACCAAAAAGCATTTTTTTAAAGGACCGATGTAGAAACTGATATAGGTCTATTTGAAAGTTAAACAAAAATACACCCCCTTTCTATAAACAAACCTTATAAAAAACCTAATGGGCCATCAGATTTTGATGGTCCATTTTGAAGCAGTACACCCCTATTATGAATACATACTCCTACGAAATACTGAGATTATAAATTAGTAACATAGTAATATTGAAATTTAGATAAAATGACTGTTGAAATAAATGGGGAAATTTTAGGCTATGACACGGTGTTGTGTTTTGTTTGTTTTAAATTGAGTTTTCGAGCATTTGTATGAGTCAAAAAGTTATTGTCCGCTACTCGCAAATGCATGTAAATTGTGATTTAATTATTTCTTGATTCATGATTAGATTTGATTTGGTGATTTCTTGTTGTCTATGTTGAGTTTTGGTGGTTTTAAAATGATTTTTCGAGCATTTTCATGAGTCGAAACATTGTTGTCCGATAATTGTTTTTGTTGCTTTAGCACTTGTTTGGAACTTGTTTTTTCATGAATTAAGCTTGATTTGAGTTATGATATGAATGCTTAACTTTGGTTGCCATTCCTTGTTATTACTAACCCATTTGTTGACTTGTGCAAGCTTCCTAAGACAGTTCAAGAGAGTGATTTGTCACACCTTTGCTCGCACTTAATCGATTGATTAATTCTTGATTATTAGATTAAATCCTTTATTCCACTTCTTTTTGGTTTGGATTTAATTCTAACGCGTTTGAACTTGGATTTTCATTTCATGAGACTTGTGGATTGTTGTTGTTTGTTTGGACTTATATCTTATGCAAGACTATTAGTTGGTGTTCGAATATGCTTGACGCACTTTTCACTTGTGATTTATTTTCACATTGATGACGCTTCGACACTTATCTTGTGCATTCGATTTCTGACTATTTTGTCTGTTGATGAAGCTTTAACAAGTTATTCGAGTTTATTATGCTTTGTTAGGAAAAGCCAACATATTTATTTTTCGTTTGGTATTTTCTCTCATTTATCTTATTCCCGCATTGTCTTTTAATTTCTTTGCCATGAGAAGTAGTGTTGTAACCCAAAATTTTCCCTCCCATTCTCAAGATAAAATGGCTCAGGATACCTCCTCATGCTCATGAAGGTCTCAATTACTCAAGACTATTCAAAGGTTGACTAGACAAACTCTCCTCCTAAGCAATTGACCTACAACTAGGGTTTTGATTCTCTCAAAGGAAATTGAGTTTCTAATGCCTCAAATGGACTTCATGGTTTCTCATGTGTCTCAAAGTATCCACATACTAAGTTTCGAGCCTTACATCACAAATTTGCTCAATCAATTATCCAGATGATTGAAAATCAACTATATTGGACAAAAAATCAACTTTGACCAATCTACAGTCAAACTTCAAGATTTTTTGTCAACATCAAGATTTTGAAATCACATTCACCATTTGATCAAGGGTTAACCATGATTCATCAAGAAAAATCAAGATTCAGCAAAAGTCAAAAGTTATTAAATTAGGGTTTTCTTAAGGAGAAGTCAACTGAACTTTGACCAAGCATAACTTTCACATACTTCATCAGAAATTCCTCAACCAAAGCCTATCCCGAAGGAAATTCAATTCTCTACAACTTTATCTCTCTAAGCTCAAGGAAAACAATTCTTCATTTAAGAGATATGAACCAAAACATTACATGCCATTTTAAAAGTCAACAAAAAGACATTTTCTATCAAAGAAATTTACATCAAGTTAAAGACTTCAAATGAAAAAATGACCAACATGAAAATTGTAGAAGACATCTTAAGTTTTCATAAAAGTCAAAGATCATTTTCATATGACAACAATTGAGAGAGTTATGGTTGATGCAAATTGAGCAATTTTGAGAAAATGCATGAAACTCAAATTGAGCAAACTTGAACTTTTCGGCTAATGGGCCTAACTTTTGAATTTTAAACATGTCTATAACATGTTAGAGGACATTTAAGTCCATCCATGCATAGCCTTGATTTTTAATTTTATTTATTTTAATTTTATTCACATATTTTTAAAATAAATCAAATAAATTGTCAAGATGTTGGACCAAGGCGTGTGGACTTTTGTTTTGATCAGATTTGAAGCCCAAAAAACTCATGACAACTTGGGAAAATCGTGTAAGGATGATTGGCATAAGATTGGCCTAAAAAAGAAAGTTTTCATGCAAAATTCATTCAAATATTTTGATCATGAAATACAAAATATTTATCTCACTTTTGTTGACATAATCTTCTATCTATAAATACCCAACATATTCAGACATCAAAGGAGGGGAAAAGCTGCCTCAAGAAGAAACCCTAAAAATATCAAATTTTCAATAAACTAGGGTGTGATACGGTGGCAGAACTGACTGTTTTTTGTTACTACTGGTTTTGCGTTTTTTGTTCGCAAATGTATGGTAAGCAAGAGTCGTCACTGTCTTTTATTTTATCCAACAAAGGAAAAGGGAAAAAGAACAGAAAAAACCTTTTTCGAGATATTTCTGAGTACAGGGGTAGATTATAAAAACAGAAGGTGTTAGCACCCTTTCTATCTATGGTTTTCTATGGGCTCTTAGGTACTTGCTCATCCTTAAATTGCTTTTGTGTGTTTGTGTGTTTGAAAATGTTTTGAAATTCCCTTAGTGTGGTGATTCACTTTATGGTAACCCTTGTATAAGTCCTCAAGGGTGTGATAAAGTGTTTTTGAAAACTATGTTTGAAAAGTGTTTGTAAGTGTGAAAAGTTGATTATTTTGAGCAAGTACTTAAGAGTTTCTACATACTCGAAAAAGACTGTTCATTTTTATTATTTCCTTTAGACGACGCTATCCTACTATTAAGGAGTAGGTAGCTCCATCGTTGGAGTTTGAGGGACAATCGAAAGGGACAATTACGATCACTAAAGAAATGGTTAGGAAACCTTAGTAGTTACCCTAGAGTCCTAAAGATATTTATGAGGAAACATGCGAATGGGTCATTTTTTTATCTTTTGAGACTAGAGGGCAACCACTAAAACTCCCTATACTTCATGATCGTTTACCGAAGGCAACCGAAGTGGGGCAAACCCTAGGAGTGAGCATGTGCAAGTGTTTGATTTCATTTTATTTAATCTTTGCATATTTAGGGTTTTCTACTGTTTTAAACATGGATCTTTTACATACAATCCTATTATCAATCACCTAACAGTTTATAATGACGGAAAGTAAAATGCGAGAAATTAAACCCTAGCTATTACAAGGATTTGGGGTGGGGGATTACATAATCAAAAACTTGGGGAAAATAGTAAATGAAAATAGTAGTAAACCTAATTAACTATTACAAACTCAGAGCAATTACATTAATTTAAAAAAATAATGGAAAAATAATACGCGTGATCAAATTAAATACGGGGAATTAGCAATTAAATTCAAAGGCATTTAATTAGTGAATAAAGAAAGAATATTTTTTTGGATTTTTGAGAAAGAAATTAATTTTGCAAATTAACCTATTTTCTAATTAATTTTAATTATGAAAAAAAAGAATTTAAGTTATCCTAATTAACCTAATTAATTAATGGAATTAAATATTTTATGAAAAAACCTAATTCTATTTTTATGTGTTTTTATGATTTTAAGATTTAATTAAAAAAATATTTTTAAAACAATTAAAAAGTAAAACAATAAAAAGTCAAAGAAATTAAAACAAAAATTAAATGGGCCTGATATGAGAAGTAATTCTGGGGGATGTGAATTGGAATTTCTCAGACCCAAAATAGTTGGCCCATCTGCCTTGCGCTGGATCCAGTGTGGCTCTCATCTGAGGGTTCACCATACGTTGTTTGCTTGCTGTATGTTGGATCTGATTAGTGGATGATCCAAGGCATGAGATGTTGATGTGTATGGTGAGCACATTTGGAGTGGCACTACTGGGTCTACAAAGAAATTGTGAGAAAAATATTATGTAGGAGGCAAGGATCGAACCCCTGACCTCCTACACGCGCGCGCCCTGAAATCCTTCCCCTTTGCCACTGAGCCAACTTGCTATTTGTTAATAGAAACAAATAACAAATAATATATTTAATAATGAGTCAGTATGATAAGAAAAACACGCGAGATTTAAATGGACCATTCAGGATCTGCCACACCTTCATCTTCTTTGCTGAGACTGTTGTCTTAGGTAAAGACTTTTACCTACGGACGTTTGCCATAGCTATAACCTGCGCGTCTCAAAAATCATATCCAGGAAATATAAATCAAATTCAAGACCATGGATCAATTGGGTTTGATCCTCTGATCATGATGGGTGTCCTTCATTAGATCCAATTGTACCTGTATCTGAAAGCCTTAAAACGAAGCTCTGAACCCTAACAATGGCATTCCATCAAACAGACATCAAAACATATAATTGATTATGGAAACACATTCTAAATTATTGTACAAGCATGAATATATACTTAGAAATAGTTTATCATGCGTAAATTCTAAAAACTAATTTCAAGAACAAGAGAAAACCGTGATTGCTATATATGCTATTTCTGAAGGTGTTGATGTGTGGTAATGCTCCAGATAGCTCCCAAACACGCCCAGGAATGGATTGCAAGCCTTCAAAGTCCTTGAATCTCCTTGTAGGAAGAAACCCGATTCTCACTTTTTGTCCAAAATTTGAGTCTTTGTTCTTTTTCTTAGAGAGGCAGGCTGCGCATAAAACTCTTCTCTTAGGGTTCACAATACTTGTGTATATGCACTGAATCAAATTAGGGCAATATAATTGGAAAGAATCAAAGATATAATGGTCTTGAATTTTGATTCCAATCTTTACAAATTTCAATATTTTCTCTTGTTTTGGAGCTTGCACGATTTTTCTTGGCTATAGACAGCTTGCATGATCTACAATTCAATGCAAAACAAATCGCATTCCATTGATTTGATTTATTGTTTATTTAATTTGATTTAATTTGAATTTTAAATAAATAAAATAAAAATAAATTAAATAAATAAATTAATAAGGCATGGAGGGTCCCATAGGTCGTGGATCATGCTAGGACTGAGATTTAATCTTGGAAAGATGGGCCCATGTGGAAAAAAAATGCAATTTTGGGCATTGTTGACTTTGTGCAAATTTCCAAAAATGGCCAACTTTGATAATGCATATCTCTCTTATTTTTACCCTAACAGGGTTTTCTTTGACTTTTTAGAAAGCTTAGGATGTCCTCTAAACAACCCTTTTGGTTTCATCTCCATTGGATCTTCCATGTTCATGTAAGGAGCCTTGACCCAAAAGGTGTTTTTGTTGACTTTTTGAAATGACCTATAATGTCTGAATTTATATCTTTTCATGAGTGCATTTCTTGAACTTTAGGGCTGGAGATGAATTTTAGGTAATTAGATTCTCTTCAAAATGAGCCTTGGATGAGGAATTTCTGATAAAGCATGGGAAAGTTATGCCTGGTCAAAGTTTGGTTGACTTTTCCTATAGAAACCCTAATTCAGCAACTTTTGAGTTTTGATGAATTAGGAGTATTCCTTGAGGAATCATGATTAACCCTTGATCAAATGATGGATATTACTTCAAAAATTTTATGTTGACCAAAAATCTTGAAGTTTGGCTGTATGTGGGCCACAGTTGACTTTTGACCTAGTACAATTGATTTTCAGGCATTTGAGCAGTTGACTGAGCAAACTTCTTGTGCAAGGCATGAAACTTGACATGGATGGTCTTGGGGACATATTAGGGAAATGGAGACCATTTGGGACCCTTGGAACTCAACCATCTTGCTTGAAATTGAAACCCTAGTTTAAGGCTCGTTGTCTTAGGAGGAGGATTTGTCTGGTCAATCCTTAGTCAACTTGAGCAATTGAGGACCTCTAGGAGTATGTTTTATGTGAAAATGGGAGGGAAAATTTTATGGTACAACATAGGGCATGATCAAAACCTTGTTTCCAGTTGTTTTTAATCTATTCCAAGCATCACACTAGCCTCCTGAAGATCCCAGTAGCTCATTCCAACCATTACTGAAGCTTGAAGCATCCCAGAACGTGCCAACTAAGTTGCACCAGTTTGATAACTTTCTCTAATCTCAAACTTTTTATTCATGCATTATTGATTGATTCGAAGCACTCATACATGTTCATAATGATGTTTAGAATGTTTTAGAACCATTATTTGTAAGGTTTGATGCAAGTAAAGATTTCCTATTGTTAGGGCAAAGCTTCACTTGAGATTCGAATCTACAGATACATGCATTTTCAGGCCAAACTAACACCACCATTGAACTCGTAGCATGCTAATTAGTGGATCTAGGTTATTAGATATTTTGTTTTCATCCATTTTTGCAGGTGTTCAAAAACCTCCTCACCAGATAAGACGAGGCTAGCCGTCGTGGATGGTGGTCTAACTTCTCCAGACAGTGGTCAAGGCTCACATGGCCTTCTCTCTCTCTCTCTCTCTCTCTCTCTCTCTCTCTCTCTCTCTCTCTCTCTCTCTCTCTCTCTCTCTCTATCTATCTCTCTCTAATTGGTTCATTCAAAATCCTCAGGCCCCACCATAACATACATGTTCTGATTTTTATTTTAATTTAATTTCTTGATTTTAATTTATACTATATTGAATGATGGTGATTAAAACAATGCGTGACAAAAAGTGTCCCAGTGATAAGAGTGATGGCCATTATTGCTGAGGGCGTGAGTTTGATCCCAGCTTTTGCCATTTTCTTTTATTTTCCAGGATAACACGCAAGTTTATAACAAAAGGATTCATTCCTATTCTAAAAACACAAACAGCATCAGGGCGCAGTGGATGAAGGGCATACCTTTGAGATCCTGGGCGTGGGTTCAAGTCCCACCCCATGAATTTTGATTTTATTATTTTTACTAACCCTAATCTCTTTTCTATTTTCTTAACTAATTCTTTTCTAATTAACCATTAACAAACCTAATTATTTCTTAAAAACTGTAACAAATTAGAATTAGGGTTTTCTAGTTAGTAATTAATGTTTCACATACTTTTAATTATTAATTAATTTTCTCAATATTAAAATTAATTAGAAATAATTAGGTTTTAATTACTATTTATTAACCTAAATTATTTTCTAAAAAACCCAAAAACATTAAAACATTTTTTCTAACATTCTTCTTTCTTATTTCCTTTTGTTGTTTAATTTCCTAGAAAACTGTGTAGGTCGCACTCCCAATTGTAATAGCATAGATTTATCTTTTCTCGCATTTTTTCTAATTATGTAACTGCTCACATGATGTAATAGTTTAGGTTTAAATTTCCACAATTTACATTCCGTACATTATATTTCTAACTGTTAGTAATTAGGATTTATATGGCAGGACTAAAAGCAAATGTAGAAAACCTAATTTTCAAGATAACATAACTGAATTAACACACTCTTCACACCTGTACCTCTAGGGTAACTTCTCTTACTGCCTTATGATACAATTGGTCATGTCCCTCGAAAATGGGGATACTTTAGAAAAATACCCTCAAACAAATCATCATAAAGATCATAGTCCCTTGATGAACCTTCAAAGTTGCCTACAAATGATCTAGTCCCTTTGATGACCCTACGAGCGAAATGATGATAGTCCCTTTGATACAATTGCTAAAGTATCGTTACATGTTTCCTTTGATGATCATACGATGACCCTACGCTTGTCCCTTTACATCCAATAGATAAGGCTACCTACCAACTAATGATATGGATAGTACTATCTCTAAAGGAGAAGGAAAATAACAAGAAAGACCTTAGTGGGTAGGACTCTTGAATGCTTACTGACAACCTTTTTTCAAACTAACATTTTCCACACTACACTTTCAAACAAAATATTTTCAAAAACACTTTGTATACATTCTTGAGGATTGATACAAGAACTATTACAAAGTTAGCCTTACATTGGCCTTTCAAAATATTTTTCAAACAAATCATACACACAAAGCAATTTTTAAAAGTGAGCTAAGAAACTAAGAGCTCGTATGTAACTACAGATGAAAAGGGTGCTAATACCTTCCTTTTTCATAACCTACCCCCCGAAGTCAAAATTTATCAAAGGTATTTCCTGTTCTTTTAACCTTTCCTAAATATTGGATAAAAGAAAAGTCGATGGCGACTCTTGCTAACTGTAACATTTACGATAAAACAAAAAAGGCCAGTTCTCCCACCGTATCACAGAACTAGCGACTATGTTGGGGAACTACTTAAAAAAGAGGGGTTACCTTAGAGTTTAGATCACTTTTACTTGCTTTAATTGTTAGAATTATTTATTTAAATTTAATGGCTTGTTTGGGTATTATTGCTTGTGTGAAATATCCTACACTCGGATCTAGTGATTCCTTAGGTAAGTAGCAATATATCATAAATATTGTACAACATAAATCGATATGGTTAAAATGATAGCTACAGTTAGTGTGACACTTTGGTTTATATTGATGTTCCTTGAGTCAGTCGAAGATAACATTAGGCTTCTGCGTGGTGTCGTTAACACTAACTTACTTTTAGAACCTTAATTGACCCATCTTGGCCATTAGAAAGTAGTGAGATAGCCGACTTTGGTGCAGTCCAAAGTTGGTTGATACTCGAGGCTACGCTCATTGAGATTCTACTTTCAGGATGTTGTGGCGGTAAGGTAGTTGTCATGCTAAAATAAAGCCTGTAAGAAAGATTCGTGATTTGAGATCCCTAGAACCTGATTACTATTTTAGGATAGGTTGAGCCAACTTAACTTCAGTGGGAAGGGTATTTACCTATCGACTTCATGCAAGTCTTTAAACCTAAGGCTCTTGTGTAACTTGTTTATGTTTGCTACTTATTTAAACATGAACATAACATCATATCATCATAACATAACATTTTCACTAACCATTTCAAGGACCTAGGGACTTATCTTTGTTCTTTGTTGTAGGTTATAGCCTCCGCTCGTAGAAATACAATCTAAATCAACTTTGTGAGGATACCTTCCAAGCTTAAGGAGTTAATCTTAAAGGTTCCCGAAAACTCTCAATTCACCAAGAGGCATGGTTATCTACTCAGTTTGGTCACCTCAGGTTTTGAAGAAGACATGATGAGTGTTCTGTTCCGGTTCTTTGATCCTAAGCATCATTGTTTACCTTCCCAAATTATCAGTTGGTACCCATAATGGAAGAGTTCTCTAAGCTACTTGGAGTACCTATCCTTGACAAAACACCCTTCACCGGTTTAGAGAAAGTTCCAAAGCCTGAAGTTATTGCAGCAGCCTTACATCTGAAGTTGTCATACATTATGTCTAATTGGGAAACAAGAAGTGGAGTTAGAGGTCTTCTTGCTAAATTTCTGATAGAGAATGCTCAGTTGTTTCTAAATGCTATGAGTTTTCATGATTTTGAGGAGATCTTGGCTCTGTTGATCTATGGTTTGGTACTATTCCCTAATCTAGACCAACTCATAGATGTGAACGCCATCAAAATATTTATTACTCATAACCCTGTGCCTACTTTGCTTGGAGATATTCTTCACTTTCTTCACACTCATGCTATGAGAGAGCGATGGACTCTCATGGGTTGCACACCCGTACTATCCAGGTGGTTTATTTTGCACCTTCCCCGATCAGTGATAAAGAATTAACAAGGTTTGAGGTGATCTCAAAGGATGATGTCACTCTCTCATTCAAATATTTATTGGTGTTCCCGGTCTCAGGAGGACATCACTATTATTGATCATTGTAGGGAATTCCCTAATGTGCCACTCCTTGGCATAAGGGGAGGTATCACTTACAACCCTTCTCTAGCTCTACGTCAATTTGGTTATGCTCGAAGAGACGGTCCTCGTGATATGCTTATCCAGGGTATTATATTCGATTACGAGAATGATCCTCAAGGTCACCGTCAAAGGCTTATATGTGCTTGGGGCATGGTGAATAAGATTGATAGAAATACTTTGGGATACAAAAACTCCATTCCTTTGGAGCCCTACCTCAGATGGGTGAGATCTCGTGCTCAAAATCTTATAATGCCATATCCTGCTATCCTACCAGTAATTGTGAAGCCTGTTATTGAAGGAGATATTCCTCATACCATTTTTCATCTAGGTATGCCTACGGACCTTGAAAAGCTACAGAAGTCTTAGATTCAACTGAAAAAAGAAAGGGACACCTTTGAGACTCAATTATATGCTAGTGAGAAGAAAGTGTTGGAGCTGACAAAATGACTTCACGAAGAGCAGAGCCTTAATGCATATGTCAAAACAAAGAGGAAGCGTACATGGGAGACTTGAGTCTTAGGAGTTAATAATTTGTTTCCTTGTAACCCTTTTTGTTTTCATTTTAGGCCTAAGAGGCAGTTATAATTTGAACTTAGTAATAAGAATCTTTGTTTCTGTTCCCATTTTATCAACAAATTTAAATCACACGAGGTCCTTGAAAATATTGCATATGCATATACATGACATACATATCATTACATAACAGGTTTCCAAGACAGGTTTCTCATCTTGCTTCTTATTTAAGCAAAAATGGCTCTCGAAGAGACAGTCAAAGATCTCTAGGTTCAAGATGCTTAATTCCAAGAGATGTTCCTAAGCTTAGCCAAGGGGAAAGAAGGATTGAAGGCGCTCATCTCCAACGAGAAGAATAAGACGACAAATAAACCAAGGAGAAAGTTCAGAGGTCCAGTCAAGCGAGCTCAAGATCTCGATATCCCATTGGACATAGATGACGAACGGGGTGAAGATGGTAAGAGTGTTAAAACTGAAAGAAGAAATCATGGTTCTGACAAATATTTGGATGAAGAGGAAGAGGATTATTTGGATGAATAATATCCCCCTGTTGGTGAGAAGTATAAGCTGCTAGAGGAGCATCTGAAAGCTATGGAGATCTAGAAGGTGCCTGGCTTGAACTTTGAAGAATTGGTTTTAGACTCAGGAGTCGTCATTCCTCCTAAATTTAAAACTCCTACCCTTTCTAAGTATGATGGAGTTTCTTTCCCGAAGCTGTATTTGAGATCATATGTTCAGAAAATTCAACCACACACTGCTGACAAGAAATTATGGGTGCATTTCTTTCAAGAGAGTCTGTATGGAACATAACTGAAATGGTATTATCAACTCGAAGGTACCAATATCTATACCTGGGAATATTTGGCTGCAGCTTTCTATAAACAGTATCAGTATAGTTCTGATTTGGCGCCAACCCGCATGCAACTACAGAGTATGGCCATGGGTTCTAAGGAAGGCTTTAAAGAGTACGCACAAAAATGGTGAGATCATGCATGTAGAGTTTAACCTCCTTTGGCTGATGGGGAATTGGTTGACATGTTCATGAGTACGCTAACAGGTCCTTTCTATAACCACCTACTTGGAAGTTCTTCATCTGATTTCATTGAACTAATATTGACAAGGGACCGTGCTAAGAAGGGAATCAGAAGGGGTAAAATTCAGGTGGCTACATCTTCGAATACTATGAAGAAGTCATACAATGGTAAGAAAGAATCAAATACTGTGTACAACCAGAAGGGTCGTAATAAGAGTGACCGAAACCAATATGTGGGGGTAGTTATGATCTCTAATCCTGCACCAACACAACATCAATAACAAGACAATCAACGTAGGCAGGAGGCACCCAGGAGACAGTTCACCAAAATCAACATGTCGTTGTCTCAAGCATTGTAACACATGTTAAAGGTAGAGTTGATTACATTGAAGGATCCTCCTCAGAATCTCAATACTTCTTCTCCCCGTTACAATTCGAATGCAATGTGTGCCTATCATTCCAATAGTCTGGGACATGACACCAACATTTGTTGGGCGTTGAAAAATAAAATTCAAGATATGATTGACTCTAAGGAGATTGAATTTGATCCTCATGAGACTCATAATGTGATCACTGCACTTATGCCTAATCATGACAAAGGCGTTAATTCTATTGATGACGTTTCTTATGTTTCTACTGTGAGTGACTTGACTATGTCTCTGATGTTTATTAAGAAGAAGCCGTTGCAAGCCGGTTTATTTTTGGGTTGCATCGAAAACCGCGACTACTGTGCATCCCAATCCAATGGTTGTGTACTGCTGAAAGAAGGTATTCAGCGTTTGATAGATGACCGTTTAATTCTATTTGAGAATATTCCTTCTGTGGAGAGCTTATATAGAAGTATGACTCGAGGCCTGAAGCTTGAAGGCGTGTCCGTGATTATAATTTCCAATACTCCTGTAAGGATCACTTCTAAGGGTCCTATGAAGAATGTTGGAAAGCCTAGGGTTGCTCCTCTGATCATTACTGCACCGGGTCCAATTCCTTATTCCTCTAAAAAGGCTATCCCTTGGAATTATGGAGCTGATGTCTACTACCATGGCATCAAGCAAGAACTATTGGCGGCTGAAGATGAAAATACCGAAGTTACTGATCCCAATGTTGGCAACATTGTTGGGACTAGTAAGGTTACCAGAAGTGGAAGGGTTTTTTCTCCAGAGATCTCTCCAAAGGTTGTTACTACACCTATTCGTATCACTGCTACTGAATCAGCTACTGATACTCGAGGCAAAGAATAGATGACTGAGCCTTCCAAGACTGAGGCACTGAAAGAGGTTACTGTTGAAGATACCTCCAAGCAAGAGATGGAGGAAGTACTGAAGATTATTTGAAAGAGTGACTATAATATTTTTGAATAGTTGGGGAAAACCCCCTCCAAAATATCTATGTTATCTCTGTTGTTGTGCTCTGAAGCCCATGCTCAGACTTTGGTGAAGTTTCTGAAATGTGCTCATGTACCGCATGAAATCTATGTTGATCAGTTCAAAAATTGTGTTACTAGCCTGACAACTAATAATGGTCTAGGATTTTCTGGTGTTGATTTAACTCACACGGGAAGGAACCATAATAAGGCCATGCATATCTCTATTGAGTGTAGGGGCACTACCTTATCTCATGTGTTGATGGACACAGGTTCCTCATTGAATGTATTGCCAAAAGCTTTTTTAGACAAACTTGACCATGAAGGGGTTGTGCTAAAACCCATTGATGTTAGGGTGAGAGCCTTTAATTGGTCAAAGAGAATGATGCATATAGAGGTTGATCTTCCAATCAAAATGGGTTCCCAAGTCTTCGAATCTACTTTCTATGTGATGGACATTCATCCAGCCTATTCCTATTTGCTTGGACATTATTGGATTCATGAGGCAGGCGCTGTTACTTATACTTTAAACCAAAAGTTGAAGTATCCCGTGAAAGGAAAAATCATTCCATTTTATGGTGAAGAAGAATACATGATGATCCATTTAAACTCCTTTAAGTATGTTGAGATGGATGGTGAATTCCTCGAAACTCCTTGCCACACCTTTGAAGTTATTCCTCAAACAACCCCTGTTGCTAAAGTTGTTCCTGCTATTCCTAAGGTTTCCAAGATGGCCTCTCTATTTAGGGCCAGCTTCCTAACATTCCTTACAAGTTCGACAAATTTGGTTTGGGTTTCACCTCAGAGGCTCAGAGGGTTGTCCTTTATGCTCTTGCTAATTCTGGGAAACCGTCATTCCGCATCAACAATAATGGAATTCACAAAAATCAAGTCAACAATGTGGAAGACGCTGATAGAGACTGTGACATAGACAGTTGGATTTTCCCTACTAGTGACAGTGGGCTCAACTATTGGAAGGCTGAAGAATTTATACTAATCTCCTTTAGTCAGGAGTAAATGTTATTTTATGTTTTCTTGCTTTCAAGTTTTTGGTTATGTAATTTGAACAATAACTTTAAGCCTTGTGCCTTACCTGGGTCACAACGGTCCATTTGTTAGGGTTGTCATTTTTCATCCACATATTTTCATTTAATAAATCATTGGAAGTTTGCATTAAAATGTTGCGCTCTTTGTCTTTATTTTACTTTATTGCTTTCAAAATAGCTATGTGTTCTTACACACACCCACATAACAAATTGCAAATCCACATCCGCCCTGGGTCCCATTGATAACGATTCTGCTACTGCCAATTATGACTTCAAAAATCCAATCTACCAAGCCGAGGATGAAGGTGAGGAAGGTTGAGAAGTACCCGGAGAGCTTGCTTGACTGTTAGAGCAGGAAGAAAGAGCCATACAACCGCATGAAGAGCCAGTCGAGGTTGTGAACTTGGGCACTGAAGAGGACAAGAAAGAAATCAAGATAGGTGTCGACCTAGAAGATAGTGTCAAAAAGAGATTAATCCAGATGTTATTTGACTATGTTAAAATATTTTCTTAGTCTTATGAAGACATGCCAGGGCTTGATACTGACATTTTGGTTCACCGTCTACCGACGAAGGAAGTTTGTCCTCCTATAAAGCATAAGGTTTGACGTATGCATCCCAAGATGTCTAAAAAGATCGAAGCCGAGGTAATGAAGTAGTTCAACACGGGTTTCTTAGTTGTTACGTCCTATCCTCATTGGGTTGCAAATTTGGTTCTGGTGCCTAAGAAGGATGGTAAGGTGTATATGTGTATATACTATAGGGATTTAAATAGGGAAAGTCCCAAAGATGCCGTTCTGCTTCCGCATATTGATGTCCTGGTTGACAACACCGCTCAACACAAAGTATTTTCCTTCATGGATGGTTTCTCTTGGTTATAATCAAATCAAGATGGCACCTGAAGACATGGAGAATACTACTTTTGTCACATAGTGGGGCACTTTCTATTATAAAGTTATTCCTTTTGGTTTGAAGAACTCTGGTGCAACATATCAGCGTGCTATGGTAGCGTTGTTCCATGATATGATCCATCATGAGATAGAGGTTTACGTTGATGACATGATATCCAGATCTCAGACTGAAGAAGAACATCTCGACCACCTGCACAAGCTGTGTGAGAGATTAAAAAAGTACAAGTTGAGGTTGAATCCAAACAAATGTATCTTTTGGGTAAGATCTGGTAAACTCCTAAGTTTCGTCGTTAATGGTAAAGGTATTGAAGTTGATCATGCCAAGGTTAAAGCCATTCAAGAAATGACAGCTCCTCGTATTGAGAAGGAAGTAAGAGGTTTCTTGGGAGGATTGAACTAAATTTCCATATTTATTTCCCATTTGACTACTGCTTGTGAGCCAATCTTCAAGTTACTGAAGAAAGATCAAGTAGTGAAGTGGAATGACGATTGTCAAATATCCTTCGACAAAATCAAGGAGTACCTCCAGAAACCTCTAATTCTGATGCCACCGGTTGAAGGAAGACCTTTGATCATGTACTTAGCAATATTAGAGAACTCAATGGGGTATGTATCGGGGAACAAGACGAGTCTGGTCGAAAAGAGCATGCAATATACTACCTTAGAAAAAAATTTACCGACTGCGAAACAAGTTACTCACTACTCGAAAAAACTTGTTGTACTATGGTATAAGTTGCTCGCCGTCTAAGACAGTATATGATGACTCATACTACTTTGTTGATCTCTAAGATGGATCCAATAAAATACATATTCGAGAAACCCGTTCTCTCAGAAAGAATAGCAAGATGGCAAATGGTCTTGAAAAAATACGACATTCAGTACACTACTCAGAAGGAAATCAAAGGAAGTGTACTGGCAGATCATTTGGCTCATCAAGTTATAGATGACTATCAGTCTATGAATTTTGAGTTCCCAGATTAGAATATCATGCTAGTTACGGATTATAAAGAATTTGGACCATATGAAGGACCCGAGTCGAGATCCCGATGAAGTATGGTTTATGATGGAGCTTCCAATGCACTTGGTAATGGAATTGGTGTTGCGATTTTCTCTCCCAAGGGCTGTCATACACTCTTCACCACCAGATTGTGTTTTGATTGTACCAACAATATGGCCGAGTATGAAGCATGCATCATGGGTATCAAAGCTGCCATTGATATGAGAATTAAATTCTTGAATGTATATAGGGACTCAGCCCTAGTGATTAGTTAGATTAAGGGAGAATGAGACATGAAGCATCCAAATCTCATTACTTATCGAGAACATGTGTTAACGTTAATTCTGTACTTCGAAGAAATCACTTTTGAACACATTCTACGAGAAGAGAATCAATTGACAGACGCACTAGCTACCATGTCATCTATGTTGAAAGTCAGATGGGATAACGAAGCCCCTCAAATTACTATTGAGAGACTAGACAAACTGGCGCATTGCTACGGAGTTGATATTGATGGAGTAGAGGAAAACCCTTGGTACCAAAAAGTAAAAAGATACCTTGAAACTCAAGAATATCCTGAAGGAGCATCTATCAATGATAATAAATTTCTAAGGAGGTTCTTTGCAAAGTTCTTTCTAAGTAACGAAATCTTGTACAAGCGCAACCACAACTCGACTTTACTTCGTTGTGTAGACAAGAAGGAAGCTGAGAAAATTGTGGAAGATATGCACGAAGGTGTCTTTGGTACTCACTCCAGTGGACATACAATGGCTAAGAAGATTCTGAGAGCGTGTTATCATTGGTCCACCATGGAAACCGATTTCCATCACCATTCCAAAACCTGCCATAATTGCCAGATTTATGTTGACAAAGTACACATGCCTCTGGTTCCTCTGAATATCTTGACTGCTCCTTGGCCATTTGCAATGTGGGGTATTGATATGATTGGAGAGATTAAGCCTACTGCTTCCAATGGGCATCGTTTCATCCTTGTCGCTATTGATTACTTCATAAAGTGGGTAGATGCAGCCTCGTTTGCTTCCGTTACCAAGAACGTAGTGGCTCGGTTCATTATGTATAACCTTATATGTCGGCATGGCATCCATAAAAGGATCATCATAGACAACGGTACCAATCTTAACAATACTATGATTACAGAACTCTGCATGCAGTTCAAGATTAAGCATCACAATTCTTCTTCGTACCGGCCAAAGATGAATGGCGCATTGGAAGCTTCCAATAAGAATATCAAGAAGATCTTGCAGAAGATGACGGTGACATACAAATATTGGAATGAGATGCTACCATTTTATCTTCATGGTTATCACACTTCAGTATGTACATCAATTGGGGAAACCCCGTTCTCTCTAGTCTACAGTATGGAGGTTGTCTTACCTGCTGAAGTCCTGATTCCTTCCCTAAGGATTATGAAAGATGCAGGTTTAGATGAAGACAAATGGATTCAGACTCGACTTGACCAGATAAATTTGATTGATGAAAAAAGGCTTGCAGATGTGTGTCATGGTCAAACATATCATAAACGCATGACCAAGGCTTTTAACAAGAAAGTTAAACATCAAGTGTACTAGGCTGGTGATTTGGTAATAAATCACATCATCCTACCATAAGGTGATCCTAGGGGCAAATGGACTCCCACATATGAAGGGCCATTTGTGATCAAAAAGATATTTTCTAACAGTGTTATGATACTTACCACCATGGGCGGTGAAGATTTTCCACACCCTGTGAACGCGGACATAGTCAAAAAATACTATGCATAAAAGAGACATGCTAGGTTGACGGGCTTAGGAAAAAATAAGGGCATCCCGACGAACCAAAAATGGTTTGGGAAAAAATTAGGGATATATATAAAAATATTGTACATCCGGCAAGTCAAAAACCTTAAAAGGAGGCTTGGGAAAAAAAGGATATCCGATGGACTGAAAACCCAAGACGACAGTTCAGGAAAAAGTTAGGGATTAAAGCGTACGACTATGTACCATTGGATCACCGATCTACTTACAACCAACTTTATAACTAGCGTCGAGTTCAAACGGTACATTTCAATTCAATCATCTTCTTCTGACAGCAAGTGATGA
The DNA here is from genome assembly GCA_948472305.1 of Vicia faba. NCBI lineage: Eukaryota > Viridiplantae > Streptophyta > Magnoliopsida > Fabales > Fabaceae > Vicia > Vicia faba. The sequence continues at coordinate 777,569,734 of OX451741.1, read as the reverse complement.
GATACTTAAAGACATAGGGGAAATAGAAGAGTTGAAACTCGGTGGGATCGTTTCCACATAGTTATTTTTCTTTGCTTATCACTTTGTACCCATTTTTCAATTTTTATGATGATTTCCTCTTACTAGTATTTTTGTCTTCTTGTATAAAATTGCCTGCTTATAGGCAAACTTTCAGAATCAAAGCAATTAAATATATTTAAAAATTCAAAAATATTTTTACTCTCTCTGTTTTGGTTGCAAAAACGTCGAATGATTACGTTGAATGAACATATGCATTTGAATATGATTACTGTTTACAAATATATGCATAAAAACATGATTAGCATTTACTAAAGACTCTAGGAGTTAGGGTAATGTTCAAAAGTTGTCCATAAGTTCCCACAGAGCAATCTCCATGGAACTATCTCCACAGAGCTAACTTCACAAGCTCATACCCAATAGAGATATATTCCCCAGCAAATCTAATGTACCCTCAACCACAAATTGGGACATCTTCCAGCAGTTCACCTCCATATCCCTGATGGATAGCTTAACATGATCATCTTTCCTAATAGGCCCCCTAGCATATAAGGAAGTTGGATTATTTCCCTAACATACAGTGGAAACTTCCTCAGCGCAACCTATGAATCTCCAATCCCCGTCAAAGATTATTTCCTCAACACAGTCTACATGATTTAATTCCACAATGGAGTTTATTTATCCAATACTAAATATCTGACAAAGTTCTCTTCTCCAACCAGATGTCACTCAATGTTGTCCTCCTGAGAAAAGCTGATACCCATATCTGAATCATGGTCAGATGGCACATCAGAAGAATATCCATCTCTTTTATCCCCAGTCAGGGTATATAAGAATCAGATCCTTCAATAAAAAGAATGAAGAACAATCAAATCTCCTTGAATGCTTCTATCCCTAAGCAGAATTCGAACATCCCCAGCAGAGTATCCTCAAACAGAAAGAGGGAATCCCCAGTAAAGTCGTTCAGGACAAAATTGAAGAATTATTTTCTTTCATTCCCAGCAACAGACAAGGATTTATTTTCCCCAGCTAGACGTTGTTACAAAGAGCTATCGATACACTCCAATGACATATTGCATCCATACATCATTTACAAAATATCACAACATATGCATACGAAACGCATATATTATTCTCATTTATTTTGAGAGCATCATTACAAAATACATTTCATGCATCATGACATTGCATGAAGCTAACTTTGTTTTCAAGTTAAACAACGATTTATAAGGAGGCTGTAGATCAGTTCCCGAAACAAGACGGGGCGACTATTTACACGACCAGGTGATTCCCCTCAAAGACTAATTCTGACTAGCATTTCCTTCAGAGATTCATTCTGAAAGGAATTTCTCTCAGATAAAATCAGATAAATTCATTCTGAAAAGCATCAGTCAAATAAAACTAGACGAAAGTTCATTCTAACACTCCTTTGGATACAATCAGGCGTAGACTCATTCCAATACATTTTTCAGATACAGTCGGGCGTAGACTCATTCTAATACATTTTTTAGATACACTCAGGTGAAGACTCATTCTGATCCACTTCTGGATACAGTCGGGAATAGACTCATTCCAATACATTATTCAGATACAATCGGGTAATGATTTATCCTAATCTGTTTCTAGATATAGTCGAGCGTAGACTCATCCTAGTACATTTTTTCAGATACAATCGGACGAAGACTCATTCTGATCCTCTTATAGATACTATCAAGACATAGACTCATTCTAGAACATCATTCAAATACAATCGAGACATAAGATTCATTCTGACTCTCCCTAGCATGTCTGCTAGATACAGTCGTGCACAGACTCATTCTAATATACTTTTTCAAATACAGTCAGGCATAAACTTATTCTGATACTCCTATCAACATTTATTTCGGATGATATCTATAAGCCCACCTCCGAAGATACTTTATCACCTCTCCAAATGGCATATTTAAGCCCTTTAAAGCTCTACAATCAACCAACAGTGTTAATTCTTGCACATGTGAGTGCAAATTTTTGGGAACCTAAGTGTTCAATCCTCTTCCACCATCAGATCATGAAAGCCAGACATGCCAATCTAACTCCTCGGGTTTAAGAAGATTGAATAGGGGCAGTTGTTGTACCCCAAAATTTTCCATCTCATTCTCAATATAAAATGGTTCAGGAAACCTTCTCATGCTCATGAAGGTCTCAATTACTCAAGATTATTCAAGGGTTGACTAGACAAATTCTCCTTCTAAGCAATTGACCTACAACTAGGGTTTTGCTTCTCTCAAAGTAAATTGAGTTTATAATACCTCAAATGGACTTCATGGTTTCTCATATGTCTCAAAGTATACTCATACTAAGTTTCAAGCCTTACATCACAAATTTGCTCAGTCAATTATCTAGATGGTTGAAAATAAACTATATTGGACAAAAAGTCAACTTTGACCAATCTATAGTCAAACTTCAAGATTTTTGGTAAATATCAAGATTTTGAAATCACATTCACCATTTGAACAAGGGTTGACCATGATTCATCAAGAAAAATCAAGATTTATCAAAAGTCAAAAGTTACTAAATTAGGGTTTTCTTAAGGAGAAGTCAAATGAACTTTGACCAAGCATAAATTTCACATACTTCATTAGAAATTCCTCAACCAAAGCCTACCCCAGAAGAAAATTCAATTCTATACAACTTTGTATCTCTAAGCTCAAGGCCAAAAATGTTTCATTTAAGAGACATGAGCCAAAACATTACAGGTCATTTTAAAAGTCAACAAAAAGACATTTTTGTCAAAGCAATTTACATCAATTTAAATACTTCAAATGAAAAAATTACCAACATGAAAGTTGTAGGAGACATTTTGAGGTTTCCAAAAAGTCAAAGATCATCTTCGTATGACAAAAATTGAGAGAGTTATGGTTGGTGCAAATTGAGCAATTTTGAGAAAATGCATGAAACACAAATTGAGCAAACTTGAACTTTTGGACTAATGGGCCTAACTTTTGAAGTTTAAACATGTTTATAACATGGTATATGACCTCTAAGTCCATCTGTGATAGGGTGGCAGAACCGACTGTTATACTGGTTTTACATTTGTATTCGCAAATGTCGCGGTAAGCAAGAGTCGCCACCGACTTTTATTTCATCAAACTAAGGAAAAGGAAAAAGAACAAAAAAAACATTTCTCGAGATGTTTCTGAGTACAGGGGGTAGATTATAGAAAGTGAAGGTGTTAGCACCCTTTCTATCCGTGGTTTTCCATGGGCTCTTAGTTACTTTCTCATTTTGAAATTGCTTGTGTGTGCTTTGAAAAGTTTATGTTTAACTTCGTGATAACCCTTGTGTCTGTCCTCAAGAGTGTGACGAAGTTGTTTTTGAAAACTATTTTGAAAGTGTTTGTGAAAAAGAGTTTTTATTGTTTTGAGCAAGTACCTAAGAGTTTCTACCTACTCGAAAAAAGATTGTTCATTTTCTCGTTTCTTTTAGACAATGTTATCCTATTATTAGTGAGTAGGTAACCCTATCGTTGGATGTTGAGGGACTATTGAAAGGGACACTATGGTCATCGAAGGCAACATGTAAACATATCTTAGCATTCGAATGGACTGTCATCATATAGGCAACATCAAGGGACAAGATCATTTCTCGTAGGCAACTCGAGGGACGTTAGGGACCATGATCTTTATGATGACTTTAGAATTAAGGGTCTTTGCTAAGACATCCCTACGTTCGAGGGACATGACAATTATTTTCCCAAGCAACCAAGTGAGGTATATCCTAAGGGTGCATATATGCAAGGTGTGTTATGTTCAATTATTTTAGTCTTGTGTTAAGTTTGCTAATGTTTGATTATTCTTGCCATACAATCCTATTAGTCATACATCTAACAGTTAATAATTGCAGTAATTTAAAAGTGCAGAAATATAAAACCTATCTATTACAAGGCTTCAGGGAGGGGGATTATGTACATATCCAAAACTGGGGAAAAAAAATAAAAGCGGTAAAGGTCCTACTAATCATCTATTACATCCCAATATACAGTTACAATAATAAAATGAAGTGCGGAAGAATAATAACGCACAAATTTGAAAAGACGTCTAAAAATCCTAAGATATAAAAATCTTTTTGTTGTTTTTTGTTTTAATTTATAAAAATGGTTTAAGTTAAAAAATAATTGATCTAGATCTATATAAAATAAGTTAATTATTAAAGAAACATGAAATTTAAATAAAAGAAATTAATTCTATGTTTTTTGGTGTTTTTGTTATGAAAAGGAAAATGAATTAAAATGAAATTAAACCTAAGTTCTATTAATTTTAATTTAAAAAAAAGTTAAAGTGATTAGTTAATCAACTTACCAAAATTAAAATTTAATTAAGAAAAATCTTAAATCTATTTTTATGTGATTTTTATATTAGTTTATTGATTAAAATAAAAAAAGGGATTAAAAGAAATAAATGAAATGAATAAAACAAGAAAATAAAGATGGGCCTAGTAGCAAAAGTAAACAGGGGGTGCAATCATCAGAAATCCCTAGGCCCGAATCTTCGAAAGCTTCATGCTCTAACCATGGTATTTTCATATTCTTGCGTGGAACCTCTGATTCAACCATCCATAAATGTTCTATATAAACTCAAACAAACGTTAGCATGCCATGAAATGTGATTAAAATTAGAGATTCAAAGTTTAAAATTTTACCAAACCGGTGTTGTCAAATGGGGGCGTGTTAGGCGTGTGGTGGATTTCTCTTGGGCCTCGTAAGACTCCTGAGGACTTCGAGAGGATGGTTTGAGGCTTGATGTCAATCGAGAGAGACCGGAACCTCGAGATATGACTTGCACCAATTCTTTGATTTCTAGAGAACTTTTTGAAGAGCTTTTGGAGAGCTTTTTGAAGAGCTTTTTGAGAGCTTTTTAGAGAGGAATTTCGTGTCATTCAAGCTTCTATGGCTCTATATTTATAGAGGAGAATAAGGAGACAAGAAAGCATGGAAAGAATCTCCCTCAGAATATTGTGTTTTAAGACCATGATCAAAATTTGAAAAAAAATGCCATATTTGATGATTTTATGCCATTTTCACATGTGGATGAACCTGGACATATTTGAAGGGTTATTGCACGAAATCAATTAACATAAACCAGCATAAAACTTGCCCAAAATGGATTCACATCAAAATTTACATTATTTCTATTATTTATTTATTTAATTTTGAATTTTAATGAATAAAATATCAAAATAAATAGCATAAATAGTAGAAAAATGTATGGGTGGGCTTAGAGGTCTTGGACCATGTTACGAATGAGTTTCAAACTTGAAAAGATAGGCCCATTTGGAAAAAATCCAAGTTTTGTCAATATTTGCTTCATGCATTTTTTCAAAAATTGGCCAACTTTGACAATGCATATCTCTCTTTATTTTAACCCTATGAGGGTTTTCTTGGACTTTTTAGGAATATTAGGATGTCCCCTAAGCAACCTCTTTGGTTTCATCTCAATTGGATCTTCCATGTTCATGTAAGAAGCTTTGACCCAAAAGGTGTTTTTGTTGACTTTTGAAAAGGACCTATAATGTCTGGATTTATATCTTTTCATGAGTGCATTTCTTGAACTTGAGGGATGAAGATGAATTGTAGGGAATTGTATTCTCTTGAAAATGAGCCTTGGATGATAAATTTCTGATAAAGTATGAGAAAGTTATGCCTGGTCAAAGTTTGGTTGACTTTTCCTATAGGAACCCTAATTTAGCAACTTTTGAGTTTTGATGAATTAGGAGCATTCCTTGAGGAATCATGATCAACCCTTGATAAAATGATGGATATCACTTCAAAATGTTGATGTTGACCAAAAATCTTGAAGTTTGACTATATGTGGGTCATAGTTGACTTTTGACCAAATACAGTTAATTTTCAGACATTTAAGTAGTTGACTAAGCAAACTTCTTGTGCAAGGCATGAAACTTGGCATGGATGATCTTGAGGACATATTAGGGCAATGGAAACCACTTAGGACCCTTGTAAGCTCAAACATCTTGATGAGGAGTGAAACCCTAGTTTGAAGCTTATTGTCTTAGGAGGAAGATTTGTCTGGTCAATCCTTAGGCATCCTTGGGCAAGTTGAGGACCTCTAGGAGTATGTTTTGAGTAAAATGAGAGGGAAAATTTTGGGGTACAACAGCTGCCTCTGTTTAATCTTCTTAAACCTGAGTTTGTAGATTGGTTGTTCTGCTTTTTGTGATCTGAAGGTAGAAGATGATTGAACACTAGAATGCCCAGAAATTTGCACTCGCATAAAGTAATACTGATTGGTGATATCGAGAATAGGCTTACAGATGCCATTTGGAATTCAATAGAGAATCTTCGGAGATGGGCTTAAAGATGCCATCCAAAAAAGGTATCGGTAACATAAGAGATTCCTTTGCGAGAATTCTTGTACCTGCCGTTGAGGAGGACTTCACCTGGGAATGTTGATTTATGTCTTGAGAAATAGAGTATAGGAGCTTCGGTTGTCCATTACTCTACTGTGGAATTAACTCTTGATTGAGGAGATGGAAGTAAATTGCCTATCTGGTCAGGGTCCAGGCTGCACAGTGACTTACTGGGGAAATGTGAATTCGCCGTGTCTAGTCTCGTCCAGGTCTTACAGTGTTGTTAACTGTTGTCTGGAGATAATAGAGAAGGAACCTGGATAGTAGGGTTGCTTCGAAATGAAAGCCTGGATATTAGGGCTATGAGAAGGAACCTGGATCGTAGGGTTATTTCGAAATGAAAGCTTGGATATTAGGGCTATGAGAAGGAACCTGGGTAGTAGGGTTACTTTGAAATGAAAGCCTGGATATAAGGCTATGAGAAGGAACCTGGATAGTAGGGTTACTTCAAAAATAAAGCCTGGATAGTAGGGTTATGAGAAGGAACCTGGGTAGTAGGGTTACTTCGAAATGAAAGCTTGGATAATAGGGCTATGAGAAGGAACCTGGATAGTAGAGTTACTTCAAAATGAAAGTCTGGATAGTAGGGCTATGAGAAGGAACCTGGGTATTAGGGTTACTTCGAAATGAAATCCTGGATAGTAGGGCTATGAGAAGGAACCTGGATAGTAGGGTTAGTTCGAAATGAAATCCTGGATAGTAGGGCTATTGGAAGGAACCTGTATAGTAGGGTTACTTCGAGATAAAAACTTGGATAGTAGGGATATGAGAAGGAACCTGGGTAGTAGGGCTATAAGAAGGAACCTGGATAGTAGGGTTACTTCGAAATGAAAGCCTGGATAGTAGGGCTATGAGAAGGAACCTAGATAATAGGGTTACTTTGAAATGAAATCCTGGATAGTAGGGCTATGAGAAGGAACCTGGGTAGTAGGGCTATAAGAACGAACCTGGATAGTAGGGTTACTTCGAAATGAAAGCCTGGATAGTAGGGCTATGAGAAGGAACCTGGATGGTAGGGTTACTTCGGGATGAAAGCCTGGATAGTACGAATATGAGAAGGAACCTGGATAATAGGGTTACTTCGAGATGAAAGCTAGGATAGTAGGGCTTTGAGAAGGAACCTGGATGGTAGGGTTACTTCGGGATGAAAGCCTGGATAATAGGGTTGTGAGAAGGAACTTGGATAGTAGGGTTACTCCGAAATGAAAGCCTCGATAGTAGGGCTATGAGAAGGAACCTGGGTCGTAGGGTTACTTTGGAATCAAAGCCTGGATAGTAGGGCTATGAGAAGGAACCTGGATAGTAGGGTTACTTCGAAATTAAATCCTGGATAGTAGGGCTATGAGAAGGAACTTGGATAGTAGGGTTACTTCGAAATGAAAGCCTGGATAGTAGGGCTGCCTCATTTGATCACGTAGATTAGTTGACCCGTTTTGTTTTGGGAACTGATTTTCCATTAGTTATATGCAAATATGACATGTATAGCTTTATGGATTTAATCTTGAAATGTTGGATTTGTTGATGATAACCATCTTTCCTGAAAAGGTACAGGATTAATTATATGCGATGCATGAAATGCCTTGTGGGATGATGTTCTCAAAATAAGTGAGATTATGCTATATGTAATATGTATGCGCTCGTCATGATGTACGAACATGAAATGCTATTGTGACATATCCGAGTGGGAAAGTAAATCCCTGACCGCTGCTGGAGAGTAATGGAAATTGAGTTTCTGACCGTCGTAGAAAAAGTGGTTCTTCTACTTCCACTGGAGATGGTGAACCGGAGATGACTATGCTGGGGATTTTCCCTTTGTTTACGAATATTCTGCTGAGGAGAGACTCTGCTTGAGAACAACTCTGCGGGGGAATAATTATGTTGGAGAGAGAAGCTTCCATAGCTGAAGGGATAAACTCTGTCGGGGATTGAGCTTCTGTATTTATAGAAATAAACTCTGTTCAGGAGAAAACTTTATGACCCGCTTGCGATTATTAAATTTGGTCGGGCAATATAGATGTTGACTCTCTGAAGGAACTTTGCTGGGGAACATAGATCCTGTTTGGGGAAGCCGATGTCAAAGCTTTAGTTGCCTCTACTCTGTGGGGAGTGTAGATGTCACAGGGTCGTATGCTGAGGATACGATAATGACTTTGCATCAGGACTTTTCTGCCCCTGTACCTGCTGGAGAAAGTACCCGCGGAGGCTTTGTGGATGGCTTGAGTGTTATCCCAACTCTTGGAGTCCCTGGTGAATGCAGATCAGGGTAATAAACCTTCTACTGATTAGACAAGTGACGAGATGACGGGACGTAGTCGTACTCTTCAAATCCCTAACTTTTTCCTAGACCGCCCGTTCGGGTTTTCAGTCCACCGGGATACCCTTTTTTGCTCAAGCTGCCTTTTCAGGTTTTCGGCTTGCGAGGTGTACATTTTTTTTTTGTTTTTATCCCTAATTTTTTCCCGAAACTTTTTTGGTTCGTCGGGATGCCCTTATTTTTTCCTAGGCCAGTCAACCTAACGGGTCTTTGTTCATGCATAGTATTTTCCGGCTATGTCCATGTTCACCGGGTACAGAGAATTGTCACTGTCCATAGTAGTAAGTGTTGCCACACTGCCAGAAGATGCTCGTTTGACCGTACATGATTCGTTGCTGAAATTCATGTCCAATGCCCCAAGTGATTCAGATGGAGATTTGTCCCTAGCTACTTGGCATCTTTGAGAGATTCCTTGAATCTTGACTTAACTGCCCCAGATGATGGACAATGATCCTGCCGTGCCCCTTGGTTGGAAGTGTTTTTCCACTTGAGGTGATCCTTTTCATTGAGAAGGTTTTTGTTCATCGAATATTCGTCGTGTGAATTTCTCTACTGTTGAACAAATAGTCATATACAAACAATGGTATTTTAAGAATGCAAAGCTTATGTCTGTCTTGAATTTTTTTTTTTTGAAAATGCAATTTTTTAGTAAAACATATTTTGTAAGAGAGTGATATCAACTCGTGATTTATGGAAAACCTTACAGGAGTCAAGATACCTTTTGTAACAATATGCTTTTGAACTAACCTATGCTTCAGGTAGGACTTTTAAGGGTTATAACTTGGCCTGGTTCACGGTTCAAGAAACAAAGGATAAAGGCTCAAAATTTATTTGTACCCACCCGCTCTTCATGATGTTCTTCAGTCCTATGCTCAGTTAATTGCACATTTAGAATCCCAGTTGAGTTCTAGAATATTTTCCTTGATGTTCCGGTGATGGTTCGTATTTTGACAGTTTATTTTGAATAGGCAGTCATATTTTTTGTCGAGGATTTGTAGGACCTCTTTCTTTACTATCCCTGTCTTTTGCCTGAACTGTTTCTTTTTATGGTTACAATCAGCGGGATGCCCATGTTTTTTCCTTAAGTTTCCTTCATAGGTTTTGACTTAGCGGGCTTTTCTTTTGAACAATAATGACTGCCTTTTCTTAATTATTATGCGGAACCATCACCATCTTATGATTTGGAAGGACGTCTTCGATGCCATTCATTATGTATGAAGTAGAATATTGCGACTGAATGCGCATCTGAATTAACTGAGCGAACTACCATGCCCCAGGTTATGATTAAGGGTTTTAATTTGTGTGAAAATAAAAACTCCTACTTCTTAGGCTCAAAGGGGTTGACTAGGGATTATCTTCCTTATTACTCCACTATTTAGGATTTGAAACAACGCATGTACATCCTCAGCAAGGTCTGTTCAAAAGCACACTGTATGGATTATGGTATCGTTTTTGTCATCCTCCCTCTAAAGGCTTAGAGCTTTTGATCTAGAGTTGAATATCACAAAAAGGAAATCAGTTTAAATATAGTGAATACGAATGAATTGATTCAAAATAGACATATGCAATGCATTGATAAAGTAACAAAGTTTGACATGAATAAATGTTCGAACAATCAAAAGAAAATTACAAATTGAAAATTCTGATGAATGAAAAACCCTCTTATCAGAACTTGTCACTTCAGATGGTGGGCCTTGGAGGAATGACAAAAACATTCCAGTTGACCATCTTGTGTGAATTCCAATGCTCCTTCATCAATCAGGTCTTAAAATTTGTATTTCAACCTCCAACAGTCGTCAGTATCATGCCCTGGGCTGTTGGAGTGGTATGCACATCTTGCATCAGGATTATAGTTAGGGGAAGAAATCTTGGGATTCGGATGAGGTCCTATCAATGTAATCAGATTCATCCTCAACAGGTGTTGTAAAGCTTGAGACAACGACATGTTGAGTTTGGTAAACTGCCTTTTAGGTATATCTGGCTTACTCTGATTAACCCGTTGTTTTTGGCGAGGTTATTGTTGGACCCTTGATGTGGTAAAAATTTGGAAATGTCCACTCTTCACAAAACCAACCTCTTGTCTTATCGGGAGTTGATCAATGACTTGGTCCCCAACCTCAACGTTTGCTTCATACGGCTGCAGCCGTCTTGATGAAGTTTCTTGATAATGGCTCTCAACTCTTCTTGTCCCCGGGCTAGGCCTTGGATAAAAGCCATTTGCCCCAGCATCTGGGTTCTCATCGCTTCTACCTCAGCTTGCAGTTGTTCCAATCGTTCTTCCTTATTGTCTTCAGGACTTTTCTTAGCCAGGTCTCCAGCGAGGAGTACTTGAATAGGTTTAGGAACATTTGCATGAATTGAGCCTCTTGAGTTTGGAGATCTCTGTTGTCTTGTTGGAGAGACATTTTCCTTGCTGAAATAAACAACGAGAAAATAAGAGACCTGTACTGGAAGACCTGTTATGCAAATGACGTGTATGATATATATATATATATATATATATATATATATATATATATATATATATATATATATATATATATATATATATATATATATATATATATATATATATATATATATATATATATATATATATATATATATATATATATATATATATATATATATATATATATATATATATATATATATATATATATATATATATATATATATATATATATATATATATATATATATATATATATATATATATATATATATATATATATATATATATATATATATATATATATATATATATAATGTTTTCAAGGATCTCGCGGGGTAAACAAGAAAAGGTCAGAAGTTGAATTTTACAGCTTTGATTGAAGAAATTTGTATCGTTAAGAGCCCTTCTATAAGAGTCAAGCTCACCATATCAAGTGAGTCATAGCCCCTAACTCAAGTTATCGTGTTTTGGTCTTTTGACGACATTGGCCATAGGAAAATAAATCCCCTTTCCCCTTGCTACACATCTGGTTAATCATAACCTGCATCACAGGCCCTCGAGATCCTTGAAATGGTTAGTATGATATGTCATGTTATGATGCTATGATGTGTATGCTATGCATCAAGAAAAAATGCAGGGTAAGAAGCCAATTTATTGGATTCATACAAACAAGGCCCTCCAAGTAATACAAACAAAGCCCTACAATGAGTTCAAATTGTTAGGAATAGAAATCAAACAAATCACACCAGTAGCCTTAGGTTTAGGCTTGCATGGATTCCATAGGTAAGTAACCTCTTGAATTTTAGTTGGTTTCAAACCTGTCTTAGAAAAGTAACCGGGTTCTAAGGATTCTCAATATCACTGATCATCTTTTATCGGGCATTGTTTCAGCTCAGGCAATCTTTTCTTGTAGCGAAATATCTTGAAAGTCTGATCTCAATGAGTGTAGCATCGAGTATCAACCAATCCTCAGCTTTATACTGAGGCTGGCTATCTCACTACTTTCTAATGGCCAGGTTTGTTCAACTAAGGTTCTAAGGTCCGTTAGTGCTTCACGACACCACGTGGAGGCCCCGTATTCTCCTCGTTTCAACATGAAGGATATTGGTACCAACCAAAGTGTCACACCAACACAGCCATCGCTTAAATATATCGGTCTACACCGTACAATCTCCACGATCTATTGATGTTTACCTAAAAAGTGTCCCCAGATTCGGGTGTAGGATCTACAACAATACCCAAGCAAAAACCCTTAAAGATAAAGCAGGCAAAACAAACAAGAAAGCAATTTAAAAATGACCTAGATCCTAAGGTATACCCCATTTTATTAATTTCCCAGCAGAGTCGCCAGTTCTGTGATACGGTGGCAGAACCGACTGTTATACTGGTTTTACATTTGTATTTGCAAATGTTAAGGAAAAGGAAAAAGAACAGAAAAAACCTTTTTCGAGATGTTTCTGAGTACGGGGGGTAGATTATAGAAAGGGAAGGTGTTAGCACCCTTTCTATCCGTGGTTTTCCACGGGCTCTTAGGTACTTTCTCATTTTGAAATTGCTTGTGTGTGTTTTGAAAATTTTTTGTTTAACTTCGTGATAACCCTTGTATCTGTCCTCAAGAGTGTGACGAAGTTTTTTTTGAAAACTGTTTTGAAAGTGTTTGTGAAAAAGTGTTTTTATTGTTTTGAGCAAGTACCTAAGAGTATCTACCTACTCAAAAAAGATTATTCATTTTATCGTTTCCTTTAGATAATGTTATCATACTATTAGTGAGTAGGTAACCCTATCGTTGGATGTTGAGGGACTATCGAAAGGGACGCTATGGTCATCGAAGGCAACATGTAAAGATATCTTAGCATTCAAAGGGACTGTCATCATATAGGCAACATCGAGGGACAAGATCATTTCTCGTAGGCAACTCAAGGGACGTTAGGGACCATGATCTTTATGATGACTTTAGAATTAAGGGTCTTTGCTAAGACATCCCTACGTTCGAGGGACATGACCATTATTTTCTGAGACAACCAAGTGACGTATACCCTAAGGGTGCATATGTCCAAGGTGTGTTATGTTCAGTTATTTTAGTCTTGTGTTAAGTTTGCTAATGTTTGATTATTCTTGCCATACAATCCTATTAGTCATACATTTAGCAGTTAATAATTGCAATAATTTAAAAGTGCAAAAATATAAAACCTAACTATTACAAGGCTTTGGGGAGGGGGAATATGTACATATCCAAAATTGGGGGAAAAAAATAAATAAAAGCGGTAAAGATCCTACTAATCATCTATTACATCCCAATATACAGTTACAATAATAAAATGAAGTGCAAAAGAATAATAACGCGGAAATTTGAAAAGACGTCTAAAAATCCTAAGATATAAAAAATCTTTTTGTTGTTTTTGTTTTAATTTATAAAAATGGTTTAAGTTAAAAATAATTGATCTAGATCTATATAAAAAAGTTAATTATTAAAGAAACATGAAATTTAAATAAAAGAAATTAATTCTATGTTTTTTTGTGTTTTTGTTACGAAAAGGAAAATGAATTAAAATGAAATTAAACCTAAGTTCTATTAATTTTAATTTTAAAAAAAAAGTTAAAGTGATTAGTTAATCAATTTACCAAAATTAAAATTTAATTAAGAAAAATCCTAAATCTATTTTTATGTGATTTTTATATTTATTTATTGATTAAAATAAAAAAAAGGATTAAAAGAAATAAATTAAATGAATAAAACAAGAAAATAAAGATGGGCCTAGTAGCAAAAGTAAACAGGAGGTGCAATCATCAGAAATCCCTAGGCCTGAATCTTCGAAAGCTTCATGCTCTAACCATGGTGTTTTCATATGCTTGCGTGGAACCTCTGATTCAACCATCCATAAATGTTCTATATAAACTCAAACAAACGTTAGCGTGTCATGAAATGTGATTAAAATTAGAGATTCGAAGTTTAAAATTTTACCAAGCCGGTGTTGTCAAATGGGGGCGTGTTAGGCGTATGGTGGATTGCTCTTGGGCCTTGTAAGACACCTAAGGACTTCAAGAGGATGGTTTGAGGCTTGATGTCAATCGAGAGAGACCGGAACCTCGAGATATGACTTGCACCAATTCTTTGATTTACGAAGAACTTTTTAAAGAGCTTTTTGAGAGATTTTTAGAGAGGAATTTAGTGTCTTTCAAGCTTGAATGGCTCTATATTTATAGAGGAGAATAAGGAGACAAGAAAGCATGGAAAGAATCTCCCTCATAATGTTGTGTTTTAAGACCATGATCAAAATTTGAAAAAAAATGTCATATTTGATGATTTTATGCCATTTTCACATATGGATGAACCTGGACATATTTGAAGGGTTATTTAACGAAATCAATTGACATAAACCAGCATAAAACTTGCCCAAAATGGATTCACATCAAAATTTACATTATTTATATTATTTATTTATTTAATTCTGAATTTTAATGAATAAAATATCAAAATAAATAGCCTAAATAGTAGAAAAATATATGGGTAGGCTTAGAGGTCGTGGACCATGTTAGGAATGAGTTTCAAACTTGAAAAGATAGTCCCATTTGGAAAAAATCCAAGTTTGGTCAATATTTGCTTCATGCATTTTTTCAAAAATTGGCCAACTTTGGCAATGCATATCTCTCTCAATTTTAATCCTATGAGGGGTTTCTCTGACTTTTTAGAAAGCTTAGGATGTCCCCTAAGCAACCTCTTTGGTTTCATCTCAATTGGATCTTCCATGTTCATGTAAGAAGCTTTAACCCAAAAGGTGTTTTTGTTGACTTTTGAAAAGGACCTATGATGTCTGAATTTATATCTTTTCATTAGTGCATTTCTTGAACTTGAGGGCTGAATATGAGTTGTATGGAATTGGATTCTATTAAAAATGAGCCTTGGATGAGAAATTTCTGATAAAGTATGAGAAATTTATGCCTGGTCAAAGTTTGGTTGACTTTTCCTATAGGAACCCTAATTTAGCAACTTTTGAATTTTTATGAATTAGGAGCATTCATTGAGGAATCATGATCAAACCTTGATAAAATGATGGATATCACTTAAAAATGTTTATGTTGACCAAAAATCATGAATTTTAACTGTATGTGGGTCATAGTTGACTTTTGACTTAGTACAGTTGATTTTCAGGCATTTAAGTAGTTGACTGAGCAAACTTCTTGTGCAAGGCATGAAACTTGGCATGGATGATCTTGAGGACATATTAGGGAAATGGAAACCACTTATTACCCTTGGAAACTCAAACATCTTGATGATGAGTGAAACCTTAATTTGAAGCTTATTGTCTTAGGAGGAAGATTTGTCTGGTCAATCCTTAGGCATCCTTGGGCAAGTTAAGGACCTCTAGGAGTATGTTTTGAGTAAAATGAGAGGGCAAATTTTGGGGTACAACACCATCCTTGCATAGCCTTGATTTTTTATTTTTTATTTATTTTAGTTTTATTCATATATTTTTAAAATAAATAAAATAAATTGTCAAGATGTTGGACCAAGGCGTATGAACTTTTGTTTTGATCAGATTTGAAGCCCAAAAAACTCATGACAACTTTGAAAAATAGTGTAAGGATGATTGGCATAAGATTGGCCTAAAAAAGAAAGTTTTCATGCAAAAGTCCAATCAAATATTTGATCATGAAATACAAAAGATTTATCTCGCTTTTGTTGACCTAATCTTCTCTCTACAAATACCCAATATATCCAGACATCAAAGGACACGAAAATCTGCCTCAAGAACAAACCTTATAAACTTCAAATTTTCGAGAAACTAGGGCACGATCAAACCCTTGTATCTAGCCGTTTTTAATCCATTCCAAGCATCACACTAGAATCCTGAATATCCCAAGAGCTCATCCCAACCATTACTGAAGCTTAAAGCATCCCAGAACGTGCCAACCAAGTTGCACCGATTTGGTAACTTTCTCTAATCTCAAACTTATTATTCTTGCATTGTTGATTGATTCGAAGCAGTCATACATGCTCATAAATGTTTAGAATGTTTTAGAACCACTATTTGTAAGGTTTGATGCAGGTATGAAGATTTACCATTGTAGGGAAAATCTTTGTTTGAGATTCAAATCTACAAATACAGGTGTATTCAAGTCAAACTAACACCACCATTGAACTCGCAACATGCTAATTAGTGGATCTAGGTTATTTGATCTTTCATTTTCATCCATTTTTGCTGGTTTTATAAAACCTACTCACCAGAGAAGACGAGGCTGACTGTCGTGGATAGTGGTCTGACTTCTCCAGACAGTGGTGAAGGCTCACGTGGCCTTCTCTCTCTATGATTGATTCATTCAAAATCCTCATGCCCCACCATAACGCACATGTTCTAATTTTTATTTTTATTTGATTTTTTGATTTTAATTTATATTATATTGAATGATGCTGATTAAACCAATCTGTAACAACAAGTGCCCCAATGGTAAGAGTGATGGTCATTATTATTGAGGGCGTGGGTTCGATCATAGCTCTTGTCATTTTCTTTTATTTTTCAGGATAACGTGCAAGTTTATAACAAAATGATTCATTTCTATTCTCAAATACAAACAACACCAGGGCGCAGTGGAAGAAGGTCATGCCTTTCAGATCCAGGGCATGGATTCAAGTCTCACCCCATGCATTTTGATTTTCTTATTTTTACTAACCCTAATTTCTTTTCTATTTTCTTAACTAATTCTTTTCTAATTAACCATTAACAAACCTAATTATTTTTTAAAAATTATAATAAATTAGGATTAGGATTTTCTAGTTAGTAATTAGTTTTTCACATACTTTTATTTATTAATTAATTTTCTCAATATTAAAATTAATTAGAAATAATTAGGTTTTAATTACTATTTAGTAACCAAAATTATTTTCTAAAAAAACCCAAAAACATTAAAACATTTTTTCTAACATTCTTCTTTCTTATTTCCTTTTGCTGTTTAATTTCCTAGAAAACTTTATAGGTCGCAATCCCAATTGTGATAGCGTAGATTTATCGTTTCTCGCATTTTTTCTGATTAAATAACTGCTCACAGGATGTAATAACTTAGGTTTAAATTTCCGCACTTTACATTCCAAACAATATATTTTTAACTGTTAGTAATTAGGATTTGTATGGCAAGACTAAAAGCAAACGTAGAAAACCTAATTTTCAAGATAACATAATTGAATTAACACACTCTTCACACCTGCACCTCTAGGGTAACATCTCTTGTTGCCTTACGATACGATTGGTCATGTCCCCCGAAAGTGGGGATACTTTAGCAAAAGACCCTCAAACAAATTATCATAAAGATCATAGTCCCTCGATGACCCTTCGAAGTTACCTACAAATGATCTAGTCCCTTCGATAACCCTACGAGCGAAATGATGATAGTACTTTCGATACAATTGGTAAAGTATCCTTACATGTTGTCTTCGATGACTATACAATGACCCTAGACCTGTCCCTTCACATCCAATAGATAAGGCTACCTACCAACTAATGATATGGATAGTATTATCTCCAAAGGAGAAGGAAAATAACATGAAAGACCTTAGTGGGTAGGACTCTTGAATGCATGCTCACAACCTTTTTTCAAACAAACATTTTCCACACTACACTTTCAAACAAAATATTTTCAAAAACACTTTGTATACATTCTTGAGGACGGATACAAAAATTATTACAAAGTTAGCCTTACATTGGCCTTTCCAAATATTTTTCAAACAAATCACACACACATAAAGCAATATTTAAAAGTGATCTAATCAATTAAGAGCCTGTAGGTAAATACGGATGAAAAGGGTGATAATACCTCCCCTTTTCATAACCTATCCCCGAACTCAAAATTTATCAAAGGTATTTCCTATTCTTTTCATATTTCCTAAATATTGGATAAAATAAAAATCGGTGGCAACTCTTGCTAACCGCAACATTTGCAATAAAACAAAAAGGTCAGTTCTCCCACCGTATTACAAGTAGGAATAAAGATGCATGTCTGGAACTCAAGCCCTACTGTTGTAGGAAATGTTTGATTTGGAAGTCCTACTTTGTAGGCAATATTTATGTGATTGTTAGCTTGTTTTCTCTTTTACTTTGTGCTTTTAATCGAGTCAATAAAGTGGAAGGAGGGTTCACAATCGCCCCCCAAATTATAAGTCCCTTGGTCATTCTTAGCTCGTGTTTCACGTTGATGCTTTGAATCATGGTTTCCTTTTGTTATTTAGTCAATAAAGTGGAAGGAGGGCTCGCAATCGGCCCCCACAATTTGTCTTTCCTTCGACGATACTTGGCTCACGTTTCTTAAATATTGATGCTTCAAGTCTTTACCTGATTTGTACTTGAGCTATTTCTAGTGGAAGAAGAGTCTTTCGACTTCCAAGCTGAAATCCTCCTTGGATTCTTGTTTTGATAGCTCACACTTTGTGCTTAGGTGGTCACCTAATAACATGTGTGTTTGTTGCTTTGATACTTTCTTGGTCAAGTAGGTATACTTTAGGTATCTTGGTTTAGTGCCTATTTTGTGATTAAGTAGTTACTTCTCATGTGTTGTATGCTTGCTTTCATATCTTTTTTAAGTTCTTGATTTCTTGCATTCTTCTCTTTCTTTCTCTTCTTGTGTGATCGCATGTTCCCCATAGGATCTTTAGTTTATTTTGGTCAAGATTGAACTAAGTAGACCTTAGGATTGATATCCATGCATGACAATATTAGATAGAAGTTCCTTGATCCTAACTTTAGGTCCACAAGCATGACAACAAGTAGGATCGAGATTCCACTTTTGTTAGTCTTTTCTTTTTGCATTCCTTCTAAAACTAAAACTCTTTTTTTCTTAATCAAACTCATAAAACACTCTAACATTACTTAATCCCTTTCAAAATTAAGAGGGTAGAACTCAGATACCCCCATCTTTTGAGGGACCATTTGATGTATTCTCTCAATAAAAATACTCAACAAATGCAAACTATTTTTGTCTTCAGACTTTTTCTTTTAAAATCTTTACATAATAAGGATGTGTTATTTCCTCTTCGCGCATAAGACTCATAAAGTCCTCAAAGGTCAGGAAACCCTATGCATATTGCTAGAGTGCGAATGTAATATTACCCGTCTAAAAAACACACAACACACCAATATTTTTAAGAAGAACTATGAGTACCATGATTCCCTATTGCATGAAATATGGTACGTAGGCATAAAGGATCGCAATCTCGGCGGGCACAATTAATAAAATATTTTTCTTTTTTTGTATATAATCTTATGCATCCATGCATTTCCTTTGCAACCTAGCTTTAGATTCAAACTAACCCTTTAGATTAGACAACAAGAGTGGATTCCATGGAGTACCACGAACGTGAGGGGTGTTAATACCTTCCCCTTGCGTAATCGACTCTCGTACTCGCTTTCTTGGTCGCGAGACCTTGATTTCTCCCTTTTCAGGTTTTCTTCGATGTTTTCCTTTCCCTTTTGTGGGATAAATAAATATTCGATGACGACTTTATTGTTTGAGATTTTTCTCTAGTTGCTTTAGAAGTACATCTATATTCCAGTTTTTATTTTAAGGTTCTTTTTTATCTTTACTTTCAAGTCTTTTTTTTTACCTTTACTTTTGTTGTAATTATACTTTCGACAAAGAGTAAATATCCAGAAACATTAGAACATTAAAACTTAAACACATGTCCTAGGATCAATCTAATCGATCCCGTGAGTAACTAAAATTATATTTATTTTGAAAGACTAGTAGCTGTTTACCAAATTTCAGGAAAAATAGCTACACCCAACGTAGTTCAGTAAAACAAATAGATAATGTTCAAACTTGAAAATTTTATTCGCATATTTTATACACGATCAGAAAATAAATCAACTGATATATTTATAAAACTGAAATTTTATTTTAAGTATAACAAAATTAGTTATCTAAACTTTTAAAAATTTGAGACAAAATTAAGATATAACAAATAAAAAAAGATAAAAACTATAAATAAAAAGAGTTACATGGATAATTTATATTTTATCAGTTAATTAAATACTAAGAGTCACACAAAGTATAGCCTATCTTTAATAAGAGTCATACTTTTACAAGAAATTCAAAAGAAACAATGAAAAAAATGCATCAAATTCTAACAAACTCAAATTCTAACTTATAAAGAACATGTGATTAAGAAATTTTATACAACAACTTGACACAAATGAATTAGATTTAATTGTAATTTTGATTTTTATTCTATTTTTTAATCCTCTTATTTTAAAATTTGAAAGTTATTTATTTTAGTTTTTTTGAGAATTTTAATCTCATATAAATTTGAAAGTAATTTTTAATAACATAAAATATATATTGATGATATATTTACTGTAAATCTTAAATAAAAATATTATTTTTCAACAATTTACTGTTAAACTGACACTCACACATCATTAATGTGAACGTCATTTCATTAAAAGTTTGTTTACATATTTGAAGGAGATATTAAAAACAAATTTTAAAATAGAGAAACTAATATATATATATATATATATATATATATATATATATATATATATATATATATATATATATATATATATATATATATATATATATATATATATATATTAGAAGGATTAAAATTATAATTAAACCAATAAATTATTAAGATAAAACTGTTAATCTTTTCCATTTAATTTAAATTCTCATTCATTCCAAGTTTGTCTGTCCATCTAGATTTCGTGGAAACAAATATTTGAAGGTATTCTTCCATCATCATTATTTTGAACAAAGGTGGATTTTCTGAATTTATCAAACTTTTGGCAGGTCCAATCTCTGCTTCAAATTTGGTGTTGAAAAACATAGCTATAAGAAAATCTATCTTTTTCTTTATCCACTGTAACTCTATGCTCTATGCACACCCCCATTGTTTAGAATCTGTAAAATCATCCAAACCTTGAGTTTTTATACCATATAAAATATATAACAATGTTTTGTATTTTCTTTAGTATTGTAAGGTTTTGATTAAGGATGACAATGATACTATTATGATCACGTTATCTGTTATATATCGTGTTTAATAAATATAATATTATTATTCGTTTCATATTAATGCGAATATCTGTTAGATGATTGTCGTTGAATTTTAAGATATTTGTGGATATTTATTAATATTTATGAGAATTATTATTTAAATATTTTAAAAAATATATATAGTTAACTAAATCTTTTTATTTCTTTTTAAAACAAAAAAAATTATAATTTAACACATATAATAATAATAATAATAATAATAATAATAATAATAATAATAATAATAATAAGTCAAATTCATTTTATTTCTTCTTTTATCAAATAATTATATTAAATTAAACAATAATTATAGTTTCGTATTCAATATAATAATAATAATAATAATAATAATAATAATAATAATAATAATAATAATAATAATAATAATAATAATAATAATAATAATAATAATAATAATAATTTTAGATCAAACAAATTATTTTATTAATTATTAACAAATGTGAATTCTCGCGAACACAAATATCATCAAATCCATATACGTACACATAAGTAAATAAATAATTAAATATCTATTTAATTTATCCATAAATACCTACTAAACTACGGTATCATGACTGATTTTATCTACACATATTTACATATGCTAATTTTTTTTGTCATCCTTAATTTAGACTTTCATTCTTTATAAAAAAATGAAATTATGGTACAAATATCTTTGATTTGGCATTATCTTTATGAAACAATAATGGTATGATCACAACATCACGACTCATTGAAAATAATTTTATATATTAATTTGGAAATTTAATAAATATATAATAAATATTGTAGGACCAGTTCAATTTACAACGTGCTTATTTCATTGTCAAAATAATAAGAAAAAAAGAAAACATAGAAAGTAAAAGATAGAAAAATATGATGATGATGACGACAAACCTCCGTAATGTCCAAAAACTTCTGGATGAAAGGTCACTGGAATCCAGACTCCATCTTTCTTGATCTCTAGACCTCCAACTCCGTTAATCTGATTAAGGATGGTTATATTAGAGTCGTTTGAGAAAGGGATGATCCCGTTGACGAGCTCCGGTTGCGGACTCGATGGTTAAACTCAATTGTATTATATGTTATTTTAATGTCCTCTTGACATATTTAAGGAACAAGAAGAAAATTGTAAAGAAAATCACAAAATAATATTTCAATCTCAAATTCAATTACAACAAGTAAACAATAATATATAATTTCAAAACTTTTCTAATTAGAACAACGAAACAATAACAATAACGGTTAAATTGTAATTCATAGTGTTGAAAAGATTTAATTTGTTTTAGATTTAAATAGATTTGATTTAAGTCTAGAATAAATTTGATTTGATTTAGTAACAAAATAGATATTTTTTGGACTTTGGGCTTAGGGTGTAAGAGTAACTCCTATTTTTTGTAAGCAAGTCAAATAAGTTGTATTCACAGAATTTGCAGTTGCAAGTGAATAATAAAGTTTTCACAGTTTGTGAGCAGAGAGAAACTCTGCAGAAATTATTTGTCTTGTCTTCTTTCTTTGTTTTTCTCATAACTAATCGTCATTGTGGTAAAATTCATCATAGTCTTTTGGTGGATTTCCAACATCGGTATCAAGAGCTTTGTTTCGATTTGAGGGAAGTATCAATCAAGAATGATTGAAGAATTCACGATGACAAGTTATGGGAATGCAAACTATCCAACAACGCTATCAATTCTGAAAGTTGACAACTATGAGAATTGGTGCAAACAGATGAAAGTCTTATTCAGGTGTCAAGGTCTTTGGGACCTTGTAAAAGATGGAGTCGAAGCGCTTGGAGATAACACTTCAGAAGAAGAAAATAAGAAATACACAGAATCTGTGAAGCTGAGTTATAAAGCATTATTTATAATTCATCAATGTGTCAGCCCAGACAATTTCGAAAAGGTTAGTGATTCAGAATCTGCAAAAGAAGCTTGGAAAATCTTTGAGAAGTCTTTTGGAGGCGCTGAGAAAGTGAAAGAAGTGAGGTTACAAACTCACAAAAGGACCTATGAACCGCTTCCGATGGAAGACAGTGAAAGCATATCTGATTTCTTCACTAGAGTTACAAAACTAGTAAATCAAATCAAGATATATGGAGAAACGTTAACAACAAGAGCTGTTGTTTCGAAGATCTTGAGATCTTTAGCTCCTAAGTTCGACCACATAGTGGTGGCGATAGAAGAGGGGAAAGACTTGTCAAAATTGACAAAGGAAGAGCTTCAAGGGACGCTTGAATCTCATGAACAAAGAATGAATGAAAGAGCTGCAGGAAAATCAAAGAGTGATGTGGCCTTGCAGGCACATTCAACAAAAGAAACCAAAGGCAAAGGAAAGTGTTTCGACAGAGGTAAAGGTGGCTACAACAAATCGAATGGTAGAGGAAACCAAATCGAAGGAGACGTGTCGAATCAAAGAAGACCATACCAAGGCAACCAAAGAGGTGGTGTTACAAATAGAGGAAGAGGTGGTGGTCGAAAACCTGATAAGAGTCACATTCAATATTACAATTGTCAGAAGTATGGACACTATGCGAGTGATTGTCCAGAAAAACGAAAGAATCAAGAAAGTGATGCAAAACTTGTAATACATGAAGAAGAAGAGATGATGCTGATGGTCACAAAAAAATATGAAGATAGATTCAAGGATCAATGGTACTTGGATTCAGGATGTTCATCACATATGTCTGGAAGAAAAGACTGGTTTGTCAATATAAAGCCCTCAATGAAAAATATGATAAAATTTGCAAATGACAATACCCTAGAAGCTGAAGGTATTGGTGATGTTATGATTATGAGGAAAGATGGCAAGAGGTCAGTAATTTCCAATGTGTTGTACATACCAGACATTAAGAGAAATTTGCTCAGTATAGGGAAGTTGGTTGAAAAGAATTATAAAGTGTCAATAGAATATAAGATGATGAGAGTCGCTGATGCAAATGAGAGATTAATCTTGAAGGATCCTATGTCTCAGAATCGAATCTTCAAGATTGAACTAAATGTTATGGAGCACAAGTGCCTTTCGACTGCAGCTAGCAGAGATGAATGGATATGGCATTATAGACTAGGCCATCTCAACTTCAGAGACATCATAGATTTGAAGAGAAGAAATATGGTTTCAGGATTGCCAGAAATCGACATTCCAAACAAGGTATGTGAGGAATGTGTGCAGGCGAAGCAACATAAGAATAGCTTTAGCAAGGATGCAGGAAGTAGGTCGAAGGCTAGTCTTGAAGTCATATACTCTAATGTATGTGGACCAATCCAGGTGGATTCGATGGGAGGTAACAAATACTTTGTTACATTCATAGATGATTTCAGTTGAAAGCTGTGGACTTATCTGATCAAGAAGAAAAGTGAAGTGATTGAGGTATTTACCAAGTTTAAGTCTATGGTCGAAAGGCAAAGTGGTAGAAAACTCAAAGTTTTGAGAACTGATGGTGGTGGAGAATATATGTCGAAAGACTTCGACATGCTATGTGAAAAGGAAGGGATTGTGCATGAGGTGGTGCCACCCTATACTCCACAACAAAATGGAATTGCAGAAAGGAAGAATTGAACCATCATGAATATGGTGAGAAATATGTTAAAAGGCAAGAATTTACCTAAAGAGTTTTTGGGTGAAGCTGCTTCGACTGCAACATACATTTTGAACAGGTGTCCTACAAACAAGCTAGAAGGAATTACTCCAGAAGAATGTTGGTCTGGTGTGAAGCCTAGCTTGAGTCATCTGAAGGTATTTAGATCTATTGCACATAGACATGTGCCAGATCAGTTGAGAAGAAAACTTGATGACAAGTCAAGTCAAATGATTCTAGTTGGATATCATTCGATAGGAGGCTATAAGTTGTTCGATCTAGTGAAAAAGCAGGGACGTGATCAGCAGGGACGTGATCATAGATGAGTTTAAAGAATGGGATTGGACTGATAATATCAAGAAAAATTCAATGGGAATCCTATTCGAAGAACCAGAAACTCAAGTCGAAAGAGAAGTTCGACAAGAGGAACCAACAGATATACCAAGTACAAGCAGACCTTAAAGAACAAGACGCATGCTTGTAAGATTGCAAGATTGTGTGATTACATCAGATGATGTGATAGATGATGAAGGTGAGCTGGTACATTATGCTTTCTATGCAAATGTCGAACCCGTTAATGCAGCTGAAGCATTGAAGGATTTGAAGTGGGTGAAAGCAATGAACGAAGAAGTGAAGTCTATCAAAGACAACAAGACTTGGTCACTTGTCGAATTGCCTCAAGGCATGAAGGAAATTGATATCAAGTGGGTATACAAAGTGAAAACGAATTTGAAAGGGGAAGTAACTCGACACAAAGCAAGGCTTGTGGCAAAAGGATTTATACAGAAAGAAGGAATAGACTTCGATGAAGTTTTTGCACCTGTTTCTAGGATGGAAACAATCAGGTTGGTTGTTGGTCTAGCAGAAATAAATAGTTGGCACATATGTTAGATGGCCGTGAAGTGTGCATTCCTAAATGGACCCTTAGATGAAGAAGTCTATGTTAAACAACCAGTTGAGTTTGTGAAACATGACGAAGAAAGAAAGGTGCACAGGCTGCATAAAGCCCTGTATGGATTGAAATAATCTCCAAGGGCTTGGAATAAGAAAATTGATAGTTTCCTAAGGGAGAAGGAATTTGTGAAGTGCACAACTGAACATGGAGTATATGTAAGAAGAAGCAAGAGTAAATTGCTTATACTATGTCTCTATGTAGATGATTTATTGATAACATGTAGCTGCAAGAATGAGATCGAAGACTTCAAAGGTGATCTCAGCAAGGAATTCGAAATTTCTGACTTGGGTGAGATTTCATATTTCCTTGGTATCGAATTCTACAAGAGTAGTAGAGGTTTGATGATGCATCAAAGAATATATGCAGGAGAAATTCTCAAGAGATTTGAGATGGAAGAATGAAACCCAACTTTTACACCTGCAGAACCAAGACTGCAATTGTCGAAAGATGCAGATGAAGATGATGTTGATCCAACCCAATAAAGAAGACTTATTGGATCATTGAGATACATTTGTCATACAAGGTCTGACTTAGCATATAGTGTAGGTATGGTAAGTAGATTCATGCAGAAGCCAAAGGTATCACATCTAGCAGTAGTGAAGAGGATACTAAGGTATCTCAAAGGAACTTTCGATTATGGCATTTTGTTTCCTGTAACTGATAAAGGAAAAGAAAGCAAGTTAGTGGGATACACTGATTCGAGTTGGTGTAGTGATGCTGAAGATCGAAAGTCAACAGCGGGATATGTGTTTATGCTAGGTGGTGCACCAGTTTCTTGGAATCCAAGAAAGGAACCAGTAGTGGTATTATCATCATGCGAAGAAGAATACATAGATGCTTCTCTTTGTGCATGTCAAGCAACTTGGATGGTAAAGTTGGTTGAAGAGATAAAAGGGAAAGATCATGGAGCAATTACCATGAGATCGACAGCATGCCAGCTATCAATCTGGCGAAGAACCCAATAGCACATGGTCGAAGTAAGCACATCAAAATGAGGTTACATTATCTTCGAGAGCATGTAGCAGATGGGAAGATGAATTTGGAACACTGCAGAACTGAGAATCAGATTACAGACATCATGACGAAGGGAGTGCAAGTCGAAGTATTCAAAAGGCTAAGAGTCATGATGAATATAGATAGTTTAGACACAATGAATTAGGTGGTGTGTTAAATTGTAATTCATAGTGTTGAAAAGATTTGATTTGTTTTAGATTTAAATAGATTTGATTTAAGTCTAGAATAGATTAGATTTGATTTAGTAACAAAATAGATATTTTTTGGGCTTTGGACTTAGGGTGTAAGCTCGGTTATAAATAGAGGGAGTAACCCCTATTTTTTGTAACCAAGTCAAGCAAGTTGTATTCACATAATTTACAGTTACAAGTGAATAACAAAGTTTTCACAGTTTGTGAGCAGAGAGAAACTCTGCAGAAATTATTTGTCTTGTCTTCTTTCTTTGTTTTTCTCATAACTAATCGTCATTGTGGTAGAAATTCATCATAGTGTTTTGGTGGATTTCCAACAATAACAACAAATCAAAAATAATAATCTCGATCTCAACAAAACTATAAAAACTTCAGTAATAAACCTATTATGTATATTTATCTTAAAAAAAACAACAATATATAACATTCAATATCAGTCTAAACAACGAAAGCAACGTTAAACAACAACTCAAAAATAACAATCTCAACAAAACTACAACAACATCAACAATAAACTTATTAAGTATTTATCTCAACAATAACAACAACATTAGACCTCTAGGATTTAGGATCTCAACAACAACATTAATATAACATTAATTTCACGTACAAGATATGTGAAGAATAAGTCAAAGAAATGATTTCGGTCATTCCTTCTTGCAAGTATCAAACGAAAATCCTAAACATATATCATCTTTGTATTTCCTTGTTTTTTACGAGTTGAAGAAAATATGTATATGGAGTTATGATATGATGGTGAATGAGTTAAGTATGCTAATTGTTTAGAGCTCTCGTTGCTAATGGAGATGATACATTTTATTAGGGTTATAGTTGTGTTGCTTTAGGAAAGTGAAACTTAAGATACCTATATATATATATATATATATATATATATATATATATATATATATATATATATATATATATATATATATATATATATATATATATATATATATATATATATATATATATATATATATATATATATATATATATATATTATATATATATATATATATATATATATATATATATATATATATATATATATATATATATATATATATACCTATATACATATATATACATATATATATACATATATATACCTATATATATATATATATACCTATATATACATATATATACCTATATATATATATATATATATACATATATATATATATATATATATATATATATATATATATATATATAATATATATATATATATATATATATATATAATATATTATATATATATATATATATATATATATATATATATATATATATATACATATACATACATATATATATATATATACATATACATACATATATATATACATATACATATATATATATATATATATATATACATATACATATATATATATATATATATATATATATATATATATATATATATATATATATATATATATATATATATATGAGTAATCCATTTTACCACAGTTGAAAATTCTCAACTGATTTAGAAGAAGTTAGTTAGAGTTAGTTAGTAGTAGTTAAAAGTAAGTTAAAATCTGTTATACTCACTCTAAAGTTAGTTAGAAGGATGATTTATATTCTAAGCAACTAGCACAACAACCTCTTGTATATAAGCTACACTAATTGTTAATTAATGCATGATGACTCATTCTCTATTTTCATTATGCAATCTTCTCCTTATTCTTCATGATCAACAACATGAATTCATATGAGTTTCCATATCATAAATGGTATCATTCACTTTTGATCCTCGATTTTCATATTGATTCATCTTCTTTGTTTTCCTTCATTTGGTTTCAATTTTCTTATGCAAATCTCCTCTTTGATCTTATTCTACCATGCCACCACATGTTGCTTAAGTTTCTCAAAGAATCACCAATGGCGATGTTTAGTATGTGTACTACGTTCACCCTAGTGAAGATCCTAATACTATTAGTATTACACCATAATTAAATCGTTCCAATTACATTTCTTAGTCAAGATCAATGTAACATGCTCTTGGAACCAAAAGCAAGCTCGCCTTCATTGATGGTTCCATTCCAGATATGAAAGATCTAAGTCAAATTGCATGGGAATTATGTAACTTCTTAGTGAACTCATGGATTTTAAACTCAGTTAATGCTATGATTGCTTAAGCAATTATATTCTTGGAGAACTCTCTTGATGTATAGAATGATCTCAAGGATCATTTTTCTAAAATTGCTCATATCCGTGTTTCCAATCTTCGAGTTAAGATTAATACTTTCAAGTAATGATCCAAATTTGTTCTTGATTACTTCACATAAATGCGACACTTGTGGGAGGAGTTAAAATCTCACAAAAAAATTCTAACATGTACTTGCATTCATCTACGCATATGTGAAGCAATGTGCCTCTCACATGATTTTCTCCTCAAAGATCAGATTATTCAGTTTTTCAAAGGTTTGAATGATAAGTTTTCAGTGATTAAAACTCAAGTCTTGTTAATAGATCATCTACCATCTATAAAAAAAAGTTACTCTATGGTAATTCAAGAAGAAAGCAACAATGTGTCTTTGCTTTCAAATCTCGAGCCTACTGTTGTTCTTGAATAGGCCAATACTTTGATTAATTCCTATGATTCAAGGAAATTTCCTAGTAAATTCTCTAGTGGATTTCAAAACTCCAAGAAATATGGAAGCATGTGCACTTACTGCAGTAGACCATGTCATGCCATATATGTCTATTATCGCAAGCATGGATTCCCTCCAAATTATAACAAGAAACATGTATATACTAATGCATCCAATGCTTCCAATGGTGATGTACAACCTGTGATTCACAATGGTGAAGAAGGTGCGGAAAGCAACCAAGCTTCTAGTATCACTCAAGGACAACATTCTTAACTGATTTGTTTGTTACAACAAACAAACTTGATGCCTCATACACCAAATCTCACTCCTAATCCAAGTTCCAACCACATTTCTACTTCATCTCCTCATTTTGGTTCTACATCAAATGAGAATTCAGGTAATTCAAAAATATCCACAATATCATTTTTCTTTCATATTAAACCTACCTTTTGGAACATTGACTAAGGTGTCAATGATCATGTTTGGTATTCTCTACATTGGTTCAGTTCTTACAAAAAAATTCCACCTAACTAATGGATCTATTGTTGTTGCTAAACATCTAGACATGATCCGTTTTCACCTTAATTATATCTCACCAATGCCCTTTATACTCCCGATTTTTCCTTAATTTTACTATCAGTTTCAAGACTATGTAAATCTATTAATTATGTATTTCAATTTTCTGATAACAAATGTCTTATTCAGGATGTGCTATCCTAGAAGAGGATTAGTTTGGCTGGTCAATCTTAAGGCTTGTACAAACTATTGATTGGTGATGGTTCCCTTGATGAAGATGTTTTTCAACTATGTTAATTCTCTATTTTTATGATTGACATTAATTTTGATAAAAACTAATTTGACAACAACATGTTAAAAAGGATGTTCTAAATTTTCAGTGAGAACACGTTGGACATGATGTCCTATCCGGTTTATCCGACATCTTGTTAGTTACAACTGTTCACTTGGATTCATTTTGTTATTAACAGATCCTGAATATTCTGGGAATATTAGGAAATTTTATATGGCATCCAAGTCTGAAGAATCAAAGAGTTTATTTGTATTTGGGAGTTTAAAATTGCTTCTTTAAATGTTGAGACATTTTAGGAAACATATGATTAAAGTTCTATAATTATTCAGATGTTTCTCTAGATTTTTAGTAGTTAATTCACTGTGTTTTTAAAGCCCAAATCCAATCAATTCAAGGTTATAAAAATAAGACTCGAACCCAAATTCAAGTGTGGAACTGAAGTTTATTTTGTAGCATTGTAAAATGTGATTTTGAGGGTTCTTGTGTGTTGATTGAACACTGAGTCTTAGTGAATGTATTAGGATTGTTTTATTAATTATGAGCCTTTCTAATATCACTTTGATAGAAGAGTAGGATTGTCTCTTATTGAGTTGTAAGTTTTGTCAATCACCCTTAAGCTTCTAAGTATTGAGTGATTGTGTGTTTTTGAAGTTTGTCTTATAAAGTCTTTTGAATTGTGTTCTTGTCACTGTTTTGTGACCGTAAGGGAAGTGAGAAGGGTATCATACCTCGGTGAGTCTTAGGTAGAATTAAGCACGGGTAGTGATTAAGTGGGAAGTTGTAAATGGAGGATTTTAGCTTCGAATTGATACTATTATAGTTGAATTTCTCCCTGGCTTGGTAGCTCCCAGAGTAAGTGTTGTTGTACACCGAACTGGGTTAACAATTTTGTCTGTTCCCTTATTTTCTGCACTGTTTAAATTGTTATATTTTATCATTGTGTTTATGTTCAGAGATCAATTGAAGCTACTCGGAAATAAAACAAATAACTTCGGATGGAACAAACAGAGTTGACACCTAACTTTATTTATCCCAAAAAACTATAGTGAAACAAAAATTTAGAGAAAACCTTTAATATTGGGAAAAGAACATGGTCTCGCAACCAAATCACAGGTAAGGGAGTCGATTATGCAAGAGAAACGTATTAGCACCACTCACGTCCATGGTACTTCACGGGATCCACTCTTGTTATTCTAGTCAATGGATGGGTATATCTAAAACTTACTTGCTAAAGAGAAATGCATGCATAAATTCATTGGGAAAAAGAAAAGGTTTTTATTATTGCGTTCACCTGAGAATTGAAACTCCATGCCTACATATCCACAAGGGGATCAGAACACCGTAGTTTTTCTTTAAAATGGTTTTGTTTGTTGTGTGTTTTTTTTCTGGATGATGTTTAATTCACATTCTAATAGTTAATGTTGTCACTCGATCGTTGGAGACTACGCATCATTGTTTCATGTAGAATGGAGTTAACATATCATTTGTGAAAAATGTTTTAAAGTGAAAAAAAAGGCCCTAAGGCAAAATGATTTGGATTTGGTTGGTGTTTTTGTTAGGAAGAAGGTGCTAAGTAGACCCTCATCCAAGGAGACACCTATCACCCTCACACCTTTAATTTTGAAAGGGTTTTGAATATTGTTAAGTGTTTTGAGATTTTTGATAAAATGCTTTAGTCTTAATGATGCAATGCAAAAGGAAAAGAAAAGTCTAATGGGGAACTTATGATATTAATATTGTCATGCAAAGATTGATCCTATAGTTGAGATTGTGGGGGAATCTAACCTAATTTTATCATGCAATGTTTGACTTAGGGTATAGATTATGGGGGATACCTATCCAAATGTTGTCATGCTTGGATTGAAATCCTAATGTCTATCTAGATTCAAGTTTCATCAAGGATTTAATATGAACCAAGTAAGCTTAAGGGAACATGTTATTCACACGAGAAATGAGCACACAAGTGGATGAGAATCAAAGAGTTTTATTTGGAAAAAGATTTATAACAAAAGAGTGAAAGTTGAAAGCATGTTTTTGATGTTTTATGGTTTATGCTTCAAATTAGTTTATGAAGGAAATATGTTTTAAAAGTGAGACAAGATTGTGAAAACATGAATGAGTTTAATGTTTGAAACAATGTATGCATCACAATCAAGATGAAAGTCATGGAGAATAGTATTGACTTTTAAAATATGTTTCATGGTTAGTTTTGGATTTGAGTGAGAAAACCCTAAAATAAACTTAAGCTATCATGAAATTCTTAATCAAGAGTCAAGAGATCAAGTGAGAATCAAAATCTATCATGGTAAGATCAAGCCTTGTGAGGAAAAAAATTGGAAAATCAATCAAAAGATCATGGAAAGTCCTTTAAAAAACCTAAAAAGTTCTAGATTTTATTTGATTAGAAAATGATCAAATAAATGCCATTTTTATTATTTTTTTAGTATTCATAAAATAAGGGTTATCAATTAGAAATGTGCAAAAAAATCAGCTTGAAATAAGTTAATTTGCTTGATTAAATAATTAAATGAAAATGGTGAAAAAATTAAAATAAGTGATAAAAAATAGAACAGGGCCTGAAGGTGTTGAACCTGCGCACTCCCTCTCAATGGTTAAAAGACTAACCACTAGGCCGTGCGCCCAATGGTGACAAAAAAATGTACACACACAAATATATTTGAAAATAAGTGTCTGAACATGTTAAAAAAATAAAACCAAAAGGTTTGGAGTGAGGGGGATTTGAACCCCAAACCTAAGAGTGACAAGCGCGTGCTCTTACCACTGGGGTGGTGATACATCTGTTGGTTTAAACACCAAAAATTAAATTTATTATAAACTAAATTTTTTTAAAATGAAAAATGGCGCCTATGTCCATCTTCTTCTTCCCCAAGACAACAACAATAAAACCCCCATTTTTAAATTTCTAAATTATTCAATTCTCAACCATTTTTAAAGGAATGCAATGGTATAAGTTTTAGAAGCTATAAATCAAAGATGAATGTAAATTTTTCCCGTACCAAATAAACCCTAAAAATTTTCAGAGACACGATTCTCACCCCATAGACAAAATCAATGAAAACTAATTATATGGTTAGCTTCAGGACATTGATATCTAGATTTTTTTTCTTTTGTATGTATGCGTTAAATATACATGAGTAAGATGTTCAAAGTTTTATTTTTTTACCAAGTTAGAAAAATTACAACGCTTCTTTGAGAAGCTCCAAGTGCAAACAAATTATATGTTTAACTTCTTCGGACCTCCCTGAGTGTATTCCGATTAGTAGAATACCTTGTAGCTTTCTCAATTGTTCTGACCAAATCCAAGTGCATATGAATATGGACACTGGTTGGAGGGGGTGTTTGGCTTGCTTCAATTATGAACTAGTGCATACAGTAGTGTTTCTAAGCTGTGAATTGGTAATTTATGCAGTGAAGGAGGGCCTCTATTTATAGGAAAATTTTGAAGTAATCAGAAGGTTTAGTTTAGAAGTTGTGGTGTTAAGGTTAGGTTGAAATGGAACTTTGAAGTTTCTAGCGAAATCATGGTTCTATGGAATGGTACGACTCCTCTAGGGTGGTTGATATATTTTAGAGTGGTTTCTTATGATGTTATCATTGTGTTTGTGCAGAGACAACAATTTAGAGGCTCAAGGAGAGTTGACATTATGTATAAAGCATGTTTTACTAGAATGGAAGTGCGACCTTTCTCCCTTAAATGGCAAGTAAACTTGGATAAAGCTTGAATCAGTTGGATAATAGCCAAAAAGAGTGTTTAATTTTCTGATTATGGAGATATTTAGGAGTTTAGATGCCTGCAAAGTAAGATTGTGTAGCATGGTTATGAGATTTGGTCTTGAGTTCTTCATAAAAATGACTTGTAATTCAAGATTGAAATGCCAACTTCATCTCTTCGATTCTCCTTGCTCAAGCATGATAAAATTATGCTCTTGGACATTTTGGAAAACTTAGAACATGTTCTTCAACTTTCATGTTGACCACTTTGGCTGAATCAATTGGGAACTTGTGAAAAATGGCCATAAAGTCGGTCATTTTTTAGGGTAAATTCACTTAAAAAATTTCTTTGTTTTTAGATTTTGAGGTCATGACTTTATGGACTCATATCTCTCAATCTATGCATATTTTTAAGATCGGGCCATGATGTAAAAGTTGTAAAACTCATCATTCTCTTTAATTTGAGCATTGGAGCATGAAAAATGATGACTTGATGAGGAAGTTATGGTCTTGCAAAGTATGGCATTTGGTCATGAAATTTCACAATATTTAGTGATATTTTCAAATCCAAATTTGTGAATTTTGATTCTTTATCTTGATTCCTTTGAAAGTCAAAGTTTGACAATGCAATTGACTTTCCTTAGATGAACCCTAAATCTTCTATAATCAATGGAATTATGTGAGCATGATTCAATTGAGATATCTTGAGGATCATGAGATGGTATCATTGATGATAATTTGAGTAGAGATCCCTTAAGACTTAAACCTCAAAACCCTAATACCTGATTTTCTCAAATGAACGCCAAAACCTTAGTTTACTTCAAATCAAATGATGAACCAACGATGAAACCTTAACCACTTGAAGAAACTCTGAAGAAAATGATCATGATGATGTAATCCTTTGAGAGATGAGCCTCTCTTCTTCAAAACCCAAATCTTGAGAGAAATGTGATCACATGCCTCAAGAACAAATGTTATGAATGTTTGTGATACAGATGAATATGAAACATAAGTCAGTTGTGAATAAAATCCATAGGGCAAATTTTGGGGTGCAACAGCTGCCCCTATTTAATCGTCTTAAACCTGAATGTCAGATTGGCTCTCACGTTTTAAACATTCAAGGTATAATAGGATTAAATACTTAAATGAACCATAAAATTTGCAAACCAGGATGAAAGGGAAATGAGGATGACAGAAATCAAACGCCATTTGGTATGAACTTATAAAGCCGGAAGGTATCCTAGATGCCAACTGATGTGAACTTACAAAATGGATGGTATATCAAATGCCATCTGGTATGGACTTAAAAGGTATCTTAGGCACCAACTGATGTGGACTTACAAAACAGACGGAATATCAAATGCCATCTGGTATGGACTTAAAAGGTATCCTAGACGCCAACTAATATGGACTTAAAACACATACGAGATATTAAATGCCATATGGTATGACTTAAAAGGTATCCTAGACGCCAACTGGCGTGGACTTACAAAACAGATGAAATATCAAATGTCATCTGGTATGGACTTCAAAGGTATTCTAGACGCCAACTGATGTGGTCTTAAAAAACCGATGTAATATCAAATTCCATCTAGTATGGACTTAAAAGGTATCCAGATGCCAACTGATGTGGACTTACAAAAAGGACAGAATATCAAATGCCATCTGGTATGGACTTAAAAGGTATCCGAGAAGATAAATGATGCGGACTTACAAAATGGACGAAATATCAAATGTCATATGGTATGGACTTACAAGGTATCCTAGACGCCAACTATTGTGTACTTAGCAAACAGATGGAATATCAAATGCTATCTAGGATGGACTTAAAAGGCAAAAGGGGTATGAGGCATCATGTATGCAAAAGGAAATAAGGGGACCAACTTACAAAAGGTAAGTGGATGATTAGGGTATTTTCACAAGGCAAAAGAACTATATTGATCCCACAGGTCAAAGGTAGGGTATAATTCTCAAGAGTGGCAATTACTACTCCATCCCATATTGTAATACAGTGGGAGAACCGACTTTACTAGTTTTGGATTTTATCGTAATGTTGTGGTTAGCAAAAGTCATCACCGACTTTTCTTTTATCCAATAAAAGAAAGGGTGAAAAGAACAGGAAAGACCTTTCGAGATTATTTTCTAAGTAAGGGGAGTAGGTTATGGAAAGTGAAGGTGTTAGCATCCTTTCCATCCGTAGTTATCTACGCACTCTTAATTGGTAGCTCATTTTGAAATTTCTTTTTAGTTTATGTGTATTTTGAAGATATTTTGAAAAGACGCCTTAGTGCGGCGAACTTTGTAATGTTTCTCATTTCGGCGAGAACGTATACAAAGTGTTTTTTTGTCTTTGAAAATATTTAGAAAAGAGTTTGTGCATGTGTAAAAAAATTGTTTGTTTCTATGATCAAGGAACTACGAGCTATCTACCTACTCGAAAGATTTTTGTTCTTTTCCTCATTTCCTTTAGATAGTGTTATCCTACTATTAGTCAATAGGTATCCCTATCGTTGGATGTTTTGAGGGAAAAGAGAGGGTCATCGTACAGTCATGAAACCAACTCGTAAGATACTTTATTAATTAACATAA
The DNA here is from genome assembly GCA_948472305.1 of Vicia faba. Classification (NCBI taxonomy): domain Eukaryota; kingdom Viridiplantae; phylum Streptophyta; class Magnoliopsida; order Fabales; family Fabaceae; genus Vicia; species Vicia faba. Next base: position 777,533,047 of record OX451741.1, on the reverse strand, counting down.
GGTTTTAAGATCACATACCGAAGAAACATCAAACGGGTCATCGAGGGACTTATGATCTCAAAACCAAAGGGTTACCACTAAAATCTCCGACGTTCGAGAGACGCGACTATTTTATTCCGAAGGCAACAAGTGGAGGTACCTTAGAGGTACGCGTGTGCGAGTGTGTTGTGTTTCAGTTATTTATCTTTAAACATTTAGGTTTTTCTACCGTTTGTTTTCAGATCTTATCATTCACGCCTATTGACATTCATCTAGCAGTTAAGTATATGTACAGAAAATAAAAGTGCAAAAATTTAAACTACATTATTACAATGCTTCGGGATGGGGGGATTACAAACCAAAAATAGGGGAATAAGAAAATGTAAATGTCCTAGATTAAGCTATTACAATCCGTAGGCAATTACATAATATTTTAAAATAAAAATGCGAATAAAATAAATTACTACGCGGAGAAGAGAAAACCCTAAAAACTTCTAAGTGACAAAAAAAGAAATATTTTTCCTTGTTTTGTATTTTTTGATTAAGAAATATTGAAGTTAAATTAATAAATCCATAAGTCTAATTAATTAATTAAAAAAATGATTAATAATAATTAATTTAATTAAAAAAATGAATTCTAATTATTTTTGTGATTTTGATTTTATAAATAAGAAATTAATTAATTTAAAGAGTGAAAAGAAAATGAATTAAGTTAAATAAGACAAAATAAGATAATAAATAAATAAAAGTGATTATGGGCCAGGTTGCAACCAACAATTAGGGGGGTGAGAATCAGTAAAGGTTAGGCCCAACGTCCTAAGCCCAGGCGCTGTAACAAAAGCAACTGGGGGGGGTGCAAGTCAGAAAATGTTCTAGGCCCAATAAGTGAGTCCAGGCGTTTTAAGATAAAATTCAGGGTGCGCAAAGCAAAAAACCAGCCAAGCCCAATTCACGAGGCGCAAATTTGCAAAAAAGAAAATGTTGAAACACAAAAATAACAAAACCTGGGATTTGAACCCAGACCTTAGAGGGGTAATGACTTAGGCACACGTTGCTTACCATTGGGCTATGTTACTCATTCGTTAGTATAATGAAATAAAATCAATATAATATAAAATCTAAGCTAAGGCCAGCTCAGCAAATACGTGTGTTCACTGTGGGCCCCTGTTATTTTGAATGAGCAATCAGGGAGCGGGATTTGAACACGCAAGCCCAGGGAGGGTCAAACCACCACATGTAGTGGTTTACCTCCTTCTTCTCCGGCCAAGCAATATTTCGATATGCAAAAACAAGCAAAATAACGATCCCAGATTCTGGCTACCCCCACCTAATTCGTATGCTACGAATCCAACCATTGTATTTTTTTTATCTGAAACATCCTGTAAGGTGAAAACCAAAGCTCAAAGATTCTTAAACCCTAATAATAGTGTTTTTCTATCCCTGCGTCCAACCTCAAAAGTAATACGTCAAATATTTTCTAAACAATCATATTAAGTGATCTATGTAAACAAAATGAGTTGGCAACGCATAAATTCAGAGATTCGATTGAGAAAAGTTTTACCAATCGGTGAGATGGAGATATCGTGTTCTGACTTGTCTCAGGCTCGTATGAGGGCTGGAAGTGATTCCTTGGACTCTCAGGTAATGATTTATGCCCTTAGTTTGGACTGATGATGGCTTGAAATACAGCTACAAAATTTTGACAATTTTGGATATTTTGCAAGTTTTGTAGAGTTCTCTAGCAGTCTGTGCTCGTGTCCTCTTGCTTTCATTCTTGATCTTTATATAGAGGGAGGAAGGAGGTAAACAAATATGGAAGAGAATAAGCACATTAACCATGGCATTAAACAAGAAAATCTCATTTTGAAAAAATGCCAATATCATATGATTCTTGCCATTTTCGAATTTTGCATGAACCTAGACACTTTCTATGTATCTTGAATGAATTTGGGCTTCATATAATCCAGCCCATAAGCCTTTCATGCTTAGCCCATTAGTTTTTTTTCTCTTTATGTGATCTAATTCATATTTAAATGGATAAATATTCAAATAAATAGAAATAAAAATAACATTAGTGCATGGTTAGGTTTAGAAGTCCTTGGGCATGTCATAAACATTTTCGAACCCTAAAAGTTAGGTCCACTAACCTAGAAATGCAATTTTGCTCAAAGTTAACTTCATGCATTTTCATAAATTTTCCTAACTTGTGCAAACCATAACTTGCTCAATTTTTATCTTTTGAAGATGATCTTTGACTTTTTGGAAAGCAAAATATGTCCACTACAATATCTATGTTGACCGTGTTTGCTTTTGAAGGCATTATCTTGATGTAAGTTGTCTTGACAAAAAGTGTCTTTTGTTGACTTTTGAAAATGACCTATAATGTATGGGATCATATCTTTCAAATGAAGCATTTTTTGGACTTGAGGACAAAAGAAAAGTTGTAGGGAATTGATTTTATTCAAAATGGGCCTTGGTTGGGGAAAAGTTGATGAAGTATGCGAAAGTTATGCTTGGTCAAAGTTCAGTTGACTTCTCCTAAGGAAACCCTAATTTGACAAATCTTGACTTTTGATGATTTGAGGACTTTCCTTGGGGAATCAGGATCAACCCTTGATTAAATGATGAATATCACCTATAAATGTTGATGTTGACCAAATATCTCGAAGTGTGAATGCATGTTGACTACAGTTGCCTTTTTGACCAATACAGTTGATTTACAAACATTTGAACCATTGATTGAGCAAATTTGTGATGTGGGGCTTGAAACTTGGCATGAAGCTTTTTGAGGACCTAAGAAGAAACATGAAAGCCACTTGAGACCTTTTCAAACCAAATTTCCTTGAGAAACTCCAAACCCTAGTTATAGGCCTTTTGTCTAGGAGGAGCACCTTGACTAATCAAACCTTGAGTGCCTTGACTATATCAAGAGCTTTGAAAGAATGCCTTGAGGAAAATGAGAGGGAAAATTTTTGGGTACAACAACTGCTCCTTTTAATCTTCTTAAACTGTAAGAGTTAGATTGGCTTGTCTGTCGTTCGTGACTCGAAGGTAGAAGATGATTGAACACTTAAGTGCCCATAAATTTGCACTCTCCTGGGCAAGAGGTAAACAAATCAGGAAAAATCATTGATCGATTTAAACTAAACTAGTAGAGGTATTGAATTGTCTGTAACTGGAGACGAATAAGAAAAATCTTAGGATCGATTTAACTGAACCAGAGAAAGAATTTTACCGGGAGATGAATCAAGATAAATCATTGATTTATTTAAACTGAACCAGTAGAGGTCTTGAATTATCTTTAACTAGAGACGAATCAGAAAAATCTTAGGATCAATTTAATTGAACCAGAGAAAGAGTCTATCGGAAAACGAATTAGGATAAATCATTGATCGATTTAAACTGAACCAGCAGAGGTCTTGAATCATCTTTAACTGGAGACGAATCCGAAAAATCTTAGGGTAGATTTAACTGAACCAGAGAAAGAAGTCTATCAGGAGATGAATCAATATAAATCATTGATTGATTTAAACTGGACCAGAAGAGGTCTTGAACTATCTTTAACTGGAGGCGAATTAGAAAAATCTTAGGGTCGATTTAACTGAACTAGAGAAAGAAGTCTACCTGGAGATGAATCAGGATAAATTATTGATTGATTTAAACTGAACCAGCAGAGGTCTTGAATTATCTTTAACTGGAGACAAATCAGAAAAATCTTAGGTTCGATTTAACTGAACTAGAGAAAGAAATCTTTCGGGAAACAAATCAGAATAAATCGTCGGTCGATTTAAACTAAACCAGCAGATGTCTGTTTGAAAATGACCTTATGAGGAAAATGCTGAAACATCTCTTCAACAAATGTAACTTTCGAGAAGACTGTCAAGTCATATAAGTGGTTAATGATATTCGTCTGTCAATTGATCTTTCCTGAAAAGGTAAAGAGTCAGTTGTCTGTAATGTCATGATGTATGAAATGCATTGCGTAATTATGTTATCAAAATAAATGAGATTGTGCTATATGTGTTTCGTATGCATATGCTATGACACTTGGTAAATGATGTATGAATGTGACATGTTTTTGAAGTGCATTCGTAAATTCGAGCAGGATTTTTGTCTGCGGAAAATAAATCCCTGACTGTCATTGAGGATGAAGAGTATGTGTATCTTTGATCTTCTGGAGATTATTTCCGCTGGGGATTCATGTTTTCTTATTTGAGGAAAATCCGCTGGGGAACACAGATTTCTGCTTTCTAAGGAAACTCTGCTGGAGGGTGTTAATTTCTGCTTGGCGAAGAAGAGTTTAAAACTTTGGTTGTTCATTACCCTACTGGGGAGTTTATACCCTGATTGGGGATAAAAGAGATGAATATTCCTTTCGACTTTCCTAGGGAGGATAATGTTTACTGGAATCTGATTAGATTTTAGATTCAGTATCAACTCTCTGGGGATAGTGATGGCTTCACTGGGGAAGGGAGTTTTTGTTGGTTACTTATGGCCATCTGAGAAAAAGACTCAATCTGGGGAGATTGGGCCTCATTGGGGAATTAAACCTTGTTGGGGAAATAAACCTTGTTGGGGAAGTAAACCATTTTGGGGAAATAAACCCTGCTAACGAAAGTCTGGACTCCACTGGGAAGTAAACTTTGTTGATGGGAACGAGCTCTGCTGGAGAGAAGTAATTTGCAGGGGCTTTTACAGTTTGAAAAATCAGTCGGGGAGAATAATTCCCATAAACTGTAATAATTGGGATCCTGTAATGTTACTGGGAGAAAGTCTACACTCCTTTATCTGCCAGGGTGATCTGCTGGGAATATTTTGGGGAATGTATATACTTGCGAAGATCACCATGTAAGGATAATCTCATGGAAGTTTCTATGTGGGGATTAATGGGTGGCTTGGACGTCATCCCAACTCCTATAGTCTTGAGTAACTTGTCATTCCTGTTTCTTATGCATATATCTGTTAACAGTCAATTGTATTCATATGCATATGCTCGTTCAATTTTAGTTATTGGACATTTTTCAAACAAAACAGAAAATGTAAAAATAGAATTTAGCTTTGGAATTGTTTTTTTATTGATAGTTTTCCCATAAACAGGATATTTTGTACAAAGAGACGGAAATTCTAGTAAGAGGAAGTCGTCGAAGAAAATATTTACAAAGTGAAAACATATAGCTATATGGGAATAATCTCGTCAAGTTCCAACTCTATTATTGCCATAATGTCTTCGAACATCTCATCCCTTGCTGTCGGAAGAAGGTGATTGGACTGATCTGTACCGTTTGAAATTTTGGTGTTCGTATAAAGCTTGTAGTGAGTGATCCAATGGGACCTAGTCGTACGCTTTTATCCCTAACTTTTTCCTGGACCGCCCTTTTAGGTTTTCAGTCCACCAGGATACCATTTTTGCCCAAGCCGCCTTTTCAGGTTTTTGACTTGTCGGGTGTACAATCTTTTAATGTATGTCCCTGATTTTTTCCCGAACCCTTTTGTTTCGTCGGGATGCCCTTATTTTTGCCTAGTCCAGTCAACCTAGCGGGTCATTTTCACACGTAGTATCTTTTGACTATGTCTGCATTCACAGGGTGCGGGAAATCCTCATTGTCCATAGTGGTCAATATCATAGCACTGCCAGAGAATATTTTCTTGATTACAAATGGCCCTTCGTATGTGGGAGTCCATTTTCCCCTGGGATCACCCTGTGGTAGAATGATGCGCTTTATTACCAAGTCACCAGCCTGATATACCTGATGCTTGATCTTTTGTGGAATGCCTTGATCACGCATTTCTGATACATATGACTGTGACAGACAACTGCAAGCCTTTACTCGTCAATTAGGTTTATCTAATCCAACCTGTTCTGAATCCATTCATCTTCGTCCAAGTCTGCATCTTTCATGATTCTCAGAGAGGGAATCTACACCTCAACAGGTAGGACAACTTCCATACCATAAACCAAAGAAAATGGTGTTTCCCCAGTTGATGTTCTAGCTGAGGTGCGGTAGCCATGAATAGAAAATGGTAACATCTCATTCCAATCTTTATATGTCACAACCATCTTATGTATGATCTTCTTTATATTCTTATTGGTGGCTTCCACTGTGCCATTCATCTTAGGTCGATACAAAGAAGAGTTATGATGCTTGATCTTGAATTGCATGCAGAGCTCAATGATCATCGTATTGTTGAGATTGGTACCATAGTCTATGATAATCCTTTCAGGGATGCCATACCAGAAGATCAGGTTGTGTTTGATGAACCGGGCAACAACATTTTTGGTGACAGAGGCGAACAAGGCTGCTTCAACCCACTTTGTAAAGTAATCAATGGCGACGAGGAAGAAATGGTGTCCATTAGAGGCCATAGGATTGATTTCTCCAATCATATCAATGCCTCACATTGCAAATGACCAAGGCGCAGTCCTGACATTCAATGGTACATAAGGCACATAAACTTTATCAGTGCAGATTTGGCACTTATGACAAGTTCTTGAGTGGTGGTGACAATCAGTTTCCATGGTCGACCAATAGTAACTAGCTCTTAAGATCTTTTTAACTATAGTGTGTCTATTAGCATGAGTACCAAAGACACCCTCGTGCATGTCTTGCATAATTTCTTCTGCTTATTTCTTGTCCACACAACGAAGCATGGTTGAATCATGATTGCGCTTGTATAGAATTCCATTGCTCAAGAAGAATTTGGCCAAGAACCTTCGTAGGAACTTCTTGTCATTGATAGATGCCCCTCCAGGGTATTCCTGAGTTTCTAGGTACTTGTTGACTTCATGAAACCAAGGTTTTTCATCTACTCCATCAGTATTAATTCCATAGCAGTGTGCGGGTTTGTCGAATCTCTCAATGGTAATTTTGGGAGCCTCATTATCCCATCTGACCTTGAACATAAATGACATGGTAGCCAGAGCATCCGCCAACTGATTCGCTTCTCTTGGTATGTGTTCAAAGGTAATCTCTTCAAAATACGGGATCATGGTTAGTACTTGCTCTTTATAAGGAATGAGATTCGGGTGTTTCGTATCCCAATCTCCTTTAACCTGACTGATTACCAAAGCTAAATACCCATACACGCTTAAGAATTTGATTCTTAGGTCAATATCAGCCCTAAGACCCATGATACAAGCTTCATATTCGATCATGTTATTGGTACAGTCGAAGCAAAGTCTGGCAATAAAATGTGTATGGAAACCTTCGGGGGAAATGATCAAAGCACCAATTTCATTGCTAAGAGCGTTGGAAGCTCCATCAAAAACCATAGTCCACCAGGATCCTTGTGCAGGTCCTTCATACGGTCCAAGTTTTTCATAATCTATTACTTGCATAATATTCTCGTCTGAGAATTCAAAATTCATAGACTGATAGTCATCCACAGCCTGATACGCCAAATGGTCAGCCAATACACTTCCTTTGATGGCCTTTTGAGTTATTTATTGGATGTCATATTCTGTTAAGGCCATTTGCCATCGGGCTACTCTTATGGAGAGAGCTGGTTTCTCGAATATGTATTTGATAGGGTCCATCTTAGAGATCAACAATGTGGTATGGGTCAACATATACTGTCTTAGTCGGCGAGAAGCCTATGCCAAAGCGCATCAAGTCTTCTCAAGCAGTGAATATCTTGTTTCACAGTCGGTAATTTTTTTGCTAAGGTAGTATATTGCATGCTCTTTTCGACCAGACTCGTCATGCTGCCCCAATACACACCCCATTGAGTTCTCTAGCACTGTTAAGTACATGATCAGAGGTCTTCCTTTAACTGGTGGCATCAGAATTGGAGGTTTTTGTAGATACTCCTTAATCTTGTCAAAAGCTATCTGAAAGTAACCATTCCATTTTACTACTTGATCTTTCTTCGGCAGCTTGAAGATGGGCTCACAAGTAGCAGTCAAATGCAAAATAAAACGGGAAATGTAGTTCAATCGTCCAAAGAAACATATGACTTCCTTTTAAGTACGAGGAGCAGGCATCTCTTAAATATCTTTGACCTTCACAGGGTCAACCTCAATAGCTTTGTTGCTGACGACGAAACCCATTAGTTTTCCGAATCTCACCCCAAAGGTGCACTTGTTTGGGTTCAACCTCAGTTTGTACTTTTTTAGTCTCTCAAACAATTTGTGCAAATGATCAAGATGTTCTTCCTCAGTCTTTGATCTGGCTATCATGTCTTCAATTTAGACCTATATCTCGTGATGGATCATATCATGAAATAAAGCTACCATGGCACGCTGATAAGTTTCCCCAACGTTCTTCAACCGAAAAGGCATGACCTTGTAACAGAAAGTGCCCCACTGTGTGACGAAGGTAGTCTTTTCCATGTCTTCAGGTGCCATCTTGATCTTATTGTAACCCAAGAAACATCCATAAAGGAGAATACCTTGTGTTGAGCGGTGTTGTCGACCAAAACATCAATATGTAGCTGTGGGAATTCGTATTTGGGGCTTGCCCTGTTCAGATCCCTGTAGTCTATGCACATACGCACTTTGTTGTCTTTCTTTGGCACCGGAACAACATTACCAACCCATTGAGGATGTGATGTTATTTCCAAGAACCATGCGTCGAACTGTTTCATAACCTCAGCCTTGATCTTTTGTGACATTTCAGGATGCATGCGACGAACCATCTATTTTATCAAAGCACAACCCTCTCTCATTAGTAGACGGTGAACCACAATATCAGCATCGAGCTCCGACATGTCTTCATACGACCAAGCGAAGATTTCAACATATTCATGCAACATCTGGGTTAACCTGCTCTTGACATTGCTCTTTAAACCAGCACCTATCTTGACTTCTTTCTTATCTGTCTCAGTACCCAAGTTCACCACCTCAACTGGCTCTTAATAGGGTTGGATAGTCTTCTCTTCCTGTATCAAAAGTCTGACAAGTTATTCAGGTATTTCACAATCTTCCTCACCTTCATCTTCACCTTGGTAGATCGAACTTTCGAAGTCATATGAAGCAATAGCATAATTGTTATCAACGAGATCTAGAGTGGATGAGGATCTGCAATGTAGTGTGTGGGTGTGTGTGAGAATACATAGCTATTTTTGAAAAAAAAATGCAATAAGATAAAAAGAAAGACAAGGATCACAAATTTTTAATGTAAAACGTCCAATGTTTTTATTGAATGAGAAAATGTTTATGAATTAATTAACCCTTAACAAATGAACCATTGTGCCCTGGATAAGACACACGGTTTTAAAGTCATTATTCAAATTTTACATAACCAAAACTTTCAAAGTAATAAACAAAAATATAGACATTACTACTGGATGAAAGAGATAGGGAACACGTCTTCCGCCTTCCAATTGTCTAGTCCATTACCAATAGTAGGGAAGATCCAGCTGTTGCTCTATAGCATCACCGTTTGCGTCCTCTATAGCATTGACCCCGTTGTTGCTGATGTGGAAAGGGGGTCTCCTAGCGCGAGCCCGACGAACATCCTTCTGACCTTCTGCAGTAAATCCCAGACCCAACTTATTAGACTTTAAAGAAATATCCAGAAGCTGACCCTAAATTGTACTACCACCTTCTTCAATATTGGCCTTAGCATCTTTTAAGGAGGTCATCTTGTATGGAGTTTTGGTGCACTACGGAATGGCTACAACATCTTCAACAGAAGCAAGAGATATTATTTCAAAGGTTTGACAGGGAGTTTCAACAAATTCTCCATCCAGCTCGACATATCTGAATGAGTTGAGGTGGCTGACCATATATTCCTCCTCTCCACAAATAGTAATAACTTTCCCTTTTATCAGATATTTTAGCTTCTGGTGCAGGGTGAAAGTGATAACACCTGCCCGATGGATCCAATGGCGTCCCAATAAGCAAGAGTAAGTCAGCCAGATGTCCATGACATAGAATGTGGACTCAAAAATTTGTGAACCCACCTTGACAGGAAGGTCCACCTCTCTATGCACCATTCTCTTTGATTTGTCAAAAGCTCGAACTATGATATTGCTGGGCTTCAGCACCAGCCCTTCACAATCTAAATGACCGAGAGCGCATTTTGGAAAAAAATTCAGAGACGACCCTGTGTCAATCAATACATGGGCCAATGTAGTGCCCCTGCACTCGATGGAGACGTACATGTCCCTATTGTGACTCCTCCCTTCCGGAGTCAAGTCAGCATCGGAGAAACCCAAACCATTGTCAGTTGTTAGACTAGCCACATAGATTCCAAGCTGGTTTTCCAAAATCTCCTGCGGTACATGAGAAGTATTTAGGAATTTCACTAAAGCCTTCGCATGGGCCTCTGAACACATCAATAGTGATAACATAGATATTTTGGATGGGGTCTGTCCCAACTGTTCGACAATTTAATAATCACTTCGGCAGATAATTTTCAACACTTCTTCTAAATCTTGTCCTGAAATATCTTTGACAGGGGCCTCTTTTGGTTCCTCCATTTGGATAGGCTCTATTGCTGGCTCTTTACCCCAAGCCCCAGCAGTCATCTTGGAAATTGTAATTTGAGAAGGTGGAGAGATTTCAGGTGAGAAAACTCTTCCACTTCTTGTAATCTTGCTGGTCCCTGCAATATTGACAATACTGGGATCAAATCCTTCATTCTCTTCATCAGACAACTCTTATTTGACGCCATGATAGTAAACATCAGACCCATAGTACCATGGAATCGCTTTCTCTGAGGAGTACGGGATAGGACCAGGTGTTGTAATGACCAGCAGAGCATTTTTCTGATTGGTAGTAATCCTTATAGGACCTATGGAAGGGATCCTAAAAGGAGTACCGGAGATGACAAATAGATCTTGACAGAAATTGTTGGTGGACGGAATTTTTTCAATAAGAATAATGTGTTCATTCATCAAGATTTGAACACCCTTATTTAGAGACCCACATCCATTGGGTTCAACTGCACAACAATAACAACCTTCAACATAACCTGGAAATAAACCAGCTTGTAGAAAATTCTTCTTTATTGTAGAAAGTGGAGTAACCACGTCATTCACAGAAGTAACATACAAAATATATTCAACAGCATTTACGCCTTTATCATGTTTGGGCATAGGTGCTGTAATTGCATTCGGAGTCTCCGGAGAATCGAAATCAATCTCCTTGTTGTCAATCATATCTTGAATTTTATTCTTCAAGGCCCAACAATCGTTGGTGTCGTGCTCCGGACTGTTGGAGTGGAAGGCACACTTCGCATTTGGATTGTATTTAGGAGATGCCGTGTTGGGATTTTGAGGAGGATCCCGCAGTGTTATGAGTTTAACCTTTAGCAGATGTTATAGAGCTTGAGACAAAGGCATGCCGAGCCTGGTAAACTATCTTCTCGGAACGTCTGGCCTTTGGCAGTTACCCTGCTGTTACTTTTGGGCAGGTGCTGGATTGGTAATCAAAACTGCTCCCACAGATTCATGGCGATTGACCTTGCTACGACTTTTCTGGCCTTAAATAGAGCTAGCTTCCTTTTTACTTGCAAATAGCTTCTTCGCAGCACTAGAAGATGCAACCATCAGGATCTTCCAACTTTTGATGTCGCTTTCAATTCTCTCCCCAGTTAAGATCATCTCTGTAAAGCCAAACGAAGAACTTCCGATTAGAAAATTGAAGAACGGGCTTGTCAGGGTGCCCATAAACATGTCTATGATTTCCCGATCATTCAGAGGAGGTTGAACTCTACCATCTAAATCCCTCAATTTATGCGCATATTCCTTAAATCCTTCTCTTGAGCCCATGGACATATTCTGTAATTGCACTCGGGGCGGCTCCAGGTCAGCGTTGTATTGGTACTGCTTGTATAAAGCAACAACCAAGTCCTCCCAAGTATGAATATTGGTTCCATCCAGATGATAGAACCATTCTAGTTATGTGTTGGCCAAACTCTCTTGGAAGAAATGGACCCATAACTTCCAGTCATGAGTGTGAGGTTGTATCTTCCGTACGTACGACCTCAAGTAGAGCTTAGGACAAGAGACCCCATCGTACTTATCAAAAATAGGTACTTTGAACTTAAGTGGAATGACCACCCCGGGAACCAGACCTAAATCACCAAAATCTAGTCTAGGGACCTTCTGGACTTCCATTGCTTTGAGCTTATCCTCCAACTATTTATATCAGTCATTCGCAGGAGGATATTGTTCATCAGCAAAGTCTTCGTCTTCAGGTGTGTTCTCATAATCCTGCTTTTCTTTTTCATCCTCTTCATTGTTGTCATCCTCTTCAGAGGAGTCATCTTCTACATAGAATGGTTGAGCGGGACCTTTGAATCTCCTCCCCAGATTGAGAACAACGGGCTTCTTGGTCTTCTTTTTCTTAGCAAGGAGTGCCAGCAGATCTTGTTTCCCTTTGGCTAATTTCAGGAGAGTCTCCTGGAATTGAGCATGTTACGTCTGGAGATCCTTCACGGTTTGTTCGAGTGCCATTTTTTCTGCTCAAATAAACAATGAGAAAATGAGAAACATGTACAACAAAACCAGTTATGCGATGATGCATGATATAAAAATGCAATGATTTTAAGGACTTATGGAAATTTAAATTTTTGAACCAAAAGGAAACAAAGATTTTATTAACAAAGTTCAAATTATAGCTGCCTTTTAGGCTTACAGATGAAAATAAAACTCCTAAAATCTAAGAATCAAGTTTCCCATGGGCGCTTCCTCTTTGTACTGATGTATGCATTAAGACTCTTTTCTTCATGCAGTTAATTTGAGAGTTCCAACATTTTCTTCTCGCTAGCATAGAGCTGAAACTCAAAGGTATCTCGTTCTTCCTTCAGCTGAATCTAGGAATTCTGTAACTCTTCAAGATCAGTGGGCATGTTTGGGTGAAGGATAGTGTGAGAGACATATCATGATCACGGGCAGGATAACTGGATGTGGAATTATAAAGTCTTGAGCGCGAGCCTGCACCCATTTGAGATAAGGCTCTAGAGGAATGGAATTCTTCTGCCCCAAGCTCTTACTATCAATCTTGTTCACTATACTCCAAGTATGTATAAACCTCTGACGATAACCTTGAGGATCACTTTCATAATCGAACACAATACCCTTTATTAGTGCATCATGAGGACCATTCCTCTGTGCGTAGCCAAATTGATGTAAAGCCAAAGAGGGGTTGTAAGTGATACTTCTCATAATGCCCAGGAATGGAACATTAGGGAACTCCCCACAGTGTTCAATGATGGTGATATCCTCGTGAGATCGGGAACACCAGTGAATATCCATATGAGAAAGTCACATTATTCTTTGTGCCCACCTCAAACTTTTTTCATTCTTCATTACTGAACGGGGAAGGGGCGAAATAAACCACCTGAATAGAAGAGGCGTATAACACATGAGAGTTCCTCTCTTCTTCATAGTACGAGTGTGAAGATAATGCAAAATATCCACAAGAAAGATAGGGACATGGTTGCAAGCAAGGAAGATCTTGACATCACTCACATCTATGAGTAGGTCTGTATTAGGGAATAGTATCAACCCATAGACTAGAAGGGCCAAAATATCTTCGAAATCCTGTAAACTCATGGCATCCAGAAATAACTGAGCTTTCTCAAACAGAAACTTAGTCAAGAAACCTTTGACTCTGCTTCTAGTTTCCCAGTTAGATATAATATCAGATTGCTTCAGATGTAAGGCTACTGCAATGACTTCTGGCTTTGGAGCTTCCTCTAAACCGATGAAGGGAACCTGATCCAGAATAGGTACTCCCAATAATTGAGAAAACTCCTCCTGGTGGGTACCAATTGATAATCGGGAAATGTGAAGCAATAATATGCAGGGTCAAAGAATTGGAATAGGACACTCATCATATCCTCACCAAGATCTGGAGCAACCAAACTGAGCAATCGACCATGCCTCTTGATAAATGGAGAAGTTTCGGGAATCCCTGAGACCAACTCTTTAAGTTGAGGAGGCACCCTTACGAAGTTGACTCGGATAGTGTTTCTACGAGCGAAAGCCATAGTCTGCAAAATAGAACAAAGATAAATTCCCCTGGTCCTTAAAATGGTTAGTTAATATGAATGTTATGATGCATGATGTCATGTTTGAGCAAATAACCACACACAAGAAAAACACACAAAGCCTTAGGTTTTAGGCTTGGATGGGGTTTGTAGGTAAGTACCCTCTTGAATTTTTAGCTGGATCAACCTGTCCTAAAATAAGTAACTGGGTTCTAAGGAATCTCAATATCATTGATCTTTCTCTCAAGCATTGTTTCAGCTCAAGCATCTAAATTACAACCGAAATATCTCGAGAGTCCGACCTCAATGAGAGTAGCATCGAGTATCAACCAACTTCAGTCTGCACCGAAGCCGGCTATCTCGCTACTTTCTAATGGCTAAGTTGTCATAACTAAGTTTCTACGGTCAGTTAGTGCTTTATAACCCCATGCGGAAGCCCAACATTCTCCCTGACTTACTCAAGGGACACCGATACCAACCTATGAGTCACACTAATGTAGACATCGCTTCAATCGTATCGGTATATGTTGCACAGTCTCCCTAATCTATTGCTACTTACCTAAAAAGTGCCCCAGATCCGGGTATAGGATCTTTAATAATAACCCAAACATAAACCCGAAAGATAAAGCACACAAATCAACAAGGAAAGTATTTTAAATATGATCTAGCTCTAAGGTAACCCCACTTTTAGATAAACTTCCCTAGCAGAGTCACCAGTTTTGTAATACGGAGGGAGAACTGACTTTACTGGTTTTGCGTTTTATCGTAATGTTGTGGTTAGCAAGAGTCGCCACTGACTTTTCTTCTATCCAACAGAGGAAAGGGTGAAAAGAACAGGAAAGACCTTTCGAGATTATTTTCTGAGTAAGAGGGTAGGTTATGGAAAGGGAAGGTGTTAGCACCCTTTCCATCCATAGTTATCTACGGGCTTTTAATTTCTAGCTCATTTTGAAAATGTTTTTTTTGTGTAAGTGTATTTTGAAGATATTTTGAAAAGACGCCTTAGTGCGGCGAACTTTGTAATGTTTCTCGTTTCGGAGAGAACGTATACAAATTGTTTTTTTGTCTTTGAAAATATTTAGAAAAGAGTTTGTGTATGTGTAAAAAAATGTTTGTTTCTATGAGCAAGTAACTACGAGCTATCTACCTACTCGAAAGATTTTTATTATTTTCCTCATTTCCTTTAGATAGTGCTATCCTACTATTAGTCAGTAGGTAGCCCTATCGTTGGATGTTTTGAGGGACAGGCGAGGGTCATCGTACAGTCGCGAAAGCAACTCGTAAGATACTTTAGTAATTACACTATGGTTTTAAGGTCACATACGTAGGAAACGTCGAACGGGTCATCGAGGGACTTATGATCTCTAAACCAAAGGGTTACCACTAAAATCTCCTACGTTCGAGAGACACGATTGTTTTATTCCGAAGGAAACAAGTGAAGGTATCCTAGAGGTGCATGTGTGTTGTGTTTCAGTTATTTCTCTTTAAACATTTAGGTTTTTATACCGTTTGTTTTCAGATCTTATCATGCACGCCTATTAACATTCATCTAACAGTTAAATATATGTACATAAAATAAAAGTGCAAGAATTTAAACTATGATATTACAATTCTTTGGGATGGGGGGGTTACAAACCAAAAATAGGGGAATAAGAAAATGTAAAGGTCCTAGATAAATCTATTACAATCCCTAGGCAATTACATAATATTTGAAAACAAAAATGTGAATAAAATAAATTACTACACGGAGAAGAGAAAACCCTAAAAATTTCTAAGCGACAAAAGAATGAAATATTTTTGGTTGTTTTATATTTTTTGATTAAGAAATATTTAAGCTAAATTAAGAAATCCCTAAGTCTAATTAATTAATTAAAAAATGATTAATAAAAATTTATTTAATTAAAAAAACTAACTCTAATTATTTTTGTGATTTTGATTTTATAAATAAGAAATTAATTAATTTAAAAAAGACAAGAAAATGAATTAATTTAAATAAAATAAAATAAGATAATAAAGAGAAAAAAATGATTATGGGCCAGGTTGCAACCAGCAATCAGGGGGGCGATAATCAGTAATGGTTAGGCCCAACGTCCTAAGCCCAGGCATTGTATCAAAATTAATTGGGGGGGGGGGGTGCAAGTCAGAAAATATTCTAGGCGCAATAACTGAGTCTAGGCGCTGCAAGATAAAAGTCAGGGGTGCACAGAGCAAAAACCAGCCATGCCCAATTCACAAGGCCCAGATCTGCAAAAAAGAAAATGTTGAAACACAAAAATAGCAAAACCTGGGATTCGAACCCAGACCTTAGAGGGATAATGACTTCGGAGCATGCCGCTTGCCGCTGGGCTAAGTTACTTATTCATTAGTATAATGAAATGAAATCAATATAATATAAAATGTAAGTTAAGGCCAGCTCAGCAAAAGAACACATTCACTGTGTTTTGACTTGTCTCAGGCTCGTATGAGGGCTGGAAGTGACTCCTTGGACTCTCATGGAATGATTTATGCCCTTAGTTTGGACCGATAATGGTTGGAAATACAACTACGAATTTTTGACAATTTTGGAATTTTTGCAAGTTTTGTAGAGTTCTCTAGTAGTCGGTGCCCGTGTCCTCTTTCTTACATTCTTTCTCTTTATATAGAGGGAGGAAGGAGGTAAATAAATATGGAAGAGAATAAGCAGATTAACCATGGCATTAAACAAGAAAGTCTCATTTTGAAAAAATTCAAAAATCATATGATTCTTGCCATTTTCAAATTTTGCATGAATCTAGATACTTTCTATGTATCTTGCACGAATTTGGGCTTCATATACTCCAGCCCATAAGCCTTGCATGCTCAGCCATTAGTTTTTTTCTCTTTATGTGATTTAATTCATATTTAAATGAATAAATATTCAAATAAATAGAAATAAAAATCAAAATAGTGCATTGTTAGGTTTAGAGGTCCTTGGGCATGTCATAAACATATTTGAACCCTAAAAGTTAGGTCCACTAACCTAGAAATGCAATTTTGCTCAAAGTTGACTTCATGCATTTTCACAAATTTGCCCAACTTGTGCAAACCATAACCTGCTCAATATTTATCTTTTGAAGATGATCTTGGACTTTTTGAAAACATAAGATATCCTATACAATCTCTATTTTAACCATTTTTGCTTTTGAAGACATTATCTTGATGTAAGTTGTCTTGACAAAAAGTGTCTTTTGTTGACTTTTGAAAATGACCTATAATGTATGGGATCATATCTTTCTAATGAAGCATTTTTTGGACTTGAGAAAAAAAAAGAAATGTTGTAGGGAATTGAATTTTATTCAAAATGGGCTTTGGTTGGGGAAAAGTTGATGAAGTGTGTAAAAGTTATGCTTGGTCAAAGTTTAGTTGACTTCTCCTAAGGAAACCCTAATTTAACAAATCTTGACTTTTGATGATTTGAGGACTTTCTTTGGGGAATCATGATCAACCCTTGATAAAATGATGAATATCACCTCAAAATGTTGATGTTGACCAAAATTATCGAAGTTTGATTGCATGTTGACTATAGTTGACTTTTTGACCAATATAGTTGATTTTCAAACATTTGAACCATTGACTGAGCAAATTTGTGATGTAGGGCTTGAAACATGACATGAAGCTTGTTGAGGACCTAAGAAGAAACATGGAATCCACTTGAGACCTTTGGAAACCAAATTTCTTGAGAAACTCTAAACCCTAGTTATAGGCCTTTAGTATAGGAGGAGCACATTGACTAATAAAACCTTGAGTGCCTTGACTATTTGAAGAGCTTAGAAAGAATGCCTTGAGGAAAATGAGAGGGAAAATTTTGGGGTACAACACATATTATAAACAAATTTCACTTTATAGATTCATTGAATAATTAATGTATATGGTCTATATATAGACCATATAAATTAATTATTGAATGAATTTAAAAAGTGAAATTTGCTTATAATATGGGACGGAGGGAGTATATGAAATGCATAAGAAAAAGTAAGGATTTTCAAATAATTTAGAAGTAATAAAGGTTATACACCGACTTTTATCCGCACTCTAAATGCAAGATATAACACGGGTAAAAATGATCGAGAATCTTTAGGGGGAATGAGAATAAAAACAAGACTCGATTGGGGATAAAAGTCACAACAGACTCTATTGGGGAAATATTCTCAATATAACACTGATGGGGAGTAACACATGAGAATTTTTAATGGGATTCAGCCGTAGCGAGAAATGAGAATACTCAAGAATCTACTAGAGGAGTAAGAGATCAAGACTCTACTAAGGAGACCAAAAGACGCTTGGTACCCGAAAAGTGTGAAGCAAACTATTTAAAGTTAATAGCTCTGAAGAAAGCTTTCTGGGGACATGGAAGGTCAATATCTTTGGATCATGTTCTGCGGGGGAAACCAAATTAACTTATGCTTCTAATGCATGTTTTATTTTTTTATGATGTAATGCTCCACAAGAAATGTAAATGCTACACAATATTTGGTAGATATAATGTAATGATTTACTATATGCAAGAATCGATGAAAGAAAACTTTGTTGGGGAAGGGCGCAAAACTAATTAGGTAACTTTGCTGAGAAGTAAGTTATGATGATTTGATCTTATATAGAGAGTAACAAACTATACTTCCAATAACCACCGACTTGCAACCTCTATTAGGGAACTATAAATTAAATTTCCAACTCTGAGGGGATATGCTAATGAATATTAGACCTTGATCCGCAGAGGATATCAATAACCACTGGTCTTTGATATGTAGGGGAATATTGTAAATCCAAACTTGTGGAGAAGGCTTCTCACCATATTCAAACTATTTGTGAACGACTTCATCTTAGCCTATTGTTGGGAATAGGAAACCTATTCAAAAGAACTTTAGCTTGGGAAGAAACGCTTCTAATAACACCTTGTTGGGGGAGATGAATCTAGAAAACTTTATTGGTAACGACCTTGGTGCTCCAAGTTATTCTTGCTGACGAACCGCATACTGATTATCGTGAGTGAATGGAAGTTACTGTAATGCAAATAAAGGTTTACTCCATACTACATGGTCTATGAAGGAATTTGCCTCAAGAGAACCTCTCGTGCTATAGTGACCTGTAATAGTCTTCCTCCATTTCTTCAAGCTTCGAAATAACCCCTCTGATTGAGGGATCTTTGAAAAATACCACTGGGTAATTGATACTAGGAATGACTCCCTCTGATTTCTTGGCTCTTGAAGAGATTCTCTAGATCTCGGCTTAACTTCCCCAGATCAACTATTTCTTGAATCTCGACTTGATTGCCCCATATTGGCTAATCTTGGCATATCCTTTGTTCAATAAAAACTTCAAACTCCTCCCCCTTCAGGGTAATCACTCTATGAAAGTAACTTCTTATGCTCAATGTAGTTCGTAGGCAACATGCCACTTGTTGTGACCATTTTAAAAAAATGAGTGACTCTTTATTCAACAGAGTATTGAAATGCTTCTCATCTCCTTATGGTAATCAATATTTGAAATACTTTTGCTCATTCCTTCGGGGGTTTGGAGACAATTCCCTTGGGATGATTAAATTCTTCATATGATGCTCACCATGGAAGGTTCCTTGATGTCAAGTACTTTGTTTATACGCAAAGAATGTTTATTATGAGAATGATGATTTTGATGCAAAGCTTATGTTTGTCTTGAAGTTTAAAGATTTATTCTTTATTTTAATTAATTTTTTTGTATGAAAGGTGGGGTTATACCAACTCAAATGTTTTTTTACCAAGTCTCCAAGGAGTGAGTTCACCGTACTCTCATTACAGTATGCTTTTGAAATAACCCATGCTTCCGTTAGGACTTTTAAGGGTTGTATCGTGGCCAAGTTCACGGTTTTCAAAAAAGATTTGAGGCTCAAGGTTTATTTATACCCACCATCTCCTTGATGTTCTCTAGTTCTACATCCAGTTAACTCGATACGAGCACTCATATCTCAAGAGGAGTTCGAGATGGTTGAGGAATTAATGGAGTTTTCTTGGACATGACAGCCATTCATCTTTTGTTCTTGGTGTCTGATCACACGACTTTATGCTTTGCTGAGGTTTTATTTATTTATTTTGTAATCCTTTATTTTCCCTAATTTTTTCCTGGACATATTTTCTCATTTTGAATTTTGCAGTCCAATGGGATGCCCTAATTTTGCCTAAGTCTCCTTCATAGGTTTTGACTTAGCAGGCTTTGATTTTCTTTGATTGAACAAATCTGGTGACCCTGGATCTTTTTACTTGTTGGAAGGGTTGTGATTCCCTCGTTCCTTGGCTGGTGAGGGAAAACCATTATGGATTTGATTTTTCTCGACCTCCTGGTGTGTGGGGATAAAGTGTGGTGATCTTCATATGTCCACTTTTTTTTTGAAATTTGAACGCTCGATCAAATTAAATGAAGACAACCATGTGCCAGGTTAAGATGTGAGGTTTTTTTTTCTGTAAATAAACTACTACTTCAAGGTTCAAAATGGTAGACAAAGGTCTATCATCCTTATATCACCAATGTTTGGGGATTTGAAACAATGCATGTACATCGTCAGCGGGGTTTTATTCAAAAGCACACCATTTGAGATTTGAAGTATTGGGATTTTCATCATCCTTTCTTTAGAGTTATTTGTTTAACAAGATTTATGTATCCAAAGCAAATAATAAATTAAGAGTGGAATTGATGGATTGCTTTAAGAAAAACATATTTAATGCATTAAGATTTTCATTCAAAAATAAACAAGTTTCTACAAGAAAACAAAGCAAAATCAAACAATAAAGATTACACGTGAAGATGAAATAATGAAAAGATAATCAATGTTTAAGAGGCTTGACTCCATATGGACTTATTACTCTATACCACTTCCCGTAGTATTCAATTCATGCACAAATCACCAGCAGTGAATGTGATAGATTTTGAATTAATTAGGTATTGCACGTTTTTCTTCAAAGCTCGACAGTTCTAAATCGAGTGGCAGGTGCCCCTGAATGAAACTCACATCTTGCATCTGTATCGTATCCTAGAGGAAGAGGTGTTAGAGGAGGAATGAATTCTCTTATCTCAACCAAATTATGACGGAGTAAGTGAGAAAGCAATTGATGGTAGGGCATATGAATTGGATACATCATTATTTCAGTTTTTCTTGGTCTTCGTTGTTTCTTCTAAGAGCATTTCTGCTCATACACCTTCCTCTTTTGAGTTGGCTGAGGAATAAGGGGAGACAGAAAGTACAGAGGCTTTGGGACCTAAAGTGTGGAGTATGCCTAAAATGGAACCTGGATAGAAAACAAAATTAACTATTTCTCCTACAGCACTTGGAGTAGGATTTCTTTGCATGGCTTTGGGCGTGAACTCAATTGCCTTTGAATTAATGAGCTTCTGGACTTTTTACTTCAAAATTGTGCAGTTCTCAATGTTATACTCAGGTTCCCCAGAATGGAACTCACACCTAGAATTTGCATTATAATCAGAAGGAAGCTTTATAGAAGGATTCAAAGTGTGGATTTCAATTAACAGTGACTTGAGCAAGTATGCTAGCAATTGAGAATATGGCATTGGTATAGGATAAAACTTCTACTCAGGCTTCTTCTGTCTCTTCTGATATGTTATGCCCCTTGGAATTACTTGGGGAACAGGAACTGTCTACTGACGATGAGGTTCTGGAACCCAAGGTTGTGGACGAGATTCACGAGGTAGTATCTGATCAAAAGGAGATCCTAAAGGATGGGGAGAAAAAAGTTTTTGTTGCAACATCGGGCATAGGATTGTCTTCTTTTCTCAGCACCAACCTTAGAAATTTCGTGACCAAGCTTATTTGAGTCTTAAATTAAGTGCTTTCCTCTCTCAGGAGTTCCTGACCATGGGTCATAGCTTGCATGTCTACCATAAACAACCCTATTTGAATCTTCATCTCAGCCAATTCCTTGCGAAGTTGTTCCATAATTGATCTTGGAGCATGTAGCAGTGAGAAGTCAGGTTGTCATTCTGAAGAGGGAACCAAATATGAGAACTCGACCTGTTTATGCATGTGTGTATGAAATGTATGAATGTATATGTAAATGGTATGTTCAAACAATTTGTATTATAAAACTTGAAGATGTGATTCCTTGGATATGATCGATATCACTGATGATACAAACATAGTAGGATGTTGTGAATGCAAAGGTGTTGCACCCTAAAATTTCCCCTCCCATTTTTACTCAAAACATACTCCTAGAGGTCCTCAATTGCTCAAGGTTGACTAAGGATTGACCAGACAAATCCTCCTCCTAAGACAATGAGCCTCAAATTAGGGTTTCATTCCTCATCAAGATGTTTGAGTTACAAGGGTCCTAAATGGTTTCCATTGCCCTAATATGTTCTCAAGATCATCCATGCCAAGTTTCATGGCTTGCACAAGAAGTTTGCTCAGTCAACTACTCAAATGCCTGAAAATCAACTGTACTAGGTCAAAGGTCAACTAAGATCCACATACAGTCAAACTTCAAGATTTTTGGTCAACATAAACATTTTGAAGTTATATCCATCATTTGATCAAGGGTTGATCATGATTCCTCAAGGAATGCTCCTAATTCATCAAAACTCAAAAGTTGCCAAATTAGGGTTTCTATAGGAAAAGTC
This sequence comes from Vicia faba, assembly GCA_948472305.1. Lineage (NCBI taxonomy): Eukaryota > Viridiplantae > Streptophyta > Magnoliopsida > Fabales > Fabaceae > Vicia > Vicia faba. The sequence continues at coordinate 777,510,509 of OX451741.1, read as the reverse complement.
AACCAAACTTTGACCAGGCATAACTTTCTCATACGTTGTCAGAAATTTCTCATCCAAGTCTCATTTTGAAAATAATCCAATTCCATACAATTTATATTCATCCCTCAAGTTCAAGAAATCCAGTCATGAAAAGATATAAATTCAGACATTATAGGTCCCTTTCAAAAGTCAACAAAAACACCTTTTGGGTCAAAGCTCCTTACATACACATGGAAGATCCAATTGAGATGAAACCAAAAGGTTTGTTTAGAGAACATCCTAAGATTTCTAAAAGTCAAAGAGCACCCTCTTAGGATCAAAATTGAGAGAGATATGCATTGGCAAAGTTGGCCATTTTTGGAAAATTGCACAAAGTCAACAATGCCCAAAATTGTATTTTTTTTCCACATGGGCCTATCTTTTAAAGATTGAATATCAGTCCTAGCATGGTCCACGACCTATGGGACCCTCCATGCCTTACTCACTTATTTATTTAATTTATTTTTATTTAATTTATTTAAAATTCAAATTAAATTGAAATAAATAAAATCAATGTAATGAGATTTATTTTGCACTGAATTATAGATCATGCAAGCTGTCTATAGCCAAGAAAAAACATGCAAGGTTGAAAACAAAAGGAAATCTCCAAATCGGGAAAGATTTGAATCAAAACTTCATGACCATAACATCTTTGGATTCTTTCTGATTATATTTCCCTAATCTGATTTACTACATATGCCAATGCATTGCAACCCTGGAGGAGGGGTTTTAATGCGCAACCTGCCTCCCTAAGAGCAAGAAGAAGTGTCAATTTTTGTAAAAAAAAGTGCAGATCGAATCCTTCTCCCCAGGCCATTTCAAGCCATTCCAAGGATCAAATCACATCCCTAGACACTCACTGAAGCTTTTACAAGCATTCCCACGACCTAAAACCTGCAGAATCACGCCCACCCTTCATCATAGTTTTCACATATTCTCAGTTTCGATTTCATGGATTATGGCATCATAAAAATATTTTGATTATATATCTATGCTTGTTATCATGTTTACAACATGCTGGAATACTTTGATTGGGGTTTGAGTGCAGGTATAGGCATTTGCCATGGCTAGGGTTCCGGAGCTCCAATTTGGGGAACCCTAGTTAGAGGCAAAATTAGGCTAAATTAAGGGGCTATTCGTGCTCAGGGGATTATTTCCAATTGATCCATGCCCTTGATTAGGAATTATGTTGTTTGTGCTGCGTTTTTTATTTTTACAGGTTTGTAGCCACGCACAAGAACTGTCACTATAGCCTATAGTGACGAATTCGTCTGTAGGTAAAAGCCCAGTTTCTAAAATAACAGTTTTGGGAAGAAGACAATTAGGTGGAAGACTCCTATTGGGAGATTTGAATCACACACTTTTTTTGGGGCATACTGCTTTGTTTGACTTATATATTATTTTTTTTATTATCTTAACAAGCAAGCGTTCCAGCTCACCTGGTCCAGGCGTGGCCCTTTGAGAGGAAGGACCTGGGTTCGATCCCAGGTCCAGACATTTTCTATTTTCTAAGTTGTTTATTGTAGATTCCATGTGCCTCATCAACTAGGTATCCATCATGCGCCTCCAGATCCAGCCATTGGATCTTCCCAAGATCAGATCCAGCGCCCAATCAACCAATCCCCATGGTGAACCCTCCAAAGGTGATCTTCACTGGATTACACGCTAGGTAGATGGGCCAGCTATTCTGGGCCTAGAGAATTTCAGCCATACACCCCCAGAATTACTTCTCATATCAGGCCCATTTTATTTCTTTTTAATTTATTTATTCAATTATTGGTTTTAATTATTTTACAAAAAAATCATTATTTTTTTTATTAAATAAAAAAATCACAAAAACATTAGAATTAGGTTTTTTCATAAAATAGTTAATTTCATTAATTAATTAGGTTAATTAGGATAACTTAAATTCCTTTTTTTCATAATTAAAATTAATTAGAAATTAGGTTAATTTGCAAAATTAATTACCTTTCTCCAAAACCAAAAAATATTTTCTAAATCAATTAGATCCGTTAAGTCTTAACTCTTCGTTTAATTTATTCTTGCGCGTTTTCTTTTTCCATTATTTTTTTAAATCAATGTAATTGCTCCGGAGTTGTAATAGTTAATTAGGTTTATTACTCTTTTCATTTGTTGTCTTCCCCAAGTTTTTGATTATGTAATCCCCCTCCCCAAGGCCTTGTAATAGCTAGGTTTAAACTTCTCGCACTTTTACTTTACGTTATTATAAACTGTTAGATGATTGATAATAGGATTGTATGCAAAAGATTAATGTTTAAAATAGTAGAAAACCCTAAATGTGAAAATATAATTGACTGGAAAACAAACACTTACACATGCTCACTCCTAGGGTTTGTCCCACTTCGGTTACCTTTGGAAAACGGTCAATATTCTCGAAACATGAGAATTTTTAGTGGCTGTCCTCTAATTTGAAAGATCACTAGTCCCTCGATGATCCTTTCCACGTTGCCTCGGTAAAAAAGTGATCTTAGAGTTTTAGGATAATTACTAAGAGATCTTGCCTTGTTGCCTTAAGTGACCGTAATCGTCCCTTTCAATTGTCCCTTAAACTCCAACGATGGAGCTACCTACTCCTTAATAGTAGGATAGTGTTGTCTAAAGGAAATAAGAAAAACGAACTGTCTTTTTCGAGTAAGTAGAAACTTTTAGGTACTTGCTCAAAAAAAATTTACACCATACACTTTCAAACAAACTTTTCAAACAAAAGTTTTCAAAAACACTTTATCACACCCTTGAGGACTGATACAAGGGTTAGCATAAAGTGAAACGCCGCACTAAGGCAATTTCAAAACTTTTCACAAACACACAAAAGAAATTTAAGAATGAGAAAGTACCTAAGAGCCCATAGAAAATCACGGATAGAAAGGGTGCTAACACCTTCCCTTTCTATAATCTACCCCCCGTACTCAAAAACATCTCGAAAAAGGATTTTTTTGTTCTTTTTCCCTTTTCCTTTGTTGGATGAAATAAAAGAAGATGGCGACTCTTGCTTACCATACATCTGCGAACAAAAAATTGCAAAACCAATAGTAATAAAAAACAGTCAGTTCTGCCACCGTATCACAGAACTGGCGACTCTGTTAAGGAAAAATAAAAAGTGGAGTTTACCTTAGGATCTAGGTCATTATTAATTGCTTATTTAGCTTGTCTTATTTGATTTACTTTTAAGGGTATCTGTTTGGGTTATTTGGATCCTAAACCCAGATCGGGGAATTCCTTTTAGGTAAGTAGCAATAAACTATGACGAAGCTGTATGGGGTATACCGACACGGTTGAAACAGTAGCTACGTTGATGCGATACTTTGGTCTGTACCAGTAGACCTTGAGTAATCAAGGAAAATACGGGGCCACTGCATGGTATCATAAAGCATCAACAGACCTTAGCACCTTAAATGACCAACTTGGCTTTTAGGACGTAGTGAGATAGCCATCTTTGGTGTAAACACAAAGTCGGTTGATGCTCGATGCTACACTCATTGAGGTTTAACTCTTGAGTTTTGTTTGTTGGCAAGTCAATTGTCTATTGGAACTAAATTTGGGGGAAAGATCGGTGATATTGGGATCCCTTAGAACCCGATTACTATATGTAGGACAGGTTGAACCAACCCAACTTCAAGAGGGTATTACCTTAAAATCCATGCAAGCCTTAAACCTAAGGTCTCTGTATGATTTGCTTGTGTTTGCTATATCTTCTATATCTGAGCATAATTATGACATCATAACATAGCATATCATACTAACCATTTCAAGGATTCTTAGGGTTTATTTTTGTCTTGTTTTGTAGGACATGGCCTTGGCCCGCAGATTCACTATCCAAGTCAATCTGGTAAAGGTACCTTCTCAGCTTAAGGAGTTAGTATCAAGGGTTCCTGAAAGCTCTCCCTTCACTGAAAGGCATGGTCAACTTCTCAGCTTGGTCATCTTAAACCCCGATGAAGAAATGTTAAAAGTACTCTTTCAGTTCTTTGACCCTCTACATCACTGCTTCACTTTTCCGGATTACCAGTTAGTGCCTATTATGGAGGAGTTTTCTCTGTTAGTAGGGGTTCCTATCCTTAACAAGATACCTTTCAATGGTATGGAAAGGGACCCTAAACCTGAAGATATTGCTAAAGCTTTATCCTTACAACGGGCTGACATAGTGGAAAATTGGGAAACTAGGAGAGGCGTCAAGGGTTTTTTGGCTAAGTTCTTGTTTGAGAAAGCTCATCATTTTTGGGATACCATGGAATTACAAGCTTTTGAAGAGGTGTTAGCCCTTATCATCTATGGGTTGGTATTGTTTCCTAATCCGGACCAGCTCATAGACGTGAATGCAGTTAAGGTTTTCCTATCATGCAATCTGGTGCCTACTCTGGTTGGAGATATCCGACATTATTTGCATACTCGCACTATAAAGAAAAGAGGGACCCTTCTATGTTGCACTCCTCTTTTGGCTAGGAGGTTTATTTCGCACCTACCCCGATCCGTCTTGAAGAATGAATAGGGTTTGAGATGGTCTCATAGGCTAATGACTCTTACACATTCAGGTATTCATTGGTGTCCTTGATCCTCGGAGAATGTTACCATCATTGATCGATGTGGAGAATTCCCTAATGTCCCTCTCTTAGGCATTAGGGGAGGAATCACTTACAATCCTTGTTTGGCACTGCGGCAGTTTGGATATGCGAGAAGGGATGGTCCTCGTGATACACTTATCTAAGGAATCGCTTTCGATATGAGACTGATGCTCAGGGTTACCGTAAAAGGTTCACGCGAGCTTGGGGCATGGTACATAGAGTTGATAGCAAGACACTGGGGCACAAGAATTCAATCCCTCTTGATCCTTATCTCAAATGGGTACGAGCCCGTGCTCAAAGTCTTATGATGCCTTACCCCGCCATCCTACCCATGATTATGGAACCGGTTGCTAAAGGAGACACTCTTTATATTGTTCTTCATCCTGACATGCCAACTGATCATGAGGAGTTACAAAAATAATAGGTTCAACTTAAGGAGGACCGGATACATTTGAATCTCAATTCTACGCCAGCGAGAAGAAAGTCTTGGAACTCACTAGGCTACTTCATGAAGAGAGGAATATAAACGCCTACATTGCACCAAAGAGGATGCGCTTATGGGAAACCTAATTTTCTTTTTGCTTTAAGTTTATTGCTTGATTGTACGCCTAAAGGGAACTCTTTGTAACAATTAGAACTTATTAATACAATTAACGTGTGTTTCTTTTGGTTAAACAAATTTGAGCCTTTAAGAATACTTGAAATCATTGCATACGCATATCATCCATGACATTGCATAAATAGGTTTCATAATAGGTTTCTCATCATCTTCGCTGTTTATTTCAACAACAATGACTTCTGAACAAAGTATCAAGGATCTTCAGGCACAAAATGCCCAATTTAAGCAAATGTTCGTAACTTTGGCTAAAGGGAAGGAAGATCTGAAGGCCCTTATATTGAAAGATAGAAAGAAGAAGGAAAAGAAGACCGCTGGTGTCCTGAATCTGGGAAGAAGATTCAGGGGACAGTTGAAGCAACTGGTTGATCTGACCTCTTCATCCAAAGAAGGGGAGAACCAAGAGGGTGAAACAAGGGAGGAATACCCTAGTCCAAGGGTTTCTGAAGATGAGTCTGATTACAATGATGAACAGTATCCTCCCACTAAGGATAGATACAAATAGTTAGAGGATTGTCTGAGCGCAATGGAGATCCAAAGAGTACCAGGGATGGATTTTGAAGAGCTGGGTTTGGTATCTGGGGTTGTTATCCCACAGAAGTTCAAGGCTCTGGTATTTGCAAAGTATGATGAGGTTTCTTGTCCCAAGCTTCATCTTCGTTCTTATGTGAGGAAGATTCGGCCTTACACTACTGATAGGAACTTGTGGGTTCATTTATTTCAAGATAGTCTGTCCGGGACTCAACTTGAGTGGTTCTATCAGCTAGAGGGAACCAATGTCCGCAACTGGGAAGATCTGGCTACTGCTTTTTATAAGCAGTATCAATATAATGCTAACCTTGCTCCTACCCATACTCAACTCCAGAGTATGTCTATAGGTGCAAGAAAAGGTTTTAAGGACTACGCTCAGAAGTGGAGAGATTTTGTAGGGAGAGTCCAACCCCCTCTGTCTGATAGGGAGTTGGTGGACATGTTTCTTGGTACGCTATCTGGTCCATTTTTTAATAACTTGATTGGTAGCTCCTCAGCTGGTTTTACTGAGCTGATATTGACTGGAGAAAGGGTAGAAGCTAGGATCCAAAGTGGAAAGATCCAGAAAGACCCCTCTTCAAGTACAGTGAAGAAGCCATTCATGGGTAAGAAGGAGGTCAATGATATTTACAATCCAAGAAGTCATAATAGAACCGAGCACCGTCCAACGGTGGGGGCTGTGATGATATCTAAGTCTGAACCTACCCAACAAAGGAACAATCAACCGAGGACAGAAAGGTCGGTAAGACAGTTTGCCCAGATAAACATGACTTTGTCTTAATCTTGCCACAGTTATTGAATACCAATATGGTAACCTTAAAGGAGGCTCCCAAGAACCCCAACACCACATCACTTTGTTACAATCCAAACGCTCGGTGTGCTTACCACTCTGAAAGTCCAGGATATGATACCAACAACTGCTGGGCTTTGAAGAACGAGGTGCAGGATCTGATTGAGGAAAAGGAGATTGAATTCAATCCCCCTGAGACTCCCAATGTCATAACTGCACCCATGCCTAAGTATGGCTCGGGAATCAATGCTATTGAGGTTGTCTCCGCCACGGAAGATGCTGATGAGGAGGATTCTAATACTGACAGCTGGATCTACCCTACTATCAACGATGGACCTAGTAACTGGACGACCAAAGATTTTATGCATATTGCTTTTGTTCAGCAGTAATTGTCTTACTTGTTTTTCGAATTTGTAATAAACAATATAAACTCTATGGCCTTGTGTCTTACCCAAGGCACAATGGTTTAGTTGTGAGGGTTATTATATGTCATTATCATATGTCATTGTGATCGGTGGATCTGGAACTGACTGTTTAACGCTGGTTCGCGAAATGTCGCGGAAGCAAGAGTCGCCACCGTCTTTTATTTTCTCCAAATGGAAAGGACAAAAGCACAGAAAAATTCCTTATAGAGATTGCTCTCGGTTCGGGAGGTAGATTATAGAAAGGGAAGGTGTTAGCACCCTTTCTATCCATGGTTATCCATGGGCTCTTAGATACTTGCTCGCTTGTGTTTTCAAAAATGGTTTGTTTACTTTTCAACTGTGGGTTTTAAAAAGTTTCTTTGAAAATTTCAGTTCGACTCTTGTATCGGTCCTCAAGAGTGTTTGAAAAATGCTTTCGAAAGCTTTTTGAAAATGTGTTGGTGTGAAAAGTATTTTTGATTTGTTTTGTTTTGAATTAGAGCAAGTATCCACGAGTCGTCTACCTACCCTAAGGAATTCGTCTGTGTAAATATCCTTTAAAGTAGTGCCATCCCACCATTGAGAGGTAGGTAGCACCACTGTTGGAGGTGTTCGGGTCAATTCGAGGTTCGAGACATGGTGATCACCAGAGCAATGGGAAGACACCTTAGAAGCTACCCTCATGCCAGGTTCCCGGATCATGAGGACTTACTAAGACATCCTCTACTCGACGATCACCTTTCGAGGCAAGGCAACAGTGAGGCGTACCCTAGGGGTGGTGTGTGATTTGTGTGTCATGTTCAGTTATTTTGTCTTTTGTCATGTTATTGGTGATCTAGCGTTTATTTTTATTTCTGTCCATTCATTCTTGCATGCATTTGTTAACAGTTAAAAATTGCGAGAAATAAGAATTCTAAGCTATTACAAAGGCGCGGGTCCACATCGCCAAAATTTCTTGAACCCGATTTGACAGAAAAATAAAGAATTAAAGAAGAGTAAAGTGCGAGAAATTTAATTACACGGCTTTGGGAGGGATACATAAATATTAAAAGAAAAAACGAAATAAATATGCGAATTGAAATTTAAATTAGAAACGAGGGCGTTGGACCCTTTTTAATTAAATTAAACAATGGAATTAATTAATTAAAAAAAAAGAAAAGAAATTGTTTTTGGTATTTTTGGTTTTAATGAAAAAGAATTAATTAAGATAACATGCTAACCCTAATTCTACAATTTTTATTTTATTATGAAAACATGTTAAAGTTTTAACCTGAAATTAACCCTAATTAATTTACATGCAATTTAATTACAAAAATCAATATTTAATATTTAATTATTATGAAAGAAAATAAAAAGGGATAAAAAATTAATCAAACCCTAATTCTACCAATTTTAGGTTTTTTATTATGAAAATATTATAGTTAAACCTAATTTAATAACTAAAGTTAATTAATGGACTTTATTTACAAAAATACTAAAATAAAAATATTTATTATTTTTTTCATCTTTTCTGATTTTTTGTGTTTTTTTATATATTATGAAAATATTAAATTAATTAAAAACAATAATTAAAAGAAAATAGAAATAATAAAAAAGAAAGAATGTAAAAATAAATGGCAAACCTAGGGGGTCTGCCCCTAATTGTGAGGTTGGTCTTTAGCAATTTGGCCCAATGACCTTCAAGCCTGGTAGACTTTTTCCACTAGTGTGTGAGGTGGTTGACTGCAATCTATGATGCTCCTCCAATTATAGCCCTGGGATTGCTCTTGGCATACGCGTGGCATGTTTGATTTTGTGGGTGCATGGTAGACACCACTACTGAAATTACACATGAATATTAATTGAAAAAATATATGGAAAGGGGTGAGGACCTGGGGCTCGAACCCAGGTCCTGAACATTACCACTCAAGCGTTTCACCAACTGTGCTATTTTGTTTATCTGTAAATAATATAATCAATAAATATAATAAAACAAACAAACGCCAACGCTTCTTTTTTCGCGCGAGATTTTGAACCAGCCATTCAGCTTATGCGACCGAGTCATCTTCCTCATTGTTTTGTTTTCCTGAAAATATAAAAACATTGGCAACGGTTTTTACACCGTTCTAAAAGGCATCATTAGAGAAAATAGCGAATAGCACATGGGCGTATATAAATTGTTTGGACTAGGGCCATTAGAACCGTCTCTCTCTCACGATTCCAACGACGTATCTCTCATGGCCTAATTGTTGCAGGTTTGAAAACCCCTAAATCAATTTCCACGGAACCCTAATATGCTCACATGGTGAATTCTTCGTTTTGGCATGAAACTCCAATCGAATTATGCAGTTAGCTTGCAAACATCATTCTAAACACAAAAACAACAATGAAACATGTTAAAAACGCATGAATGATGGAAAACTATTTTGGAATTTTCCTTACCAACTTCAATGGTGATTTCGTGTTTTCTTGAGTATGGGACTTAGGGAATGATTGGAACACGTTCTATGATCCTCAAGGAAGCTAATGGAACAATTATTTGGCCTTGAATCGTCCTAGAACTAGGTTTTCAGAATTGAGTTTTCTTGATAAATTTCAAGTTTTCAAATGGTGTTTTCTGCGCAGCTTTTTTGGTTAATGGCATTAGGGTTGTGTTTGGTCCTTATGTATGAGTGATTTAGGTTAAAGAAATCAAACAAAAAGCTTGGCATTCATGACTTGCAAGATTTGATTTTCAAAGATCTTTTTCAATCTTTTTTCATGCTATTTTGTACAAATCATGGCCAATTATCTTCAATTCTTTCCAAATCTAGCTATGCACGAAATATTGGGTATATAATATGCATAAAAAGATTTAAAACCTAGGTTTAGTATTTTTCATGTATTTATTTTAATTTAAATGAATTATTAGTAATAAAAATCCAAATAAATAAATAAAAAATGATAAAAACTTCCCTTTGGGCCAAATGGTCGTGCACATGTCTTGGATGATGAATTGTGGAAGAAAAAGAGGCCCATTAGCAATTTTAGGTCATTTGAATCAATGTTGACTTTTCAAAATATCCAAAAATTTCCCAACTTCCACAAGGCATAACTTGCTCAATTTTTAAGCTTTGCTCATGTTCTTGGACATTTTGGAAAGGTCTTTGAGTCATCTAACCAATTCCTTTGGTCCCATGTCATTTTGATTTACCAATCTCAAGTTATGGCCTTTGACTTAAAGTCTCTTTTTGTTGACTTTTGAAAATGACCTATAATGTTGAAATTGATAACTTTTTGTGAGAGCATTTCTTGGACTTGCAACATGAAGAGGAGTTGTAGGAAATGTCTTTCTTTCAAAATGAGCTTTGGATGGAATTTTTCTGATAATCCATGTGAAATTTATGCCCTGGTCAATTTACAGTTGACTTTTTCAACTGTCCAAATAAGGAAACTTTTGCATCTTGATGATTTTTGAGCCAAGCTTTGAGAATCATGATCAAGCATTGATCAAATGATGTTTGTGGCTTCAAAATGAGATGTTGACCAAAAATTTGGACTTTTGACTGTCAAATGACCATTTTGCCCCTACAGTTGACTGTAGTGCAATTAGGGTTTTGACTGTGCAATTTTGTGCTGAAAGTCTTGAAACTTTGTATGAGGATGCTTGACCATGTTTATAGGCATGTGGGACTTGATTGGACCCTTGGAAACTTCATTTTCTTGATCAGAACCAAAACCCTAATTTGACTGTTAGGAGGCCCTTGAACTGTGCAACCCTTGGGGAAATTTGAAGCATGACTTGGCAATTTCTTGAAGAATATGGGAGGGCAAATTTTGGGGTACAACAGTTGCCCCTGTTCAATCTTCTTAGACCTGAGGATGCCGATTGGCTGACGTGCCTTTCGTAATCCGAGGGTAGAAGATGATTGAACACTAGAGTGCCCAGAAATTTGCGCTCACATAGTAGCAGTGATGTAGTAGTGGAATGGGCTTACAGATGCCATGCTGAGAGATGCTGGAAGGTGGATGGGCTTATAGATGCCATCTGGATGTTGATCGCATAAGAGATTCCTTAGCGAGAACTTGCGTACCTGCAAAAGAAAAATGAGTACCTGACATGTTGCAAGAGCTGGTCTTCAAATGCTTGGTATAGATGTGTCCTGACTGGTTACAGGAGCTGGATCTGGAGCTTCAAAAGGTGATGAATGAACCAGGGGTGGTTACTACCTCAACAGGAACGGTGAGAGAACCTTGGACGATTTTAACTTCAACAGCAATCGTTGAGAAAATCTTGGGATTACCACCTCCGCAGTATCGGGGAGAGAACCATAGGCAATTACGATCTCAATAGCAATCATTGAGAAAAAACCTGGAATGGAATTATCATCTCCGCAGCATTGGGGAGAGAACCATAGGAAATTATAATCTCAAAAGCAATCATTGAGAAAAACCTGGGATGGAATTATCGTCTCCGCAGCATTGGGGAGAGAACCATAGGAAATTATAATCTCAAAAGTAATCATTGAGAAAAACCTGGGATGGAATTATCGTCTCCGCAGCATTGGGGAGAGAACCATAGGAAATTATAATCTCAAAAGCAATCATTGAGAAAAACCTGGGATGGAATTATCGTCTCCGCAGCATTGGGGAGAGAACCATAGGAAATTATAATCTCAAAAGCAAACATTGAGAAAAACCTGGAATGGAATTATCGTCTCCGCAGCATTGGGGAGAGAACCATAGGAAATTATAATCTCAAAAGCAAACATTGAGAAAAACTTGGAATGGAATTATCATCTCCGAAGTATTGGGGAGAGAACCATAGGAAATTATAATCTCAAAAGCAAACATTGAGAAAAACCTGGAATGGAATTATCGTCTCCGCAGCATTGGGGAGAGAACCATAGGAAATTATAATCTCAAAAGCAAACATTGAGAAAAACCTGGAATGGAATTATCGTCTCCGCAGGATCGGGGAGAGAACCATAGGAAATTATAATCTCAAAAGCAAACATTGAGAAAAACCTGGAATGGAATTATCGTCTCCGTAGCATTGGGGAGAGAACCATAGGAAATTATAATCTCAAAAGCAAACATTGAGAAAAACCTGGAATGGAATTATCGTCTCCGCAGCATTGGGGAGAGAACCATAAGAAATTATAATCTCAAAAGCAAACATTGAGAAAAACCTGGAATGGAATTATCGTCTCCGCAGCATTGGGGAGAGAACCATAGGAAATTATAATCTCAAAAGCAAACATTGAGAAAAACCTGGAATGGAATTATCGTCTCCGCAGCATTGGGGAGAGAACCATAGGAAATTATAATCTCAAAAGCAAACATTGAGAAAAACCTGGAATGGAATTATCGTCTCCGCAGCATTGGGGAGAGAACCATAGGAAATTATAATCTCAAAAGCAAACATTGAGAAAAACCTTGGATGGAATTATCATCTCCGCAGCATTGGGGAGAGAACCATAGGAAATTATAATCTCAAAAGCAATCATTGAGAAAAACCTTGGATGGAATTATCGTCTCTGCAGCATTGGGGAGAGAACCATAGGCAATTATAATCTCAAAAGCAAACATTGAGAAAAACCTGGAATGGAGTTATCATCTCCGCAGGATCGGGGAGAGAACCATAGGCAATTATAATCTCAAAAGCAAACATTGAGAAAAACCTTTGATAACTTCTACTGAGTCTTCATCAGAAAAATCTGTTTGGGGTCGATTTAGCTGGACTAGAGAAGGCCTTGGACTGGATAAGAAATCTTTGGGGCCGATTAACTGAACCGGTCTAGGTCTTGAAATATGATTGAGAATCTAACTGAATCTTTCCTGAAAGATAGAGGTCAGTCATATGCAATGCATGATATGGATCAAACAATGATGTTCTTAACATAAATGAGATTTGTATGATGCGTCTATGCATGCTATAATGATGTATGTAATGTTTAGGAATGTATGTTTTCGTCTAGGAAAGTAAATCCTTGACGGGTGCCGGGAAGTCACTCCTGGGCTGATGTTGGAGAATAGATTCTGCTTCCGCTGGGGATGATAATTGCAAGAATACCGGTAGGAGAAGATGACTCCGTTGGGGAATGAACTTGGCGAATGGATTACTCTGCGGGGAGAAAAGTACTCTAGTAATCTTGCTGGGGAGCAATACTCTGTGGGGAGAGAGATACTTTGCTGAGTTGTTGATAACTTGCTGGGGATACCCTTGTTGTATTGAAAGTGTGAATAGACTTTGCTGGGGATAAGAAGACTGTGTTGACGACGATCTTTCCGTGGCTTTTGGCTGAGGATAACCCAGTTATATCCTGGAAGGGAAATAACTCTTTAAATAAAGTCGGGAGACGCGTTCGTGCACTGTGAGGATAAGCTTCCAGAATCTACTGGGGATAAGCTTACTGCTTGGGGAGATAAATTCCAACTTTCCTGGGGAACTGGATTAGACTCTCTTGGGGAAGTTTTGAGATGTACCGGGAAGTAGCTCCATTTGAACATTTGGTATACCGCCGGGGAACAATCTTTAGGCCAAGACTGCTGGGGATGCTTGTTAAGAATGCATATATATTGTTGGGGCATGTTGAGATCTGCGGGAGGATACCCAACTTCCTTAAGGTTGATAATAGCTTCGCTTGAGGAGAGTGTACTGACCTGCTGGCTCACTCTCTGGGGAACTGGGATGCACTGGTTGAACCCTCTTTGATACCTTGGAGGACAGAACAATTGGACTGCTTAGACCACCCGTTATTGCCCCTGTTTCTATAGGGGAGGCACCTGTGGGATACTGATAATTGTTGAGGGTCAGACCTTCTTCAGGTAGGCAGAGGACAAGATGACGGGACATAGTCGTACGCTTTTGATCCCTAACTTTTGCCTGGACCGCCCTTTCGGGTTTTCAGTCCACCGGGATACCCATTTTTGCCCAAGCCGCCTTTTCAGGTTTTCGACTTGCCGGGTGTACAGATTTTTTCATTTCATCCCTTCATTTTGCCCGAACCCTTTTGGTTCACCGGGAAACCCTTATTTTTGCCTAGGTACGTCAACCTAGCGGGTCTTTGATTTTGCGTAGTATCTTTTCGACTATATCCACGCTCTCAGAATGTAGGGAGTTTCCCCTGTTAGAAGTGTTTTGTCATGCCGCCAGAAGGTGTTTGACCAGGCAAGATTCGTTGTTGGAATGCCCCAAGTGACTCAGGCGGAGATTTACCCCAGGTTGTTTGGCCCTTGAGAGATTCTCCGAATCTTGATTGGACTGCCCCAGATAATAGACCATGATCATATCATGCCCCTTGATTGGAAGTACTTCTGTTCATTAGGCATTCGTCGTGCGAACTTCTATGCTGTTCAAACAAAAAGTCATATGCAAACAAAGTTATGTTAAAAATGCAAAGCCTATGTCTGTCTTGAAGATTTTGAAAATGCATTCTTTTTCATAAAACAAGTGATAGTTTGTAAAACGTGATGTCAGCTCGTTATTTTATCGTAAGCCTTAAGGAGTCAGGATACCTTTCGTAACAGTATGCTTTCGAACTAACCCATGCTTCAGATAGGACTTTTAAGGGTTATAACGTGGCCTGGTTCACGGTTTAAGAAACAAAGGATAAAGGCTCAAATTATTTGTACCCACCCGCTCTTCGTGATGTTCTTCAAACCTAAACTCAGCTGATCGTGCGTTAGACCTTGTTTGAGTCTTTGCTCTGATATTCCGGTGATGGTTCGGATACTGATAGTTTATTTTGAATAGACAGTCATTTCCCCCCTTTTTTTGTTGAAAGTCTGTAGGACCTCTTTCTTGTCTGATTTTTTTTGTTATCCCTTTCTTTTTTTTGCCTGAACTGTTTCCTTTTTTGGAATTACAGTCAGCGGGATGCCCCAGTTTTGTAAGTCTCCTTCATGGGTTTTGACTTAATGAGTTTTTTTTATTTTGAAAGATAATGACTTCCTTTCTTTATTGATCATTCGGAACCATCACTGTCTTTCTTTGTTTTGTAAGGATCTTTTTGGTATCATTCGTTATGCACTTGGATTAACTGAGAGACTACCCTGCCCCAGGTTATGATAAAGGGTTTTAATTTTCAAAAAGAAAAACTCCTACTTCTTTGGCTCAAAGGGGTTGACGAGGGATTATCTTCCTTATAACTCCAGTGTTTAGGAATTGAAACAATGCATGTACCTCATCAGCGGGGTCTGTTCAAAAGCATACTGTAGATTATGGTATCGTTTTCGTCATCCTCCCTCAAGAGGCTTAGAATTTTAGATCAAGAGTTGACATCAGAAAAAATATGGGAATAATTTGCATTTAGTGAATACGAATATATTGTTTCAGAACAGACATATGCGATGCATTAATGAAATAACAATGTTTAATATGAATAAATGTTTGGAACAAAAGAAAATTACAACTTGAAAAATTCTAATGAACAAAAGTCTTCTAATCCCAGGACTTGTTACTTCAACTGGTGCATCTTGTAGGGATGGCAGGAGCATTCATCCTGGCCCATTTGGGTGAAATCCACAACTCTTTCATTAATCAGATCTTGAATCTTATTCTTCAAAGCCCAACAGTCGTCGGTGTCATGTCCTGGACTGTCAGAGTGGTATGCACATCTTTCCTCAGGATTGTACTTTAGGGAAGTTGTGTTGAGATGCTTAGGAGGGTCCCTTAACGTCACCAGATTCAACCTCAACAATTGTTGTAAAGCTTGAGACGGTGACACGTTGAGTTTGGTGAACTTCCTTTTAGGCTTATCTGGTTTGCTCTGATCAGTCCGTTTCTCTGGGTGAGGTCGTTGTTGGACCTGTGAAGTAGTAGCAGCTTGGAGAGGTCCAAACCTTTGACCTCTTGGAAGTTGATTAATGACCGGGTCCCTGACTAGGACTGGTTGCTTCATGTTAGATTTGCCTTGGCGGAGTTGACTGATCATGGTCCTCAACTCTACTTGCTCCTGGGCTAAACCTTGGATGAGAGCCCTTTTCCCCAGCATTTGGGTTTTCAATGTATCTACCTCAACTTGTAGACGTTTCAGCCGTTCGTCCTTGTCATCCTCGGGGTTTTGCTTGGCCCGATTCCCCATGAGGAGTGTCCTTAACTCTTCCTGCCCCTTGGACAGGCTTAGAAAGATCTCCCTGAACTGAGTCTCCTGAGCATGAAGACCCTGGTTATCTTGTTGGGAAGCCATTGCCGAAATAAACAGCGAACAGGGGTAAGTGACCTGCAACAATGGTACCTGTAATGCAATGATATGTATGATATATATGCAATGTTTTCAAGGATCTCGCGGGGTAAACAAAAATTGTTAGAACTAGGTAGCTTGATTGAGGGAACTTCATGTTTGCTGAGATTCCTTCTTCAAGGGTCAAAGGCTTACCATATCCAGTGGTTCATAGCCCCTGACTTTAATCATCATGTCTGGTTTTGATTTCCAAACAACCTTGGTTAGGGGAACCTTCTTCAAGAGTCAGAGCTCACCATATCAAGTGGGTCATAGCCCCTGACAACTTTGTCTAGAGGAAAATAAATCCTCTTTTCCCCTTGCTGGGATAGTTGATTCACCATGACCTGCATCACAAGCCCTTGAGATCCTTGAAGTGGGTTAGGATGTATGCAATGGTATGATGGTATGCTATGCATGGGGTAATATGGATAAACCCTGTTATGAGTCCCCATCAAGGACTGCAAACCAAAACCTGCAAGAAACTCAAGTAAAACCTGTCATGAGTCCCAATTAAGGACTAAAAACAAAACCTGCAAGAAACTCGGTAAACCCTGTTAGGAGTCCTAATTAAGGACTGCAAACCAAAACCTGTAAGAAACTTAGGTACCCTGTTATGAGTCCCTATTAAGGACTATAAACAAAACCTGTAAGTAGTTCATGTGTCAGATAACAAGCATGCAAGTAGTCAAGTACGAAGGCACGCAAGTCACACAAGAGAAACCCTTAGGGTTTAGGCCAGCATGAGGTCTGGGTATTACCCTCTTGAAGTTGGTGGGCTCAACCTGTCCTATCAGAAGTAACCGGGTTCTAAGGGTCCCAATATCACGGGATTTCTTTCATTGTTCATCGTTTCGATTTAGCCACTGAATTGGCAACCGAAATATTCCAGGAAAGCAACCCTCAATTGAGTGTAGTATCGAGTATCAACCAACCTCGGACTGCACCAAAGTCAGTTATCTCACTACCCTAAAGAGGCCAAGATGGTTCAATTAAGGTTCCTAAGGTCAGTTGATGCTTCACGACACCACGCGACGGCCCCGTACTCTCCTTGACTGAACTCAAGGGTTACCGGTACTCACCAAAGTGCCACATCAACGTAGCAGACTGCTTCAACCATGTCGATATACCCCGCACAGTTCCCTCACAGTCTTGTTGCTACTTTCTAAGAAGGTATCCCCCAGATCCGGGTTAGGATCTATAGAACTCCCAAGACAGTACCCACAATAATAAAGCAAGCAATTCAGACAATTGAAAACACAAGTGATCTTAGTCCTAAGGTACACCTCACTTTAAAGAGTATCCCCAGTAGAGTCGCCAGTTCTGTGATCGGTGGATCTGGAACTGACTGTTTAACGCTGGTTCGCGAAATGTCGCGGAAGCAAGAGTCGCCACCGTCTTTTATTTTCTCCAAATGGAAAGGACAAAAGCACAGAAAAATTCCTTATAGAGATTGCTCTCGGTTCGGGAGGTAGATTATAGAAAGGGAAGGTGTTAGCACCCTTTCTATCCATGGTTATCCATGGGCTCTTAGATACTTGCTCGCTTGTGTTTTCAAAAATGGTTTGTTTGCTTTTCAACTGTGGGTTTTAAAAAGTTTCTTTGAAAATTTCAGTTCGACTCTTGTATCGGTCCTCAAGAGTGTTTGAAAAATGCTTTCGAAAGCTTTTTGAAAATGTGTTGGTGTGAAAAGTATTTTTGATTTGTTTTGTTTTGAATTAGAGCAAGTATCCACGAGTCGTCTACCTACCCTAAGGAATTCGTCTGTGTAAATGTCCTTTAAAGTAGTGCCATCCCACCATTGAGAGGTAGGTAGCACCACTGTTGGAGGTGTTCGGGTCAATTCGAGGTTCGGGACATGGTGATCACCAGAGCAATGGGAAGACACCTTAGAAGCTACCCTCATGCCAGGTTCCCGGATCATGAGGACTTACTAAGACATCCTCTACTCGACGATCACCTTTCGAGGCAAGGCAACAGTGAGGCGTACCCTAGGGGTGGTGTGTGATTTGTGTGTCATGTTCAGTTATTTTGTCTTTTGTCATGTTATTGGTGATCTAGCGTTTGTTTTTATTTTTGTCCATTCATTCTTGCATGCATTTGTTAACTGTTAAAAATTGCGAGAAATAAGAATTCTAAGCTATTACAAAGGCACGGGTCCACATCGCCAAAATTTCTTGAACCCGATTTGACAGAAAAATAAAGAATTAAAGAAGAGTAAAGTGCGAGAAATTTAATTACACGGCTTTGGGAGAGATACATAAATATTAAAAGAAAAAAATGAAATAAATATGCGAATTGAAATTTAAATTAGAAACGAGGGCGTTGGACCCTTTTTAATTAAATTAAACAATGGAATTAATTAATTAAAAAAAAAAAGAAAAGAAATTGTTTTTGGTATTTTTGGTTTTAATGAAAAAGAATTAATTAAGATAACATGCTAACCCTAATTCTACAATTTTTATTTTATTATGAAAACATGTTAAAGTTTTAACCTGAAATTAACCCTAATTAATTTACATGCAATTTAATTACAAAAATCAATATTTAATATTTAATTATTATGAAAGAAAATAAAAAGGGATAAAAAATTAATCAAACCCTAATTCTACCAATTTTAGGTTTTTTATTATGAAAATATTATAGTTAAACCTAATTTAATAACTAAAGTTAATTAATGGACTTTATTTACAAAAATACTAAAATAAAAATATTTATTATTTTTTTCATCTTTTCTGATTTTTTGTGTTTTTTTATATATTATGAAAATATTAAATTAATTAAAAACAATAATTAAAAGAAAATAGAAATAATAAAAAAGAAAGAATGTAAAAATAAATGGCAAACCTAGGGGGTCTGCCCCTAATTGTGAGGTTGGTCTTTAGCAATTTGGCCCAATGACCTTCAAGCCTGGTAGACTTTTTCCACTAGTGTGTGAGGTGGTTGACTGCAATCTATGATGCTCCTCCAATTATAGCCCTGGGATTGCTCTTGGCATACGCGTGGCATGTTTGATTTTGTGGGTGCATGGTAGACACCACTACTGAAATTACACATGAATATTAATTGAAAAAATATATGGAAAGGGGTGAGGACCTGGGGCTCGAACCCAGGTCCTGAACATTACCACTCAAGCGCTTCACCAACTGTGCTATTTTGTTTATCTGTAAATAATATAATCAATAAATATAATAAAACAAACAAACGCCAACGCTTCTTTTTTCGCGCGAGATTTTGAACCAGCCATTCAGCTTATGCCACCAAGTCATCTTCCTCATTATTTTGTTTTCCTGAAAATATAAAAACATTGGCAACGGTTTTTACACCGTTCTAAAAGGCATCATTAGAGAAAATAGCGAATAGCACATGGGCGTATATAAATTGTTCGGACTAGGGCCATTAGAACCGTCTCTCTCTCACGATTCCAACGACGTATCTCTCATGGCCTAATTGTTCCAGGTTTGAAAACCCCTAAATCAATTTCCACGGAACCCTAATATGCTCACATGGTGAATTCTTCGTTTTGGCATGAAACTCCAATCGAATTATGCAGTTAGCTTGCAAACATCATTCTAAACACAAAAACAACAATGAAACATGTTAAAAACGCATGAATGATGGAAAACGATTTTGGAATTTTCCTTACCAACTTCAATGGTGATTTCGTGTTTTCTTGAGTATGGGACTTAGGGAATGATTGGAACACGTTCTATGATCCTCAAGGAAGCTAATGGAACAATTATTTGGCCTTGAATCGTCCTAGAACTAGGTTTTCAGAATTGAGTTTTCTTGATAAATTTCAAGTTTTCAAATGGTGTTTTCTGCGCAGCTTTTTTGGTTAATGGCATTAGGGTTGTGTTTGGTCCTTATGTATGAGTGATTTAGGTTAAAGAAATCAAACAAAAGGCTTGGCATTCATGACTTGCAAGATTTGATTTTCAAAGATCTTTTTCAATCTTTTTTCATGCTATTTTGTACAAATCATGGCCAATTATCTTCAATTCTTTCCAAATCTAGCTATGCACGAAATATTGGGTATATAATATGCATAAAAAGATTTAAAACCTAGGTTTAGTATTTTTCATGTATTTATTTTAATTTAAATGAATTATTAGTAATAAAAATCCAAATAAATAAATAAAAAATGATAAAAACTTCCCTTTGGGCCAAATGGTCGTGCACATGTCTTGGATGATGAATTGTGGAAGAAAAAGAGGCCCATTAGCAATTTTAGGTCATTTGAATCAATGTTGACTTTTCAAAATATCCAAAAATTTCCCAACTTCCACAAGGCATAACTTGCTCAATTTTTAAGCTTTGCTCATGTTCTTGGACATTTTGGAAA
The DNA here is from genome assembly GCA_948472305.1 of Vicia faba. Lineage (NCBI taxonomy): Eukaryota > Viridiplantae > Streptophyta > Magnoliopsida > Fabales > Fabaceae > Vicia > Vicia faba. The sequence goes on along the minus strand of OX451741.1, from coordinate 777,490,040 downwards.
GGTCTTTGAGTCCTCTAACCAATTCCTTTTGTCCCATGTCATTTTGATTTACCAATAGCAAGTTATGGCCTTTGACTTAAAGTCCCTTTTTGTTGACTTTTGAAAATGACCTATAATGTTGAAATTGATAACTTTTTGTGAGAGCATTTCTTGGACTTGGAACATGAAGAGGAGTTGTAGGAAATGTCTTTCTCTTCAAAATGAGCTTTGGATGGAATTTTTCTGATAATCCATGTGAAAGTTATGCCCTGGTCAATTTACAGTTGACTTTTTCAACTGTCCAAATAAGGAAACTTTTGCATCTTGATGATTTTTGAGCCAAGATTTGAGAATCATGATCAAGCATTGATCAAATGATGTTTGTGGCTTCAAAATGAGATGTTGACCAAAAATTTGGACTTTTGACTGTCAAATGGCCATTTTGCCCCTACAGTTGACTGTAGTGCAATTAGGGTTTTGACTGTGCAATTTTGTGCTGAAAGTCTTGAAACTTTGTATGAGGATGCTTGACCATGTTTATAGGCATGTGGGACTTGATTGGACCCTTGGAAACTTCATTTTCTTGATCAGAACCAAAACCCTAATTTGACTGTTAGGAGGCCCTTGAACTGTGCAACCCTTGGGGAACTTTGAAGCATGACTTGGCAATTTCTTGAAGAATATGGGAGGGCAAATTTTGGGGTACAACAGTTGCCCCTGTTCAATCTTCTTAGACCTGAGGATGCCGATTGGCTGACGTGCCTTTCGTAATCCGAGGGTAGAAGATGATTGAACACTAGAGTGCCCAGAAATTTGCGCTCACATAGTAGCAGTGATGTAGTAGTGGAATGGGCTTACAGATGCCATGCTGAGAGATGCTGGAAGGTGGATGGGCTTATAGATGCCATCTGGATGTTGATCGCATAAGAGATTCCTTAGCGAGAACTTGCGTACCTGCAAAAGAAAAATGAGTACCTGACATGTTGCAGGAGCTGGTCTTCAAATGCTTGGTATAGATGTGTCCTGACTGGTTACAGGAGCTGGATCTGGAGCTTCAAAAGGTGATGAATGAACCAGGGGTGGTTACTACCTCAACAGGAACGGTGAGAGAACCTTGGACGATTTTAACTTCAACAGCAATTGTTGAGAAAATCTTGGGATTACCACCTCCGCAGTATCGGGGAGAGAACCATAGGCAATTACGATCTCAATAGCAATCATTGAGAAAAAACCTGGAATGGAATTATCATCTCCGCAGCATTGGGGAGAGAACCATAGGAAATTATAATCTCAAAAGCAATCATTGAGAAAAACCTGGGATGGAATTATCGTCTCCGCAACATTGGGGAGAGAACCATAGGAAATTATAATCTCAAAAGCAATCATTGAGAAAAACCTGGGATGGAATTATCGTCTCCGCAACATTGGGGAGAGAACCATAGGAAATTATAATCTCAAAAGCAATCATTGAGAAAAACCTGGGATGGAATTATCGTCTCCGCAGCATTGGGGAGAGAACCATAGGAAATTATAATCTCAAAAGCAAACATTGAGAAAAACCTGGAATGGAATTATCGTCTCCGCAGCATTGGGGAGAGAACCATAGGAAATTATAATCTCAAAAGCAAACATTGAGAAAAACCTGGAATGGAATTATCATCTCCGAAGTATTGGGGAGAGAACCATAGGAAATTATAATCTCAAAAGCAAACATTGAGAAAAACCTGGAATGGAATTATCGTCTCCGCAGCATTGGGGAGAGAACCATAGGAAATTATAATCTCAAAAGCAAACATTGAGAAAAACCTGGAATGGAATTATCGTCTCCGCAGGATCGGGGAGAGAACCATAGGAAATTATAATCTCAAAAGCAAACATTGAGAAAAACCTGGAATGGAATTATCGTCTCCGTAGCATTGGGGAGAGAACCATAGGAAATTATAATCTCAAAAGCAAACATTGAGAAAAACCTGGAATGGAATTATCGTCTCCGCAGCATTGGGGAGAGAACCATAAGAAATTATAATCTCAAAAGCAAACATTGAGAAAAACCTGGAATGGAATTATCGTCTCCGCAGCATTGGGGAGAGAACCATAGGAAATTATAATCTCAAAAGCAAACATTGAGAAAAACCTAGAATGGAATTATCGTCTCCGCAGCATTGGGGAGAGAACCATAGGAAATTATAATCTCAAAAGCAAACATTGAGAAAAACCTGGAATGGAATTATCGTCTCCGCAGCATTGGGGAGAGAACCATAGGAAATTATAATCTCAAAAGCAAACATTGAGAAAAACCTTGGATGGAATTATCATCTCCGCAGCATTGGGGAGAGAACCATAGGAAATTATAATCTCAAAAGCAATCATTGAGAAAAACCTTGGATGGAATTATCGTCTCCGCAGCATTGGGGAGAGAACCATAGGCAATTATAATCTCAAAAGCAAACATTGAGAAAAACATGGAATGGAATTATCGTCTCCGCAGGATCGGGGAGAGAACCATAGGCAATTATAATCTCAAAAGCAAACATTGAGAAAAACCTTTGATAACTTCTACTGAGTCTTCATCAGAAAAATCTGTTTGGGGTCGATTTAGCTGGACTAGAGAAGGCCTTGGACTGGATAAGAAATCTTTGGGGCCGATTAACTGAACCGGTCTAGGTCTTGAAATATGATTGAGAATCTAACTGAATCTTTCCTGAAAGATAGAGGTCAGTCATATGCAATGCATGATATGGATCAAACAATGATGTTCTTAACATAAATGAGATTTGTATGATGCGTCTATGCATGCTATAATGATGTATGTGATGTTTAGGAATGTATGTTTTCGTCTAGGAATGTAAATCCTTGACGGGTGCCGGGAAGTCACTCCTGGGCTGATGTTGGAGAATAGATTCTGCTTCCGCTGGGGATGATAATTGCAAGAATACCGGTAGGAGAAGATGACTCCGTTGGGGAATGAACTTGGCGAATGGATTACTCTGCGGGGAGAAAAGTACTCTAGTAATCTTGCTGGGGAGCAATACTCTGTGGGGAGAGAGATACTTTGCTGAGTTGTTGATAACTTGCTGGGGATACCCTTGTTGTATTGAAAGTGTGAATAGACTTCGCTGGGGATAAGAAGACTGTGTTGACGACGATCTTTCCGTGGCTTTTGGCTGAAGATAACCCAGTTATATCCTGGAAGGGAAATAACTCTTTGAATAAAGCCGGGAGACGCGTTCGTGCACTGTGAGGATAAGCTTCCAGAATCTACTGGGGATAAGCTTACTGCTTGGGGAGATAAATTCCAACTTTCCTGGGGAACTGGATTAGACTCTCTTGGGGAAGTTTTGAGATGTACCGGGAAGTAGCTCCATTTGAATGTTTGGTATACCGCCAGGGAACAATCTTTAGGCCAAGACTGCTGGGGATGCTTGTTAAGAATGCATATATATTGTTGGGGAATGTTGAGATCTGCGGGAGGATACCCAACTTCCTTAAGGTTGATAATAGCTTCGCTTGAGGAGAGTGTACTGACTTGCTGGCTCACTCTCTAGGGAACTGGGATGCACTGGTTGAACCCTCTTTGATACCTTGGAGGACAGAACAATTGGACTGCTTAGACCACCCGTTATTGCCCCTGTTTCTATAGGGGAGGCACCTGTGGGATACTGATAATTGTTGAGGGTCAGACCTTCTTCAGGTAGGCAGAGGACAAGATGACGGGACATAGTCGTACGCTTTTGATCCCTAACTTTTGCCTGGACCGCCCTTTCGGGTTTTCAGTCCACCGGGATACCCATTTTTGCCCAAGCCGCCTTTTCAGGTTTTCGACTTGCCGGGTGTACAGATTTTTTCATTTCATCCCTTCATTTTGCCCGAACCCTTTTGGTTCACCGGGAAACCCTTATTTTTGCCTAGGTACGTCAACCTAGCGGGTCTTTGATTTTGCGTAGTATCTTTTCGACTATATCCACGCTCTCAGAATATAGGGAGTTGCCCCTGTTAGAAGTGTTTTGTCATGCCGCCAAAAGGTGTTTGACCAGGCAAGATTCGTTGTTGGAATGCCCCAAGTGACTCAGGCGGAGATTTACCCCAGGTTGTTTGGCCCTTGAGAGATTCTCCGAATCTTGATTGGACTGCCCCAGATAATAGACCATGATCATATCATGCCCCTTGATTGGAAGTACTTCTGTTCATTAGGCATTCGTCGTGCGAACTTCTATGCTGTTCAAACAAAAAGTCATATGCAAACAAATTTATGTTAAAAATGCAAAGCCTATGTCTGTCTTGAAGATTTTGAAAATGCATTCTTTTTCATAAAACAAGTGATAGTTTGTAAAACGTGATGTCAGCTCGTTATTTTATCGTAAGCCTTAAGGAGTCAGGATACCTTTCGTAACAGTATGCTTTCGAACTAACCCATGCTTCAGCTAGGACTTTTAAGGGTTATAACGTGGCCTGGTTCACGGTTTAAGAAACAAAGGATAAAGGCTCAAATTATTTGTACCCACCCGCTCTTCGTGATGTTCTTCAAACCTAAACTCAGCTGATCGTGCGTTAGACCTTGTTTGAGTCTTTGCTCTGATATTCCGGTGATGGTTCGGATACTGATAGTTTATTTTGAATAGACAGTCATTTCCCCCCTTTTTTTGTTGAAAGTCTATAGGACCTCTTTCTTGTCTGATTTTTTTTGTTATCCCTTTCTTTTTTTTGCCTGAACTGTTTCCTTTTTTGGAATTACAGTCAACGGGATGCCCCAGTTTTGTAAGTCTCCTTCATGGGTTTTGACTTAATGAGTTTTTTTTTTATTTTGAAAGATAATGACTGCCTTTCTTTATTGATCATTCGGAACCATCAATGTCTTTCTTTGTTTTGTAAGGATCTTTTTGGTATCATTCGTTATGCACTTGGATTAACTGAGAGACTACCCTGCCCCAGGTTATGATAAAGGGTTTTAATTTTCAAAAAGAAAAACTCCTACTTCTTTGGCTCAAAGGGGTTGACGAGGGATTATCTTCCTTATAACTCCAGTGTTTAGGAATTGAAACAATGCCTGTACCTCATCAGCAGGGTCTGTTCAAAAGCATATTGTAGATTATGGTATCGTTTTCGTCATCCTCCCTCAAGAGGCTTAGAATTTTAGATCAAGAGTTGACATCAGAAAAAATATGGGAATAATTTGCATTTAGTGAATACGAATATATTGTTTCAGAACAGACATATGCGATGCATTAATGAAATAACAATGTTTAATATGAATAAATGTTTGGAACAAAAGAAAATTACAACTTGAAAAATTCTAATGAACAAAAGTCTTCTAATCCCAGGACTTGTTACTTCAACTGGTGCATCTTGTAGGGATGGCAGGAGCATTCATCCTGGCCCATTTGGGTGAAATCCACAACTCTTTCATTAATCAGATCTTGAATCTTATTCTTCAAAGCCCAGCAGTCGTCGGTGTCATGTCCTGGACTGTCAGAGTGGTATGCACATCTTTCCTCAGGATTGTACTTTAGGGAAGTTGTGTTGAGATGCTTAGGAGGGTCCCTTAACGTCACCAGATTCAACCTCAACAATTGTTGTAAAGCTTGAGACGGTGACACGTTGAGTTTGGTGAACTTCCTTTTAGGCTTATCTGGTTTGCTCTGATCAGTCCGTTTCTCTGGGTGAGGTCGTTGTTGGACCTGTGAAGTAGTAGCAGCTTGGAGAGGTCCAAACCTTTGACCTCTTGGAAGTTGATTAATGACCGGGTCCCTGACTAGGACTGGTTGCTTCATGTTAGATTTGCCTTGGCGGAGTTGACTGATCATGGTCCTCAACTCTACTTGCTCCTGGGCTAAACCTTGGATGAGAGCCCTTTGCCCCAGCATTTGGGTTTTCAATGTATCTACCTCAACTTGTAGACGTTTCAGCCGTTCGTCCTTGTCATCCTCGGGGTTTTGCTTGGCCCGATTCCCCATGAGGAGTGTCCTTAACTCTTCCTGCCCCTTGGACAGGCTTAGAAAGATCTCCCTGAACTGAGTCTCCTGAGCATGAAGACCCTGGTTATCTTGTTGGGAAGCCATTGCCGAAATAAACAGCGAACAGGGGTAAGTGACCTGCAACAATGGTACCTGTAATGCAATGATATGTATGATATATATGCAATGTTTTCAAGGATCTCGCGGGGTAAACAAAAATTGTTAGAACTAGGTAGCTTGATTGAGGGAACTTCATGTTTGCTGAGATTCCTTCTTCAAGGGTCAAAGGCTTACCATATCCAGTGGGTCATAGCCCCTGACTTTAATCATCATGTCTGGTTTTGATTTCCAAACAACCTTGGTTAGGGGAACCTTCTTCAAGAGTCAGAGCTCACCATATCAAGTGGGTCATAGCCCCTGACAACTTTGTCTAGAGGAAAATAAATCCTCTTTGCCCCTTGCTGGGATAGTTGATTCACCATGACCTGCATCACAAGCCCTTGAGATCCTTGAAGTGGGTTAGGATGTATGCAATGGTATGATGGTATGCTATGCATGGGGTAATATGGATAAACCCTGTTATGAGTCCCCATCAAGGACTGCAAACCAAAACCTGCAAGAAACTCAAGTAAAACCTGTCATGAGTCCCAATTAAGGACTAAAAACAAAACCTGCAAGAAACTCGGTGAACCCTGTTAGGAGTCCTAATTAAGGACTGCAAACCAAAACCTGTAAGAAACTTAGGTACCCTGTTATGAGTCCCTATTAAGGACTATAAACAAAACCTGCAAGTAGTTCATGTGTCAGATAACAAGCATGCAAGTAGTCAAGTACGAAGGCACGCAAGTCACACAAGAGAAACCCTTAGGGTTTAGGCCAGCATGAGGTCTGGGTATTACCCTCTTGAAGTTGGTGGGCTCAACCTGTCCTATCAGAAGTAACCGGGTTCTAAGGGTCCCAATATCACGGGATTTCTTTCATTGTTCATCGTTTCGATTTAGCCACTGAATTGGCAACCGAAATATTCCAGGAAAGCAACCCTCAATTGAGTGTAGTATCGAGTATCAACCAACCTCGGACTGCACCAAAGTCAGTTATCTCACTACCCTAAAGAGGCCAAGATGGTTCAATTAAGGTTCCTAAGGTCAGTTGATGCTTCACGACACCACGCGACGGCCCCGTACTCTCCTTGACTGAACTCAAGGGTTACCGGTACTCACCAAAGTGCCACATCAACGTAGCAGACTGCTTCAACCATGTCGGTATACCCCGCACAGTTCCCTCACAGTCTTGTTGCTACTTTCTAAGAAGGTATCCCCCAGATCCAGGTTAGGATCTATAGAACTCCCAAGACAGTACCCACAATAATAAAGCAAGCAATTCAGACAATTGAAAACACAAGTGATCTTAGTCCTAAGGTACACCTCACTTTAAAGAGTATCCCCAGTAGAGTCGCCAGTTCTGTGATCGGTGGATCTGGAACTGACTGTTTAACGCTGGTTCGCGAAATGTCGCGGAAGCAAGAGTCGCCACCGTCTTTTATTTTCTCCAAATGGAAAGGACAAAAGCACAGAAAAATTCCTTATAGAGATTGCTCTCGGTTCGGGAGGTAGATTATAGAAAGGGAAGGTGTTAGCACCCTTTCTATCCATGGTTATCCATGGGCTCTTAGATACTTGCTCGCTTGTGTTTTCAAAAATGGTTTGTTTGCTTTTCAACTGTGGGTTTTAAAAAGTTTCTTTGAAAATTTCAGTTCGACTCTTGTATCGGTCCTCAAGAGTGTTTGAAAAATGCTTTCGAAATCTTTTTGAAAATGTGTTGGTGTGAAAAGTATTTTTGATTTGTTTTGTTTTGAATTAGAGCAAGTATCCACGAGTTGTCTACCTACCCTAAGGAATTCGTCTGTGTAAATGTCCTTTAAAGTAGTGCCATCCCACCATTGAGAGGTAGGTAGCACCACTGTTGGAGGTGTTCGGGTCAATTCGAGGTTCGGGACATGGTGATCACCAGAGCAATGGGAAGACACCTTAGAAGCTACCCTCATGCCAGGTTCCCGGATCATGAGGACTTACTAAGACATCCTCTACTCGACGATCACCTTTCGAGGCAAGGCAACAGTGAGGCGTACCCTAGGGGTGGTGTGTGATTTGTGTGTCATGTTCAGTTATTTTGTCTTTTGTCATGTTATTGGTGATCTAGCGTTTGTTTTTATTTTTGTCCATTCATTCTTGCATGCATTTGTTAACTGTTAAAAATTGCGAGAAATAAGAATTCTAAGCTATTACAAAGGCACGGGTCCACATCGCCAAAATATCTTGAACCCGATTTGACAGAAAAATAAAGAATTAAAGAAGAGTAAAGTGCGAGAAATTTAATTACACGGCTTTGGGAGAGATACATAAATATTAAAAGAAAAAAATGAAATAAATATGCGAATTGAAATTTAAATTAGAAACGAGGGCGTTGGACCCTTTTTAATTAAATTAAACAATGGAATTAATTAATTAAAAAAGAAAAGAAAAGAAATTGTTTTTGGTATTTTTGGTTTTAATGAAAAAGAATTAATTAAGATAACATGCTAACCCTAATTCTACAATTTTTATTTTATTATGAAAACATGTTAAAGTTTTAACCTGAAATTAACCCTAATTAATTTACATGCAATTTAATTACAAAAATCAGTATTTAATATTTAATTATTATGAAAGAAAATAAAAAGGGATAAAAAATTAATCAAACCCTAATTCTACCAATTTTAGGTTTTTTATTATGAAAATATTATAGTTAAACCTAATTTAATAACTAAAGTTAATTAATGGACTTTATTTACAAAAATACTAAAATAAAAATATTTATTATTTTTTTCATCTTTTCTGATTTTTTGTGTTTTTTTATATATTATGAAAATATTAAATTAATTAAAAACAATAATTAAAAGAAAATAGAAATAATAAAAAAGAAAGAATGTAAAAATAAATGGCAAACCTAGGGGGTCTGCCCCTAATTGTGAGGTTGGTCTTTAGCAATTTGGCCCAATGACCTTCAAGCCTGGTAGACTTTTTCCACTAGTGTGTGAGGTGGTTGACTGCAATCTATGATGCTCCTCCAATTATAGCCCTGGGATTGCTCTTGGCATACGCGTGGCATGTTTGATTTTGTGGGTGCATGGTAGACACCACTACTGAAATTACACATGAATATTAATTGAAAAAATATATGGAAAGGGGTGAGGACCTGGGGCTCGAACCCAGGTCCTGAACATTACCACTCAAGCGCTTCACCAACTGTGCTATTTTGTTTATCTGTAAATAATATAATCAATAAATATAATAAAACAAACAAACGCCAACGCTTCTTTTTTCGCGCGAGATTTTGAACCAGCCATTCAGCTTATGCCACCGAGTCATCTTCCTCATTATTTTGTTTTCCTGAAAATATAAAAACATTGGCAACGGTTTTTACACCGTTCTAAAAGGCATCATTAGAGAAAATAGCGAATAGCACATGGGCGTATATAAATTGTTCGGACTAGGGCCATTAGAACCGTCTCTCTCTCACGATTCCAACGACGTATCTCTCATGGCCTAATTGTTCCAGGTTTGAAAACCCCTAAATCAATTTCCACGGAACCCTAATATGCTCACATGGTGAATTCTTCGTTTTGGCATGAAACTCCAATCGAATTATGCAGTTAGCTTGCAAACATCATTATAAACACAAAAACAACAATGAAACATGTTAAAAACGCATGAATGATGGAAAACGATTTTGGAATTTTCCTTACCAACTTCAATGGTGATTTCGTGTTTTCTTGAGTATGGGACTTAGGGAATGATTGGAACACGTTCTATGATCCTCAAGGAAGCTAATGGAACAATTATTTGGCCTTGAATCGTCCTAGAACTAGGTTTTCAGAATTGAGTTTTCTTGATAAATTTCAAGTTTTCAAATGGTGTTTTCTGCGCATCTTTTTTGGTTAATGGCATTAGGGTTGTGTTTGGTCCTTATGTATGAGTGAGTTAGGTTAAAGAAATCAAACAAAAAGCTTGGCATTCATGACTTGCAAGATTTGATTTTCAAAGATCTTTTTCAATCTTTTTTCATGCTATTTTGTACAAATCATGGCCAATTCTCTTCAATTCTTTCCAAATCTAGCTATGCACGAAATATTGGGTATATAATATGCATAAAAAGATTTAAAACCTAGGTTTAGTATTTTTCATGTATTTATTTTAATTTAAATGAATTATTAGTAATAAAAATCCAAATAAATAAATAAAAAATGATAAAAACTTCCCTTTGGGCCAAATGGTCGTGCACATGTCTTGGATGATGAATTGTGGAAGAAAAAGAGGCCCATTAGCAATTTTAGGTCATTTGAATCAATGTTGACTTTTCAAAATATCCAAAAATTTCCCAACTTCCACAAGGCATAACTTGCTCAATTGTTAAGCTTTGCTCATGTTCTTGGACATTTTGGAAAGGTCTTTGAGTCCTCTAACCAATTCCTTTGGTCCCATGTCATTTTGATTTACCAATCTCAAGTTATGGCCTTTGACTTAAAGTCCCTTTTTGTTGACTTTTGAAAATGACCTATAATGTTGAAATTGATAACTTTTTGTGAGAGCATTTCTTGGACTTGGAACATGAAGAGGAGTTGTAGGAAATGTCTTTCTCTTCAAAATGAGCTTTGGATGGAATTTTTATGATAATACATGTGGAAGTTATGCCCTGGTCAATTTACAGTTGACTTTTTCAGCTGTCCAAATAAGGAAACTTTTGCATCTTGATGATTTTTGAGCCAAGCTTTGAGAATCACGATCAAGAATTGATCAAATGATGTTTGTGGCTTCAAAATGAGATGTTGACCAAAAATTTGGACTTTTGACTGTCAAATGACCATTTTGCCCCTACAGTTGACTGTAGTGCAATTAGGGTTTTGACTGTGCAATTTTGTGCTGAAAGTCTTGAAACTTTGTATGAGGATGCTTGACCATGTTTATAGGCATGTGGGACTTGATTGGACCCTTGGAAACTTCATTTTCTTGATCAGAACCAAAACCCTAATTTGACTGTTAGGAGGCCCTTGAACTGTGCAACCCTTGGGGAACTTTGAAGCATGACTTGGCAATTTCTTGAAGAATATGGGAGGGCAAATTTTGGGGTACAACAGTCATCAATAAAACATTGGATGTTCTTGCATATAAATTTTTCACTCTCTGTTATTTTTTCTTTTCTGCTTTTCATTTTATCAATACAGCTATGCTCTTACACACACTCACATATCAAACGGCAGATCCATATCCACTCTGGATCCCATTGATAACAGTTCTGCTATTGCCAGTTATAACTTCGAAAATCCAATCAACCAAGCTGAGGACTTAGGTGAGGAAGATTGTGAGGTGCTTGGAGAACTTGCTAGACTGTTACAGCAGGAAGAGAGGGCTATACAGCCTCATGAAGAGCCAGTTGAGACGATAAACTTGGGCACAGAGGTAGACAGAAAAGAAGTCAAGATCGGCGCAAATTTGGAGCTTAGTGTCAAACAACGGTTGGTACAGATGTTGCACGATTATGTTGAGATATTAGCCTGGTCATATGAAGACATGTTGGGACTAGACACAAATATAGTGGTTCATCGTCTGCCGACTAAAGAATATTTCCCTCGGGTAAAACAGAAGGCCCGTCGTATGCGCCCTGAAATGTCAAAGAAGATCAAAGCAGAGGTTATGAAGCAATTCAACACTGGTTTTTTAGCGGTCACTTCTTACCCCAAATGGGTTGCGAACGTGGTCCCAGTACCTAAGAAGGATGGTAAAGTACGAATGTGTGTGGTCTATGGAGACCTGAACAGGGCAAGCCCCAAGGATGACTTCCCGCTTACCCATATTGATGTTCTGGTTGACAACACCGCACAGCATAAAATATTTTCCTTCATGGATGGTTTCTCTGGCTATAACCAGATCAAGATGGCACCCGAAGACATGGAAAAGACAACCTTTGTCACACAGTTTGGTACTTTCTGTTACAAGGTGATGCCTTTCGGGTTGAAGAATGTTGGGGAAACTTATCAGTAAGCCATGGTAGCCTTGTTCCATGATATGATTCTCCATGAGATAGAGGTTTACGTTGATGACATGATAGCCAGGTCTCAAACCAAGGAATAACACCTTGATCATATACAAAAGCTGTTTGACAGGTTGAAGACATACAAGCTGAGGTTAAATATGAATAAGTGTACCTTCGGGGTAAGGTCTGGTAAACTTTTGAGGTTCATCGTCAGTGAGAAGGGTATTCAGGTAGACCCTGCAAAGGTGAAGGCCATACAAGAGATGTCGGCTCCCCGTACTGAGAAGGAAGTTCTAGGTTTCTTGGGACGCCTAAATTATATTGCCAGGTTCATTTCACATCTGACTGCTACTTGTGAGCTAATCTTCAAACTCCTGAAGAAAGATCAAGTGGTAAAGTGGAATGACGAATGCCAGACTACTTTCAAAAGACTCAAGGAATACCTTCAAGAACCACCAATTCGGATGCCTCTAATTGAAGGAAGAGCTTTAATAATGTACTTAACAGTGTTAGACAATTCAATGGGGTGTGTGTTGGGGCAGCTTGACGAGTCTGGTCGAAAAGAGCACGCAATATACTACCTTAGCAAAAAGTTTACAAACTGTGAAACACGATAATCACTGCTCGAGAAAACTTGTTGTGCTTTGGCATGGGTTTCTCGCCGACTAAGACAGTATATGTTGACCCACACTACTTTGCTGATATCTAAGATGGATCCAATCAAGTACATCTTTGAGAATCCCACTCTCTTCGGAAGAATAGCAAGATGGCAGATGATCTTAACCAAATACGATATCCAATATACACCCCAGAAAGCAATCAAGGGAAGTGTATTAGTTGATCATTTGGCTCATCAGGCCGTGGATGACTACCAGTCCATGAATTTTGAGTTCTCGGATGAGAATATTATGCTAGTGACTGACTATGAAGAACTTGGACCGGATGAAGGACCTGAAGAAGGATCCTGATGGACTATGGTTTTTGACGGAGCTTCGAACGCACTCGGTAATGGCATTGGTGCTGTAATCATATCCCCTGAAGGTGGTCATACTCCTTTCACTGCCCGACTATGCTTCAATTGTACCAACAACATGGCGGAGTATGAAGCCTGCATCATGGGTCTCAAAGCCTCTATCGACCTGAGGATCAAGTTCTTAAATGTTTTTGGGGATTCGGCCCTGGTGATAAGTCAGATCAAAGGAGAATAAGATACGAAGCACCCGAATCTCATCTCGTACAAAGAGCACGTGCTGACACTGCTCCCACACTTTAAGGAGGTAACCTTTGAACATTTCCTACAAGAAGAGAATCAGTTAGCAGACGCGCTAGCTACCATGTCTTCTATGTTCAAGGTCGGGTGGGACAACGAAGCTCCCCGAATCACTATCGAGAGGTTGGATGAACCAACGTACTACTGTGAAATTGATACTGAAGAGGTAGCAGACAAACCTTGGTTTCACGAAGTACAAAGGTATCTCGAGGCTCAAGAGTATCCCGAGGGGACATCTGTCAATTATAAGAATTTTCTGAGAAGGTTCGCCGCAAAATTCATCCTCAGTAATGGAATCCTTTACATGTGAAACCATGACTCTACCTTACTGCGGTGTGTAGAAAAGAGCGAAGCGGAGAGAATTTTGACAGATCTACATGAAGGTACCTTCGGAACCCATTCAAGTGGACATACCATGGCTAAAAAGATCCTACGGGAAGGATACTATTGGTCCACTATGGAAGCAGATTGTTATCAACACTCCCGAACTTGTCATAAGTTCCAAATCTATGCTGATAAAGTATATGTACCTCCGGTTCCCTTGAACATCTTGACAGCTCCCCGGCCTTTTGCAATGTGGGGCATTGACATGATCGGAGAGATTAGACATATCGCTTCTAATGGGCATCGCTTCATCCTGGTGGCCATTGATTACTTCACAAAGTGGGTTGAAGCTGCCTCTTTTGCTACTGTTACCAAGAACATTGTGGCGCGATTTATCAAGCATAACTTGGTATGTCGGTACGGTATCCCCGAAAGAATCATCACGGACAATTGAATGAATCTCAATAACACAATGATCACCGAACTCTGTAAGAAATTCAAGATACAACATTATAACTCTTCTCCCTACCGGCCGAAGATGAATGGCGTTGTCGAAGCTGCTAATAAGAATATCAATAAGATAATATAGAAGATGACGGTGACATACAAAGACTGGTATGAGATGTTACCATTTGCTCTTCATGGGTATCGCACCTTTACGCGAACATTGACATGGGAAACACCCTACTCTCTGGTATGTGGTATGGAGGTTGTCCTGCCTATTGAGGTCCAGATCCCTTCTCTAAGAATCATGAAGGATGCAAGTTTGAATGAAGATGATTGAATCCAGACTCGACTTGATCAACTGAATATGATAGATGAAAAGAGACTTATTATTGTCTGTCATGGTCAAATTTATCAAAAACGAATGATCAGGGCTTTCAACAAAAGAGTCAGACGCCAAGAATATCAAGTCGGGGATCTAGTGATCAAGTGCATCATACTACTGCAAGGTGATCCCAGGGGAAAATGGACTCCCACATACGATGGGCCATTGGTGATCAAAAACATTTTCTCGGGTGGAGCCATGATTCTGACCATCATGGACGGGAACGACCTTCCTCACCCTATCAATGCGGACATAGTGAAAAAAATACTACACATGATTAAAGACCCGCTAGGTTGACTGGCCTAGGAAAAAATAAGGGTTCCCGGCAAACCAAAAGGGTTCGGGCAAAAATTAAGGATGAAAACAAAAAAATTTGTACACCCGACAAGTCGAAAACCTGAAAAGGCGACTTGGGAAAAAAAGGGTATCCCGGTGGACTAAAAACCCGAAAGGATGGGCCAGGAAAAAATTAGGGATTTAAAGCGTATCACTATGTCCCATTGGATCACCTTGTGACCAGACCTAAGTATCAACTATCAAGTTCTAATGGCACCGATCAATCTAGTCAGCTTCGGACAAGCGGCAAAGTGATGAGATTCTCGAAGACATAGCGGCAATAGCAGAATTGAAACTCAATGGGATTATTACACATAGCAGTTATCTTCTATTTGTACATAATATTGTATAGCTTTCATTATCACTGCGGCGCTCTCTTACTAGAGCGTCAACTTCCTTGTACAAAAATGCCTGTTATAGGCCAATTTCAGAAATTAATACAAGTCATTTTTACAAAACCATTTGTTTTTATTTTTCTGTTTTGTTTTGCAAAAACGTCGAATGATTTATTATTGACATATGAATTTGAATATGATTGTCATTCACAAATATTTGCATATGAAATAGAAAGGCAGTTGCTCGTAACTTAAGAAACAGGGGAAAACACTAAAAAAATCATGTCAAGCCTGACAGTTACTCTATTCAGCATGGTACAGGGACAAAGACAGTTTTGAAACAAAGTCACTATTACATGCGACCCCGCAACATCTACATTCCCCAGAGAGTATAGGAAATCAAAGCTTTGACATCGGCTTCGCCAAATAGGAGTTACTTTCCCCAGCAAAGTTCCTTCAAAGAGCCGACACCTATATCCCCAACCAAATTTTATAATCACAAGCGGTTCATACAGTTATCTCCCAAGCAGATTTTATTTCTCTGAATACAGAAACTCAATCCCCAACAGGGTTTATTCCTCCATCTATGAAAGTTCATCCCCTAGCGGAGTTTATTTCTCCGAACCGGCAAAATCTTCTAGCAAAGCATCTCCTCTCTCAGACAGAGTTATTCCCCCGCAGAGTTATTCTCAAGCAGAGTCTCTCCCCGACAGAATATTCACAAGAAGAAAGGAGTAAATCCATGGCATAGTCATCTTCTTTCACCATCCCCAACGGAAGTAGAAGAACCACTTTTTCTACAACAGTCAGGAATTCAATTTCCAATACTCTCCAGCAGCAGTCAGGGATTTATTTTCCCAGACTCGGATATGTCACAACAGCATTTCATGTTCATACGTCATGACATGTGCATACATATCACATACATCATAATCTCATTTATTTTGAGAACATTATCACACAATGCATTTCATGTATCACATATAATTAATCTTGTACCTTTTCAGGAAAGATGGTTATCATCAACAATTGCAACAATTCAAGATTAAATCCGTGAAGTTATACACATCATATCTGCAAACAACTAATGGAAAACCAGTTCCCAAAACCAAACGGGTCAACTAATCTACGTGATCAAATGAGGAAGCTCTACTATCCAGGCTTTCATTTTGAAGTAACCCTACTATCTAGGTTCCTTCCCATAGCCCTACTATCCAGGCTTTTATTTCGAAGTAACCCTACTATCCAAGTTCCTTCTCAGCAGCCCTACTATCCAGGATTTCATTTCGAAATAACCCTACTATCCAGGTTCCTTCTCATAGCCCTACTATCCAGAATTTCATTTCGAAGTAACCCTATTATCCAGGTTCCTTCTCATAGCCCTACTATCCAGGCTTTCACTTCGAAGTAACCCAACAACCCAGATTCCTTCTCACAGCCCTACTATCCAGGCTTTCATTTCGAAGTAACCCTACTATCCAGGTTCCTTCTCATAGCCCTACTATCTAAACTTTCATTTCAAAGTAACCCTACTATCCAGGTTCCTTCTCATAGCCCTACTATCCAGGCTTTCATTTCGAAGTAACCCTACTACCCAGGTTCCTTCTTATAGCCCTACTATCCAGGCTTTCATTTCGAAGTAACCCTACTATCCAGGTTCCTTCTCATAGCCCTACTATCCTGGACTTCATTTCGAAGTAACCCTACTATCCATGTTCCTTCTCATAGCCCTACTATCCAGGCTTTCATTTCGAAGTAACCCTACTACCCAGGTTCCTTCTCTTTTATCTCCGGACGACAGTTTACAACACCGTAAAACCTGGACCCGACCAGATACGGTCGATTTCATATTCCCCAGTAGAGTAATGGACAACCGAAGCTCCTAGACTCTATTCCCCAGGACATCTGGAAGTTCCTTTTGATTAAAGGAGCCAAATCTGTGGAATCTTATTTGTGGCCATAGAACAAATTCTATTTGTGGGTAGTAACTTTTGTGTACCAACCACAAGATACGCAGCTATTGGAGGGGAGAATGTATAATTCTCTAAGATGCTCTAATTAGTTATTAAGAGGTGGTCCTTAATCTAGAGCTGGAAGACCTTGAAGATATGTCAGACATAATGTCATGACATCATTTATTGAGAATTTATTTTTCTCAACACGTCTGGTGGTGTTTCTCTTAAAACAGAATGGAGGTTATCTACTCTAACTTGATATTATCAAGTCTATGAGAGCACGGAACTCTTTTTATGTTGAAATGAAAGAGAAATTCAATGGATTGTGAGAGCAGTTCTGCTCATACACCTTCCTCTTTTGAGTTGGATGAGGAATAAGGGGAGATGGAAAGTACACAGGCTTTAGGAACTAAAGTGTATAGTATGCCTAAAGTGGAACCTGGATAGAAAACAAAATTAACTATTTCTCCTACAGCACTTGGAGTAGGATTTATTTGCATGGCTTTGGGCGTGAACTCAATTGCCTTTGAATTAATGAGCTTCTGGACTTTTTACTTCAAAATTGTGCAGTTCTCAATGTTATACCCAGGTGCCCCAGAATGGAACTCACACCTAGAATTGGCATTATAATCAGAAGGAAGCTTTATAGAAGGATTCAAAGTGTGGATTTCAATTAACAGTGACTTGAGCAAGTATGCTAGCAATTGAGCATATGGCATTGGGATAGGATAAAACTTCTCCTCGGGCTTCTTCTGTCTCTTTTGATATGTTATGCCCCTTGGAATCACTTGTGGAACGAGAACTGTCTACTGACGATGTGGTTCTGGAACCCAAGGTTGTGGATGAGATTCACGAGGTAGTATCTGATCAAAAGGAGATCCTAAAGGATGGGGAGTGTGATACAGTGGGAGAACTGACTTGGCTGTTTTGCGTTTGATTGCAAATGTTGCAGTTAGCAAGAGTCACCATTGACTTTTCTTTTATCCAAAAGGAAAGGTGAAAAAGCACAAGAAAGACCTTTGAGATTGTTTCTTGAGTTAGGGGGTAGATTATGAAAAGGGAAGGTATTAGTACCCTTTTCATCCATGGTTTTCCATGGGCTCTTAGTTACTTGCTAGATCACTTGATTTTTGGTTTGAAATTGTGCTTTGTGTGGTTTTGAAAGTATTTTTGAAAAGAGGTCATTGTTTAGGAAAACTTTGTAATGACTCTCGTTCGTAAGAATGTATATAAAGTGTTTGATATTTTGAAAATGTTTTCATGTTTTGAAAGATGTTTTGAGAGTGTTGGTGTTTGTTTTGAAAATAGCAAGGATGTTTTTGTTTTAAAATGGAGAAAGTAACTAGGGTGATTCTACCTACTCAAAAGTCTTTCATGTTCATTTCCTTTTTCTTTTGACATTGTTATCTTACCATTGATTTGATAAGTAACCCTATATTTGGATGTAAAAGGGACGGGCGTGGGTCATTGTATAGCCATGATTAGCAATGTTGTAAGATATATTAGCATTTTCTTTAGGGACTAAGATCATTTTGAAAGGTAACATGGATAACGTCATCGAGGGGTTATGATCTTGTATTTTGCGCGTCTTTGCTATGATACCTCACATGCATAATATGGCCATTTTCATAAGGCAACAAAGTGGACTTCAAAACTCAAGAGTGGAAGCTTTTTTGGACAATTATGGCTTTTTGGAGAGTATAGGATCTTGATGGCTAGTTTACAACAAAACTTATGGCTTTTCTCTCTATTTTTTCTAACCTCTCCTCTCTTTTTCTAACCTCTCTCACTATTTTCTCTAACCTCTCCCTCTTGCAAATTCTTCTTCTATTTATAGGCAAGGGGTTTGTGCATATGAGCTGATTAGGTTTTTAAAACAGCATGTTATGGTTTGGTTGGATTACAAAGATCAAACTAAGTCAAGTACTCCATAGTCCCAAGATGAAGTACCAAAGTTGCTGGCATAGAGAATCTATTTTTCATGATTTATGGTGGAGTATAACCAGCAACTAGCAAGGTATGGGCTCAAGACAAACTTTGTACAAAAAGCTTGCTTTTCAAGAATAGCAATGGTGCCTTTATGCCATAAATGGAAAGATCTTTTGCACAATGGTTTAAAAACTTGGGTAATAGCTCAAGAGTGGGTGTAAGCATTAAATTATGATGAGATTTGCAAGAAAAGAAGCCTGCAACATAAGATTATACAGCAAATCATGAGTGTTTTGTTATGTGTTCTTTACTAGAATGACTTGCAATTCAAGGATGGATGCCTAACTTCAAGCCCTTGAATCTCCTAGCTCAAGTATGATAAATTCATGCTCTTGGATGTTTTAGAAAGCTTGAAACATCCTCTATAACTTTCATGTTGTCCATTTTGACAAAATCATCTTGTAACTATATGAAAAAATGCCAAGAAGTTGGGATAAAATCCTAAAAAAAATATGTTGAAAATTTCTCTAAGTGTTAAATGAAAATGTCATGACTTCATGAATTTAAAACTTAAAATCCAAGAATTTCTAGAAAAAGTCTGGCTCTACATTGTTTTAGATCTCATTGACATCTACAAATTTCAAATTGGAAGTTTTCCTTGAATCATCTTGCATCTTGGTGAAAGAATGACATGAAGTTATGAAAAAATATGAACTTTCTAACACTTAGAAAAAATTCTAAGTCTTATAATTTTGACTTTTCAAAGATGAATTTTGAGTTTTCAATTCCTTGATGATCAAGTTTGATATTCTTGAATGTCTTGATGAAATTTGATCTTTGGAATGTAATATTGACCAAAAAGTCAAAGTTTGACTTTTTAGAGTATAGTTGACTTTTTCATCAGTATTGTTATTTTTAGGTCATCTGATCAATTGACTGAACAATTTTGTGATACAAGGCTTGAAATTTGACATGAGCAATCTTGAAGGTCCATAATGATCCATGAAAGTCATACGGGACATTAAAAGTCCATTTATCCTTGTGCAATCTCAAACCCTAATTTCCAGTCATTGGTGCTTAAGGAGGTGTCTTGAGCTGATAAACCCTAATGCAATCTTGAACTGAAGGAGATCTTGTGAGAGATTAGTTGATAAATGAGAGGGAAAATTTTGGGGTACAACAGCTTCCCCTATTTAATCTTCTTAAACCTGAAGAGTTAGACTGGCGAGTCCGCCATTCGTGACTTAAAGGTGAAAGATGATTGAACACTAGAGTGCCCAAAAATTTGCACTTGAAGATGAATTGTGAATGGGCTTATAGATAAATACTGGAACAAGTGTCAGCATAAATCTATTGTTGATTTATACTAAAACTTGATGCTTTACCTGTGAGAAAAAGAGTTAGTAAAATGCAGATGTATGCATGATGTTCACCAGATGTGGTATTATGTTAAATGCATATGGTATGTACATGCTATGATGTATGAATATAAGATGTATGTTTCTATCCGGGAAAATAAATCCCTGACTGCTGTTGTGGAAATTCTTGGGGGTTGAATCCCTGATTGCCGTTGGGGATGAAGAATATGCATATCTTTAAACTTTGTTGAAAGGAGGCTTTCGTTGGGGAATACCTCTTGAATGTCAGCTGTTATGTGGTTGGATCCAGGCTTCACAATTTGCTGAGGATGAAGTAGTCAACTACTATCTGGTCGGATCCAGGCTTCTCGGCAACTTACTGGGGGAAGAGACAAATTAACTGTTATCTGGTCAGATTCCAAGCTTTGCAGAAAATATCTTGAAATTGAATAGTTATCTGGTCGGATCCAGGCTTCGCAACAACTTGCTGGGGATACGGAAGTTAACTGTTATCTGGTCGGATCCAAGCTTCACAGTAACTTGAAGTGGTAACTACTATCTGGTCGGGTCTAGGTTTCATGGTTTTTTTTTGGAAAGTCGTACTATTATCTTGTCGAGTCCAGACTTCATAGTGTCTCTCTGGGGATTATAGTTAATTGTTATCTGGTCGGGCTCCAGGTTTCATAATAAACTGTTTGAAAAACTATCATCTGGTCGGGTCCAGGCTTTGAATATTTTTGAGGGTTGATGAGGTCAATTGTTATCTTGTCGGGTCCAGGTTTCACAATAAACTGTTTGGGGATTTAGTTGTTATCTGGTCGGTTTCCAGGTTTCACAATGAATCTCTGTGGGTGATTGATATCTGGTCGGATCCAGGCTTCACAATAACTTGCTTGAAAAGATGAAATTGAAAACTGATATCTGGTCAGATCCAGGTTTCACATTAATTTGTTAGGGCAGAGGCAAACTCTAATGGGGAAAATAAGTTAAACCTTGGTCGGGTTGAGTCCAGGTTCTTCTATATCTTTGAAGAGTTAGACTATTATTTGGCCGGGTCCAGGTTTCATAGTATCTTGAAATTGAGATCAATTGTTATCTGGTCGGGTCCAGGTTTCAGATACTCAAACTGTTATCTAGTCGGGTCCAGGTTTCTGTAATTCACTAGGGATATTGGCAAACTCTACTGGAGAAGAAGAGTTTTGCTAATGATTTTGTAGGAATTAAACTGCTATCTGGTCGGGCCCTGGCTTCGGCAATTAAAGAAGTCAAACTATTATCTGGTTGGGTCCAGGCTTCAGTAATAACATGAAAATTGTGCTAATATCTGGTCGGGTCCAGGCTTCAAAGTATCTTTTTTGGAAATAGTAAAGGCTTTGCTGATGGCTTTACTGGGGATAAGGGGTTGTGGCCCTATGATTTGTAATAATCTGAAAGGAAAATTCAAACTGAAGAGTGTAGACTCAGTCGGGTAGGACAAAATCATCTTGGGGAGGATCCACTCAACTGGGGAGGATATACACAACTGGGGAGGATATACACAGTTGGGGATAATTGGCTCAGCTGGGGAGGATGTACCCGGATGGGGAATTTTGTGGTTCCTTGATTGTTGTTGGGGAAATAAAACCTATTTGGGGGAAACAAACCCTGTTGAGTAGGTGAGTTTCTTTTAGAAAGAGATCTACGAGGCTTCAACTTGTAAAATTCGACTTAGCTGGAAAGAGAGCTGCCAAGAAATTGAGACTTTGGTTTGGGTATTCCATATTCATTAAAGAGGTGCCTGTTACTTCTTAGGTCTTATGTGCCAAACAATTTTAATTATGTTCATATGCATATGTTCATTCAATTTTAGTCATTGGACAAATTTGCATTCAAAACAAAGACATAAATTTTTCACTTCAAAGTATATTTGTATTGATATTTTTCCCATGAATAGGCGTTTTTGTACAGAGAGACGGAGATCCTAGTAAGAGGAAATCATCAAAAGGAAAACAAAATTGAGAAGAAAAACAAATAGTCGTGTGAAACGATCTCATTGCCTTCCAATTCTACTATTGCCCCAATGTCTTCGAATGTCCCTTGCCGTTGATAGAAGTTGATTGGATTGATCTTGGACCGTTTGAACTTGGACCTTGGTGATAAAATTGACTGTGGTGATTCCACGGGACATAGTCATACGCTTTCAATCCTTAATTTTTGCCTGGATTGCCCTTTCGGGTTTTCAGCCCACCAGGATACCCTTTTTTGCCCAAGTCGCCCTTTCGGGTTTTCAACTTGCCTGGTGTACAAATATTTTGCATATATCCCTAATTTTTGCCCAAACCTTTGGTTTTTTGGGATTCCCTTATTTTGCCTAGGTGTGTCAACCTAGCGGGTCTTTTATGCGTAGTATTTTTTTAACTATGTCCACGTTTATAGGATATGGGAAGTCTTTACCATCCATGGTAGTCAACATCATGGCACCGCTAGAGAACACTCTCTTGACAACAAATGACCCTTCATAGGTGGGAGTCCATTTGCCTCTAGGGTCGCCTTGTGGTAGAATGATGCGTTTTATCACCAAGTCACCAGCTTGATATACTCGAGGATTGATCTTTTTGTTGAAAGCATTGATCATCCATTTTTGGTACGTCTGACCATGGAAAACAGCAGCTAACCGTTTTTTTGTCAATCAAGTTTAGCTGATCCAATCTCGTTTGAATCCAATCGTCTTTTCCTAGGCCTTCCTCATTCATAATCCTCAGCGAGGCAATCTGAACTTCCACTGGCAAAACAACTTCCATGCCATAGACTAGAGAAAAGGGAGTTTCCCTAGTTGATGTTCTAGCTAAAGTGTGGTAGCCATGTAGAGCAAACGGCAACATCTCATGCCAATCCTTATAGGTTACCACCATTTTCTACTTAATCTTCTTGATATTTTTGTTGGCCGCTTCGACTGTGCCATTCATTTTCGGTCTATACGGAGAAGAATTGTGATGCTTGATCTTAAACTGAGTGCAAAGCTCAGTGATCATAGCATTGTTGAGGTTAGTCCCATTGTCGGTGATGATCCTTTCGGGGATACCATAACGGCATATAAGGTTGTGACTGATGAATCTGGCTACCACATTCTTGGTAACTGAAGCAAACGAGGCGGCTTTGACCTATTTGGTAAAATAATTGATAGAAACAAGAATGAAGCGATGTCCGCTGGAAGCGGTAGGCTTGATCTCTCTAATCATGTCAATGCCCCACATTGTAAATGGCCACAGAGCAGTCATGACGTAAAAGGGATAGGAGGCACACGGACCTTGTCAGCATAGATTTGGTATTTGTGACAAGTTCTTGAATGTTGATGGCAATCAGTCTCCATCGTTGACCAATAGTAACCGACTCTTAAGATTTTCTTAGCCATCGTATGTCCACTTGAGTAAGTACCGAAAAGACCATCGTGCATGTCTTCCATGATTTCCTTTGCCTCCTTCTTGCACACACATTAGAGTAGAGTTGAATCATGGTTGTGCTTGTACAATATCCCATTACTTAGGATGAATTTGGCTGCAAATCTTCATATGAATTTTCTGTCATTTCGGACGCTCCCTCGGGATACTCTTGTGCTTCAAGGTATCTCATCACCTCATGGTACCATGGCTTTTTCGCATCAGTGTCAAGCTCACAACACTGTGAAGGTTTGTTGAATCTTTCAATTGTAATCATATGGGCTTCGTTGTCCCATCTGACCTTGAACATTGAAGACATGGTTGCCAAAGCGTCAGCCAACTGGTTTTCCTCCCTAGGGAAGTGCTCAAAGGTGATCTTTTCGAAGTAGGGAATCAGGGATATCACAAGTTCCTTGTAAGGGATAAGATTAGGGTGTTTAGTGTCCCAATCTCCTTTTACTTGGCTGATCACTAGGGCGGAATCCCCGAACACATCCAAATGCTTGATCCTTAAGTCAATAGCAGCTTTCAGACCTAAGATGCATGCTTCATACTCAGCCATATTATTCGTGCAATCGAAGCATAATCTGGTAGTGAATGGAGTGTGGCAACCTTCAGGAGAGATGATTACAACACCAATTCCGTTACCTAAGGCGTTGGAAGCCCCATCAAAGACCATAGTCCATCGAGATCCTTGTTCAGGTCCGTCATACGGTCTAGGTTTTGCACAATCAGTTAACAGTATGATGTTCTCATCAAGGAAGTCGAACTTCATTGACTGATAATCATCCACAACTTGATGGGCCAAATGATCATCTAGCACGCTTCCTTTGACGGCCTTTTGCATAGTATATTGAATATCATACTCAGTCAAGATCATTTGCCATCTGGATATCCGTCCGGAAAGGGCAGGTTTCTCAAAAATGTACTTGATTGGGTCCATTTTAGAAATCAACAAGGTGGTATGAGTCAACATATACTATCTTAGCCGGCGAGAAGACCATGCCAGAGCGCAACAAGTTTTCTCGAGCAGTGAATATCTGGTTTCACAGTCGGTAAACTTTTTGCTCAGGTAATAAATAACATGCTCATTTCGGCCAGACTCATCATGTTGGCCCAAAACACACCCCATAGAGTTCTCTAATACTGTCAAGTACATGATCAAGGGTCTTCCATCAACAGGAGGCATGAGAATAGGAGGTTCTTGTAGGTATTCTTCGATTTTGTCAAAGGCAGTCTGGAACTCATCATTCCATCTGACTACCTGATATTTCTTCAAGAGTTTGAAGATTGACTGACAAGTAGCAGTCAAGTGTGATATAAAGCGAGCAATGTAATTGAGACGACCCATGAATCCTCTGACTTATTTTTCAGAATGAGGGACTGGCATTTCTTGGATGGCCTTTACCTTGGCATGATCAACTTCAATGCCTTTATTTCTGGAAAAAAAAACCTAGAAGCTTTCCAGATCATACTCCAAACGTGCACTTATTAGGGTTTAACCTCAGCTTGTACTTCTTCAGCCTCTCGAATAATTTGTACAGGTGATCGAGATGTTCTTCTTCGGTTTGTGATCTGGAAATCATATCATCCACATATACCTCTATCTCATAATGAATCATGTCATGAAATAAAGATACCATAGCCCTTTGATATGTTTCCCCTGCATTCTTTAGTCTGAACGACATGACTTTGTAGCAGAAGGTGCCCCATTGCGTAATGAAAGTAGTCTTCATCATGTCTTAGGGAGCCATCCTTATTTGATTATAGCCTGAAAAGCCATCCATGAAAGAGAAGACTTTATGCTGAGCAGTATTATCAACTAAGATGTTAATGTGTGGTAGAGGGAAGTCATCCTTGGGGCTTGCCCTATTCAGATCCCTATAGTCTACGCACATGCAAACTTTTTCGTCCTTTTTCGGCACCGATACCACATTGGAAACCCACTGAGGATAGGATGTCACAACTAAGAATCCTGCATCAAATTGTTTCATCACCTCATCTTTGATCTTTTCAGACATATCAGGCCTCATGCGACGAACCTTTTGTTTAACAGGAGGGCAGTCTTCTTTTGTCGGCATGCGATGGACTACAATGTTGGTATCCAACCTAGGCATATCTTCATAAGACCAAGCAAATACTTCCACATAATCATGCAACATCTGAGCCAACCTGCTCTTGACACCACTATCCAAGTTAGCGTCGATCCTGATTTCTTTCTTATCTGACTCACTACCCAGGTTGATAACTTCAACTGACTCTTCGTGCGGTTGAATAGCTTTTTCCTCTTGTAATAGAAGTATGGCTAGTTCTCCTAGTATATCACAATATTCCTCGCCTTCGTCTTCGGCTTTGTTGATAGGACATTCAAAGTTATAGTCGAAAATAGTAGAGTCATTGGCAATAGGATCCAGAGTGGATGTGGACCTGTATGAGTGTGTGTGTGTGTGTACATGTAAGATACATGGCTATTTTTGTGAAAAATGTATTTGAAAGAAAAGAAAGACAATAAACACAAATATTTGAATGCAAAAGAGTTCAATATACTGAATGATCATATGATTAGATGAACTTAAATAAAACCCTTGACAAATGGACCAAAGTGCCCCGGGCCAGGCATATGGCTTAAAAGTCATTGTTTGAATATTACAGACAAAATGTTCTTGAATTTGAAATAAAAGCAATAACAAGTAGATTACTCCTCAATGAAGGAGATGGGTACAAAGTCCTTTGAATGCTAATTCTTCAGCTCCATTGTAGTTGGATACACCCACTCTTCAAATGCAGCTTATTCATCAGAATCACCCATGGCGTTGACTTCATGGCTTCCAATTCAGGGAGGTGGCTTTCCAGCACGAGCACGCCTCACTTCTTTCTGAGCTTTGACGGTGAAGCCAAAACCGAACTTGTCCGCTTTAAATGGGATATTGAGGAGTTTCCCCCAAGTATCACAGTTTCCTTCTTCAATTGCCGCACGGGCGTCCTTGACTGAAACCATCTTTGGCATGGCCTTAACAGCTTTAGACTCATCAGAAGAAACTTTGGTAGCAGCAATCATCAGTGGCATGACTTCAAAATCTTGACATGGGGTTTCAATGAATTCTCCATCCATCTCTACGTACTTGAAAGAGTTAAGGTGGCTCACCATAAACTCTTCTTCTCCACAGACGGTGACTATTCCGCCATTGACTGGATATTTGAGTTTCTGATGGAGAGTTGAGGTTACTACCCCAACTTTATAGATCCAAGGGCGACCTAACAGGCAAGAATAGGCAGGACGAATATCCATAATATAGAAGGTGGAGTTGAAGATTTGGGAGCCCACTTTGATCGAAAGATCTACTTACCCATGAAAAGTCCTCTTTGATCCATCAAATGCTCTTACAATGATATCACTTGGCTTCAAGACTAAACCTTCATAGTTTAGACGGTCTAACGCCCCCTTGGGTAATACATTCAGAGAAGAACTAGTGTCGACTAGCACATGTGCTAAAGTAGTCCCTTTGCACTCGACAGAAACATGTAGAGCTTTAATGTAATTCCTCCCAAGAGGTGTTAAGTCAGCATCTGAAAATCCCAAGCCAGTGTCAGTTGTCAGGCTGGCCATGCAATTCTCAAATTAGTCTGTTGTTGTCTCATGGGGAACATTAGCCTTTTTCAGGAACTTGATTAATGTCCGAGCATGGGCATCGGAGCAAAGCAACAATGACAACATTGAAATCTTAGAAGGGGTTTTCCCCAACTGTTCTACAATCTTGAAGTTGCTTCTTTTTATGATCTTCAAAATCTCGTCCATCTTGCGAGCGGAGGGTTCTTCATCAGCTACGTCCTTGGAGGGTACTTCAATCACATTAGGCTTGACAACCTTCTCCTTCCCTCTTGTATTAGTACTTGGCTTGGTAGCAGTAATGCGGATGGGCGTCCTTGTAACAACTGGTGGTGAAATATTGGGTGAAAATATTCTCCAAGTTCTAGTTAATTTTCTTGAACTAGCTATGTTACCGACATCGTTCTCTTTTCCTTCTTCGATCCACGCGTCTTGTTTAATCCCATGACAGAACACTTCAACACCATAATTCCATGGTACTGCCTTATTTGAAGAGTAGGGAATCGGTCTGGGACTGGTAATTATTAAGGGATCAATAATGGGTTCATTTGAAATCCTAATAGGACCTTTGGAGGTGATCCTAAGAGGCTTGTTTGAGATGGTAATAATGGAGAGGTCTTCACATTTGTTAGTCAAACTTTTGGCAAGTGGGGTCTTCTTGAATAGAATTTTGTGACTATCCATCAGGCGTTGTATGCCTTTCTTCAACCCTTCACATCCATTGAGTTGTCTTGTACAACACACACAGTCCTTTACGCAGCCAGGGAAAATCTCGGCTTTCAACAGATTGTTTTTTATTATATTCAGTGGAGTAGTCAAT
Source organism: Vicia faba (assembly GCA_948472305.1). NCBI lineage: Eukaryota > Viridiplantae > Streptophyta > Magnoliopsida > Fabales > Fabaceae > Vicia > Vicia faba. Next base: position 777,461,862 of record OX451741.1, on the reverse strand, counting down.
TCTTCAATAGAGGCAACAAAAATTATATCTTCGACAACATTAACACCTTAGTCATGCTTCGACATTGGAGCGGTGATTACATTCAGCATTGGAGGATGATCAAATTTAATAGTTTTGTTATCAATCAAATCCTGGATTTTGTTCTTCAAGGCTCAGCACTGGTCAGTCTCGTGCCCGAGGCTGCTTGAATGGTAAGCACACTTAGCGTTTGGATTATAATTTGGTGACGAGGTGTTAGGGTTGGCAGGAGGATCATGCAATGTCATTAAATTATCCTTGAGCAAATGTTGAAGGGCTTGAGACAGTGACATGCCTAACCTCGTAAATTGTCTTCTTGGAGTTTCAAAATGTTGATGATTTACAGATGGTCTTGGAGTTGAATTGGAGATTCGGACAGCATTGACAGACGGGTGATCATTCTTCTTGGTATGGGCCCTTACCTTGTACACAACATTGACTTCCTTCTTCGCAGCAAAAGGTTTCTTGATAGGATTGGAAGTGGAGGTAGATGCCACAGAGATCTTCCCACTTTTGATGCCACTTTCAACACTTTCACCGGTTAAGATCAATTCGGTGAAACCAGAAGAAGAGCAGCCAACCAACAGATTAAAGAAAGGACCAGATAAAGTGCCCATGAACATGTCGATCTTCTCCCTATCAGTCAAGGGCGGTTGGACCCTACTAGCAAGGTCTCTCCACTTTTGCGCATATTCCTTAAATCCTTCATTCTTCCCTATGGTCATATCTTGCAACTGAACCCTCGTTGGCGCCAAGTCGGTGTTGTACTGTTATTGATGGTAGAGGCAGTAGCTAAATCCTCCCAAGTATTGATACGAGAACCATATAACTGATAAAACCATTCAAGTTGCGTTCCAATCAAGCTCTCTTGGAAAAAGTGAACCCAGAGCTTCTTATCAGCAGTGTGCGGCTGTATCTTGCGCACATAAGATTTCAAATGGAGTTTTGGACAAGAAACCCCATCGTACTTTGCAAAGATTGGCATTTTGAATTTGTGGGGAATGACTACCCCATATATCAAACCCAAATAATCAAAATCTAAACCGGGGACGGCTTGGATTTCAACAGCTTTTAATCTGTCTTCTAACTGCTTGTATTTGATATCAGTGGGTGGATATTGCTTGTTGAAATAATCATCATCAGATACTTGATCATTAGCACAGTCAGCCTGAGTACTCTTGACCTCACCAATCTAGTTCTCGTCCTCTTCTGATGAGTCTCCTCCTACTGGGATTTGACGGATTGTTTCCTTGAACCTTCTACCCATGTTGAGTAAAGCTTTCTTCTTTGGCTTCTTCTTAACAGCCAACAAAGCCATCATATCTTGCTGCCCCTTGGCTAGGGCGAGTAGAGTTTCCTGAAACTGAGAATTTTGTGCTTAGAGATCCTTCACAGTTTTCTCTAGATCCATCTTGCTGAAATAAACAGCAGAAAGATAAGGAAACCTGTTATGCGAAAACCTGTCATATTATGATGCATGGAATATGTACGTGCAAATGGTTTCAAGGATTAATGAGATTTAAATTTGTATAGACAAAAGAATGAAATAACGTTAATTTTTATTAAACAAAACAAGAAAAATTACATCATGCCTCTTGGGCTTACAAAATAACTTTCTAAGATAGAAAGACCGAACGCATCCTCTTTGGTGCGAGATAGGCGTTCACACCTTGCTCTTCTTGTAGCTGCTTCGTAAGCTCCAAGACCCTTTTTTCACTAGCATAAAAATGAGCCTCGAAAGTATCTCATTCTTCCTTCAGCTGGATCCAACCCTTTTTTAAGTATTCAAGAGAGGTAGGCATGTCGAGATGGAGGATAGTGTAGGGAACATCTCCTTCGACCACAGGCTCCATGATGACTGGTAAGAAGGAGGGATAAGGCATCACAAGTTTCTGAGCACGAGCTCGCACCCATTTAAGGTAAGGATCGAGGGGAATGGAGTTCTTGTGTCCTAATGTCTTGCTATCCACCTTGTTCAACATCCTCCAGGCTCGGATAAACTTCTGACGGTAACCTTGATCGTCATTCTCGTAGTCAAATACAACTCCTTGGATAAGTGTGATCGGTGGATCTGCTGGGGAGAAAAGATACTCTAGCGACCATGCTGGGAAGCAATACTCTGTGGGAAGAGGGATGCCTTGCTGAGTGCTGTTAGTAGTAATTTGCTGGGGATAGGAAGACTTTGTCGACGACGCTCTTTCCGTGGCTTTTGGCTGAGGATAACCCAGTTATATCCTGTTGAGGAAATAACTCTTTAAATAAAGTCGGGCGACGCGTTCGTGCTCTGCGAGGGGATAAGCTTCCAGAATCTACTGGGGATAAGCTTACTGCTTGGGGAGATGAATTCCAACTTTCCTGGGGAAACTGGATTGGACTCTTCTGGGGAGTTTTGAACTGCGGGGTAAGTGATTCCTTTGAATGTTTGATATGCCGCCGGGGAACAATCTTTAGACCAAGATTGCCTGGGATGCTTGTTAAGAATATGCTGCTGGGGAATGTTTGAGATCGGCTGGAGGATACTCAACTTCCTTGAGATTTGATAACTCTGCTTGGAGAAGAATGCGCTGACTGCTGACTCTCTGGGGAATTAATATGTACTGGTCATGTTCTTTAGCTGAACCTACCTTGGTACCTCGGGGGATAGAACAATTGGACTGCTCAGACAAATCTTTATTGCCCCTGTTTCTAGTGTCACCTGCAATTAATTCCTTTGTTTCGTATGCAAATATTTATGAGTTAGCAAATTATTGTCAATGCATATATCACAAATTGAACCTTGGACGTTCTTCGCAAAACAAAACAAAAAAAAGAAAAAGGAAAACACTTGGCACGTTTAACTGAAAATATATTTGTATTGATTTTGAATGGCCGGTGAATAGGCGTTTTGTGTACAAGAGGCTGACGTCCTAGTAAGAGGAACGTCGCCGAACAAGAGAGTTTAAACAAATTTTGTACAAAAGAAAATAAAACAGCTGTGTGAAATGAATGATCCCACTGGGTTTCAACTCTGCTATTGCCTTTATAACTCCGAGCGTCTCATCACTTGATGACCTTGGTTGAAGGTAGAGCTGACTGATCGATGCCGTCTGAACTTGATGTAGATACCGGATTCTGGATGCAAAGTGATCCAATGAGACATAGTATTACGCTTTATCCCTAATTTTTGCCTGGACCGCCCTCTCGGGTTTTCAGTCCACCGGGATACCCATTTTTGCCCAAGCCGCCTTTTCAGGTTTTCGACTTGCCGGGTGTACAGATTTTTTTCATTTTCATCCCTTCATTTTGCCCGAACCCTTTTGGTTCGACGGGAAGCCCTAATTTTTGCCTAGGCATGTCAGCCTAGCGGGTCTTTTTTCATGCGTAGTATTTTTTTACTATGTCTGCATTGGCGGGGTGAGGAAGATCGTCACCATCCATGTTGGTTAATATCATGGCTCCTCCTGAGAACACATGCTTAACCACAAATGGCCCTTCGTACGTAGGGGTCCATTTGCCCCTTGGATCATTCTGAGGAAGGATGATTCTCTTGATTACCAGATCCCCAACTTGATATTCCTGTGGTCTGACCTTTTTGTTAAATGCCCTGATCATCCGTTTCCGATACGTCTGACCATGACAGATAGCAGCAAGTCTCTTTTCATCAATGAGGTTGAGTTGATCAAGTCGTGTCTGGATCCAATCATCTTCGCTCAGATTTGCATCCTTCATTATCCGGAGAGAGGGTATTTGCACTTCGATCGGCAAGACTGCCTCCATACCATAAACCAGAGAGAAAGGAGTTGCCCCGGTTGACGTCCTAGCTGAGGTACGGTATCCGTGTAGAGCAAACGGTAACATCTCGTGCCAATCTTTATACGTCACTATCATCTTTTGCACGATCTTTTTGATGTTCTTATTTGCTGCCTCTACAGCCCCATTCATCTTCGGTCTGTAAGGAGAAGAATTGTGGTGCTGTATCTTGAACTGTTCGCAGAGCTCAGCGATCATCTTATTGTTTAGATTGGTACCGTTGTCTGTAATAATCCGCTCAGGGACGCCGTACCGACAGATCAGGTTGTGCCGAATGAACCGTGCCACAACAGTCTTGGTTACCGTAGCATAGGATGCTGCCTCAACCCACTTCGTAAAATAGTCAATCGCCACTAGGATGAAGCGATGTCCATTAGATGTCGTAGGTTTAATCTCGCCGATCATGTCTATGCCCCACATTGCAAACGGCCAAGGCGCAGTCAGAACATTCAGGGGAACCGGAGGAACATGCACCTTGTCTGCATAGATCTGGCACTTGTGGCATATCCTGGAATGTTGGTAGCAGTCAGCCTCCATTGTGGACCAATAATATCCTGCCCGTAGGATTTTCTTAGCCATAGTGTGTCCACTGGAGTGTGTGCCAAAGGTCCCTTCATGTAGCTCTTCCATGATTCTTTCTGCTTCAGTCTTATCCACACAGCGCAGTAAGGTTGAATCATGGTTTCGCTTGTACAGGATGCCGTTGCTAAGGAAGAACTTGGCTGCAAACCTCCTCAGGAATTTCTTATCATTGATGGATGCACCTTCCGGGTACTCCTGAGTTTCCAAATATCTCTTCACTTCATGGTACCAAGGCTTCTCAGTCACCAATTCAGTTTCGAGATCACAGCAGTATGCCGGTTCGTCCAGTTTCCAGATGATGATCCGGGGAGCCTCGTTATCCCATTTGACCTTGAACATTGAAGACATTGTAGCTAACGCGTCCGCTAACTGATTCTCTTCTCTTGGGAAATGCTCAAAGGTTATCTCTGTGAAGTGGGGGATCAGGGTCAACACACATTCTCTGTAAGGAATCAAGTTTGGATGTTTCGTATCCCACTCTCCTTTGATCTGATTGATCACAAGAGCGGAATCTCCGAAGACACTCAGAAATTTGATCCTTAGGTCGATCGCAGCTTGAAGACCCATGATGCACGCCTCATAGTCTGCCATGTTATTGGTACAGTTGAAACACAGCCGGGCAGTGAGTGGAGTATGAGTTCCTTGAGGTGATATGATGATGGCGCCGATACCATTTCCCAAAGCATTGGAGGCTCCGTCAAAGTGCATAGACCATCGGGATCCTGGTTCAGGTCCTTCATCCGGTCCAGGTACTTCACAATCAGTTACAATCATGATGCTTTCATCCGGAAACTCGAAGTTCATTGATTGATAGTCATCTACAGCTTGATGTGCCAGGTGGTCTGCCAATACACTTCCCTTGATGGCTTTCTGGGTCGTGTACTGAATGTCGTATTCCGTCAAGATCATTTGCCATCTTGCAATCCTCCCAGACAGAGCAGGCTTTTCGAATATATACTTTATAGGATCCATCTTTGAGATCAACAAGGTAGTGTGAGTCAGCATATACTGTCTCAGCCGGCGAGCAGCCCATACCAAAGCGCAGCAAGTTTTCTCGAGCAGTGAGTATCGGGTCTCACAGTCGGTAAACTTTTTGCTAAGGTAATAAATGGCATGCTCTTTTCGGCCAGACTCGTCATGCTGCCCCAGCACACACCCCATTGAGTTGTCCAGCACTGTCAGATATAGTATCAGAGGTCTCCCTTCAACCGGTGGCATAAGGATAGGTGGTTCTTGGAGATACTCTTTGATTTTGTCAAAAGCAGCCTGACATTCATCGTTCCAACGTACTACCTGATCTTTCTTCAGCAGCTTGAAGATTGGCTCACAGGTAGCAGTCAGATGTGAGATGAACCGAGCAATGTAATTCAGGCGTCCTAAAAAGCCTCTGACTTCCTTCTCTGTCTTAGGAACTGGCATCTCTTAAATTGCTTTGACCTTAGCAGGGTCCACTTGAATGCCTTTATCACTGACCACGAAGCCTAGTAACTTCCCAGATCTTACCCCGAAGGTGCACTTGTTCGGGTTCAGTCTCAGCTTGTACAGTTTCAACCGGTCAAACAACTTCTGCAGATGATCTAGATGCTCTTCCTCAGTCTGGGACCTCGCGATCATGTCGTCCACATACACTTCTATCTCATGATGGATCATGTCATGAAATAAAGCGACCATGGCACGTTGGTAAGTTGCCCCAGCGTTCTTTAATCCAAAAGGCATGACCTTGTAACAGAAGGTGCCCCACTGAGTAACAAATGTAGTCTTTTCCATGTCTTCAGGTGCCATCTTGATCTGATTGTAACCTGAGAACCCATCCATGAAAGAGAACACCTTGTGTTAAGCTGTATTATCAACAAGGACATCAATGTGAGGTAAGGGGAAGTCATCTTTGGGGCTGGCCCTATTCAGATCCCTGTAGTCGACACACATTCTGACCTTACCGTCCTTCTTAGGTACCGGCACCACATTAGCAACCCACTGAGGGTAAGAAGTCACTGCAAGGAACCCAGCATCAAACTGTTTCATGACCTCGGCTTTAATCTTCTCAGACATCTCTGGACGCATCCGACGGACCTTTTGCTTAACTGGAGGGCAGTCTTCCTTAGTTGGCAAATGATGGACCACAATATCGGTATCCAACCCTGGCATGTCTTCGTAGGACCAGGCAAAGATCTCCATATAATCATGTAACATCTTGGTTAACCGTTGCTTCACGCTGAGCTCTAGGTTGGCACCAATCTTTACCTCTTTCCTATCTGCCTCAGTACCCAAGTTTATGGTTTCCACTGGCTCTTCATGGGGTTGAATTGCCCTCTCTTCCTGAAGCAACAGTCTTGCAAGCTCGCCAGGCACTTCGCAATCATCTTCACCTTCGTCTTCGGCTAAGTTGATCGGATTTTCGAAGTCATAATTGGCAGTAGCAGAGTTGTTATCAGTGAGATCCAGAGTGGATTGGAACCTGTATGAGTGAGTGTGTGTGTAAATACAGCTGTTTTGAAAATTATGTAAAGGAAAGAAGGATAGAAAAGGAGCACAATATTTACAATGCGAAAAAACGTCCAAGATTTTCATTTATGATATATGAAATGACAGTTTGTATGCCCTCACAAATAGAACCACGGTGCCTCGGGTAAGACACCGGGCCATAGAGTTTATCATTGTTTATTACAAAATAACGAAACAAAGAAATTTATTACTGCGTCACAAAGGTAACAGGAGTATGATCTTTAGCAATCCAGTTGTTCAATCCGCCTTCGGTTGTCGGATAGATCCAGCTATTAAATTCCGCTTCATCCACTTCGTTGTCTTCCCCGACCGCATTCACTCCTGAACTTTTAATAAATACCGGAGGTCTTCCGATCTTTGCTTTCCTCATGGCTTTCTGACCTTCTGTGGTAAAACCCAGCCCAAGTTTATCAGTCTTCTGAGTAAAGTCTGGAAGTCTGCCCCAGTTGGCATTTTCACTCTTCTGAACCACAGCCCGGGCATCCTTCAGGGAAGCCATCTTCAAAGGACCACTTTCTTCTGTTGTTGTTTCTGCTGCAATTGGAAACACCTCCTCGAAATGCTGAAAGGGGGTTTCAATAAACTCCCCATCCATCTCAATGTACCTGAAGGAGTTCAGGTGGCTCACCATATATTCCTCCTCTCCTTGCACAGTGACAATCTTCCCTCTGACGGGGTACTTCAGCTTCTGATGCAAGGTAGAGGTCACTGCCCCAGCCTTATGTATCCACGGTCGACCCAATAGACAAAAGTAAGATGGACGAATATCCATCACATAAAAAGTGGAATCGAACACCTGAGAGCCCACACGAATCGGAATGTCCACCTCTCCATGGACCATCCTCTTTGAACCATCAAAGGCCCTGACGATGATGTCGCTGGGTTTCAATTCCAGACCTTCACAATCTAAACGGTCCAAAGCCTTCTTGGGTAGCACATTCAAAGAAGACCCCGTGTCCACCAGCACATGTGCCAAGGTAGTGCCCCTGCATTCAATAGAGACATGCAGAGCATCATTATGGTCTCTTCCCTTTGCGGTCAAGTCAGTATCTGAGAAACCCAAGCCGTTATCTGCCGTTAGACTTGCCACGCAATCAGTGAACTGGACGGCAGAGGTTTCATGTGGCACATGGGCCGTCTTGAGGAATGAGATTAGGGCCTTAGCATGGGCCTCGGAGCACAGCAATAAAGAGAGCATGGAGATCTTGGAGGGCGTATGCCCCAGCTGTTCCACAACATTAAAATCGCTCTTCTTTATGATCTTCAGAATCTCCTCCATCTCTTGTGGGGAGGCCTCAGCAGCTATGGGTACGGGTGCCTCCATCTGGGCAGGCTCAACTTCAATTCCCTTGCCCCGAGCATTGGATGACTCGGCAGCAGGAGAAACAATCGGATCAGCAGCAGGAACATGTATACTTGCAGGGGTTATGAGAAGTGGTCTTCGGGCAGCAGGCGGTGCAATGTCAGGCGAGAAGAGCCTGCCACTGCGGGTAACTTTGGCTGGGCCAGTGATGTCACAAATTCTAGCGCCAGCGTTGAACTCTTGCTTAATCCCATTTACATATACGTCTGCCCCATAGTGCCAAGGGACAGCTTTATCAGATACATAGGGCAGGGGCCCCGGAACGGTGATAATAACAGGTGCAACGGTCATGATTTGAACGGGCTTCTTCGGGAGAGCCGGGATCGGATTATTGAAGATAGTCACCACAGAAACTTCTTCCACTGGAACCAAACGAACAGCAGACTTCTTAAACAGAATCTCCTTGCTATCCATTAGGTTTTGGATGCCTAATTTTAGCAAGGGACAACCAGATAGAGACACAACACAGAACAGGCAACCCTCGCTGCAACCCGGAAATAAACCGGCCAGCAGCAGGTTCTTTTTGACAGTCTTCAGAGGAGTGGCTAGATCATCCACAGAAATGGCATAAACATCTTCCTCCGCAGCATTTACCCCATGCTGAGGCATAGGAGCGGTAACTACATTCGGCTTTGCAGGCGCTTCGAACTGTATCTCCTTTGCGTCGATAAGGTCTTGCACCTTATTTTTTAACGCCCAACAGTCATCAGTAGAGTGCCCCGGGCTATCTGAATGGTAAGCACAACGAGCATTCGGGTTGTACTTGGGGGATGCAGTATTGGGGAACTTCGGAGCCTCCCTGACAGTCACTAAATTGGTTGAGAGCAACTGTGGCAGGATCTGCGACAAAGTCATGCTTAAGCGGGTGAACTCTCTCCGGGGTCTTTCAACCTTCTGAGGATTGTTTGGCCGGGGAGCGGCAGCAGGCTTAGCAATCATTACCGCACTGACAGATTGGCGGTGCTCATGTCTCTCTGATTTCCTGGAACCATATACGGCACTAGACTCCTTCTTGAAGGGTTTCTTCTCAGAACTAGATGATGCACCCTTCGGAATTTTTCCAGACTTCAACCCAGCTTCAATCCTCTCTCCAGTCAAGATTAGATCAGTGAACCCTGCAGACGAATTCCCAATGAGATGGTTGAAAAATGGCCCAGATAGGGTCCCCAAGAACATGTCTACCAACTCTCGATCAGTCAATGGTGGCTGCACCCTACCAGCCAGGTCTCTCCACTTTTGAGCGTACTCCTTAAAACCTTCGCTTGCACCTAACGACATACCCTGAAGTTGGGTACGTATGGGGGCAAGGTCGGCATTATATTGATACTGCTTGTAGAAAGCAGTAGCCAACTCCTCCCAGTTACGAACCTTGGTCCCATCCAGCTGATAGAACCATTCGAGATGAGTCCCTGAAAGACTCTCCTGGAAGAAGTGGATCCATAAATTCTTATCCGCAGAGTACGGCTGAATTTTCCGAACATAGGACCTTAAATGCAGCTTGGGACAAGACGCCCCGTCATACTTAGAGAAGGATGGTGCTTTGAATTTGTGAGGGATAATCACACCAGTTGACAAACCCAGATCTCCGAAATCCAGCCCAGGTACCTGTTGATCCTCCATAGCTTTCAACCTTTCCTCCAGTTGCTTGTATTTGTCGTCTGCAGGAGGGTACTGCTCTTCGTCAAAATCTGTTTCGTTGTCGGAGACTACCGGACTAGGAACCCTTGCTTCTGCCTGAGAAGGACTCTTGCCAACAGAAGAACCAGCCTCTTCATGCTGCAGAGTATTGCCAAACCTTCGGCCCGAGTTGAACAGAACAGTTCTTCTCTTCTTCTTCTTCTCCTTCTTCAGGAGCATAGCCTTCAGTTCTTCTTGGCCTTGAGCCAGACCCTTGATTAATTCCTGGAATTGTGCATTCTGCACCTGAAGAGCCTTGATTGATGTCTCAGTTGATGTAGATTCGGGATTCATGATGCTGAAATAAACAGCGAAGAACTGTAAGCAACCTGAAAAGAGGAAAAACCTGCTATGCACATGATGAATGAGATGTGGTTATGCAATGCATTCAAGGGTTCGAAAATTCAACTTTGTTGTAGACAAAAAGGAACACACGTTATCATTAAAGCAATCATTGTTTAATACATCAAAGCCTCATGGGCAAAAGTACAAAAATCAAATCAATCCCAAAATACACTGCGCATCCTCTTTGGAGTTATGTAAGTGTTGAGATTCCTTTCCTCATGCAACAGGAGGGTGAGCTCCAAGACCTTCTTTTCACTGGCATGTAGACTAGTCTCAAGAGAATTCCGTTCTTCCTTAAGCTGGATCCAGCTTTTCTGCATCTCTTCCCAGGATGTGGGCATATCAGGGTGCTGAATAGTGTAGGACACTTCTCCTTCCAAGACTGGTTCTTTGATTACTGGGAGCATGTGAGGATAAGGCATCACTAACTTCTGGGAGCGGGCTCGTACCCACTTGAGATAAGGTTCCCACGGGATGGAGTTCCTGTGCCCCAGTGTCTTACTGTCTATCCTACTTGGCATCCTCCAAGCTCTGATAAATCTCTGGCGAAGTCCTTGAGTATCGTTGTCGAAGTCAAAAACTATGTCAGGAATTAACATGTCATGAGGACCATCCCTCCGAGCATAACCAAACTGTCTCCAAGCCAGGCATGGGCTATAAGTAATACCTCCTCTGATTCCAAGTAAAGGAACATTAGGGTACTCCCCGCAACGATCAATGATAGTGACATCTTCTCGGGACCTAGGGCACCAATGTATATCTGCATGTGTAAGAGTCATCAACCGTTGTGACCATCTCAAACCCCGCTCATTCTTCGAGACTGATTGTGGAAGGTGCGAAATAAACCACCTTCCCAGGAGAGGAGTGCAACATATAAGGACACCTCTTTTTCTCATGGTTCGAGTGTAACATGAGTGAAGGATGTCCCCCAGCAACGTAGGTATAGGATTCCTGGACATAAAGATCTGAACAACACTGATATCAATAAGCTGATCTGGATTAGGGAACAACACCAAACCATAGACAAGGAGGGCTACCACTTCTTCAAAAGCTTGCAAGTCAAGGGAGTTCCAACATTCAAGGGCCTTTTCAAACAGAAACCTGGCTAAGAACCCTTTGATACCACTTCTAACTTCCCAATGTCCCTTGAGGTCAGATGACTGTAGGTGCAAGGCTTTAGCAATCTCTTCAAGCTTAGGTTCCTTTTCTGTACCGTTGAAGGGTAGCTGATCAAGGATAGGGATCTTCAGGAGCCGGGAGAACTCCTCCAATGTAGGTACCAACTGATAGTCCAAGAAGGTGAAACAGTGATGCAGAGGGTCAAAGAATTGAAACAGGACCTTTATCATATCTTCCTCAATGTTGGTGTTGACCAAGCTGATGAGGCTTCCATGTCTTTCACTAAATGAAGAGTTCTCGGGAATCCTGGATATAAGCTCCTAAAGCTGAGGAGGGATCCTTACAAGACTGATTTGAATTGTCTTTCTACGAACAGTTTCCATGTCCTACAAAACAAGAACAAAGATGAAAATTCGAACCCCTGAAATGGTTAGTCAATGCATATGATGCTGGATGATGTCATGATGCTATGATTAAACACACCACAGATATGTACAAAGACAAACATGTAAGGCACACAAGGCACACAAGATAAGCCCTTAAGGTTTAAGGCCAGCATGGGGTCTGGGTAGTACCCTCTTGAAGTTGGTGGGTTCAACCTGTCCTAATCAAAGTAACCAGGTTCTAAGGTTCCCAATATCACGGGATTGCTTTCATTGTTCATCGTTTCGATTTAGCCACTGAACTGGCGACCGAAATATTCCAGTAAAGCAACCCTCAATTGAGTGTAGTATCGAGTATCAACCAACCTCGGACTGCACCAAAGTCAGTTATCTCACTACCCTAAAGAGGCCAAGATAGTTCAATTAAGGTTCCTAAGGTCTGTTGGTGCTTCACGACACCACGCGGAGGCCCCGTACTCTCCTTGACTGAACTCAAGGGTTACCGGTACACACCAAAGTGCCACATCAACGTAGCAGACTGTTTCAACCATGTCGGTATACCCCGCACAGTTCCCTCACAGCCTTGTTGCTACTTTCTAAGAAGGTATCCCCCAGATCCGGGTTAGGATCTATAGAACTCCCAAGCAACCCACAATAATAAAGCAAGCAAAGAAGACAATTGAAAACATAGTTATGACCTAGCCCTAAGGTACACCTCACTTTATAAGATAGTCCCCAGCAGAGTCGCCAGTTCTGTGATCGGTGGATCTGGAACTGACTGTTTAACGCTGGTTCGCGAAATGTCGCGGAAGCAAGAGTCGCCACCGTCTTTTATTTTCTCCAAATGGAAAGGACAAAAGCACAGAAAAATTCCTTAAAGAGATTGCTCTCGGTTCGGGAGGTAGATTATAGAAAGGGAAGGTGTTAGCACCCTTTCTATCCATGGTTATCCATGGGCTCTTAGATACTTGCTCATTGTGTTTTCAAAAATGGTTTGTTCGCTTTTCAACTGTGGGTTTTAAAAAGTTTCTTTGAAAATTTCAGTTCGACTCTTGTGTCAGAGTGTTTGAAAAATTGCTTTGAAAGCTTTTGAAAAGTGTCGGTGTGAAAAGATTTTTGTTTGTTTTTGAAGAGAGCAAGTATCTACGAGAATATACCTACCCTAAGGAATTCGTCTGTGTAGATGTCCTTTAAAGTAGTGCCATCCCACCATTGAGAGGTAGGTAGCACCACCGTTGGAGGTGTTCGGGTCAATTCGAGGTTCGGGACATGGTGATCACCAGAGCAATGGGAAGACACCTTAGAAGCTACCCTCATGCCAGGTTCCCGGATCATGAGGACTTACTAAGACATCCTCTACTCGACGATCACCTTTCGAGGCAAGGCAACAGTGAGGCGTACCCTAGGGGTGGTGTGTGCGATTCGTGTGTCGTTTTTATTTGTATTTGTCTTGTCATGTTAAAGTGATCTACGCTTGATTTTATTATGGTCATTCATTCTTGCATGCTTTGTTAACACTTAAAAGATTGCGAGAAAAAGTAAATCTAAAGCTATTACAAATGGCGCGGGTCCACATCGCCAAAAATTAAACCGGACCCGATTTGACAGAAAATAAATAAAGCAAATAAAGTAAAGTGCGAGAAGTAAATGTTACAAAGCTTCGGGAGAGATACATAATTATTTAAGCGGAAAAAGAAATAAGTATGCGAAATTAAACAATTAAGTCGAAAGGAGGGCGTTGGACCCTTTTGCAAATTAAATTAATAAGGAATTAACATTAAAATTAAAAGAGAATGTTTTGGTGTTTTTGGTGTTTTTAGGAATTTAATGCGAAAAAGAATTAATTAAAATTAAAATAATAGGCAAACCCTAATTCTAGTTATTTTTATTATTTATTAAGAAATATTGAAATTTGACCTAATTTAAACCTAAGTTATTTTACATGCAAATTTGATTATAAAAATAAATAAAATAAACAAATGTTATTATGAGGAAGAAAAATTAAAAAGGAAAAAAAAACATTAATTAAACCTATTTCTATATTTTTTATATTTTTATTATGAAAAGAATTAAAATTGCAACCTAAATTAAAGCTAAATTTATTTCCATACAATTTGTTTATGAAAATATTAGAATAAAATATTTATTATGTTTTTTATCTTTTTCTGATTTTTAGGCATTTTTTGTATTTGTAAAAAAAAAATAATTAATTAAATCAAAACAATAAAATAAATAAAACAATAATTGAAAAAAATAAAATATGAAGGAAATTGCAAACCAGGGGGGTGGAAGTCCCAAATTAGGAGGTATGGCCTTAGCAATTCAGGCCCATTTGTATCATGGCCTTGTTGACTTTGGTGCACGCGTGTGGGACGGTTGACTCATCCTCATGGTGTTCATCAATTCCCAGCCTTGGATGTGAATCTCTTGGACGCGTGTACACTTGGATCTGGTGGTGTATCATGGATCATAACATAGGCGCTGCACCTGAACGTTAGAGAAAAAATATTATTGAGAAAGCATGAGACCTGGGACTCGAACCCAGGTCAGGTGTATTGCCAGCCTTGATGCATGCCAACGGAGCCAATTGCGCGTTCTGAATATATAATAACAATCAAATAATATAAAAGAAAAGCAAAATTAGTGGGAGTCAGCGCGCGAATTTTCAAACCGTCCAACCATTGATGGCCACGAGTTCATCTTCTTCACTTTTCCTGAAACATAAACAATGGGCAATGGTTTTCTGTGCGTTGCCTAAGACATGCTATTAGAAAATAGCGATTAGGTCATGTGGCCTTATAAATTAGGCGCGAGTAAGTTAATCTCTTCGTCCAAGCGTGCTCGTTCTCATGGTCTAGGTCTCAGCCTCCAATTTTGCCTTATTTGAGAAACCCCAATTTCAAGCTCTGTAAACCCTAAAACTCAGACATGGTACAATCGTATATACGGCACAAAAATGCAATTGAATATGTTGGTTAGCATCAAGACATCATAATGACCATGAATCAATGCATAAAAATTACAAAAGATGCTTAAATCATGATGCACGATTGTCAATTTTTCTCTGTACAGTTTATGCTCGTTTTACCAGTTCTTGGCGTTTTGATGGATGATTCTGATTGGAATACGTTCAATAGACCTTGAACAAGCTATTGGAATGAAAATTAGGCTTTGAATCGCCCTGGAATGATGATTTCAGTTTTGACTTTTTTCAACAATTTTTCAAGTTTGTTCTTAGTTCTTCTGCGCAGCTTTTTGTGTAGCACCATTAGGTTTATGATCAAGCCTTTGTATTGAATGCATTAGGTCAAAAATATTGATCAAATCTCTTGTAATTCATTGTTTTGAATATTTGATTTCTTAAGATCTTTTCCATATCTTTTTCACATGTTTTTGTATCAATTAGCATCCAATTAAGCCAAATCTTTCCATAATTGTACAAGCACGAAATATTGAGTTCAAAACATGTATAAAAAGATTGGTTAGGGTGGATTAAAGATTTTTCATATATTTTAAATGATTTAAATGAATTAATATAAATAACAATTCAAATAAATAAATAAAAAATGAGAAAATACTTCCCTTTGGGCCAAGTGGTCGTGCACATGCTTGGAATGATGAATCATGGAAGAAAAATGGGCCCATTAGCAATTTTAGGTCATTTGAATCAATGTTGACTTTTCAAAATATCCAAAAATTTCCCAACTTCCACAAGGCATAACTTGCTCAATTTTTAAGCTTTTCTCATGTTCTTGGACATTTTGGAAAGGTCTTTGAGTCCTCTAACCAATGTCATTTTGATTTACCAATCTCAAGTTATGGCCTTTGACTTAAAGTCCCTTTTTGTTGACTTTTGAAAATGACCTATAATGTTGAAATTGATAACTTTTTGTGAGAGCATTTCTTGGACTTGAAGTATGAAGGTGAGTTGTAGGAAATGTCTTTCTCTTCAAAATGAGCTTTGGATGGAATTTTTATGATGATCCATGTGAAAGTTATGCCCTGGTCAATTTCAGTTGACTTTTTCAGCTGTCCAAATAAGGAAACTTTTGCATCTTTGATGATTTCTGAGCCAAATTTTGAGAATCATGATCAAGCATTGATCAAATGATGTTTGTGGCTTCAAAATGATATGTTGACCAAAAATTTGAACTTTTGACTGTCAAATGACCATTTTGCCCCTACAGTTGACTGTAGTGCAACTTAGGGTTTTGACTGTGCAATTTTGAGCTGAATGCCTTGAAACTTGATATGAGGATGCTTGACCATATTTGTAGGCATGTAAGACTTGATTGGGCCCTTGAAAACTTCATTTTCTTGATCAGAACACAAACCCTAGTTTTGACTGTATAGGAGACCTTTGCACTGTGCAACCCTTGGGGAATTTTGAGACTTGGCTTGGCAATTTCTTGGAGAATATGGGAGGGCAAATTTTGGGGTGCAACAATAAGCATCTCGTGGGGACCATCCCTCCGGGTGTAACCAAATTGTCGTAGGTATAAGAAGGGGTTGTAAGTGATACCTCCTCTAATGCAAAGCAAGGGGACATTAGGGAATTCTCCATAATGGTCGATGATAGTAACATTCTCCAAAGAGCGGGAACACCAATGAATATCTGAATGTCTGAGCGTCATCAACCTATGGGACCATCTTGACCCTAGCTCATTCTTCAACACAGATCGGGGAAGATGCGAAATAAACCATCTTGCTAATATAGGAGTACAACACATAAGGATACCTCTTTTCCTCATAGTGCGAGTGTGAAAAGAATGTAGGATGTCTCCTAACAAAGTAGGCACCGGGTTACGAGACATGAAGATTCTTACGGTGTTTACATCTATGAGTTGGTCACGATTTGGGAACAAAACCATCCCATAGATGAGAAGGGCCATAATTTCCTCAAAAGCTTGTAAGTCCAAGGAGTTCCAACAATCTTGAGCTTTCTCAAACAGGAATTTGGCCAAGAAACCTTTGACTTCACTCCTTGTTTCCCAATTAGTTGTGACATCAGATTGTTGCAAGTGTAGGGCTTGAGAAATCTCTTCAGGTTTTGGATATCTTTCCGTACTGTTGAAGGGTAGTTGATTGAGAATGGGGATCCTCAAGAGTTAGGAGAATTCTTCTAAAGTTTGCACAAGTTGATAGTCAAGAAATGTGAAGCAATGGTGTAGAGGATCAAAGAACTAGAAGAGCACCTTCATCATGTCTTCATCTGTGTTGGAGGTAACCAAGTTTAGTAGGCGACCATGTCTTTCAGTAAATGGAGAATTTTCAGGAATCCTTGATGCTAACTCTTTAAGTAGAGGAGGGATTCTTACGAGATTGACTTGAATGGTTTTCCTGCGAATAGAATCCATGTCCTACAAAACAGAACAAAGATAAATCCCAAGATCCTTGAAATGGTTAATGAATATGAGTATGATGTTATGATGTTTATGATGTTATGTACAAGTATATATATACAAACAAAGCAAACAAGTCCTTAGGTTTAGGCTTTCATGGAGTCTCATAGGTAAGTACCCTCTTGAAGTTTAGTTGGCTCAAACTTGTCCTAGTAATAGTAACTAGGTTCTAATGAGCTCAATATCACTGGTTTGTTTTCTCGGGCATTGTTTCAGTGCAAGCCTCTTTAATGGCGACCGAAATATCCCAAAAAACCAAACCTCAATGAGTGGAGTATCGAGTATCTACCAACTTCGGACTGCACCAAAGCCGGTCATCTCACTACGTCTTAATGGCCAAGTTGGTCAAGTAAAGGTTCTAAAAGTTTGTTAGTGCTTCGTGACATCACTCAGCGGCCTCGTATTCTCCTTGACTACTCAAGGGCTACTGGTACCCACAAATATGTCACACTTACGTAGCTATTGCTTAGACCATGTCGGTATACCCTGCATAGTTTCCACAACATATTTCTACTTACCTATAAGGTATCCCAAAACCGGGTAGAGGATTCAAACCCAAACAAAGAACCATAATGTAAAGCATACAAGTCAAATAATGAAGGAAAGTAAATGTGATCTAGCCCTAAGGTAACCCCACTTTAAGAATTTTCCCCAGCAGAGTCTCCAGTTCTGTGATACAGTGGGAGAACTGACTTGGTTGTTTTGCGTTTGATCGCAAATTTGGCGGTTAGTAAGAGTCGCCACCGACTTTTCTTTTATCCAAAAGGAAAGGTGAAAAAGCACAGGAAAGGCCTTTGAGATTGTTTCTTGAGTTCGAGGGGTAGATTATGAAAAGGGAAGGTATTAGCATCCTTTTCATCCATGGTTTTCCATGGGCTCTTAGTTACTTGCTAGATCACTTGCTTTTTTATTTGAAATTGTGCTTTGTGTGGTTTTGAAACTATTTTTGAAAAGAGGCCATTGTTTAGGAAAACTTTGTAATGATTCTCGTTCGTAAGAATGTATATAAAGTGTTTGATCTTTTGAAAATGTTTTCTAGTTTTGAAAGATGTTTTGAAAGTGTTGGTGTTTGTTTTGAAAATAGCAAGGATGTTTTTGTTTTGAAATGGGGAAAGTAACTAGGGACATTCTACCTACTCAAAAGTCTTTCATGTTCATTTCCTTTTTCTTTTGACATTGTTATCTTACTATTAATTTGGTAAGTAACCCTATATTTGGATGTAAAAGGGATGGGCGTGGGTCATCGTATAGCCATGATTAGCAATGTTTTAAGATATCTTAGCATTTTCTTTAGGGACTAAGATAATTTTGAAAGGCAACATGGATAACGTCATCGAGGGGCTATGATCTTGTATTTTGTGCGTCTTTGCTAAGATACCTCACATGCGTAATATGGCCATTTTCATAAGGCAACAAAGTGGATTTACCCTAAGGGGTGCATGTGTGAATAGTGTGTTTGATTTGAATGCATTTAATCTTTGATTAGCATTTTCTATTGATTGGTTTTAGTCTTTCCACACAAAACCCTAATTACTAGCATTTGTATTTGAAAGCGTTAAATTGCGCAAAATAAAGTCCTATGCTATTACATCGTTTAGGGGATGGGGGTATGATTTACAAATGGGGATGAAATAGGAAATTAAATATTACAACCATATTGAATAACAATGAAGGAAATGTAAAAACAATGTAAAAAGAAGGAAACAATGCATTTTGAACTATTATGTGTTGACACAAGCTCCTATGCATCGACACATAACTTTCCTTGCCCCTGTATTACCAAATCAACTCAGTATGATTCGATACATAATGGTATGTGTCGGCTCATACACTGCATGCATCGATTCATACGTGCTTTATGTCGACTCATACACTCTTTTTCCTTCTGTTTTGGGCCTGTAAAGTAGTATGTATCGACTCATAAGGCTATGTGTCGACTCATACTGTCATTTTTCTTACTTCAACATTGTTTTGCTGCATACATGGGTTAGTTCTCAACACATAATGAAAAGAAAGGAAGATAAACAAAAGGTTAGCTTCAAGGACAATGGTTACTACACTTTGTCTTCAAAAAATGAATTACTAATGATGCTTGAAATGAAGAACTAAAGTCAAGAAACTTACCTTGGAGCTGGATCTTATACTCTGAGCTTGAGTTATTGTCTTGACTGTTCTTGAACTTGGAAAAGAAAATAGAGGTGTTGTAGAAGCTTGTTCTTGAGTATGAACAATTTCTAGGTGATGTATGTGACGTGCTTAGATGTTTCGACAAAGCTTGCAAGGTGTGAGAGTTCCAAATATTTGGACTTCAAAACTCAAGAGTGGAAGCTTTTTTGGACAGTTATGGCTTTTTGGAGAGTATAGGATCTTGATGGCTAGTTTACAACAAAACTTATGGCTTTTCTCTCTATTTTTTCTAACCTCTCTCTCTATTTTCTCTAACCTCTCCCTCTTGCAAATGCTTCTTCTATTTATAGGCAAGGGGTTTGTGCATATGAGTTGATTAGGTTTTTAAAACAGCATGTTATGGTTTGGTTGGATTACAAAGATCAAACTAAGTCAAGTACTCCATAGTCCCAAGATGAAGTACCAAAGTTTCTGGCATAGAGGAGCTACTTCCCATGATTTATGGTGGACTATAACCAGCAACCAGCAAGGTATGGGCTCAAGACAAACTTTGTACGAAAAGCTTGCTTTTCAAGAATAGCAATGGTGCCTTTATGCCATAAATGGAAAGATCTTTTGGACAATGTTTTAAACACTTGGGTAATAGCTCAAGAGTGGGTGTAAGCATTAAATTAAGATGAGATTTGCAAGAAAAGAATCATGCAACATAAGATTATGCAGCAAATCATGAGAGTTTTGTTATGTGTTCTTTACTAGAATGACTTACAATTCAAGTATGGATGCCTAACTTCAAGCCCTTGAATCTCCTAGCTCAAGTATGATAAATTCATGCTCTTAGATGTTTTGGAAAGCTTGAAACATCCTATATAACTTTCATGTTTTCCATTTTGACAAAATCATCTTGTAACTATGTGAAAAATGCCAAGAAGTTGGGATAAAATCCTGAACAAAATCTGTTGAAAATTTCTCTAAGTGTTAAATGAAAATGTCATGACTTCATGAATTTATAACTTAAAATCCAAGCATTTCTAGAAAAAGTTCGGCTCTACATTGTTTTACATCTCATTGAGATCTACAACTTTCAAATTGAAAGTTTTCCTTGAATCATCTTGCATCTTGGTGAAAGAATGACATGAAGTTACGAAAAAATATGAACTTTCTAAAACTTAGAAAAATTCTAAGTCTTATAATTTTGACTTTTCAAAGATGAATTTTAACTTTTCAATTCCTTGATGATCAAGTTTGATATTCTTGAATGTCTTGATGAAATTTGATCTTTGGAATGTAATGTTGACCAAAAAGTCAAAGTTTGATTTTTCAGGGTATAGTTGACTTTTTCATCAGTATTGTTGTTTTTAGGTCATCTGATCAATTGACTGAACAATTTTGTGATCCAAGGCTTGAAACTTGACATGAGCAATCTTGAAGGTCCATAATGATCCATGAAAGTCATGTGGGACATTAAAAGTCCATTTATCCTTGTGCAATCTCAAACCCTAATTTCCAGTCATCGGTGCTTAAGGAGGTGTGTTGAGCTGATCAACCCTAATGCAGTCTTGAACTGAAGGAGATCTTGTGAGATATTACTTGATAAATGAGAAGGAAAATTTTGGGGTACAACAGGGAGAAAAAAAGTTTTTGTTGGAACAGCGGGCATAGGATTGTCTTCTTTTCTCAGCACTAACCTTAGAAATTTCGTGACCAAGCTTGTCTGAGTCTTCAATTAAGTGTTTTCCTCTCTTAGGAGTTCCTGACCATGGGTCATAGCTTGCATGTCTACGATAAATAACCCTATTTGAATCTTTATCTGAGCAATTCCTTGTGAAATTTGTTCCATAATTGATCTTGGAGCACGTAGCAGTGAGAAGTCAGATTGTCATTCTGAAGAGGGAACCAAAGATGAGAACTCCACCTGTTTATGCATGTGTGTATGAAATGTATGAATGTATATGCAAATGGTATGTTCAAACAATTTGTATTATAAAACTTAAAGATGTGATTCCTTGGAGATGATCGATATCAATGATGATACAAACATAGTAGGATGTTGTGAATGCAAAGGTGTTGTACCCCAAAATTTGCCCTCCCATTTTTACTCAAAACATACTCCTAGAGGTCCTTAATTGCTCAAGGTTGACTAAGGATTGACCAGACAAATCCTCCTCCTAAGACAATGAACCTCAAACTAGGATTTCACTCCTCATCAAGATGTTTGAGTTCCAAGGGTCCTAAATTGTTTCCATTTCCCTAATATGTTCTCAAGATCATCCATGCCAAGTTTCATGCCTTGCAGAAGAAGTTTGCTCAGTTAACTGCTCAAATGCCTAAAAATCAACTGTACCAGGTCAAAAGTCAACTGTGACCCACATACAGTCAAACTTCAAGATTTTTGGTCAACATCAACATTTTGAAGTGATATTCATCATTTGATCAACGGCTGATCATGATTCCTCAAGGAATGCTCATAATTCATCAAAACTCAAAAGTTGCTAAATTAGGGTTTCTATAGGAAAAGTCAACTAAACTTTGACTAGGCATAACTTTCTCATACTTTGTCATAAATTTATCATCCAAGGATAATTTTAAATAGAATCCAATTCCCTATAATTCATCTTCAGTCCTCAAGTTCAAGAAATGCACTCATGAAAAGATATAAATTGAGACATTATAGGTCCCTTTCAAAAGTCAACAAAAACATCTTTTGTGTCAAAGCTCCTTACATAAACATGGAAGATCCAATTGAGATGAAACCAAATGAGTTATTTAGAGGACATCCTAAGCTTTCTAAAAAGTCCAAGAACATCCTCTTAGGGTCAAAATTGAAAGAGATATGCATTGTCAAAGTTGGCCATTTTTGGAAAATTGCACAAAGTCAACAATGCCCAAAATTGTATTTTTTTTTCCTACATGGGCCCATCTTTTCAAGATTGAATCTCAGTCCTAGCATGGTCCACGACCTATGGGACCCTCCATGCCTTATTCACTTACTTATTTAATTTATTTTGATTTTATTTATTTAAAATTCAAATAAAATCAAAATAAATAAAATCAATGGAATGAGATTTGTTTTTCTATGAATTATAGATCATGCAAGCTGTCTATAGCCAAGAAAAAACGTGCAAGGTTGAAAATAAGAGGAAATCTCCAAATGGGGAAAGATTTGAATCAAAACTTCATGACCATAACATCTTTGGTTTCTTTCTAATTATATTGCCCTAATATGATTTACTACATATGAAAATGTATTGCAACCCTAGAGGAGAGGTTTTTATGCGCAACCTGCCACCCTAAGAGCAAAAACAAGTGTCAATTTTTGTCAAAGAAGTGAAAATCGGATTCTTCTCCCCTGGGTCGTTTCAAGCCATTCCAAGGATCAAATAACATCCCTGGACACTCACTGAAGCTTTTGTAAGTATTCCCACGACCTGAAACCTGCAGAATCGCACCCACCCTTCATCACGGTTTGAACATATTCTCAATTTTGATTTCGTTGATTCTGGCATCATAAACACATTTTTCTTATATATCTATGCTTGTTATCATGTTTACAACGTGCTGGAATACTTTGATTGGGGTTCGAGTGTAGGTATAGGTATCTTCAATGGCTAGGGTTCCAGAGCTCCAATTTGGGGAACCCTAGTTAGAGGCAAAATTAGGCCAAATTAAGGGTTTGTTCATGCTCATGGGATTATTTCCAATTGATCCATGCCATTGGTTAGGATTTATGTTGCTTGTTGTTGTACCCCAAAATTTGCCCTCCCATATTCTTCAAGAAATTGCCAAGTCATGCTTCAAAATTCCCCAAGGGTTGCACAGTGCAAGGGCCTCTTAAGCAGTCAAATTAGGGTTTTGGTTTTGATCAAGAAAATGAAGTTTCCAAAGGTCCAATCAAGTCTCATATGCCAATAAATATGGTCAAGCATCATCATATCAAGTTTCAAGACTTTCAGCATAAAATTGCACAGTCAAAAACCCTAATTGCACTACAGTCAACTGTAGGGGCAAAATGGTCATTTGACAGTCAAAAGTTCAAATTTTTGGTGAACAGCTCATTTTGAAGCCACAAACATCATTTGATCAATGCTTGATCATGATTCTCAAAGCTTGGCTCAAAAATCATCAAGATGCAAAAGTTTCCTTATTTGGACAGCTGAAAAAGTCAACTGTAAATTGACCAGGGCATAACTTTCACATGGATTATCAGAAAAATTCCATCCAAAGCTCATTTTGAATAGAAAGACATTTCCTACAACTCATCTTCATACTTCAAGTCCAAGAAATGCTCTCACAAAAAGTTATCAATTTCAACATTATAGGTCATTTTCAAAAGTCAACAAAAAGGGACTTTAAGTCAAAGGCAATAACTTGAGATTGGTAAATCAAAATGACATGGGACCAAAGGCATTGGTTAGAGGACTCAAAGACCTTTCCAAAATGTCAAAGAACATGAGCAAAGCTTAAAAATTGAGCAAGATATGCCTTGTGGAAGTTGGGAAATTTTTGGATATTTTGAAAAGTCCACATTGGTTCAAATGACCTAAAATTGCTAATGGGCCTATTTTTCTTCCATAATTCATTATCCCAAGCATGTGCACGACCACTTGGCCCAAAGGGAAGTATTTCTTCATTTTTTATTTATTTATTTGAATTTTTATTAACTATAATTCATTTAAATCAAATTAAATACATGAAAAATATTTAACCTAAGCTTTACAATCTTTTTGTGCATGAAATCTACTCAATAATTCGTGCATAATCAAATATGGAAAGATTTGGAGAGAATTGATCATGATTTGTACAAAAAGTGCATAAAAAGATTGAAAAAGATCTTTGAAAATCAAATTTCAAAAACCATGAATACACAAGATTTGGATTGTTTTCTTTGACCTAATTCATTCTTACATAAGCATAGAACACAACCCTAATGAGATGAACCATTAAGCTGCGCAGAAAACCCATCATCAAAACTTGAAATTTTGTTCAAAAAACTCAAAACTGAAAACAGGTTTGTAGGTCGTTTCAAGCCACGAGACTCATCCCATTGCATTCCTGGGACATCAAACAACGTGTTTGGATCAAGAACATAGTCCCTAACGCCTTGAATCATTGTACAGAAGTCACACTTTTCCATTTTTTTTTCATTATCGTGTTTTAACATCTATGCACATTCATGGCATTTTGTTTATATATTCATGATCAGTGAAGTGTTTGCAAGCTAACCATATGCCTTGATTGGATTATTATGCGCTGTATGCAAAGATACCATGTTCGTTTTTTAGGGTTGCAGGAATTACAATTTGGGGCTTTCCATCCAAGGAAAAATTGAGACTTGGGACCTTGACCATTAAAACGAGCGTGTCTGGACGAAAAGAATCCATGTGTCGCGCCCAATTTATGAGCGTCCTAGAGCTATTCACTATTTTTCCATAGATGGCCTAAGAGAACGCTCAGAAAACCGTGGCCTATGTTTTTGTGTTTCAGGAACGAAGAAGAAGATGATATCGTGGCATAAGTTGGTTGGCCAGTTTAAATTTCCCGCGCTGATTTCCACTAATCATTATTTTCTCATTATATTATTCTTCAGTTAATTAATATACAAGAAGCGCGTTCAGTACAATTGGCAAGGCATGAAACTGGTAATCTCTAGGACCTGGGTTCGAACCCCAGGTCCTCACCCCCCTTCATATTATTTTTTCTTTAATGATTACATGCAGCTTCAGTGTAAAGGCACACCATACACTCACAAAATCCAGCCTTCCACGCGTATGCCTAGATCAATCCAAGGGCTACAGTTTGAAGGATACCATGAACGTGAGTCAATGCACTCACACGCTGGGATGAGAAGTCAACGAAATCAGGAGCTTAGTGGGCCTAAAAGTGGTAACAAGCCCTCCACTTTGGGGACTGATACCCCCCTAGGTTTGCCATGTTTTTTTAATTAATTCCATTTTCTTTTAATTATTATTTGTTTAATTAATTTGTTATTTTCATAAAATAAAAAAAAACACACAAAAAAATCAGAAAAGAGAAAAACAATAAATATTTTTATTTTTAGTATTTTGTAAATAAATTCCTAAATTATTTAGTTTTAAATTAGGTTGTAATTTTAATTCTCTTAATAAAAATCTAAAAAACATAGAACTAGGGTTTAATCAATTTTCATCTTTTTTTCTTTTATTCCATAATAATTAAATAATTAAATATTTATTTTTATAATTAAATTTGCATGTAAATTAATTAGGGTTAATATTAGGTTTTAATCTTCTTTTCTTAATAAATTAAAAAACAAATAGAATTAGGGTTAGCATTTAACTTCAATTAATTCTTTTTTTCATTAAAATCCTAAAAATCATAAAATACCAAAAACAATTTTCTTTTCTTTTTTTAATTAATTAACTCCATGTAATTTTAATTTTGCAAAAAGGGTCCAACGCCCTCGTTTAATTCTTATTAAGTCGCATGTTTATTTTATTCCGTTTAAATATTTATGTATCTCTCCCAAAGCCATGTAATTAATTGCTCGCACTTTTCTTTATTTTCTTTATTTTTCTGTCAAATCGGGTTCGAGAAATTTTGGCGATGTGGACCCGCGCCTTTTGTAATAGCTTAGAATTTTTACTTTCCCGCAATATTTTTAACTGTTAAATAATGGCATGAAAGAATGTATGGACAAAATAAAAACAAGCGCTAGATCACCAATACCATGACAAAAGACAAAATAAATGAATCTGACACACAAATCACACACCACCCCTAGGGTACGCCTCACTGTTGCCTTGCCTCGAAAGGTGATCGTCGAGTAGAGGATGTCTTAGTAAGTCCTCATGATCCGGGAACCTGGCATGAGGGTAGCTTCTAAGGTGTCTTCCCATTGCTCCGGTGATCACCATGTCCCGAACCTCGAATTGACCCGAACAACTCCAATAGTGGTGCTACCTACCTCTCAATGGTGGGATGGCATTACTTTAAAGGACATTTACACAGACGAATTCCTTAGGGTAGGTAGACGACTCTAGATACTTGCTCTAATTTCAAAAACAAATCAAAAAATACTTTTCACACCGACACCTTTTCAAAAAGCTTTCGAAAGCAATTTTTCAAACACTCTTGAGGACCGATACAAGAGTCGAACTGGAATTTTCAAAGAAACTTTTTAAAACCCACAATTGAAAAGCAAACAAACCATTTTGAAAACACAAATGAGCAAGTATCTAAGAGCCCATGGATAACCATGGATAGAAAGGGTGCTAACACCTTCCCTTTCTATGATCTACCTCCCGAACCGAGAGCAATCTCTATAAGGAATTTTTCTGTGCTTTTGTCCTTTCCATTTGGAGAAAATAAAAGACGGTGGCGACTCTTGCTTCCGCGACATTTCGCGAACCAGCGTTAAACAGTCAGTTCCAGATCCACCGATCACACTTGTGCTGCGTTTTTTATTTTTACAGGTTTGTAGCCACGCACAAGAACTATCACTATAGCCTATAGTGACGAATCCGTCTGTAGGTAAAAGCCCAGTTTCTAAAACAACAATTCTGGGAAGAAGACAATTAGGTGGCAGACTCCTATTGGAAGATTTGAATCACGTGCGTTTTTTGGGGGCATACTTCTTTGTTTGACTTATATTTTATTTGTTTATTATCTTAACAAGCAAGCGTTCTAGCTCAGCTGGTCCAGGCGTGGCCCTTTGAGAGGAGGGACCTGGGTTCGATCCCAGGTCCAGACATTTTCTATTTTCTAAGTTGTTTATTACAGATTCCATGTGTCTCATCAACCAGGTATCCATCATGCGCCTCCAGATCCAACCATTGGATCTTCCCAAGATTAGATCCAGCGCCCAATCAACCAATCCCCATGGTGAACCCTATAAATGTGATCTTCACTGGATCACACATCAGGTAGATGGGCCAGCTATTATGGGCCTGGAGAATTTCATCCATACACCCCTCAGAATTACTTCTCATATCAGGCCCATTTTATTTCTTTTTTAATTTCTTTATTCAATTATTGGTTTTAATTATTTTACAAAAAAATCATTGTTTTTTTATTAAATCAAAAAATCACAAAAATATTATAATTAGGTTTTTTTCATAAAATAGTTAATTTCATTAATTAATTAGGTTAATTAGGATAACTTAAATTCCTTTTTTCATAATTAAAATTAATTAGAAATTAGGTCAATTTGCAAAATTAATTACTTTTCTCCAAAAACCAAAAAATATTTTCGAAATCAATTAGATCCGTTAAGCCTTAACTCTTCGTTTACTTTATTCTCGCACGTTTTCTTTTTCCATTATTTTTTTAAATCAATGTAATTGCTCCGAAGTTGTAATAGTTAATTAGGTTTATTACTATTTTCATTTTTTTTCTTCCCCAAGTTTTTGATTATGTAATCCCCCTCCCCAAGGCCTTGTAATAGCTAGGTTTAAACTTCTCGCACTTTTACTTTACGTCATTATAAACTGTTAGATGATTGATAATAGGATTGTATGTAAAAGATCAATGTTTAAAACAGTAGAAAACCCTAAATGTGCAAAGATAATTGACTGAAAAACAAACACTTCCACATGCTCACTCCTAGGGTTTTCCCCACTTTGGTTGCCTTCGGAAAACGGTCATTATTCTCGAAACGTGAGAATTTTTAGTGGTTGTCCTCTAATTCGAAAGATCACTAGTCCCTCGATGACCCTTTCGATGTCGCCTCGGTAAAAAAAGTGATCTTAGAGTTTTAGGATAATTACTAAGAGATCTTGCCATGTTGCCTTAAGTGACCGTAATCGTCCCTTTCGATTGTCCCTTAAACTCCAACGATGGAGCTACCTACTCCTTAATATTAGGATAGCACTGTCTAAAGGAAATAAGAAAAATGAACAGTCTTTTTCGAGTAAGTAGAAACTTTTAGGTACTTGCTCAAACAAATTTTTACACCATACACTTTCAAACAAACTTTTCAAACAAAAGTTTTCAAAAACACTTTATCACACCCTTGAGGACTGATACAAGGGTTACCATAAAGTGAAACGCCCCACTAAGGCAATTTCAAAACTTTTCACAAACACACAAAAGAAATTTAAAAATGAGCAAGTACCTAAGAGCCCGTGGAAAACCACGGATAGAAAGGGTGCTAATACCTTCCCTTTCTATAATCTACCCCTCGTACTCTGAAACATCTCGAAAAAGGTTTTTCTGTTCTTTTTCCCTTTTCCTTTGTTGGATGAAATAAAAGACGATGGCGAATCTTGATTACCGTACATTTGCAAACAAAAAAATGCAAAACCAGTAGTAATAAAAAATAGTCAGTTCTTCCACCGTATCACAAAAGGCATGGGATCACAACTTCAGTTTCAAAAGTTCAGCATATCTTGTATAATCCTGTTTTAGAAAACTTTTGAGTAGGATGAACGTTACATGATAAAAAGTTTAGACCTCTTATGAAAACAAGAATACGAGGGTAAGATAATGATCAATGTTTCCTATTAAAGATCCCAAACCCTCTCACATGTGAGTTCTAATTTGGATAAAGATTCTTTGAGGTATTCCCAGAGTCAGAAGTCCCTTTGAAAAGTACAATATCATAATATATCTACGTCATAACAATTGTACCCCCAAAGTAAACATAGTCTGGATGCGATTCTCATGACACACCAGTAGGGCATCTACCCCATAGGTGACATGACTATCCACTTATTTAAACTTATGGGTTCACTCAAGCTTGTGTATTGGGCTTATCTCTCAAGTAACACCCACCCACCAAAGAAACAAACACCAATATCGAGGATATCCAATGTGCAATGAATGAATGCAAGAAATAATGTAAGTAAAGAAAATAAACAAACACCTAAAGTAAACAAACAAGAGGTAAGACTGACTTGCTTAGACTTCCCCAACAGAGTCGCCGGCTAAAGCTACTAAAAAATAAAACAAATAACTTTAGATGGAACAAATAGAGTTTCCACCTAATTTTATTTATCCCAAAAAAATATAGGGAAAGGAAAATATAGAGAAAACCTTTGATATTGGGAAAAGTACATGGTATCGCAACCAAATCTCGGGTAAGGGAGTCGATTATACAACGAGAATGTATTAGCACCCCTCACATTCATGGTACTCCATGGAATCCACTCTTGTTATTCTATTCAATAGGTGTGTATATCTAAAACTTACTTGCTAAAGAGAAATGCATGCATAAATTCATTGGGAAAAAGAAAAGGTTTTTATTAGTGCGTTCGCCTAAGCATTGAAACTCCATGCCTACGTATCCACAAGGGGATCAAAACACTGTAGTTCTTCTTAAAAATGGTTTTTTGTTGTTGTGTGATTTTATGGATGATGTTAAATTCACATTCTAACAATTAACATTTCCCCTCGATCGTTGGAGATTACACATCGTTGTTTTTGTGTAGAATGGAGTTAACATATCCTTTTTGAAAAATGTTTTAAAGTGAAAAAATTCCCTAAGAAAAAATGATTTAGATTTGGTTGGTGTTTTTTTAGGAAGAAGGTGGTATGTGGATCCTCATCAAAGGAGACACCCATCACCCTCACACCTTTAGTTTTGAAAGGGTTTTGAATATTTTGAAGTGTTTTGAGATTTTTGAGAAAATGCTTTAGTCATAATGATGCAATGCAAAAGGAAAAGAAAAGTCTAATGGGGGACATATGATCTTAATGTTGTCATGCAAAGGTTGATCCTATAGTTGAGATTTTGGGGAAATCTAACCTAATGTTATCATGCAATGTTTGACTTACGATTTAGATTATGGGGGAATATCTATTCTAATATTGTCATGTTTGGATTGAAATCCTAATGTCTATCTTGATTCAAGTTTCATCAAGTAGTTAATATGAACCAAGTAAAATTAAGGCAACGTGTTATTCCCACAAGAAATGAGCACACAAGTGGATGAGAATAAAAGAGTTTTATTTGGTAAAAGATTTGTGACAAAAGAGTGAAAGTTGAAAGCATGTTTTTGATGTTTTATGGTTTATGCTTTAAAGGATTTTATGAAGGAAATATGTTTTAAAAGTGATACAAGCTTGTGAAAACCTGAATGAGTTTAATGTTTGAAACAATGTATGTATCACAATCAAGATGAAAGTCATGGAGCCTAGCCTTGATTTTTAAAATATGTTTCATGGTTTGTTTTGGATTGGAGTGAGAAAACCCTAAAATAAACTGAAGCTATCATGAAATTCTTACTCAAGAGTCAAGATATCAAGTGAGGATCAAGATCTATCATGGTAAGATCAAGCCTGGTGAGAAAAAAATGGAAAATCAATCAAAAGATCATGGAAAATTCCTTTAAAAACCCAAAAAGGTCTAGCTTTGATTTAATTAGGAAATGATGAAATAAATAACATTTTATGATTTTTTTTGTATTCATAAAATAAGGGTGGCCAATTAGAAATGTGTAAAAAAATCAGCTTGAAATAAGTTAATTTGCTTGATTAAATAATTAAATTAAAATGGGGAAAAATTAAAAGAAAATAAGTAATAAAAAAATAAAGTGGGGACTGAACACACAAATATATTTGAAAATAAGTGTCTAAACATATTTAAAAAAATAAAACCAAAAGGTGCGGGGCGAGGGGGATTTGAACCCCAGATTAAGAATGATTGACACATGCTCTTATCACTGGGATGGTGATACATCTGTTGGTTTAAACACCAAAAACTAAATTTATTAAAAACTCAATTTTTTTAAATGAAAAATGGCGCATATGTCATTCTTCTTCTTCCACGAGACAACAACAACAAAACCTCCATTTTTAAAATTCTAACTTCTTCAATTCTCAACCATTTTGAAAACTTTAAAGACCAAAGTTGCTTGAGATTTCGCAAGGAATACAATGGTATAAGTTTCATAAGCTATAAATCAAATATGAATACAATTTTTTCTCGTACCGAATAAATCCTAAAAAAATTTAGAGACACGATTCTCAGCCCCTAGAGAAAATCAATGAAAACTAACTACTTGGTTAGCTTCAGGATATTTATATCTACATTTTTTTTGTATGTATGCACTAAATATGCATGAATAAGAAGTTCAAAGTTTGAGTTTTTTTACCAAATTGGAGAAAGTTATCCGCTTCTTTCAGCAGCTCCAAGTGCAAACAAATAATATGTTTAGCTTCATTGGATATCCCTGAGTGTATTCTGATTGGTAGATTAACTTATAGATTGCTCAATTGTTCTGATTAAGTCCAAGTGCATATGAATATGGCCACGGGTTGGAGAAAGTGTTTAACTTGCTTCAGTTATGAACTAGTGCATACAGTAGGGTATATGTAGTGTATTGATGATGAATTCATGGTTGATTTGCAAAGAAATTTCAAGGCTTGTGAGTTTCAAAGATAAGGACTTCAAAGCTGAAAAAATGAGATTTTTATGCCAATTCTGAATTTGAGAGGATTTGAGAGTGTTTCTAAGTTGTGAATTGGTTGTTTATGCAGTGAGGGAGTGCCTCTATTTATAGGAAAAGTTTGATCTATATTTTTAGGATTGTGTGATGCGGTGAGAGAACTGACTTGAGGTTTTGCGTTTGTGTTTGCAAATGTTGCGGTTAGTAAGAGTCGCCACCGACTTTTCTTTTATCCAAAAGGAAAGGTGAAAAAGCACAGGAAAGACCTTTGAGATTGTTTCTTGAGTTCAGGGGTAGATTATGAAAAGGGAAGGTGTTAGCACCCTTTTCATCCATGGTTTTCCATGGGCTCTTAGTTACTTGCTAGATCACTTGCTTTTGTTGTTTGAAGATGTGTTTGGTGTGGTTTTGAAAGTATTTTGTAAAAAAAAGAGGTCATTTGTTTAGGCAATATTTGTAATGATTCTCGTTCGTAAGAATGTATACAAAGATGTTTGTCTTTTTTGAAAGTGTTTTCAATGTTTGTAATTTGTTTGGAAATGTGCGTGCGTTTGTTTTGAAAATAGCAAGGATGTTTGTTTGAAATTGAGCAAGCAACTAGGAGTAATCTACCTACTCAAATGTCTTTCTTGTTCATTTTTTTATTCCTTTGACATTGTTGTCTTACCATTGATTTGGTAAGCAACCCTATCTTTGGATGTTAACGGGACGGGCGTGGGTCATCGTATAACCATGATTAGCAATGTTGCAAAGTATCTTAGCATTTCGAGGGACTAAGATCATTTTGTAAGGCAACTTTGAATAGCGTCATCGAGGGACTATGATCTTTTGATTTTGTTTGTTTTACCAAGATACTTTGCATGCGTAACATGACTATTTTTGTGTAAGGCAACCAAGTGGAGAAACCCTAAGGGTGTTTGTGTGCAAGTGTGTTTGATTGCATGCATGATTTTATCTTGAATTAGGATTTTCTATTTCATTTATTTTATCTTGCCATACATATCCTAATCACTAGCATTTACATTCGAAAGCGATAAAATGCGGAAATGTAAAGTCCTACGCTATTACAATATTTAGGGGGTGGGGGTACAAATTTATGAATGGGGTACCAGTGAGAAAAATAAAGAAAATAACAAGGGGAAGAAAGAAAGAAAAAGGAAAAGAGTCAGTGTGCTGCTGAGAGGAATTCAGAAGTTCTGACCCTGGCCTGCTGCAGGATAGAAACCTGTTAGTGAAAATGTATAGGTCAGAAGTTCTGACCCTGGTGCGTTGCAAAACAGAAACCTGTTAGTGAAAATGTATGGGGTCAGAAGTTCTGACCCTGCTGGGCACACAGTAATTTTAAGAAGTTCAGATATTACTGATGACAAAATAGGCCCCAGAAGCTCTGGCGTCAAAGTCAGAACTTGATCTCCCTCCGTGCTAGTCAGAACATCTGCAAATTTGGTTATTTTTCCACAAAACAGAAGGCATGCCTAGGACAGTTTTAGCAGGTGTCATAGCATTTCAGAAATCAAAACCAAAAATCAGAGGCAAGTTCTGTCTTGATTCACTCCCTACTTAAATATGCAGAGGCGTGAAAATATCAAAACATTCATAACATCAGAAGCTTGATATCTAAATTTTGTTTTTGAGCATGAAAATCTGGTGATGTTTAAGCAATGTGGTGAGGGTCAGCAAGTGCTTACCTTGCAGCTAGAAAAAGTGAACTAGAGTTAGCCTTAACTCTGATGATGTTCTGAACAGGTTCTTTGAATGAATGGATGGAGGGTATATATGTGAGTTAGAAAACTGTATGGGTGCTTCTTAGTCAAGAAATATTTTGAGAGTAAATGGAGTTTGAAAGCAGGAGATTCAAAGTTAATGGTTGTTATGCTGTGTTTACAGTTTTTTTGAAACTCTGGGAATTTTGGGCAGAGATTCAAGGTGCTTTCTTGCTAAAACTTTATGTTTCTTTTCAGCAATTTTTCTGAACTTGGACCCTCGCTTTCAATGGACAATGGTGTTCTATTTATAGGCAAAGCTTTGTGGGTTTTTAGAATGTTAAGTGGCGCCAATATCATGCACTAGATGTTGACTTACTCTTGAAGAAAGTTTATAAAAAGTTGTGATGATTGACATCTTTTAGCCTAGGCTAGGTTAGTAAGCATGGATTGAGGAAAAGTGACACCCATGAGCGAAAAGTAGCGCATGAACCCATACTTAAATCTGCACAAGAGCGTTGCTATGCTGCACGTGGAGAGACCCTTTGGACAAATGCTCAAAAGTGGTTGTGAGCATTAATGAGCATTAAATGGTGATGAGATTGGTTAAGAATAAGAAATCTTGTAATATGAGCTTTGCATCATTACTTAAATCTGAGCCAGCAGTTCCTACTTCAGCAAAGTCTAGAACAACGCACCCAAGTTCTGATCTTGGTATCCTGCTGCCTCAACAAATTCTGAGGGTTCTCCAGACTTTCCAGCATGATTCTTTGATTTGCCTCTGAAAACTATGGACTTAGAGATTTTGCTTCAGTGTAACACCCAATCTTCTTACCCCCTTACCTTCTAATTCCAGCATGTTCTGAAGGAGCTTTCAAGCTTCGTTGCTTTCTTTGCATTCCTCTAGCAAATTCTGACTGAACTTGCGTAGCTGCTGAAAAAGCCACATTCTGACTGAATGTTATGTGCTGAACCATGTTTACAACTTCTGACTGTTCCTGCCTGGAGATTGGTTCAGAAGTTCTGAAATGTCATTTTTCTTAAATACTTTAGAAAAATTCTAAGTATTTAGAATTTAACTTTTCCAAGGTAAAATTTGACTTTTTAGCTTGCAAATGACCATTTTGCCCTTGTAAATGGCTTGCTTGGAAAGAAATGATATTTCAAGGCTTGGATTCGTTCAAGAGAAAACTTTGAGAACCCATGGTGATTTTTTCCTGAAAAATGAGAGGGTAAATTTTGGGGTACAACATCTGCCCCTGTTCAATCTTCTCTAACCTGAGGAGTTAGGTTGGCGAGGTTTGCCATTCGCGACTCAAAGGTGGAAGATGATTGGACACTAGAGTGCCCATAAATTTGCGCTCAGCGACAATAGGAGGAATGGGCTTAAAGATGCCATTTGGAGAGGTAACAAGATCTTGTTGGGGATGGGCTTGTGGATGCCACCCAAGAATGCTCGTTGAGATATAGTTTGTATGTTTGAACATCAGAATGGCTTTCGTGTCTGGAGCGTATCTGAACTGTATCGATACCATTACCAAGTGCATTGGATTCCCCATCAAAGAACAGGGTCCATCGAGATCCTTGTTCAGGTCCGTCATATGGTCTGATTTCTTCGCAGTTGTCTAATGCCATGATGTCTTCATCCGGGAATTCAAACTTCATGGACTGATAATCTTCTACAGCTTGGTGAGCAATATGATCAGCCAATACACTACCCTTTATAGCTTTCTGAGTAGTATATTGTATATCATATTCTGTTAGGATCATCTACCATCTAGCTATCCTCCCAGACAGAGCAAGCTTTTCGAAGATGTATTTTATCGGATCCATCTTAAATATCAACAAGGTAGTATGAGTCAGTATATACTGTCTTAGTCAGCAAGCAACCCATGCCGGAGCGCAGCAAGTTTTCTCGAGCAGTGAATATCTGGTTTCACAGTCGGTAAACTTTTTGCTCATGTAGTAAAAAACGTGCTCTTTTCGGCCAGACTCGTCATGCTGCCCCAATACACACCCCATTGAGTTCTCTAAAACGGTCAGATACATGATCAGTGGTCTTCCCTCGACTGGTGGTATCAAAACAGGAGGCTCTTGTAAATACTCTTTGATTTTGTCGAAAGCAGTCTGGCATTCATCATTCCATTTGACTACTTGGTCTTTCTTCAATAGTTTGAAGATTGGGTCACAAGTAGCTGTTAGGTGAGAAATGAATCTGGCAATATAGTTCAGGCATCCCAAGAATCCTCTGACTTCCTTCTCAGTATGAGGAGCAAGAATTTCTTGTATTGCTTTAACCTTGGCGGGATCGACCTCAATACCTTTGTTGCTGAGGATAAAGCCTAGGAGTTTACCGGACCATACCCCGAATGTGCACTTGTTTGGATTCAACCTTAGTTTATACTTCTTCAACCTTTCAAACAACTTTTGCAAGTGATCAAGGTGCTCTTCTTCTGTTTGTGATCGGGCTATCATATCGTCTACATAAACCTCTATTTCATGGTGTATCATATCATGAAACAAAGCTACCATGGCGCGCTGATAGGTGGCCCCATCATTCTTCAGTCCGAATGGCATCACTTTATAGCAGAATGTGCCCCCACTATGTGACAAATGTAGTTTTATCCATGTCCTCAGGTTCCATTTTGATTTGATTATACCCTGAGAATCCATCCATGAAGGAAAACACTTTGTGTTGGGCCGTATTGTCAACCAGGATATCTATGTGGGGGGGTGGAAAATCATCTGTAGGGCTGGCCCTATTCAAATCTCTATAGTCCACGCACATTCTTACTTTGTCGTCCTTTTTAGGCACGGGAAAAATGTTGGCAACCCATTGGGGGTAGGAAGTGACAGCCAAGAATCCAGCATTGAATTGTTTCATGACTTCCGCTTTGATCTTCTCTGACATACCAGGTCTCATGCGGCGGACTTTTTGTTTCATTGGTGGACAATCTTCTCTTATTGGCAGACAATGTACCACGATATATATATCAAGTCTCGGCATGTCTTCATATGACCAGGCAAAGATCTTAACATAATCACGCAATAGCTGAATCAGACGTTCCTTGACACTGGCCTCTAGATTGGCACCCACCTTGACCTCTTTTCTATCCTCCTTGGTACCCAAGTTGATTGTGTCTACCGGTTCCTAATGAGGCTGAATAGCTCTTTCCTCTTGTTGTAGTAGTCTGGCCAGTTCCCCTGGTACTTCACAATCTTCTTCACCTTCGTCTTCGACTTGGTAGATTAGATCCTCAGAGTTATGAAAGGCTATAGTAGTATCGTTACCCATGGGATCCGGAATGGAGGGGTACCTGCATTTGTGAGTGTGGGTGTGTTTAAGGGTATAGCCATCCTTAAAAATAAAATGTAAAAGAAAAACAATGAGCACAAAAAGTTTGTATGTGAAAAACGTCCATGATTCATTGAATGTCATATGAAGATGAAAGAAAACCCTTACAAATGGACCATTGTGCCTCGGGAAAGACACAAGGTTTAAAATGTGCGAATTGTTTGTGAATATTACAAGTCCAACAGAAATGTAAAAGATAAATTACTGAGGGATGAAAGTTATTGGAACAAAGTCTCTGGCTTCCCAATTGCGAAGTCCTCTGTTGATAGTAGGAAAGATCCAATCCTCCAAGGTGCAATCCTCTTCACCATCTTCCACCGCATTGACCTCTTGGTTGCTAATCCTCAAGGGTGGCCCTTCAGCACGGGCATGGCGCACAGTCTTCTGAGCATTTGAAGTTAACCCTAAGCCAAACTTGTCAGATTTATACGGAATGTCCGGAAGTTGCCCCCAGATGGTGCATCCACCCTCCTCTACTACTGCCTTGGCGCCCTTTAGAGATGACATCCAGAGCGGAGGTCTTGTAATCTTAGGGATATGGGACACCGTCTTGGTTACTGCTACCTCTTGAGAGACTTCTTCGAAATGTTGAAAAGGAGTTTCAATGAACTTGCCGTCTAATTCCATATACCGGAAGGAATTGAGGTGGTTGATCATATACTCTTCCTCTCCGTGGACAGTAATGATATTTCCATGAACCGGATATTTCAACATCTGGTGTAGTGTAGAGGTGATAGCACCGGCATTATGGATCCACGGTCGTCCTAGTAGACAGGAGTAAGAGGGACGGATGTCCATTACATAGAAAGTTGAGTTGAAAGTCTGAGTCCCAACCTTTATGGGGATGTCTACCTCCCCGTGGACCATCCTCTTTGAGCCATCAAATGCTCTTACGACTATGTTACTGGGTTTCAATGTCAGTCCTTCGCAATCCAATATGTCGAGAGCTTTCTTCGGTAAAACATTCAAAGATGAGCCAGTGTCCACAAGGACATGGACCAGAGTTGTTCCTCTACATTCCGCAGAGACATGCAATGCCTCATTGTGCTTTCTTCCCCTTGGTGTCAGATCAACGTCAGAGAAACCTAAGCCGTTACCAGCTGTCAAAATGGCCACACAATCTTGAAATTGGTCAACAGACGTCTCTTGAGGCACATGGGCTGTCTTTAGGAATTTCACCAGGGCTTTCGCATGTGCTTCGGAACACAATAGTAATGCTATCATGGAGATTTTGGAGGGAGTTTGCCCTAACTGTTCAACTACGTCGTAGTCGCTCTTATTTATTATTCTCAGGATCTCCTCCATTTCCTTTTTGGAGGTTTCGGGGATAGTCAGTGGTTGACCTTCGTCCGGACAGGCTCTTCTTGAATACTTTTTCCACGAATTTCAGCAGTAGGAGTGTCAGTAGGGATAACAGCAGGAGTTGTGTCGTCTTTGTCAATAGGAGCACTTGTAGATATGATTATTGGTATGGAGGTAACCTTTGGAGCAGCCACGGGTCCAAAAATTGCCTTTGGGGGGGGGGAATCTCTAGAGAGAAGATTCTACCACTACGGGTAATCTTACTGGTTTCAGAAATATTGCTAATGTCGAAGTCTTCTTCTTCGGAGCTCATCTCTTCGGCAGCCGACCCATCTTGTTTGATACCGTGGTAGTAGATGTCTCCATCGTAATTCCATGACACTGTTTTGTCTGATTCATACGGGACTGGCCCATGCATTGTGATTATAAGAGGAGTAGTTTTTGGAACCAATGTAATCCTAACGGGTCTTTTAGGGACTCTGGAAGGATTAGCGGAGATGGTTATGATTGAAACGTCTTCAACAGGAACAGGTGAAACAGGAGTACTTTCAAACAGAATCTCTTGGTTGTCCATCAAGCGTTGAATGCCTATTTTCAACAGAGGGCAAACAGTTGGTGAGGATAAGCAAAGATGGCAATCTTCATTACAACCCGGGAATACACCAGCTTTCAACAAGTTTATCTTAATGATTGGGAGTGGAGTCAAGAGTTCGTCAATTATGGTAACAAACAAATCTTCTTTGATAGCATTAGTTTTGTGACCATGCCTAGGCATCGGAGCGGAAATGACGTTTGGCTTCTCGGGTGCATCAGACTCAATCTCTTTTACATCTATAAGGTCTTGAATTTTGTTTTTCAGGGCCCAACAATTGTTAGTGTCATGACCCGGACTTTCAGAATGATATGTGCAACGGGCATTTGGGTGATAATGAGGGGACGCAGTGTTGGGGTTCTTTGGATCTTCCTTTAGAGTTGTCAAATTGGATTTCAAAAGATGTGGTAAAACCTGGGCTAGAGTCATATTGATTCTGGTGAATTGTCGGACTGGCCTTTCCACCCTTGGTTGGTTACTTCTTGGTTGATCAGATGTAGGCTTTGGGATCATAACGGCCCTTACCATTGGTCGGCGTTCAACTTTCCCTTGGTTCCTTTATGGATAAACAGCAGATACCTTCTTCTTCCCAGTGAAAGGCTTTCTCACAGTTGTAGAGGCAGATGAATCCTTTTGAATCTTTCCACTTTTTATGCCAACCTCTACCCTTTCTCCAGTTAGTATTAACTCAATAAATCCTGCAGATGAGCTTCCAATCAGATGGTTGAAGAAAGGGCCCGATAGAGTTCCTAAGAACATATCCACCAATTCTCTTTCGGACAGAAGGGGTCGTACTCTCCCAGCTAGATCTCTCCATTTCTGCGCGTAATCCTTGAAACCTTCATTGGGAACCTTACCCATACTCTGAAGTTGAGTACGGGTAGGCGCCAAATCTGCATTATACTGGTATTGCTTATAGAAAGTTGCGGCAAGATCCTCTTAGTTGTGGACGTCAGTCCTTTCCAGTTGGTAAAACCAATCGAGTTGTGTTCCAGATAGGCTATCTTGAAAAAAATGCACCCATAGATCTTTATCGGCGGAGTGCGGCTGGATCTTTCTCACATATGATCGGAGGTGCATCCTAGGACATGACACCCCATCATACTTTACAAACAACGGCACCTTGAACTTTGGTGGGATCACAATTCCCGACACAAGTCCCAATTCTTCAAAGTCTAAACCTGGTATCCTCTGTATTTCCATAGCGTTCAAGCGTTCCTCGAGATATCTGTACTTATCATCTGCTGGCGGATATTGTTCCTCGGAGTAGTCTTCCTCTTCTTCCTCCTCTTCAGATTCTGACAGAACCGCAGTTTCCTTTCCTTTTCCTTCTCTCTCATCAGATGTTGTTGTGAAATCCAAGGTTCTCCTATTCAGTCCTTGAAACCTTCTCCCCATAATCACAACACCGGTTTGTTTCTTCTCTTTCTTCTTTTTCTCTTTGTCCAACAAAGTTTTCAATTCCTCTTGTCCTTTAGCTAGGGTCGTGAGTAACTGTTGAAACTGCATGTTTTGAACTTGAAGATCTTTAACTGTCTATTCGAGATCCATCTTACTGAAATAAACAGTAGAGAGATGAGGAATCTTGTTGCAAAAGACCTGTTTATGTCATGATGAATGATATGTGCATTTGTAATGTTCTCAAGGATTTTAAAAGATTCAAGTTTGTTTTAGACAAAAGAAGCACACGTTATATTAATAAGATAGAGTTTGAATACATCAACGCCCCTTGGGCAAAATGATACAAAACTCTAAGATAAAAAGGTAGTGCGCATCCTCTTTGGTGCTATGTAGGCATTTATAGTCTGCTCCTCATGAAGTAGCCTAGTGAGTTCCGAAACCTTCTTCTCACTTGCGTAGAATTGGGATTCGAAAGTATCTCGCTCTCCCTTGAGCTGTATCCAATTCCTTTTTAAGTCTTCAAGAGATGTGGGAATGTCAGGATGTAGGATAGTGTATGGAACTTCTCCTTCTTTAACAGGCTCAATGATTACCAGGAGAATGGAAGGATAAGGCATCATAAGACTTTGAGAGCGGGTTCGTACCCACTTGAGGTAAGGCTCAAGTAGGATGGAATTATTATGTCCCAAATTCTTGCTATCCACCTTGTTTAGCATCCTCCAAGCTCGGATGAACCTCTGGCGAAGACCTTGATTGTCGTTGTCGCAGTCGAATACTAAGCCTTGAATCAACATCTCATGCGGGCCTTCCCTTCGGGCATAACCGAACGGTCGTAAAGCTAAACATGGGTTGTAGGTGATGCCTCCACTAACTCCAAGTAGAGGGACATTAGGGAATTCCCCACAACGGTCAACAATGATAACATTCTATTTGGATCGGGAGCACCAATGAATGTATGAATGTTTGAGCGTCATTAACCTTTGTGACCACCTCAAACCTTGCTCATTCTTTAAGACTGGTTGGGGAAGATGAGAAATAAACCATTTTTCCAGGAGAGGAATGCAACACAAAAGGACACCTCTTTTCCTCATTGTACGAGTGTGAAAAGAGTGTAGGATATCTCCAAGCAATGTAGGCACCGGATTGTGTGACATGAAGATTTTGACGGCGCTCATATCTATGAGTTGGTCAGGATTGGGGAACATGACCATCCCATAGATAAGAAGAGCCACAATTTCCTCAAAGTCTTGCAAGTCTAAGGAACTCCAACAGCTGTGGGCTTTCTCAAACAGAAACTTTTCTAAAAAGCCTTTTATACCATTTCTAGTTTCCCAATGAGTTGTGATATCAGATGAGTGCAAATGCAGAGCTTGAGCAATCTCTTCTGGTTCTGGGTATCTTTCTGTACCGTTAAAAGGTAGTTGATTGAGAATTGGAATCCTCAAGAGTTGAGAAAATTCTTCCAAAGTAGGCATAAGCTGATAGTCGGGAAATGTGAAGCAATGGTGCAAAGGATCAAAGAACTGGAAGAGTACTTTCATCATATCCTCCTCTGTGTTGGAAGTGACCAAGTTGAGTAGACGACCATGTCTCTTGGTGAATGGCGAGTTCTCAGGGATCCTTGAAGCTAGCTCCTTGAGTTGTGGAGGAATTCTTACGAGGTTGACTTGGATAGTTTTCCTGCGGACTGAATTCATATCCTACAAAACAAGAACAAAGATGAATTTCCAAAAATCCTTGAAATGGTTAGTGGATGCATATGATGCTCATGATGTCCATGATGTTATGTACAAGTATGCATATACAGGAAAAACAAACAAGTTCTTAGTTTAGGCTTGCATGGGGTTTTATAGGTAAGTACCCTCTTGAAGTTTAGTTGGCTTAACCTGTCCTAGCAATAGTAACCGGGTTCTAAGGAGCTCAATATCACTGGATTGTTTCCTTGTTCATTGTTTCAGCTCAAACCTCTTTAATGGCGACCGAAATATTCCAAGAAACCAACCCTCAATGAGTGTAGTATCGAGTATCTACCAACTTCGGACTGCACCAAAGCTGGTCATCTCACTACGCCATAAAGGCCAAGTTGGTCAAGTAAAGGTTCTAAAAGTCCGTTAGTGCTTCGTGACATCACTCAGCGGCCCCGTATTCATCTTGACTACTCAAGGACTACCGGTACCCACAAATATGTCACACTAACATAGCTATTGCTTAGACCATGTCGGTATACCCCGCACAGTTTCCACAACGTATTACTATTTACCTATAATGTATCCCCAAATCCGGGAGGATTCAATCCCAAACAAAGAACTGTAATGTAAAGCAAACAAATCAAACAATGTAAACAAGTAAATGTGATCTATCCCTAAGGTAACCCCACTTTTTTTCAATATTCCCCAGCAGAGTCGCC
Source organism: Vicia faba (assembly GCA_948472305.1). Lineage (NCBI taxonomy): Eukaryota > Viridiplantae > Streptophyta > Magnoliopsida > Fabales > Fabaceae > Vicia > Vicia faba. The sequence goes on along the minus strand of OX451741.1, from coordinate 777,419,433 downwards.
AGTTCTGTGATGTGGTGGGAGAACTGACTTGAAGTTTTGCGTTTGTGTTTGCAAATGTTGCGGTTAGCAAGAGTCGCCACCGACTTTTCTTTTATCCAAAAGGAAAGGTGAAAAAGCACAGGAAAGACCTTTGAGATTGTTTCTTGAGTTCGGGGGTAGATTATGAAAAGGGAAGGTGTTAGCACCCTTTTCATCCATGGTTTTCCATGGGCTCTTAGTTACTTGCTAGATCACTTGCTTTTGTTGTTTGAAGATGTGTTTGGTGTGGTTTTGAAAGTATTTTGTAAAAAAAGAGGCCATTCGTTTAGGCAATCTTTGTAATGATTCTCATTCGTAAGAATGTATACAAAGATGTTTGTCTTTTTTGAAAGTGTTTTCAATGTTTGTAATTTGTTTGGAAATGTGCGTGCGTTTGTTTTGAAAATAGCAAGGATGTTTGTTTGAAATTGAGCAAGCAACTAGGAGTAATCTACCTACTCAAATGTCTTTCTTGTTCATTTTTTTATTCCTTTGACATTGTTGTCTTACCATTGATTTGGTAAGCAACCCTATCTTTGGATGTTAACGGGACGGGCGTGGGTCATCGTATAACCATGATTAGCAATGTTGCAAAGTATCTTAGCATTTCGAGGGACTAAGATCATTTTGTAAGGAAACTTTGAATAACGTCATCGAGGGACTATGAACTTTTGATTTTGTTTGTTTTACCAAGATACTTTGCATGTGTAACATGGCTATTTTTGTGTAAGGAAACCAAGTGGAGAAACCCTAAGGATGTTTGTGTGCAAGTGTGTTTGATTGCATGCATGATTTTATCTTGAATTAGGATTTTCTATTTCATTGATTTTATCGTGCCATACATATCCTAATCACTAGAATTTACATTCGAAAGTGATAAAATGCGGAAATGTAAAGTCCTACGCTGTTACAATATTTAGGGGGTGGGGGTACAAATTTATGAATGGGGGGTACCAGCGAGAAAAATAAAGAAAATAACAAGGGGAAGAAAGAAAGAAAAAGGAAAAGAGTCAGCATGCTGCTGAGAGGAAGTCAGAAGTTCTGACCCTGGCTTGCTGCAGGATAGCAACCTGTTAGTCAAAATGTATAGGTCAAAAGTTCTGACCCTGCTTGGCACACAGTAATTTTCAGAAGTTCTGATATTACTGATGACAAAACAGGCCCCAAAAGCTCTGGCGTCAAAGTCAGAACTTTATCTCCCTCCGTGCTAGTCAGAACATCTGCAAATTTGGTTATTTTTCCATAAAACAGAAGGCATGCCTAGGACAGTTTTAGCAGGTGTCATAGCGTTTCAGAAATCAAAACCAAAAATCAGAGGCAAGTTCTGTACTGATTCACTCCCTACTTAAACATGCAGAGGCGTGAAAATATCAAAACATTCACAACATCAGAAGCATGATATGTACTTTGTGTTTTTGAGCATGCAAATCTGGTGATGTTTATGCAATGCGGTGAGGGTCAGCAAGTGCTTACCTTGCAGCTAGAAAAAGTGGACTGGAGTTAGCCTTAACTCTGATGATGTTCTGAACAGGTTCTTTGAATGGAAGGATGGAGGGTATATATGTGAGTTAGAAAACTGTATGGGTGCTTCTTAGTCAAGAAATATTTTGAGAGTAAATGGAGTTTGAAAGCAGGAGATTCAAAGTTAATGGTTGTTATATTGTGTTTACAGTTTTTTTGAAACTCTGGGAATTTTGGGCAGAGATTCAAGGTGTTTTCTTGCTAAAACGTTATGTTTCTTATCAGCAATTTTTTTTTGAACTTGGACCCTCGCTTTCAATGGACAATGGTGTTCTATTTATAGGCAAATCTTTGTGGGTTTTTAAAACGTTAAGTGGCGCCAATATCATGCACTAGATGCTGACTTACTCTTGAATAAAGTTCATAAAAAGTTGTGATGATTGACAGCTTTTAGCCTAGGCTGGGTTAGTAAGCGTGGATTAAGAAAAAGTGACACCCATGAGCGAAAAGTAGCGCATGAACCCATACCTAAATCTGCACAAGAGCGTTGATATGCTGCATGTGGAGAGACCCTTTGGACAAATGCTCAAAAGTGGTTGTGAGCATTAATGAGCATTAAATGGTGATGAGATTGGTCAAGAATAAGAAATCTTGTAATATGAGCTTTGCATCATTACTTAAATCTGAGCCAACAGTTCCTACTTCAGCAAAGTCTAGAACAACGCACCCAAGTTCTGATCTTGGTATCCTGCTGCCTCAGCAAATTCTGAGGGTTCTCCAGACTTTCCAGCATGTTTCTTTGATTTGCCTCTGAAAACTCTGGACTTAGAGATTTTGCTTCAGTGTAACACCCAATCTTCTGACCCCCTTACCTTCTAATTCCAGCATGTTCTGAAGGAGCTTTCAAGCTTCGTTGCTTTCTTTGCATTCCTCTAGCAAATTCTGACTGAACATGCGTAGCTGCTGAAAAAGCCACATTCTGACTGAATTTTATGTGTTGAACCATGTTTACAACTTCTGACTGTTCCTTCCTGGAGATTGGTTCAGAAGTTCTGAAATGTCATTTTTCTTAAATACTTTAGAAAAATTCTAAGTATTTAGAATTTAACTTTTCCAAGGTAAAATTTGACTTTTTAGCCTGCAAATGACCATTTTGCCCTTGTAAATGGCTTGTGTTGTACCCCAAAATTTTCCCTCCCATATTCCTCAAGATTTGTCAAGAATAATCTTCAAATTGTTCAAGATTGCTCAAGAGGTTGCACGGTCAAACCATCTCCTAAGACAGCTGAAATTAGGGTTTTGGTTCTTTCAAGGAATTTGAGGTTTTCAATGGCTCAATCAAGTCTCATAGGCCTACATAAATCCTCAAGCACCTATATGCCAAGTTTCAAGGCTCACAGTGCCAATTTTTATAGTCAAAAGCCTTATTTGATGTACAGTCAACTTCAGGGGTAAAATGGTCATTTTACAGTCAAAAGTCAGAATTTTTGGTCAACATCTTATTTTGAGTCCACAATCATCATTTGATCAAGTCTTGATCATGATTCCATAAGAATGGCTCAAAAATCATCAAGATGCAAAAGTTACTATTTTTTGACAGTAGAAAAGTCAATTGTATCTTGACCAAGGCATAACTTTTTCATGGTTCATCAGAAAAATTCCATCCAATGCTCATTTTGAAGGGGATGACGTTTCCTACAACTCATCTTCACACTCCAAGTCTAAGAAATGCTCTCACAAAAAGTTATCAATTTCTACATTATAGGTCAATTTCAAAAGTCAACGAAAATGCACTTTAAGTCAAAGACCATAACTTGAGATTGGTAAATCCAAATGACATGGGACCAAAGGCATTGGTTAGAGGACTTAAAGACCTTTCCAAAATGTCCAAGAACATGTTCATATGATCAAAATTGAGCAATATATGCATTGGGGAAGTTGGGAAATTTTTGTGAATTTGCAAAAGTCAACTTTGCACAAAACACCTTATTTTTGCTAATGGGCCTCAAATTTCTTCTTGAAACTTTATCCTTGGCCTATGCACGACCCATCAAGCCTTATGAATTTATTTTCTTATTTTTTATTAATTAATTGGATTTTTAATTGATTTTAATTCATTTAATTAATTTAAATTGTAGGAAATACAAAGATTTGATTTTTCAATCTTTTTGTGAAGCAAGAATGACCTAATCATGCTGGAAATTTCGTGTACAAATCAAGGATATCAAAATCTCCAAGTTTGGCAACTTTTTCCAATCATGAAGATTCAAAAATATATGATTTCCAATCAAATATTCAAACCATCATTCCATGGATTTTTTCTCAAGATTCTGACCTAATTCCCTTCTCCTATATATACACAAGCCAACCCTAATCATGCACACGTGAAATTGCTGCAAACAAAGCCATAGCCATATTGAGAAAATTCAAGAAAATTGCAAAATTGTTTTCTGCATTCTAGCACGATTCAAAGGCATTTGTTGATTTCAATACACTGCATGAGGTTCCCAGAACGATTGGCAATCAATTTCCAGCTTCATAGCTCAAAGAATCACTAGTTACAGAACCACGGTTTGCTTCTTGTGTTCAGAAGCGTATTGACTATTTCATGCATAATTAACATGTTTTATTGATTGTTTTGTATTGTTAGAACTCATATAAAGCTAATGGTATAAGTTAATTGACTTATAATGCACAGAATCGCAAGTTACCATGGACGAATTCTAGGGTTCATAAGCTTCCAAATTGGGGCTTTGCAGTACAAGCAAAATTAGAACCCTTAAGGCATATGGTTGGAATCGTTGAGACCAGACGAACACATTGGACTATTCGCGAAATATTTATATTTATCACAGCTCTATTCGCTATTTTTGGTCATTGCAGTTTGTGGGGGTTAAAAACCCCCGCTATCTAATGTGTTTTTTATACAGGCGAAGGAAGAAGATGATGAGTTGTTGATATGTTATTGGAGCATTCAAAAAAGGCGCGCGTGTTTTTATGTTACAGCATATTGGATTGTGTCTTAATATTATATTTGCTTCTTATCATAATAACAAACGCGTGCAGATGGCGTAGTGGATGGTGCGTTGGCCAATGATCATTGGGACCTGGGTTCGAATCCCAGGTCCCCCAAAATACTTGATATTTCTTTTCTTAACATGTTCATATGCAGGCATTCTAAAAGCGTTCCACCATGTACTTCAATCATCCAAACGCCATGTGTCTACATGCACAAATCCAGTGGTCAGAGGTGAATGATCACCATGCTCCCAGTCAACCATGCGCGTAGGGGATCTCCAAAGTCAAACAGGCTTGAGTTAATGGGCCAGAAATTCCAGAACTCACCTCCTAATGGGCCAACACCCCCCCTGGTTTCTTTTTATTCTTCTATATTTATTTTATTCTTTTAACTATTTTACTAATTATTATTATTATTATTTAATGAACTTAATTAATATTTTTCATAATAAATTCAGAAAACTAAAAATGTAAATATTTTTATTATTATTATTATTATTTATTAATTTCACTTTATTTTTTGTAAATAAATACTAACACAAATTAATTTAGTTTAATTAGGGTTGATTTTAACTTTTTCTCAATAATTTAAAATCAACATAGAATTAGGGTTTTCTTTTGACAATTTTAATCCTTTTTATTTTATTTTATTTTTCTTAACATGTAAAAAAACTAAAAAATACCTTTTCTCCTTGTTATTAATTAATTAGAATTAGGTTTAATTAAATGCAAAAAGGACCAAAAATTCATTCTTTTCTCAAAAAGGGTCAAAACCCTAAGGATTTTCCCGATTCAATTTCTTTTCGCGCATATTATTTTTTGATCATATTTATGTAATTGCTCCGAGGATGTAATAGCGTAATTAGGACTTTTTATCGCTTTATTTATTTTTCGCATTTACTTTTCAAGGGTTGTTTTTGGCGATGTAAATACCCGACGCCTTGTAATAGCTTAGATTTACTTTCCGCACAGCTATTAACTGTTATGCATGACAAGACTTCTCTGAAATTAAAATCAACTCGTAGCTCACCATAACATGTGCAAAGATAATTTAATTGAATCCTGACACACTCGCACATGCCACTCTTAGGGTACGCCTCACTTGGTTGCCTCGACGTGGTCATTGAGTATAGGGTGTTTTAGAGGTCGCCCTCCTGTCTAAAGATCAAAGTTGCCTCGAAACGGTTGCCTCGATAAAAAAAATGATCTAGGACATTAGGGTTACCGCTAAGGCGTCCTACTATTGCTTTGGTGACCACCCATGTCCCTATAATCGAATTGACCCGAAAACTCCAACGACGGTGCTACCTACTTCTCAATAGTGGGATAGTACTGTCTAAAGGACATTTACACAGCTTAATTTCCTTTGAGTAGGTAGAGGTTATAAGGTACTTGCTCTTTCAAAACAAAAACAACTTTTCGCACTTACACTTTTCTGACAAAAAGTTTTCAAACAAACACTTCATGACACTCTTGAGGACTGATACAAGAGTTAAAACGAAGTTTTGAAACAAACTTTTTCAAAACCCACAAACACAAGAAGAGCAAAAATCTTTTGAAAACATAGTGAGCAAGTACCTAAGAGCCCGTGGATAACCACGGATAGAAAGGGTGCTAACACCTTCCCTTTCTATAATCTACCTCCCGAACCGAGAAACATCTCGAAAAGGAATTTTGTTGTGCTTTTGTCCTTTCCTTGTTGGAGAAAATAAAAGACGGTGGCGACTCTTGCTTACCGTGACATTTCGCGAACCAGTATTTCAAAACAGTCAGTTCTATTTCCACCGATCACAGAACTGGCGACTCTGCTGGGGAACTTGATTATAAGTGAGGTGTACCTTAAGATTAGATCACCATGTTTTCAATTGTGTGCCTTGAATGCTTTAATATTGTGGGCTTGCATCGGAGTCTTATGGATCCTAACCCGGATCTGGGGGATACCCTTCAGAAGTAGCAACAAACTGTGAGGGAACTGTGCGGGGTATACCGACATGGTTGAAGCAGTTGCTACGTTGATGTGGCACTTTGGTGAGTATCGGTAACCCTTGAGTCAAGTCAAGGAGAGTACGGGGCCGCCGCGTGGTGTCGTGAAGCATCAACTGACCTTAGAACCGTACTTGACCATCCTGGCCTCTTTAGGGGTAGTGAGATGACCGATTTTGGTGCAGTCTGAAGTTGGTAGATACTCGATACTACACTCATTGAGGGTTGTTTTCTTGGAATATTTTGGTCGCCAGTTAAGTGGCTAAATCAAAACAATGAATATAGAAAACAATCCAATGATATTGAGCTCCTTAGAACCCGGTTACTACTTATAGGACAGGTTTTGAGCCAACTAACTTCAAGAGGGTAATACCTAAACTCCATGCTAGCCTAAAATCTAAGGGCTCTTTGTGTGACTTGTGTGCTTTCAAACTTGAACTACTTGCACATTCTTGTTATCTGACAGCGTGAGTTCCTTGCAGGTTTTGTTTACAGTCCTTAATCTGGACTTATTACAGGGCTTACTTATGTCACCTCACACCTTTGCATCCACGTACATAACATCATACGCATCATAACATCATACCATAGCATTTCCTTAACCATTTCAAGGATCTCAAGGGTTTGTGATGCAGGTCAGGATGAACCAAATGTCTAGCAAGGGGCAAAGAGGATTTATTTTCCTCTAGCCAAGGTTGTTCGGGGATCAAAACATGATAACTTGAGTCAGGGGATATGACCCACTCGATATGGTGAGCCTTGACTCTTGAAGAAGGACTCTCAACAACATGAAGTTCCTTCAATCAAGCTACCAGATTCAAATTCTAACAATTTTCTTGTCTACCTCGCGAGATCCTTGAAAACATTGCATACATATATCATACATATCATTGCATAACAGGTCATCCGATACAGGTCTCTCATGTTCTCGTTGTTTCTTTCAGCAATGGCTTTCCAACAAGACAACCAGGATCTTCATACTCAAGAGACTCAGTTCAGGGAGATCTTCTTAAGCCTATCCAAGGGCAGGAAGAGTTGAGAACACTCCTCATGGGGAATTTGGTCAAGAAAAGTCCTGAAGATGATAAGGACGAATGGCTGAAACATCTGCAAGCTGAGGTGGATGCAATGAGAGCCCAGATGCTAGGGCAGATGACTCTCATTCAAAACTTAGCCCAAAGACAAGAAGAGCTCAGGGTCCTCTTCAACAAGCTGCTTCAAAATAACCAAGTGAGGCCAATAACCAGGGTTGAAGATCAAGCCATCATTCAACCACCTTTGGGGCAAGAAGACAAGGGAAAAGCTCCTCAGCTTGCTTCAGGGTCACAAGCCCACCATCAACCTCACCAGCGTCAACAGGGGAATCGGCGTAAGCGAAATACGTCTGGAAGACATTTCTCTGAGACTGATATACCATCATCGCTCATACTGAAATGCTTGTTGGAGGTCAATCTGATTGCTTTAAAGGGTCCTTCCCGGAATCCCAACACCTCTACTCCTACCTATCATCCCCATGAAAGGTGTGCATACCACTCTGACGGTCCGGGACATGACACCGACAACTGTTGGTCTCTGAAGAACAAGATCCAAGACTTGATTGACGGGAGGGTGCTGGAGTTTATGCCGGATGGTGAGATGAAAATCTTCCTCTGAGAATTCTCCATCTGAGATGGCTAGTTCAAACTAAGATACTTTTGTTCATTTGAATTCTGAAGTTGTATTTTTCTTTGCTTATTCAAACAATTATTGTCATGGCAAACTTTTTTATTATATCAATACATCGCACATGTCTGTTTTGAATCAATCCATTCATATCCACTATATTCAAATTGCTTTCATTTCTTGTGATGTTTAACTCCCTATTAAAAAATTCTAAGCCTTTTGAGGGAGGATGACGAAAACGATACCACGATCTTTACAGTATGCTTTTGAACAGACCCCGCTGATGAGGTACAGGCATTGTTTCAAATCCTAAACAGTGGAGTTATAAGGAAGATAATCCCTCGTCAACCCCTTCGAGCCAAAGAAGTTGGAGTTTTTCTTTTCACGCAAAAATTAAAACCCTTAATTATAACCTGGGGCAGGGTAGTTTTCTCAGTTGATCCAGGTGCAAAATGAATGGCCTCAAAGAAGTCCTTCCAAAACAAAAGACCGTGATGGTTCCCTATAATCGTCAGGACAGGCAGTCGTTATCTTTCAAAATAAAAGCCCAATAAGTCAAAACCTATGAAGGAGACTTACAAAACTGGGGCATCCCGCTGACTGTAATCACAAAAGAAACAGTTCAGGCAAAAAGACAGGGATAATAAAATCATAAAAAAAAGAGGGAAATGACTGCCTATTCAAAATAAACTATCAATATCCGAACCATCACCGGAATATCAGAGCAAAGACTCAAACAAGATCTAAGGCACGATTAGCTGAGTTTAAGATTGAAGAACATCATGAAGAGCGGGTGGGTACAAATAAAATTTGAGCCTTTATCCTTTGTTTCTTAAACCGTGAACCAGGCCACGTTATAACCCTTAAAAGTCCTAGCTGAAGAATGGGTTAGTTCGAAAGCATACTGTTACAAAAGGTATCCTGACTCCTATAGGTCTTGCTGCAAAATCTTGAGTTGACATCACATTTTACAAAAATTCGCTTGTTTTATTGAAAACTGCATGTTTAAAAAAATTTCAAGACAGACATAAGCTTTGCATTCTTAAAATAATATTGTTTGCATATGACTATTTGTTCGAACAGCAGAGAAATTCGCACGACGAATATCTAGTGAATAGAAACCTTTCAAGAAAAAGGAATCACATCAAGTGGAAGAACACTTCCAAGCAAGGGGCACGGCATGATCATTGTCCATCATCTGGGGCAGTTAAGTCAAGATTCAAGGAATCTCTCAAAATGCCAAATAGCCAGGGGCAAATCTCCGCCTGAATCACTTGGGGCATTGGACAGGAATTCCAGCAATGAATCTTGCATGATCAGACATCTTCTGGTAGTAGGGGAACACGACACTACTAACAGTGACAACTCCCTGCACTCTGAGAACGTGGACATAGTCAGTAAAAAAAATACTACGCATAACCAAAGACCCGCTAGGTTGACACACCTAGGCAAAAATAAGGGCTTCCCGGCGAACCAAAAGGGTTTGGGCAAAAATAAGGGATGAAAATGAAAAATTGTACACCCGGCAAGTCGAAAACCTGAAAAGGCGGCTTGGGCAAAAAAGGGTATCCCGATGGACTGAAAACCCGAAAGGGCAGTCCAGGCAAAAATTAGGGATCAAAGCGTACGACTATGTTCTGTCATCTCGTCACTTGCCTACCAGAAGAAGATTGGTCAATCGGCAGTCATCAAGCACCTCCACAGGTACCTTCTCCCACAGAAACTGGGGCAATAAAATATTCCAAACTGTACAGTTGCTCTGCTCACCAGGTACAAAGGTAGATCCAGCTGAAGAATATGGCTAAGATACCTTCACTCCCCGTAGTGTAAAGGCAAGAGTCAGCAATGCTCTCCTCAAGCAGAGTTGGTCTACCATCAGCCCCAAAAAGGCACAGTATCCCCAGCAAGTCAGTAACACTCTCCCCCGAGCAGAGTGGGTCTACCATCAGTCCTGAAAAGTTGGGTATCCCCAGAAGATCTTAATATTCCCTAGCAGAATATACAGATATCCTCAGCAAGCATCCCCGACAGTCTCAATATTCCTCGGCAGAATATAAGAATGTTCCCCGGCGGAATACAAGATACCCCCAGTAGAGTCATTTCCTAACGCAGTCTAAAAAAGTTTCCCCATGAGAGTTGAATCATCTCCCCAGTAGATTATGGAAGCTTGTCCCCTGCAGGGTACAAAAATCTCTCCCCAGCCATATTCAAGAGGTTATCCCCCACCAGAGTCTAACTGGGTTATCCTCAGCAAAGTTCTTCCTATCCCCAGTGGAGTTCATCATCAAAATCCCCAACAGGGTTTATCAACGGAATCCCCAGCGGAGTTATCATCAAAATCTCAGCGAAGTATCTCTTCCCACAGAGTACTTCCCCGCAGAGTAATCTCTTCACCAGGTTTATTCCCCAAACGGAGTCATCTTCTCCTACCGGTTTATTCTTGCAATCATCTTCGTTCATCATCCCCAGCGGAAACGAAGAACTCTACTCTTCAACATCAGCCCAGGATTTAACAAACCCCCTGGCGTTCGTCAAGGATTTATTTTCCCAGACGAAAATACATTCATAAACATCACATTGTCATACATCATGATACATGCATATACGCATCATATCACCCAATCTCATTTATTTTTGAGAACATCATGACATCATGCATTTCATATATCATGACATTGCATACAACTAACGTTTTGCCTTTTCAGGAAAAAGTAAAATCAAAGGATGATTGCCGTCAACCTTTTTTAAGTTCCAGATCAACACCTGTAACAGGCCAGGAAATATCTGTGAGCGATTGATTGTAGATCTATACCTGTATCTAGCCAGGAAAGTTATCTGCATGAAGAGTTTGAAGATCAACACCTGTAACAGGCCAGGAAATTATCTTTCATTCTCAGGTCAGAGGTATACACCTGTATCTAGCCTGGAAAGCTATCTCGACCAACCTTTTTAAGTTCCGGATCAACACCTGTAACAGGCTAGGAAATATCTGTGAGCGACTGATTGTAGATCTATACCTGTATCTAGCCAGGAAAGTTATCTACATGAAGAGATTTAAGATTAACACCTGTAACAGGCCAGGAAACCATCTTTCTTTCTCAGGTCAGAGATCTACACCTGTATCCAGCCAGGAAAGCTATCTCGACCAACCTTTTTAAGTTCCGGATCAACACCTGTAACAGGCCAGGAAATATTTGTGAGCGATTAATTGTAGATCTATACCTGTATCTAGCCAGGAAAGTTATCTGCATGAAGAGTTTGAAGATCAACACTTGTAACAGGCCAGGAAATTATCTCTCATTCTCAGGTCAGAGGTCTACACCTGTATCCAACCAGGAAAGCTATCTCGACCAACCTTTTTTAAGTTCCGGATCAACACCTGTATCTAGCCAGGAAATATCTGTGAGCGATTGATTGTAGATCTATACCTGTATCTAGCCAGGAAAGTATCTGCATGAAGAGTTTGAAGATCAACACCTGTAACAGGCCAGGAAATTATCTTTCATTCTCAGGTCAGAGGTCTACACTTGTATCCAGCCAGGAAAGCTATCTCGACCAACCTTTTTTAAGTTCCGGATCAACACCTGTATCTAGCCAGGAAATATCTGTGAGCGATTGATTGTAGATCTATACATGTATCTAGCCAGGAAAGTATCTGCATGAAGAGTTTGAAGATCAACACTTGTAACAGGCCAGGAAATTATCTTTCATTCTCAGGTCAGAGGTCTACACCTGTATCCAGCCAGGAAAGTTATCTCGACCAACCTTTTTTAAGTTCCGGATCAACACCTGTATCTAGCCAGGAAATATCTGTGAGCGATTGATTGTAGATCTATACCTGTATCTAGCCAGGAAAGTATCTGCATGAACAGTTTGAAGATCAACACCTGTAACAGACCAGGAAATTATCTTTCATTCTCAGGTCAGAGGTCTACACCTGTATCCAGCCAGAAAAGCTATCTCGACCAACCTTTTTTAAGTTCCGGATTAACACCTGTATCTAGCCAGGAAATATATGTGAGCGATTGATTGTAGATCTATACCTGTATCTAGCCAGGAAAGTATCTGCATGAAGAGTTTGAAGATAAACACCTGTAACAGGCCAGGAAATTATCTTTCATTCTCAGGTCAGAGGTCTACACTCGTATCCAACCAGGAAAGCTATCTCGACCAACCTTTTTTAAGTTCCGGATCAACACTTGTATCTAGCCAGGAAATATCTGTGAGCGATTGATTGTAGATCTATACCTGTATCTAGCCAGGAAAGTTATCTACATGAAGAGTTTGAAGATCAATACCTGTATCTAGCCAGGAAATCATCTTTCTTTCTCAGGTCTAGATCAACACCTGTAACCAGCCAGGAAAGCTATCTCGACCAACCTTTCAAGTTCCAGATTAATACCTGTATCTAGCCAGGAAATATCTGTGGACGACGGATTGTAGATTAATACCTGAAACCAGACAGGAAAACTATCTTTCTTTCTCAGGTATGCAAGTTCTCGCTAAGGAATCTCTTATGCGATTGACATCCCTGGATGGCATCTTTAAGCCCATCTCCACAACTATCCATTACATCTCCAAATGGCATCCATAAGCCCATTCCCGACAAGATTCTATCACGTCTTCAGATGGCATCTATAAGCCCATCCTTCTATCCATCATCTCTCCAAATGGCATCTGTAAGCCCATTCCCGACATCACATTGCTGATACTACGCTATGCGAGTGCAAATTTCTGGGCACTTTAGTGTTCAATCATCTTCCACCTTCGGATCACGAAAGGCACGCAAACCAATCTACATCCTCAGGTTTAAGAAGATTGAACAGGGGCAACTGTTGTACCCCAAAATTTGCCCTCCCATATTCCTCAAGATTTGTCAAGAATAATCTTCAAATTGTTCAAGATTGCTCAAGAGGTTGCACAGTCAAACCATCTCCTAAGACAACTGAAATTAGGGTTTTGGTTCTTTCAAGGAATTTGAGGTTTTCAATGGCTCAATCAAGTCTCATAGGCCTACATACATCCTCAAGCACCTATATGCCAAGTTTCAAGGCTCACAGTGCCAATTTTTATAGTCAAAAGCCTTATTTGATCTACAGTCAACTGCAGGGGTAAAATGGTGATTTTACAGTCAAAAGTCAGAATTTTTGGTCAACATCTTATTTTTAGTCCACAATCATCATTTGATCAAGTCTTGATCATGATTCCACAAGAATGGCTCAAAAATCATCAAGATGAAAAAGTTACTATTTTTGGACAGTAGAAAAGTCAACTGTATCTTGACCAAGGCATAACTTTTTCATGGTTCATCAGAAAAATCCCATCCAATGCTCATTTTGAAGGGGATGACGTTTCCTACAACTCATCTTCACACTCCAAGTCTAAGAAATGCTCTCACAAAAAGTTATCAATTTCTACATTATAGGTCAATTTCAAAAGTCAACGAAAATGCACTTTAAGTCAAAGACCATAACTTGAGATTGGTAAATCCAAATGACATGGGACCAAAGGCATTGGTTAGAGGACTTAAAGACCTTTCCAAAATGTCCAAGAACATGTTCATATGATCAAAATTGAGCAATATATGCATTGGGGAAGTTGGGAAATTTTTGTGAATTTGCAAAAGTCAACTTTGCACAAAACACCTTATTTTTGCTAATGGGCCTCAAATTTCTTCTTGAAACTTTATCCTTGGCCTATGCACGACCCATCAATCCTAATGAATTTATTTTCTTATTTTTTATTAATTAATTGGATTTTTAATTGATTTTAATTCATTTAATTAATTTAAATTGTAGGAAATACAAAGATTTGATTTTTCAATCTTTTTGTGAAGCAAGAATGACCTAATCATGCTGGCAATTTCGTGTACAAATCAAGGATATCAAAATCTCCAAGTTTGGCAACTTTTTCCAATCATGAAGATTCAAAAATATATGATTTCCAATCAAATATTCAAACCATCATTCCATGGATTTTTTCTCAAGATTCTGACCTAATTCCCTTCTCCTATATATACACAAGCCAACCCTAATCATGCACACGTGAAATTGCTGCAAACAAAGCCATAGCCATATTGAGAAAATTCAAGAAAATTGCAAAATTGTTTTCTGCATTCTAGCACGATTCAAAGGAATTTGTTGATTTCAATACACTGCAGGAGGTTCCCAGAACGATTGGCAATCAATTTCCAACTTCATAGCTCAAAGAATCACTAGTTACAGAACCACGGTTTGCTTCTTGTGTTCAGAAGCGTATTGACTATTTCATGCATAATTAACATGTTTTATTGATTGTTTTGTATTGTTAGAACTCATATAAAGCTAATGGTATAAGTTAATTGACTTATAATGCACAGAATCGCAAGTTACCATGGACGAATTCTAGGGTTCATAAGCTTCCAAATTGGGGCTTTGCAGTACAAGCAAAATTAGAACCCTTAAGGCATATGGTTGGAATCGTTGAGACCAGACGAACACATTGGACTATTCGCGAAATATTTATATTTATCACAGCTCTATTCGCTATTTTTGGTCATTGCAGTTTGTGGGGGTTAAAAACCCCCGCTATCTAATGTGTTTTTATACAGGCGAAGGAAGAAGATGATGAGTTGTTGATATGCTATTGGAGCATTCAAAAAAGGCGCGCGTGTTTTTATTTTACAGCATATTGGATTGTGTCTTAATATTATATTTGCTTCTTATCATAATAACAAACGCGTGCAGATGGCGTAGTGGATGGTGCGTTGGCCAATGATCATTGGGACCTGGGTTCGAATCCCAGGTCCCCCAAAATACTTGATATTTCTTTTCTTAACATGTTCACATGCAGGCATTCTAAAAGCGTTCCACCATGTACTTCAATCATCCAAACGCCATGTGTCTACATGCACAAATCCAGTGGTCAGAGGTGAATGATCACCATGCTCCCAGTCAACCATGCGCGTAGGGGATCTCCAAAGTCAAACAGGCTTGAGTTAATGGGCCAGAAATTCCAGAACTCACCTCCTAATGGGCCAACACCCCCCCTGGTTTCTTTTTATTCTTCTATATTTATTTTATTCTTTTAACTATTTTACTAATTATTATTATTATTATTTAATGAACTTAATTAATATTTTTCATAATAAATTCAGAAAACTAAAAATGTAAATATTTTTATTATCATTATTATTATTTATTAATTTCACTTTATTTTTTGTAAATAAATACTAACACAAATTAATTTAGTTTAATTAGGGTTGATTTTAACTTTTTCTCAATAATTTAAAATCAACATAGAATTAGGGTTTTCTTTTGACAATTTTAATCCTTTTTATTTTATTTTATTTTTCTTAACATGTAAAAAAACTAAAAAATACCTTTTCTCCTTGTTATTAATTAATTAGAATTAGGTTTAATTAAATGCAAAAAGGACCAAAAATTCATTCTTTTCTCAAAAAGGGTCAAAACCCTAAGGATTTTCCCGATTCAATTTCTTTTCGCGCATATTATTTTTTGATCATATTTATGTAATTGCTCCGAGGATGTAATAGCGTAATTAGGACTTTTTATCGCTTTATTTATTTTTCGCATTTACTTTTCAAGGGTTGTTTTTGGCGATGTAAATACCCGACGCCTTGTAATAGCTTAGATTTACTTTCCGCACAGCTATTAACTGTTATGCATGACAAGACTTCTCTGAAATTAAAATCAACTCGTAGCTCACCATAACATGTGCAAAGATAATTTAATTGAATCCTGACACACTCGCACATGCCACTCTTAGGGTACGCCTCACTTGGTTGCCTCGACGTGGTCATTGAGTATAGGGTGTTTTAGAGGTCGCCCTCCTGTCTAAAGATCAAAGTTGCCTCGAAACGGTTGCCTCGATAAAAAAATGATCTAGGATATTAGGGTTACCGCTAAGGCGTCCTACTATTGCTTTGGTGACCACCCATGTCCCTATAATCGAATTGACCCGAAAACTCTAACGACGGTGCTACCTACTTCTCAATAGTGGGATAGTACTGTCTAAAGGACATTTACACAGCTTAATTTCCTTTGAGCAGGTAGAGGTTCTAAGGTACTTGCTCTTTCAAAACAAAAACAACTTTTCGCACTTACACTTTTCTGACAAAAGTTTTCAAACAAACACTTCATGACACTCTTGAGGACTGATACAAGAGTTAAAACGAAGTTTTCAAACAAACTTTTTCAAAACCCACAAACACAAGAAGAGCAAAAATCTTTTGAAAACATAGTGAGCAAGTACCTAAGAGCCTATGGATAACCACGGATAGAAAGGGTGCTAACACCTTCCCTTTCTATAATCTACCTCCCGAACCGAGAAACATCTCGAAAAGGAATTTTGTTGTGCTTTTGTCCTTTCCTTGTTGGAGAAAATAAAAGACGGTGGCGACTCTTGGTTACCGCGACATTTCGCAAACCAGCATTTCAAAACAGTCAGTTCTATTTCCACCGATCACAGCTTTCTTGGAAATAAATGATATTTCAAGGCTTAGATTCGTTCAAGAGAAAACTTTGAGAACCCATGGTGATTTTTTTCCTGAAAAATGAGAGGGCAAATTTTGGGGTACAACAGATTGGCATTAATTTTTCTAAAACAAATATAAGTCGGCAATATGTTAATAGGATGTGTTAAATTGTTGGGAAGAACATGTTAAACAAGAAGTTCTTTTTTAGGAAGAACATGTAGATTTGAAATATTTCAACATATGGAGCAACATGTCAGATAAGATGTCCTATGTAGGGTCATACGAAATGTTTCTCCTCGAATCTAGAAGCAAGAGTGAGTATTGTTCTTGGAGGAAGCTTTTAAGAAACTCCAATTTGTGTTCTTAGTCAAGAGTCTTGGCTAGGTAATGTCATGGAAGTGTATTTTCTCTCCATGGAATTGTCTCTTCTATTTTTTCATAGAAGTGTGTCTTCCTGTGTTGTCAATCGATGTCTGTGATTAATGAGGGGTTTAGGAGGGTCTCATATCTAGGCGAGTCTTAGATAGAAGTATTACACGAGTATTGATTAAGTGAGAAGTTGTAAACGAAGGAGTTTAACTTTGAATTGATACTATTATATTGGACTTGTGTCGGGCTTGGTATGCCCCCGGAGTAGAAGAGTTGCTTTGAATTGGGTTAACGATTCCTACGTGTGGTTTATGCTTTTCAGTATTGTTTATATTATTTATACCTTGTCTATGTTTTTTAAGTCAGATTAGATGTCATAACATGCCATAGGACATCTGAAGTCCGATATACTAGAATTTCAATTGGTATCAGAGCAGGCATCATGTTCTATTTCTGGGTGAGATCAGGGGATGATACTTTCTGGTCATGGGCAAGAAAGGAGGTTGTTACAGAAAAGTTGTTTAAACTTGGACAGTTCATATTGTTGTTTGAATGGTCCCTTGAAGTGGAGGATGAACTATTCATGACAGGGTGTGTATTGGACATGTTTGTGTTGTTATCAGGCTTGTAGCTTTGATGGTGAGCTGTTGTGTTGGGTTTGATTTATTTTCAAACCTAGGTTGTTGTTTTTGCACTTGGACTGTGGTGGTTGTGTGCAAGGAGTATTTATGTTATGCCTGAAGAATTTGAGGAACTTTTGGAGTGTTTTTCCACTGCATGGTATCTGATGTAACCTTGGTTATTCCTTGTGTCTCTGGTGGTATTTTCTTAGAAGGGAATTAGGGTTTGGTCTCCTCAGCAGGTTTGTTATACAAGACAACTTCAACTAACTTTGTAAAGTTTCCAAAGATACTTGAGGTTCACCTCAAGTCCACTCATAAAGGCAATTTTTGACGAGTTTGTTGAAAAGAGATCTGAAGAAAGTGTAAAGGATCTCTTGGTTTGTTGTTGAAGCCATAAAGCGGCATGAAAAAGTAAGTATTTTTATAGGTTATATCATATCGTCTCCATAGGGATTAGTGGTTACTGAATTGTCGTTCGATAATTTCTCGCATTTATGAGTATGGGAATATAATGGGTTTGTTTGTAAGGTACAAGAATTAAAAGTTATGAACATAAAAATAATTTCATTCTTCGAATAGTAAAGAACTCTCAAGTTTGTATTTCATCTACCCTATCAAATACTTAAACTTACTACCCAGTTTCACTTAACCTTAACTACTCTTCAATATCATCACATAACCGCTCACATAGAGGTCATCTCTAATGCAGAGCAAGTTATCAATTGTATCACTCTATGTCGATGATCTCTCAGCACAACACAAAACAATACCGAGGCATTAAGAGTCAATACCTAAGTGACTACTAATCCTAAATCTATATATAGAATCTAAGCCCAATATATATTCATCCTAAGTCCGGATTTAACCCGTCAATCTCTGTAACAACTCAAATCCAACCACTTAGCAAGCTAAAAATAATAAACATAAATAAAGATTTGTAAAGAAAGTTTCATACAATACCATGAGCAATAAATATACATATAATCAAGGTAAAGTTACATATAAAATCCAACAAACAATGGTTAAAAAGAGAGGAAGATGAGAAGAAACCAAATTTCACGCGGTGTCAAACATGATCCATCAAGCTCCCGACCCCGGATCATCCAATTGTAAGTCACAAATGTTGTGTTATAAGCTCTAAATATCAAAGAATAAAGGTGATGGTGTTTGGGAACAAACACCCCAAAAACCATAACCTAGATAATGAACTAAAATCTATTTTATAAAACTATTCTCAATAGACCGTGCTTAACAACCTCAGTGTACTAAGCGGGTTGCGCGATATTTACACACTAAATCGCCTAAACCACGTTAATCGTGCTATCCACGCTAAACAGGCTAAAAAATATGCTTCTGCCAAACTTCACAAAATCACTCGCAACGAGCTATAACTTCCTCCTATCATGTGTCTCCTGAAAATATGTTCCACTAGATGTTGGAACATTTCATCTGCAATTTAAGAAGGATCCTGTTAGACAAAGGATTGACTCAGTAGATGCTTTGGGTGCTAAGAAAAAGTGTATTGATCAGATATGTTTGGAACCTACTCCTGGTCTAGAAGAGGAGGCATATGAGGTGTTATGTTATCATTCATTGGATTAGTTTATTTCTGACCCAAGTGAGGTGGAGCATGGAGATTGTACTTAATTTTACTATAGATGCATGTTAAAGGTATCTCGTCCTGGTCCTTTATTTGTTGGTCAAGCTCATATGTCAAGGAAATTCTCTCTGATATATGGAAGTTCCTTTTGATTAAAGGAGCCAGATCTCTGGAATCTTATTTGTGGCCATAGAATAAAATCTATTTGAGGGTAGTAACTTTTGTGTACCAACCACAAGATGTGAAGCTACTGAAGGGGAGAATGTATAATTCTCTAAGATGCTCTAATTAGTTATTAAAGGGTGGTCCTTAATCTAGAGCTGGAAGACCTTGAAGATATGTCAGACATAATGTCGTGACATCTTCGTATTGAGAATTTCTTTTTCTCAACACGTCTGGTGGTGTTTCTCTTAAAATAGAATGGAGGTTGTCTACTCTAACTTGATATTATCAAGTCTATGAGATCATGGAACTCTTGTTATGTTGAAATGAAAGAGAACTTCAATGGATTGTGAGCATTGGAGATGTTTTAACTTGATTTAAGAGGTTTATTGTTGTCTACACTTTGGAGTGTCATCCAAATCACCTAGCATGAGCATATAAGTTTTAAGAGTAAGGA
Organism: Vicia faba; assembly: GCA_948472305.1. Taxonomy (NCBI): domain Eukaryota; kingdom Viridiplantae; phylum Streptophyta; class Magnoliopsida; order Fabales; family Fabaceae; genus Vicia; species Vicia faba. Next base: position 777,399,604 of record OX451741.1, on the reverse strand, counting down.
GGAGCTGGTAAGTTTTTGGAACCAAAGGAGTATGGTTTCCTTGTATCTGCATGAGAAGGTTATTCTTAAGATAGAATTCAGTTATGTGGTGTCTTCACATAATGGAATGTTTTTTTTGCAACAATTGAAGGGGATATTTGTGTCTTGAAGAGACAGACTTATTTTGAACAACTTGTTTGTGATGACAAGTCAATGAAATTTTTGTAGTTTGCTCCAGATACCTATTAGAGGGAATCTCCTCTTTAGGTACAAAATAATGGTGTCTAACACCTCAACGTTAGACAGGAGGTTTATACATTATGCTCATGAGAAGAAATTTTCTTGAGGTGTGCATGCTCTGCATGTATTTTGATCTGGTCTTGAAGGTTGATGAGCTAATGATGGTTGATCTTCTTATCTCCCTTGCAAGAGACGTGTTTAAATTACTATGGGTGTTATCTCCAGAACCATAGTAAATGGTGGAATCCATGTGACTTAGAGTGATGTCTGAAGAGATGTTGGAACATCAACTCAGGTTTTTGCTACTTTGAAGAAGGAAGTTGTTTTGTTTTTTTTTTAAGATCATGGGGTGAGTATTGTTGAGCACCATTGGATTTCTAAATTGGAATGTCTGATCATGATGAAGTGTTGAGTCTAGTCTCTGACCATGTATGGAGTGATGTGAATGTATGGCATGACTGTTTGTCATGATAAAGAATCCTCTAGTCCTAGGAGTCTGAAGATGGATGTCAAATCTAAAGTTCTAACATTTATGGAAGGGGAGCATTATCTACTGTTTTTGTTTAAGGAAAATTTTCCTTTGATGACGAGTACCTTGTCCGGAGCTGTGTACTAGTCTGATCTGGTAAAGATGTGTATTTGAGTGATAGTAAAAACCTTGTCGGGAGCTGGGTAATTATCTGATGTCGGTGCAAATCTGCTTTATGAAGTCTTTGCTTCAGAAATTGTTTGAGAGTTTATTTCTCACTATGACAGCCAGGTGTTTGTAATAACCTGAATGAACCGCAGAAGGTGTGATCATTTGAGATCTTCTTGTGTTTGTTGGGAGCTTCTTGAAAGACTTCTCTGCATAATGAGTCATTTGAATGGTGTTTTAAGAACCATGGTGTTTAGGTTCTATGTTAAGAAGCTGATGTCCTAAATGATGTTGGAACATCATTCTTGTTTGATGTCCTTGAAAGATGCTTAAGGTTATGGATGTGGAGATTCTGATCTTGTCTATAGTAGTATGTTCAGGAAATGCATAACTACTATCATTTTGAAGACTTCACTAATATCAGCAATTGCTAGTGGAAGTAAGGGAAAAAGAATGTTATCAGATACTAAGGTCTGATTTGATTAAGATATTTTAAAGGCGTTTTATCTTCTACTGATAGTAACTCCAAGAAGAGATTGGTTTTGTCTAGATCTTAGTAAAGCTTCTTAAGCAATATGAGAATTTATGGAGTTTATGCTCAGCTGGAGCATTGGTTATCTGTGACAGGGGGAGTGAATCATATGTCTATGGGTTTGTATGGTTCCAGCCATGTGAAGCTAAGTAATTGAACCAGAAGTACTCATATCTCTCTAGTGGTCAATAGTTGTGTCTGGGAGAATTTATTTTTCTCTGCAGATTTTGGAAGCACTTTCTGAGGGTCTTTATTGTTGAGAGATGTCACATATGTGATACTTTGATGTTTTGGTATGTGTCACTAAGTCTAAGTGAAAGGAGTACACTTAGAGTCTAGTGGAAAGCATTGTGTTTATGCTTCAGAACATATGTGGAAATTTTTTTGAAGAAATTTTGGACTGATGGTTGAAGATGTGTGGGTCACAGGTTTGTGCAAGAAGACAATGAATGACTGGATGTCAGGACATTATTCAGGACATTGTTCATGTGTGATCAGTAAAAGAGCTTTATGGACGGTGTGATCAAACACATGTCTGAAGGGAGTGTATAAAGTGTGTTTGAATATGCATGTGCGTGTATTAGGACTATTTCTTTTCATCAGAAACAATCTAGAGCTAATAAAGACATTCAAAGTTGTTTTAGACGATGCACATTGATTTTGGTGCCAGATTTCTCCTCAAATAACTTTTCCTTTTGACCATAACCATTTCTACAATCAAGGATCTTTATTTCCCAAGAAAATATTCATCTATTTATAGATGTTAATCCTTTCCTCTTTCACCCTGTGAGTGTTTGGTGTTTCCATATTCCTCATGGCGTTTGTTTGGGTTTGGGTGAGATGTGTTTGGATATAGTTTTGTAAGGGCCTCCTTTGTTAATTTTTGGCCAAAAAGGGGGAGAAAGGTATTATTCATATGGATCTGGAGTTTTTTCTTCCAGATATATTACAAACATGTCGAATAGAATATCTGATCCTATGTCTGTTTGGGTTTGTTTTGTGACTTATGATCTGAGTTATGAACACAGTTGTGACATGTGTTCTGAGTTACCCAGGGTGGTGGTTGGATGCCACAAGTTGACTAGTGGATGCTTCATGGTTCTCTTATGCCACCATTTAGAAGGAAGACTTATTCATCTGTGACAAGAATAGGTTCTTGGGTTAAGGGGGAGTGTTACCTATCTTCTTCCTCATGTACACCAAATGACTTCAGGACTTTCTACTCCTTTATCCCAAGGTTGTTGTTTGTTGGAATTGAGTTTATGAGCTTGCAATGGATTTGTTATGAAGAAGATGTTGAACATGATGTCCTAACATCATTGTGCTTGTGAAGAGATATTCCTCCATTTTGCTATGCTGCTATGTTCAGTAGTTACTGAAGATTACTACTGAAGAATTGTAATTTTTGTTATTGCTGTAATCTGGGTTGTAATTTGTGTTTATTTGTTTTAGCTAAAATTTAAAAAGGGGGGATATTGTTAGTTCTCTATTTTTAGGATTTACATTAATTTTTGTAAAACAAATAATTCAGCAATATGTTAAATAGGATGTGTTAACTTGTTGGGAAGAACAAGTTGAACAAGAAGTCTTATTTTTATGAAGAACATGTTGAGTTTAAATGTTTCAACATCTGGAGCAACATGTAGGACAAGATGTCCTATGCAGGGTCACACGACATCACATCTGTGTTGAGCTGGAGTGTTGGATTCTGTTATGCTTTAACTGATACAGAATATTTTGGGAATATTATGCAATCATATGTGGAACTATTTTGATAAGTCTGGAAAATTCAATCAGAATTCAAGAAGAAAATATACTTTCTAAATAAGGATACTTTTTAGGAAAGATTTGATTGAAGACCTACATTATTGTAGAATCTCCTACATACTTGTAACAGCTGATATGCTGTAATTTAATGCCCAAATCCAATTGGGAGATAGGTTATAAATAGAAGCATTGAAACCTAGGTAAAGGTACCTGCCGAGAATTAGAAAGATGTAATCAATAGGGCTGAGTTTGTACCACTCTCTAGGAGAGTTGGTTGTGTGATCCACTCGACATGTGAGGTTAATTGTGTTCCTTGAGTTGCTAGATTTTGTTATCACTCTTAAGATTTTAAGCACAAAGTTGATTATTGTTCTCCTCGAAGATGTGAAGCAAGAGTGAGTATTGTTCTTGGAGGAAGCTTTTAAGCAACTCCAAGTTGTATTCTTAGTAAAGAATCTTGTATATGTATTGTCATGGAAGTGTGTGTTCTCGCCATGGAAGTTTGTCTTCTTTTTTCATCATGGAAGTGTGTCTTCCTGTGTTGTCCAATCGTTGTCTATAATTGATGAGGGATTGAGGAGGTCCTCATATCTAGGTGATTCTTATATAAAAGTATAGCATAAATAGTGATTAAGTGAGAAGTTGTAAACGGGGGAGTTTAGATTCAAATTGATACTATTATAGCGGACTTGTCTTTGACTTGGTATGCCCCCAAAATAGGAGAGTTGCTCTGAACTGGGTTAACAATTCTTGTGTTTTATTTATGATTTTCAGTACTATTTATATTGTTTTTAACTTTCCTTTGTTATTTAAGTCATATTAGATGTCCTAACATGTCATAGGACATCTGAAGTCTGATATACCAGAATTTCAGTTTACAAGTTATGGAGTTAAGGTTTGGTTTAAATGGAACTTTGAAGTTTCTTGCAAAATTATGGTTACAAGGCATGGTACAACTCCTATAGGGTGGTTGATATATTTCAGAGGAGTTGCTTTTGATGTTAGAATTGTGTTTGTGCAGAGACAATAATTTAGAAGCTCAAGGAGAGTTGACATTGTGTATAAAACATGCTTTTCTAGAATGGAAGTGTGACCTTTCTCCCTTAAATGGCAAGTAAACTTGGATAAAGCTTGGATCAATTGGATAATAACCAAAAAGAGTGTGTATGATTATGGAGAGATTTAGGAGTTTAGAGGCCTACAAAGTAAGATTGTGTAGCATGGTTATTAGATTTGGTCTTGAGTTCTTCACAAAAATGACTTGTAATTCAAGATTGAAATGCCAACTTTATCTCTTCGAGTATCCTTGCTCAAGAATGATGAAATTGTGCTCTTGGATATTTTGGAAATCATATAACATGTTCTTCAACTTTTATGTTGACCACTTTGGCTGAATCAATTGGGAACTTGGTGAAAATGGCTATAAAGTCAATCATTTTTAGGGCATATTCACTTGAGAAATTTCTCTAAGTGTTAGATTTTGAGGTCATGACTATATGGACTCATATCTCTCAATCTATGCATTTTTTGAAGATCAACCCACATTGTCAAAGTTGTATAACTCATCATCCTCTTTAGTTTGAGCATTGAAGCATGACAAATGATGACTTGATGAGGAAGTTATGGTCTTGCAAAGTATTGCATTTGAACATGAAATTTCACAATACTTAGTGAAATTTTCAAATCCAAATTTGTGAATTTTGATTCTTTCTCTTGATTCCTTTGATCAAACGACTCCTTTAACTTCATTTTCATGATCCTTGGCCTATGAAACCCATGGATGACCAAAAAATCCAAAAAGTCAAAGTTTGACTTTGCAGTTGACTTTCCTTAGATGAACCCTAAATCTTCTATAATTAATGGAATTTTGTAAGCATGATGTAATTGAGATATCTTGAGGATCATGAGATAGTATTGTTGGTGATAATTTGAGTGAAGATCCCTTAAGACATAAACCTCAAAATTGTAATTCCTGATTTACTCTAATGAACGGCAAAACTCTAGTTTACTTCAAATCAAATGATGAACCAATGATGAAACGTTAACCACTTGAAGAAACTATGAAGAAAATGATCATGATGACATAATCCTTTGAGAGATGAGCCTATCTTATTCAAAACCCAAATGTTGAGAGAAATGTGATCCCATGCCTCAAGAACAAATGTTATGAATGATTGTGATGCATATGAATGTGAAGCATAAGTTAATTATGAATAAAATCCATAGAGAAAATTTTAGTGTGCAACATCACTGTCTCGACATATCTTAGGACATCTGAGATCTAAATACCAAAATTTTAATTGGTACCAGAGCATGCATCCTGCTCTGTAGCTGGGTGAGATTCACAGAATATACTTTCTGGTAAAATGGACAAGGAAGGAGGATTTGTGAACATACCACCCATTCTTTATGGAATCAACTATTATTATTGGAAAGCATGTATGATGGATTTCATCAAGTCCATGGACAACAAGGCTTGAAAATCTGTGGTCAGGGGATGGGATCCACCAAAGGTTGTAGGTCGGGATTGGAAGGTTACTGATGTTGAAAAGGCTGAAGAAGTATGGAATGAGAAAGATGATAAATTATCTCAAGGAAACTCTAAAGCCTTGAATACTATGTTCAATGGAGTGGACAAGAATATCTTCATACTGATAAGTAATTTCACTTTTGCTAAAGAAAACTGGGAGATCTTGAAGACTGCTCATGAAGGAAACTCTACGGTGAAGATGTCAAGAATTCAACTGCTTACCACCCAGTTTGAGAACTTAATAATGAAGGAGTATGAGAGTATTCATGATTTTCACATGAACATTATTGAGATAACTAATGCCTCAAGTTCCCTGGGGGAGAAGGCGTCAGAAGCCAAGTTGGTGAGAAAGATTCTCAAATCTCTTCCAAAGAGGTTTGAGATGAAGGGGAATGTCATTGAAGAAGCACAAGATATAAACAACTTAAAGTTTGATGAGTTTATGGGGTCTCTGCAGACCTTTTAATTAGGGATTAGTGAAAAGTCTGAAAAGAAGAAGAGCATTGCCTTTTCCTCTAGTGTTGAAGACTTAGAAAAAGAATGTGACTTGAATACAGAAGGAATATCCAATGATCTTGTGTTACTGGGAAGATGATTTAACAAAGTATTGAGGATGTCCAGACCAAATGCCAAGAACATGTCTTTCGACATCAACAAAAACCAAGATTTTGGTAGAAGGGCCAAAATTCATGATAAATCTAGCCAAGGAAGAAGAGTTTAATCTTATGAATGTGAAGGGTTTGGACACATAAGAGCTGAGTGTCCCACGTATCTCAAGAAGCAGAAGAAAGGCTTGTCTGTGTCATGGTCATAGGAAGATTCTGAGAGTGATCATGAAGAGAAATCTTCCAAGCAAGTGATTGCCTTTAGCGGAATTTGTGACTCTGATGACGAATTAAATGGTGGATAACTTACTTTTGAGGAACTTGCATCATCTTACAAAGAGTTATGTCTCAAAAGTGAAGAAGTGTGTCAACTGGGTGAAGAGAAAAAGACAGTTATTGCTCAACTACAGGCTGATAAAGTAGAGCATTTATCCATCATTTATAATCTGAAGGAGGAGACTGTATTGCTCAATTTAAAACTTGACAATATGACTAAATCTGTAAGAATGTTAAATAATGGTTCTATTGGTCTTGATGAGATTCTTCAAACTGGGAAGAATGCTAGAAATATTAAAGGCCTTGGTGATAGTAATCAAGCTACAAAGAACAAATGAAAAAAGGCTAAAAGTGAAGTTTGTACCTCCAAAGAAGAAACAAGAGCAGAAGGTGTTGAATCACATGCCCCAATTTCAACTGAGACATTAGACGAAGTACAATGGAGGAATGAATCAGAGGTGGAGATGTCATTATTATGGAAGGTTTGGTCATTTAAAACCCTTTTTCTACAGGTTGTATGGCTATCCTAAACCTATTACACAACATAGAAGAAAACAAGAAGATGTTAACGCAAGGTCTAAGATGCTTCCCAAAAATGACACTTGTGGACTCATAGCATACACCTCTCTTAGAGATTCTACAAGAGAGGGTTGGTATTTTGATAGTGGTTGTTCTAGGCGCATGACTGGTTTCAAGAAAGTTTTGGTGGATATTAAATCATATTCCACTAACTATGTATCTTTTGGAAATGGATCAAAAGGAGAAATAAAGGGTGTTGGAAAGCTGGACTATACAGAACAGACTAATCTTGATTATGTTCTATTTGTTAAGGGGATAACTTCTAACTTGATAAGTATTAGTCAAATGTGTGACCAAGGTCTCAAAGCTAACTTTACTACATCTGAATGTTTGGTAAAAAATGAGAAGAATGAAGTTATCATAAAGGGAGCCAGATCAAAAGATAATTGTTACTTGTGGATTCCTCAAGAAATAAATTTCTCCTCCACGTGCTTTATGTCAAAAGAAGTTGAAGTGAAGTTATTGCATCAAAAACTTGATCATTTTCTCATGAAAGGTATGAATTCATATCAAAGGAATAAGTCATAGGTATTCCCAACTAAAAATGGAGGAAGGCAGAATCTGTGTTAATGGAACCTATGCAGGTTAACAGTCTTGGTATAAAGAGATAGGTTGGTGTGGTTGTTGATGATTTTTCAAAATCTTCCTAGATGAACTTTATCAAAGAAAAATAAAATGGCATTTGCATATTTAAGGATTTTTAGAAATTACAAATGAGGAGGAATGCAATAAATTATCTATCTTTCCTCCATGTTTCTATGGTTAAAATTGTCAAAAGTTGGAACACAAGATCTTTGCAAAGTGATGAATTGAAGAAGACCTTTTCCGAGGTAATGACAAGAGAGGTCAATGGTAAGACTTCTAAAACATGTGATAGGTTCAAGGATTGCAAGAGGTTATTTGATAGGGGAAAGAGGTGGAAGACCACCTAAAGATGATCAAGATTCTCTTTTTCCCTATAATATGCTTCTGCTGCTACTGCTATTGGTGGCATGTGTGTGTGCATGATGTCTTACCAAATGTTATGACATCTTTCCTAATGTGTGAACTTGGATAGTGCATATTGGTTTGTTGTTTTGGATTTTCTTGTGTCTTGGGTTTTCTTCTTGATGGGGAGAAATAATTGTTTAAAACAAGGAAGAATGGTTGATCACTATTATGAAGAAGACAACTGCTATAGGTGGTTCATCATGAAATTTTTTGGTCATCCATGTGTTTAATAATCTGAATGGTTCTCCAAGTTGTAACATGACAGGAAAAGGCAAGATGGACTTCATGTGTGTTGGTTGTTTGTAGATGGAATCCTCAAAAATAAGTTCAGTGGTGTAATCTTAGAGAAAAATACTAATGTCCAAGCTAATGTTGGGACATCATCTAAACATATTGAGACTCCATGATCTAGGAGGAGCTATATCTGAAAACTCTCTAATCATCATTGTTTATTGTCTCAGTGTTCAAAGATATGAATCTAAGAGAGTTATTTGTTTTGGTCTCCACTTGATTGAGAGTTATTTTTTGAATGCAATGTTAAACCGAATGTTGTGACATTATATTATGGAAAGCTTAGTCCAAAGGTTCCAAGGATGGTTGTTTAATAAACTCTAGGAGGTGTGTTTATTCTGACGTGAGGAGCAAGTTATTCTGGGGGGTAGGCTTTAGTGGATGGTGCGTCTACATTATCTCTTTATCTAGTGACACGTGAAAAAGTTTTTCAATGGTATGGAGAATGTCAGTCCCGATTTTGAAACATTTCGGTGGTCAAGGCTTGGAAAGAGAGAAATTGAAAAGATTTGTCTCTCTCCTGAAATGAGTGATGCACCATTAACAAGGATGGTTTTTATCTTCATTGAAAACGCGTGCATTGACTGGTTGTGTCGTTACAAACAAGGAGTCATTGCAAACCATAGTAACTTCCCGTATATATAAATTCCCCATACTCATTTCTATTTCCTCTCAAGCTTTTGTGTCGTCTATTTTTACTTGTTGTTTCCCTTTTAGTATTGTTTTTTTAGTCTTTCATTAAGCTTATGTTTGTGATTTCATTCTCAAACTCAATTTTGTCAACCTTTGGCTAAAAAGGGGGGAGTAGTGTGTGTTGTTGAGTATTGTTTAGTGTTATTGAGTGTTGTTTCTCCTTGCATGCAATAATTAAGGAGGAGTATGACCATCTGTCATAAGGGGTTTTTGTTTCTTTGTCTGATGGTTCTTATGTTGTGGGTGTATACAGGATGTTGTTCCAGATGTTCCAACATCATGTCTATTGTGTTCTTATTGCTTATGTCACATGATCTTCTAATATGTGTTGCTTTTGTCACATGGTTTTCTAACTTGGAATGTTCAAGTTAGATTTCTTCTTGATTTCTTGAGGCTACATGAAAATTCTCCTCGGGCTTTGTGACAAGAATTGGTTCTGAGTTTTAGGGGGAGTAACTAGGGTGTTCCTGAAGATACAGGTTATATTCTTCCCCATGTACATTGTCTAGTGTTGTGTTTGTGTTATGTCTCCCTGGTGGTGTGTCTCTCTCCTCAGTGTTTTTGTGGAAAAGGTGTTTTAACCAAAAATTTCCAAAACAGTTGTTTTTTGCCAAAAAAAAGCCAAAAGGGGGTGAACATGAATTCTATTGAATACGTATTGCTATTGTTGAGGGGGGGATCTTCTGATTCTTTGATGTGTTCTGAGAAGTTTTGGAAAGGAAGTTTGGTTCTAGTTTAGACTGGCTTGAAGAGATGTCAGACATGATATCCTAACTTTAATTTGACTGGCTGAGAAATTGTTTTTCTCAATGTTGTTGTATTTGCAGATTCCACAGACTACTACTATGATGTTTTATCTCGCTTCACTCATATTTGATAGTCTATGCGTGTTTGAATTATTTTCATACTTCTTTTTGAAATCTGAATTATGGTTATGTGTGTGAAAGGATTGTAAATTTGTTTTAGTCAAAATTTTCCAAAGGGGGATATTGTTAATTCTCTACTTTTATGATTGACATTAATTTTGATAAAACTAATTTGACAGCAACATGTTAAAAAAGACGTTCTAAACTTGCAGTGAGAACATGTTGGACAGGATGTTCTATCCAGTTTATCTGATATCTTGTCAGTTACAGCTGCTCACTTGGATTTATTTTGTTATTAACAGATCCTGAATATTCTAGGAATATTAGGAAATTTCATATGGCATCCAATTCTGAAGAATCAAAGATTTTATTTATATTTGGGAGTTTAAAGTTTTTTCTTTAAATATTGAGACATTTTAGGAAACATATGATTAAAATCTTATAGTTATGCAGATGTTTCTCCAGATTTTTAGCTGCTAATTTGTTGTGTTTTTGAAGCTCAAATCCACTCCATTCAAGGTTATAAAAAGAAGACTCCAACCCAAATTCAAGCGCGGAACTGATGTGTATTTTGTAGTGTTAAGAAACGTGATTTTGGGTGTTCTTGTGTGTTGATTGAACACTGAGTCTTAGGATTGTCTTGTTAAATGTGAGCCTCTCTAATATCACTTTGATGGAAGAGTAGGATTGTCTCTTATTGAGTTATAAGTTTTTTCAATCACTCTTAAGCTTCTAAATATTGAGTGATTGTGTGTTTTTGAAGTTTGTCTTATAAACTCTTTTGAATTGTGTTCTTGTCACTGTTTTGTGACTGTAAGGGAAGTTAGAAGGGTCTCATACCTAGGTGAGTCTTAGGTAGAAGTAAGCACAGGTAGTAATTAAGTGAGAAGTTGTAAACGGGAGAGTTTAGCTTCAAATTGATACTATTATAGTGGACTTCCTCTCTGTCTTGGTAGCCCCCAGAGTAGGTGTTGTTGTACACCGAACTAGGTTAACAATTCTTTGTGTTCCCTTATTTTTTACACTGTTTAAATTATTATATGTTGTTATTATGTTTATGTTCAGAGATAAGTGTCTTGACATCTCTTAGGACATCTGGGATCTGAATAGCATAATTTCAAACTAAAATCCAATACTCATAGTATTTCCTCTCCCCAAAATTTTTTTATCTAGTGTGTGTACAAATAATTGTAAAGTGATTACTCATCAGACCTTATGGAACTTTTGACTGGGTCACTTATCCCGTGATAGATTCTAAAAAATGTCTCAATTGTATCCACAAGTCATTCATAATTATAAAGTCATTTGTGATGTTTATCATTTTTCTCGACATAAGAAAACCCCTAAAATTTAAGCAGTTATATAGCTACTCATAGGTTTGAAGTATTGCACTTTGACATATGGGGACCTATATCCTTTCATTAAATCTATGGACATAGATATTTCCTCATAATCCTATATTACTATAGCCGGTTTGTTTGGGTTATATTACTCAATTCTAAATTAGAAGTGTCTAACCATGTAAAGCTATTCATCATTCTTATAGAAAACCAATTTCAAATATGTCCAAAAGTTGCCAGGTCTGACAATGGCCAAAGTTTCTCATAACACAATTTTATGCTTCTAAAGGCATAGTGGATCAAAAATATTATGTTGAATCTCCACATCAAAATGGCGGGGTGGAGAGGAAACATCAACATTATTTACTTAGGAATATTATTGGTATATCAGTCAAATTTACCAAAAAACTTTTGGTCTTATGTAGTTTCTTATGCAACCTTTGTCATCAACCGAGTAAACACACCTCTACTTAATCCTAAATATCCATATCAGCTCATCTATAACACATTATATGATATAAACCAAATAAAGGTCTTTGGCTCTCTTTGTTATGCATCAACATTATTCAATCATCGAACTAAACTTTATGTTAGAGTTAGAAAGCCTATTTATATATGATATGTTATTGGATATAAATGATCACTTCAATTAGATCTCCATTATGATGACATTTTCATTTCCAAAAATGTTAGTCACCATGAACATGTACTACCATATCAAACTTCTTCCACTTATGCCACTCAAAATTGAGAATATTTTAGTGACTTGAGCTACAAGTCAAGCCCAATTCCATTAGATCCTCATACAAGTATTATACTTTCCCCTGCAACTTAATCATACAATAAAAAATTATGAATATGAACCTCACACAACTCTAATACCCGAGCCTTTACTGGTCAAACATAATCAAGCCACATGTGTATCTTCAAGAGTAAGGCACCAACCATCGCATCTCAAATATTATGTTTGTGAATCCTTTAATGATACACCAAATCAATCATCTTTAGGTACTTCTTATCCTATTTCAAATTTACTTACATAATCTAATATTTCTCCATCTCGATATCGTTTTAGCCTCTCTCTTACCACATACATTGAACCTCAACTTTCAATGAGGCTTATAAGTTTGAATGTTGGAATCAAGCTACTAAAGTTGAGCTTGATGCCCTTGAGAAAACTGGCACTTGAGAATTGGTAGACCTCCCACACAATGTGAAGCCAATAGGTTGCCAATGGGTCTAAAAAATAAAACATAGGTCAGATGGCAGCATAAAGAGAGTCAAGGAATGACTTGCTGCCAAAGGATATAATCAAATTGAAGGCTTAGATTATTCAAACACTTTCTCGCCTGTTGCAAACCTGACAACAATTCAACTTGTCTTGGCTTTAGGTTCCCTCAATAATTGGTGCTTGCACCAAATTGATATAAACAATGCCTTTTTGCATGGTGAGTTGCATGAAGATGTGTATATGATGATCCCTCTTGGTATTTAAACTTTTAAACCTAATTAAGTTCACAAGTTGGTTAAATCCCTCTATGGTTTGAAACAAGCAAGTAGGAAATGGTATGAGAAGTTAGCTTTGTAACACTCTCTAAAACCCCGCGGAATAATACAACATAAATCAAAGTAATATAACATGAATTTCAAAACAAGGGTGTCAGACATACTCCATACATCACAAATCAATATCATGTGCAATAACACTTATTTAAAATTCACGTTTTTCATATCATTTCTCATAAGCATGTAGCAACAAATTTCACTTTCAATAAAATGGATGTAATATTCAAGTCTCCAAAATAAAATTCATTTATTTAATTAACTTAGGCATAAAAGCCACTTCATCACATAATTCAATTAAAATTAACAAAATAGAATAAAATACATAAAGTATCTCTCTAAAAACAAGAATTCAAACGTTTTCCCAGAGTTACATGACCAGAGCATGACTCAACCCAAATAAATACAGAAAATAAAACAATCTACTCCATCAGCTACTCTCTTTCTATAAGTAACTCTAATCTTCAATACCTGAGTGATGTCGTATAAAACATCATTCCAACAGAAGGGTGAGATTTCACATAATTATCGAAAAACTTATAACAATGTATAATACATAGCGTACATGCATACAAATAATATTCTCACACTTCATACACTTTAAAAACATGTCATCACTCAAATAATCATATTATTTACAAGTATTCTTGCATCATTCACAATTTCATAAAATACAACAATCCAACATAGTTCACATAATTCTATATTGAAAACATACACACGATATGACTCAATGCAACTTAGTTCAATACTCATGCATGTGGTACCAATCACCGTTATTTTTATTCGATTTTTACTTTAAACTGAGTTCATCCTCTAGAACAATAACACACAAAAATCTTGTCCTCTAACCTTTCAAACCCCTCTCTAGGTTTGGAATAAGTCACTAGCTCCATCGAAACTAAGAAGCATGCCTCTTGACAAAAAATGATGCATATGCAATTACAACAACCATATGCAATTAAGACCATTCTCTAATCTTAACATCCATACATATCTTCAATCATTCATCACACTTGAATTACTACACATTTACACATACATACACATACTCATGAATTATTCATATACAATCCATATTCATAGTATCTCTACACCAAAACATCCTCACAACACATAATAAACAATGTACAAAATATAGTTACAATCCAACACCAATCACTAATCCACATAACACATATACATGTCATTTTACACAACCACACAATGATTAAAGCAAAACTATTTTTATTGAAAAAATATACCGCTCTAGCTTTTTAATGCTTCGAACTAGGACTCAAATAGAGTTACACTTCAAAAGTTATGAATTTTTGAAGTTTTACAAAAATTCTACTCCCATGCTACTTCGCTAAGCGAATTAATTTCTCTAAGAAAACTCTGCGATATGCAGAAAATTCTGCGCGGTTAGAACGATTTCATGTGCTATTTCTTCACTCAAAAACTTATTTTAACATTGAATTTGTTGCGACTTAAAGTATTTTAACCTATATCTAACATGTATTTATCAACCACAACATCAAAACACAATTAATCATCACATATCAAAGTTTATCATTCAAAACCTACAATTACAAAACCATGGAAATTTAGGGATTTCATCCTAAACATGTTTCTACCCATCATACATTATCATACAAGCCCAATAACCATGTAAAAAAACCCACCCTTACCTTGATTCTGATGAAACCTTTGAACTTCTCATTAGGGTTCTCTTCTCTTCTTTCTCCTTTTCTCTTTTCTCTAGGTCTTACCTCTTTTCCTCTTACTAACTCTATTTTCTCTTTTTATCAAACCCTTAACAAAATAACACTAACTCTAGTAACCACTAATGGGCTTACTCATTACACCCCCACATTACCCATTACATTCTCACTAAATAGGCCCAACAACTATTATTCCATAATTTTTCTACAATTTCCACTAAATAACATAATCCTTTGCTAATAAAATACTTACTCACTAACCGACATTATATTCTAGTGATTACCCAATGGTTTGACATTCTCAATCCAACTAACCCATCACATAGAACACATATCAAATAATTTAAATAAATCAATTATTCACAAAGTCAAACAATTAATTAATATAATATATAACTAATTACTAAAATTGGGGTGTTATAACTATCCCCCACTAAAAAGATTTTCGCCCTCAAAAATTACATCAAACGAACAACTCAGGATATGACTCCCTCATCTGACTCTCGAGCTCCCAAGTCACATTTTCTCCGCTGGTGCTCCCCAAGCTACCTTCACTAAGGCAATCTTTTTACCTCAAAGTTGCTTTAATTCCCGATCCTTTATCTGCATAGGTGATGTCTCCACAATCAGGTTATCTCTCACCTACACATCATCTACTTGGACCATATGAGACGGATCCGCAATGTATTTCCTCAATTGAGATACATGAAACAAATCATGGAGATTAGCAGTTACGGTGGCAAAGCAATCTGATAGGCCATATCTCCTATCTTCTCTGAAATCTGGTATGGACTAATAAAACATAGTGTCAACTTACACGACTTCACGTCTCAACCAACACCAGTTACTAGAGTAACTCTTAAAAACACATGATCATCCTTTTGGAACTCAAGTGATTTCCTCCTCTTGTCATGATAACTCTTCTGACGACTATGAGAAATCTTCATCTTCTCTTAAATCATCCTAATCTTGTCGGTAGTCTCTTGGACTATCTTAGGTCCAACCACGACATTCTCTCTTGACTCATACCAACACAATGGTGTCCTACACCTTCTACCATAAAATGCTTCAAACGGTTCCATTCTGATACTCGAATGGAAATTGTTGTTATAAGTAAACTCAATTAAAGACAAATAGCTATCCCAAGCACCTCTTTTTTCCAACAGACAAGCTCTCAAAAGATCCTAAAGTGGTTGAATCATCCTCTCGGTCTGACCATCTATTTGCAGATGATAAGCATAACTCAAAAGCAACTTCGTATCCAAGGCATTTTGTAAACTTCCCCAAAATATCAAAGTAAATCTTGGATCCCTATCTGACATAATACTAGACGGGAATATTGTGCAAACTGATAATCCTTTCAATGTATAGTTTTTCTAGCTTCTCCGATGGATAATCCATTCTCATTGGAATAAAGTGAGAAGATTTCGTCAATCTATCCACAATAACCCAAATAGCCTAAAAATTAATCGGTGTTCTCGATAAACAGGACACAAAATCCATTGATATATTATCCCATTTCCACTCAAGAATGGATAACTATTGCATTAAACCCGACTATTTTTTATGTTTGATATTCGAATTTTGACAAGCATAACAAGAATACACAAACTTTGCAATATCTTTCTTCATACCGGACCACCAAAATATCTTCCTCAAATCTTGATACATCTTCGTAGCACCCCAATGAATACTTAATCCATTATGACGCCCTTCTTCAAGAATACTATTTTTCAGCTTAACTATATCTGAAACACACACTCTATCACGATACCTCATGGTTCCATTTTCATCAATTCGAAAATTACCACCTCGACCTTGATTGATCGAAGTCAACCGATCCACCAAACTCAAATCAAATTTCTGAGCTTCCTGAATCTCATCAAGAATGCCACTAGTAAGCTTCAACATACCAAGCTTAAATCCAAAAGAAGTCTCTTCATAAATCAAACTCATATCTCGAAATTGTTCAATCATTTCTAACTCTCGCACCATCAACATCAACATATACAAAGATTTCCTACTCAATGCATCAGTTACTACGTTTACTTTACCTGGATGGTAATTCAAACCAAAATTATAATCTTTCAGAAATCCTAACCATCTCCTCTTCCTCATTGTGATCGGTGGAAATAGAACTGACTGTTTTGAAATGCTGGTTCGCAAAATGTCGCGGTAAGCAAGAGTCGCCACCGTCTTTTATGTTCTCCAACATGGAAAGGACAAAAGCACAGCAAAATTCCTTCTTTGAGAATGTTTCTCGGTTCGGGAGATAGATTATAGAAAGGGAAGGTGTTAGCACCCTTTCTATCCGTGGTTATCCACGGGCTCTTAGGTACTTGCTCACTATGTTTTCAAAAATTGTTTGCTTTTCTTGTGTTTGTGGGTTTTGAAAAAAGTTTGTTTTGAAAACTTCTAGGTAACTCTTGTATCAGTCCTCAAGAGTGTATGAAGTGTTTGTTTTGAAAACTTTTTGAAAGTGTAAGTGCGAAAAGTTGTTTTTGTTTTTGAAAGAGCAAGTACCCAGGAGAAATCTACCTACTCTAAGGAATTAAGCTGTGTAAGAGTCCTTTAGACAGTACTATCCCACTATTGAGAAGTAGGTAGCACCGTCGTTGGAGTTTTTCGGGTCAATTCGATTATAGGGACATGTGGTCACTAAAGCAATGGTAGGACGCATTAGCGGTAACCCTAATGTCTTAGATCCTTTTTTATCGAGGCAACCGTTTCGAGGCAACTTGGATCTTTAGACAGGAGGACGACCTCTAAAACACCCAATACTCAATGACCATGTTCGAGGCAACCAATGAGGCGTACCCTAAGAGTGGCATGTGCATGTGTATTCAATTCAGTTAATGTTTATCTTTGAACATGTTATTTGTGAGCTACGGATTGGTTTTATTTGTCATACATTCTTTCATGCATTTTTAACAGTTAAGAGTGCGGAAATGTAAATCTACGCTATTACAAGGCGCGGGTCTATACATCGCCAAAAGACAAAAACCCGTTTTGATAAATAAGTACGGAAAGGTAAATAAAGCGGTAAATCCTAATTAATTATTACATCCTTTGAGCAGATACATCAATAATCAAAATAAGAATAATGCGCAAAAGAAATTAAATCAGGACGTCCTTAGGGTTTTGACCCTTGTGAGAGATAAGGAAATTTTAAGTTTGTCCTTTTTTTGCAATTAATTAAAATTAAACCTAATACTAATTATTTAATTATTTACAAGAAAAAATGTTTTTTTTGTGTTTTTAATGAAAATAAAAAGAAAAAGGAATTGAAATTAAAAGTTAATGAAACCTAATTCTAAGTTTATTTTATTTATTGTAAAAAAAGGTTAAAGTTAATCTAATTTAACTAATTAAATTAATTTACATTTTATTTACAAAAATAATAATTAATAAATTAGGATAATAATTAATGAAAGTATTTACCTTTTTTTATTCTCTGAATGTTATTAAAATATTAATTTATTAGTTAATAATGTTAATAATTAGTAATTAAAAGAAAACAAAATAAAAATAAGGAGAAAAGAAGTAATTAACCAGGGGGATTTGATGACCCAAAGGGAGGTTTACTTTGCAGATTTTAGGCCCAACAACACAAAGCCCTTGTTGACTTTCTGGATTGGCTATGCACGCTTTGACTGGAGCACATGGTGGTCAACCATCCCTGGCCTTTGGATTGAGCTTTATGGCCACTTGGCAAGCTGATTTGTGAGGGTATATGGTGTTTTGTGTTTTAGGGCACCATAAGGCAATTAATCAATACCAAAAGCTTCAGAATGATGTTAGCAATGCAAAGCAATAATCAAAACATGTTAATGATGCATAAAGCTTGGGTTTCGATTATGGAAAAGAATGGTAAACCGTGTGACTGTGTAGAATGATTCTTTGAGTGTTAGAGCTCGTTCTTGGTTGCAATAGATTCCTGGGGACTTATGCAAGGTGTTTGAATCACTCTAAGGCTTTGAATTTTGCTTGAAGATGGAATTCAGTTTTCAAATTTTTTCTCTTTTTTGAATTTTGGTTATGGCTTTGTGGCCTCTTTTGCACCTTTTTAGCATTAGGGTTAGACTCAGCACATGTAAGGGAATAGAATTAGGTCATCAGCTGGGCCTTGATCCATGCACATGAGAGAATTAGGTTTAGGTTTTCCATCCTTAACAAACTTTCCTTTTTTTAAGCAAAAACCAAGACTTTGTGTACAACATAGCCCTAGCATGAGTTTGTGAGCTGGCCCATGATGCATGAAACCTATTCAAATCCAAAAGATATCATTCCATTGATTTTTAGATTTTATTTGAATTATTATAGATTTAAAATGAATTAAATCAATAAAAATTAAATAAAATAGAAAAATAAATGTTTGATCTTGAAATTAATCATGGGACATGTGTGTGGTATGACAAGGCTGAATCAAGTGGAAGAAAGTGGGCTTTGAATGTGCAATTGGGCCTCCAATGTTTACTTGAGTTCGTCACTTTCCAGGCTAAATCACAGGGACTTAAGTGCAATTTTTGAAGTTGAAATGTGAAAACAAAATGTAGCCGATATCGATAACTAACTCCTGTCCGAAAATCGGCTCAATCGGATAAACGGTGAATTAGTTATGAATTTTTGAAGTTTCAGCTCAGACAAACTTATTTTGGGTTCCAGTGTCGACTTTGACACGTTCTTCAATAAAAAACTGGTATTGATCGGTGCATAATTTGGTCTCGACTTTTGAATAAAAGTTGTAGATCTCTGAGTCAGTGACCTTGTGTAAAAATATGAGCCCAATCCGATAAAAATTGACCGAGTTATGAAATTTTGAAGTTTCGGCCCAGATGAAATAATATTCAGCATTCAGGATTTTCGGCGTGTCATGCGCTCTGAGCAAAAACGAAGGCCTTTTGAATACCGTTTGAACTCAATACCTTCTGTGAAAATGTAGCCAACTCAATTTGTGAAATTTTGGCGCCAGAACCCGCTCTATACGATGAAAATTGACCAAGTTATGATTTTCTGAACATGACGCAAATAAACTTCTGTCACAAATTTTCTGTACGAAAATACTTGATAAATCCCATTTTTGAAGACTTTCTGATTGAAATTGGCTCCCAGCCGTGAGAGATGAAAACATAGATGACATCAAGATGGAATTTTGGCCACCGGAACGGGTTCAAAACGAGCCACGATCTTCAAGTTATGAATTTTTTAGCGTGTAAAAACTGCACTTTCAGCACACTTTTTTCACCATATTTCTTCGAGAAAACTCACACAGTCGGATACCTTCTTTAAAGAATTGACTCTTGAGCCGAACCTGAATTTGAGCATAAGTTAGGACATTAAGGAGCACTTGAGGTCATTTGGATGTAAGGACCTTGATGCAACACAAAACCCTAATTTCGACTTGACTGCCTTAGGAGGTGATTTGACTGTGCAACCTTTGAGAAATCTTGAGGAATATGGGAGGACAAATTTTGGGGTACAACAGTTGCCCCTGTTCAATTTTCTTAGACCTGAGGATATAGATTGGCTTTCAAGCCTTTCGTGATCCGAAGGTAGAAGATAATTGAACACTAGAGTGCCCAGAAATTTGCACTCACATAGTAGAGTATCAGCGATGTGATGGCGGGAATGGGCTTACAGATGCCATTTGGAGAGATGATGGATAGGAGGATGGGCTTATAGATGCCATATGGGGATGTGACAGAACCTTGTCGGGAATGGGCTTATAGATGCCATTTGGAACTGTAATGTAGGTGGATGGGCTTATAGATGCCATCTGGAGACTGTCGATCGCGTAAGAGATTCCTTAGCGAGAACTTGCGTACCTGAGAAAGAAAGATAATTTCCTGGCCTGTTACAAGTGTTGATCTTCAATCTCTTCATGCAGATATGCCCTGGCTAGATACATGTATCGAACCTACAAACAATCGCTCACGGACGTGCCCTGGCTAGATACAGGAATCGAATCCGGAACTTCAAACTCTGGGTGGGTTGTCTCTACTGACAGGTTATCTCAGAAAAAGCCTTCAGGAATTGATTTAACTGAACTCGGGGAGGTTTCATCTTCTTTGACGAGTTGTCTCTTTTAATGGGTTGTCTTCAAGGACGGGTTGTCTTTAACGACGAATGTCTATAACGACGAGTGTCTATAACGACGGGAGTCTATAACGACGAATGTCTATAACGACGGGTGTCTATAACGACGGGTGTCCATAACGATGGATCTCTATAACGACGGGTGTCTATGACGACGGGTGTCTATAACGACGGGTGTCTATAACGACGGGTATCTATGACGACGGGTGTCTATAACGACGGATGTCTATAACGACGGGTGTCTATGACGACGGGTGTCTATGACGACGGATGTCTATAACGACGGGTGTCTATGACGACGGATGTCTATAACGATGGATGTCTATGACGACGGATGTCTATAATGATGGATGTCTATAACGAAGGGTGTCTATGACGACGGGTATCTATAACGACGGGTGTCTATGACGACGGGTGTCTATGACGACGGGTGTCTATAACGACGGGTGTCTATGACGAAGGGTGTCTATGACGACGGGTGTCTATGACGACGAGTGTCTATGACGACGGGTGTCTATAACGACGGGTGTCTATGACGACGGGTGTCTATAACGACGGGTGTCTATGACGACGGGTGTCTATAACGTCGGGTGTCTATAACGACGGGTGTATGACGACGGGTGTCTATAACGACGGGTGTCTATAACGACGGGTTTCTATGACGACAGGTGTCTATAACGACGAGTGTCTATAACGACGGGTGTCTATGACGACGAGTGTCTATAACGACGGGTGTCTATAACGACGGGTGTCTATAACGACGGGTGTCTATAACGACGGGTGTCTATGACGACGGGTGTCTATAACGACGGGTGTCTATAACGACAGGTGTTTATGACGACGAGTGTCTATAACGACGGGTGTCTATAACGACGGGTGTCTATAACGACGGGTGTCTATGACGACCGGTGTCTATAACGACGGGTGTCTATAACGACAGGTGTCTATGACGACGGGTGTCTATAACGACGAGTGTCTATAACGACGGGTGTCTATGACGACGAGTGTCTATAACGACGAGTTTGATCATAGATGTGCCCTGGCTAGATACAGGTATCGAATCTGGAATGAGTCGTCTACAGATATGCCCTGGCTGGATACAGGTATCGAATCTGGAATTGCGGCAGTTGATAGTAATCATCTTTGGATTGACCTTTTTCCTGAAAAGGCAAAACATCAGTTGTATGCAATGTCATGATGTATGAAAATGCATGATGTTCTCACAAATAGACGATGTTGTATGATAGGATGCGTATATGTATGTATCATGATGTATGACAATGTGATGTTTTATGAATGTATTTTCGTTTGGGAAAATAAATCATTGACGAATGCCGGGAGCTTGTTAAATCCTGGGCTGATGTGTGAAGAGTAGAGTTCTTCGCTTCCGCTGGGGATGATGAACAAAAATGTTTGTCAGACTAAACCGGTAGGAGAAGATGACTCCGTTGGGGAATAAACCTGGTGGAGAGATTACTCTGCGAGGAATTACTCTGTGGGAAGAGATACTTCGCTGAGATTTTGATGATAACTCTACTGGGGATTCATGTTGATAAGTTTTGTTGAGGAATTTAATGAACTCCGCTAGGGATAGGAAGAACTTCGCCGAGGACGATCTTTCCGTTGTAATTAGCTGAGGATAACACAGTTAGGCTCTGGTGGGGAACAATCTCTGAATATGGTCGGGGAGAGATGCACGTACTCTGCAGGTGATAAGCTTCCAGAATCTCCTGGGGATAAGCTTCCAGAATCTACTGGGGATAAGCTTCCAGAATCTACTGGGGAATCTTTGGACTGTACTGGGGAAGTGGCTCCACTGGGGTGTCTGGTATTCCGCCGGGGAACCATGTTATACTAAGACTGCCGGGGATGCTTGCTGAGGAACATCTACATACTCTATTGGAGAATATTGAGATCTTCATGGGGATACCCAACTTCCTTAGGGATGACAGTAGCTAACTCTGCTTGGGGAGAGTGTTGCTGATTTGCTAGGGATACTGTGCCTTTTTGGGGCTGATGGGAGACCAACTCTGTTTGGGGGAGAGTATTGCTGATTCGTCCATGATTGCAGGTCTCAGAGGGGAGTGAAGGTATCTCGGTCATGCTCTTCAACTAAATCTACCTTGTACCTGGAGGACAAAGCAGCTTGTACAGTTCGGATAATTCTTATTGCCCCAGTTTCTGCGGGAGAAAGATACCTGTGGAGGTGCTTGATGACTGCCGATTGACAAATCTTCTTCTGGTAGGCAAGTGACGAGATGACAGGACATAGTCATACGCTATGATCCCTAACTTTGCCTGGACCTCCCTTTCGGGTTTTCAGTCCACCGGGATACCCATTTTTGCCCAAGCCGCCTTTTCAGGTTTTCGACTTGCCGGGTGCACAGATTTTTTATTTTCGTCCCTTATTTTGCCCGAACCCTTTTGGTTCGCCGGGAAGCCCTTATTTTTACCTAGGTGTGTCAACCTAGCGGGTCTTTGTTCATGCGCGGTATTTTTCCGACTATGTCCATGCTCTCAGAGTGCAGGGAATTGTTACTGTCAGTAGTGTTGCGTTGTCATACCACCAGAAGATCTTCTTTTGATCGTCCAATGCCCCAAGTGATCCAGATGGAGATTTGCCCCAAGCTGGTTGGCCTTTTGAGAGATTCTCTGAATCTTAACTTAACTGCCCCAGATGATGGACAATGATCATGCCATGCCCCTTGATTGTAGGTGCTTTTGTTCATTAGACATTCGTCGTGCGAACTTCTATGATGTTCAAACAAATAGTCATATGCAAGCAATGTTATATTAAAAATGCAAAGCTTATGTCTGTCTTGAAGTTTTTTTTTTTGAAAATGCATTTTTTTTCAGTAAAGCAAGCAAATTTTGTAAAATGTGATGTCAACTCAAGATTTTACAGCGAGCCTTAAGGATTCAGGATACCTTTGGTAACAGTATGCTTTCGAACTAACCCACGCTTCAGCTAGGACTCTTTAGGGTTATAATGTGGCCTGGTTCACGGTTTAAGAAACAAAGGATAAAGGCTCAAATTGATTTGTACCCACCCGTTCTTCGTGATGTTCTTCAAACCTAAACTCAGCTAATCGTGCGTTAGACCTTGTTTGAGTCTTTGCTTGATATTCCGATGATGGTTCGGATACTGACAGTTTAAGCAGTCATTTCTTTTTTGTTGAGGGTTTGTAGGACCTCTTTCTTTGTGATTTTATTATCCCTGCTTTTTGCCTGAACTGTTTCTTTTACAGTCAGCGGGATGCCCCAGTTTTGTAAGTCTCCTTCGTAGGTTTTGACTTATTGGGCTTTTATTTCTGAGAGATAATGACTGCCTGTCTTGACGATTATAGGGAACCATCACTGTCTTTTTTCTCGGAAGGACTTCTTTTGAGGCCATTCGTTGTGCACCTGGATCAACTGAGAAAACTACCCTGCCCCAGGTTATGATTAAGGGTTTTAATTTTCGGAAAAAAAACTCCTACTTCTTTGGCTCAGAGGGGTTGACGAGGGATTATCTTCCTTATAACTCCAGTGTTTAGGAATTGAAACAATGTCTGTACCTCATCAGCAGGGTCGGTTCAAAAGCATACCGTAAATATCGTGGTATCGTTTTCGTCATCCTCCCTCAAGAGGCTTAGAGTTCTTAATCAAGAGTTGAATATCAAGAAAAATAAATGCAATTTTGAATATAGTAAACATAATTACTTCAAAACAGACACGTGTAATGCATTAATGAAATAACAAAGTTTGACATGATTAAATGTTTGAACAATCAAAGAAAAATATAACTTGACCATTCGAATGAATAAAGGTTTTCTCAATCCTAGCCATGTTTTGGCAAGGGAGCAGCGATCACATTGGGAGCTTCAGGCGCCTCGAACTGGACCTCCTTTGCGTCGATCAGATCCTGAACCTTGTTTCTCAGAGTCCAACAATCATCGGTAGCATGCCCCGGGCTGTCAGAATGATAAGCGCAACGGGCGTTAGGGTTATACCTTGAAGGTGTCCTGTTGGGATTCTTAGGAGGGTCCCTTAGAGTTATCAACTTGGTCTCCAGCAACTGTGGAAATATCTGGGACAAGGTCATGCCGAGGGGAGTGAATTGCATTTTAGGTCTCTCTTCCCTTTGTTGATTGTGACACTGAGGAGAATCGGTCGGTTTTGCAATAACTAGCGCGTTGACATCTTGGCGGTGTTCGGACCTATTCTGCCCTCTTGAACCATAAATAGCACTAGATTCTCTCTTGGATGGTTTCTTCTCAGTGTTCGAGGAGTCACCATTCTGTATTTTCCCAGACTTGATACCAGCTTCGATTCTCTCCCCAGTCAAGATCAAATATGTAAACCCAGCAGAAGAATTCCCAATCAGGTGGTTGAAGAATGGACCAGACAGGGTCCCCAAGAACATGTCAACGAGCTCACGGTCAGTCAGAGGTGGTCGCACCCTTCCAGCAAGGTCTCTCCACTTTTGCGCGTATTCCTTGAATCCTTCGCCCGTCCCTAGCGACATACCCTGGAGTTGGGTACGTGTAGGAGCGAGGTCGGCATTGTACTAATACTGCTTATAAAATGCAGTAGCCAAGTCCTCCCAGTTACGAATACTGGCTCCATCTAGCTGATAGAACCATTCGAGTTGAGTCCCTGAAAGACAAGACTTTCCTGGAAGAAATGGATCCATAGATTTTTGTCAGTAGTATACGGTTGGATCTTCCTTACGTATGATCTGAGATGCAGCCTAGGACAGGAAGCCCCGTCGTACTTTGCAAAGGCAGGTGTCTTGAATTTATGTGGGATCACCACCCCAGAGGATAGACCTAGATCTTCGAAGTCCAGGCCGGGCACTTTATGTATCTCCATAGCATTTAGCCGGTCTTCTAGCTGTTTGTACCTGTCCTCAGCTGGAGGGTATTGTTCATCATTGTAATCTGTCTCGTCGTCAGAGACCACGGGACTAGGAACCCTTCTCTCTTGGGGACTGCTTTTCCCAGCAGATGGGGTAGTCAGCTCAGCCTCATTTTGCAGTGTATTCCCAAACCTCCGTCCAGTGTTGAACAACACAGTCCTTCTCTTCTTCTTCTTATTTTCCTTCAAGAGCAGAGTCTTTAACTCCTGTTGTCCTTGGGCTAAGCTCATGACCAGTTCTTGAAACTGGGCATTCTGGGCCTGGAGGGCCTTGATAGCTTGTTCATTGGATGATTCAGGATTCATGATGATGGCTGAAATAAACAGCGAAGAAGATTAAGCAACCTGTAGAACAGAGTACCTGTAATGCAATGATATGTATGTATGCATGCGATGTTTTCAAGGATCTCGCGGGGTAAACAGAGAAACTTGTTAGAATTTGAATTTGAGTAGCTTGATTGAAGGAACTTCATGTTGCTGAGAGTCCTTCTTCAAGAGTCAAGGCTCACCATATCGAGTGGGTCATAGCCCCTGACTCAAGTCATCATGTTTTGATCTCCAAACCACCTTGGCTAGAGGAAAATAAATCCCCTTTGCCCCTTGCTAGACAGTTGGTTCATCATGACCTGCATCACAAGCCCTTGAGATCCTTGAAATGGTTAAGGAAATCCTATGGTATGATGTTATGATGTTATGCTATGCGTGGAGTGATGTAAGTAAACCCTGTTATAAGCCCAGATTAAGGACTGTAAACAAAACCTGCCAGAAACTCATGTGTCAGATAACAAGAATGTGCAAGTAGTTCAAGTTTGAAGGCACACAAGTCACACATAAGAGCCCTTAGATTTCAGGCCAGTATGAAGTTTAGGTACTACCCTCTTGAAGTTGGTGGGCTCAAAACCTGTCCTATCAAAAGTAACCGGGTTCTAAGGAGCTCAATATCATTGGGTTATTTTCTATGTTCATTGTTTTGATTTAGCCACTGAACTGGCGATCAAAATATTCCAAGAAAACAACCCTCAATGAGTGTAGTATCGAGTATCAACCAACTTCGGACTGCACCAAAGTCGGTCATCTCACTACCCCTAAAGAGGCCAGGATGGTTCAATTAAGGTTCCTAAGGTCAGTTGATGTTTCACGACACCACGCGATGGCCCCGTACTCTCCTTGACTTGACTCAAGGGTTACCGGTACTCACCAAAGTGCCACATCAATGTAGCAACTGCTTTAACCATGTTGGTATACCCCGCACAGTTCCCTCACAGTTTATTGCTACCTAAAAAGGGTGCCCCAGATGCGGGTTAGGATCTATGAAACTCCAAAACAGGCCCACAATATTAAAGCAAACAAATCAAGCAATTGAAAACATAAGAGTGGTCTAATCCTAAGGTACACCTCACTTATTAAATGTCCCCAGCAGAGTCGCCAGTTCTGTGATCGGTGGAAATAGAACTGACTGTTTTGAAATGCTGGTTCACGAAATGTCGCGGTAAGCAAGAGTCGCCACCGTCTTTTATGTTCTCCAACATGGAAAGGACAAAAGCACAGCAAAATTCCTTCTTTGAGAATGTTTCTCGGTTCGGGAGGTAGATTATAGAAAGGGAAGGTGTTAGCACCCTTTCTATCCGTGGTTATCCACGGGCTCTTAGGTACTTGTTCACTATGTTTTCAAAAATTGTTTGCTTTTCTTGTGTTTGTGGGTTTTGAAAAAAGTTTGTTTTGAAAACTTCTAGGTAACTCTTGTATCAGTCCTCAAGAGTGTATGAAGTGTTTGTTTTGAAAACTTTTTGAAAGTGTAAGTGCGAAAAGTTGTTTTTGTTTTTGAAAGAGCAAGTACCCAGGAGAAATCTACCTACTCTAAGGAATTAAGCTGTGTAAGAGTCCTTTAGACAGTACTATCCCACTATTGAGAAGTAGGTAGTACCGTTGTTGGAGTTTTTCGGGTCAATTCGATTATAGGGACATGTGGTCACTAAAGCAATGGTAGGACGCCTTAACGGTAACCCTAATGTCTTAGATCCTTTTTATCGAGGCAACCGTTTCGAGGCAACTTGGATCTTTAGACAGGAGGGCGACCTCTAAAACACCCTATACTCAATGACCATGTTTGAGGCAACCAATGAGGCGTACCCTAAGAGTGGCATGTGCATGTGTATTCAATTCAGTTAATGTTTATCTTTGAACATGTTATTTGTGAGCTACAGATTGGTTTTATTTGTCATACATTCTTTCATGCATTTTTAACAGTTAAGAGTACGGAAAATAAAGTGCGGAAATGTAAATCTACGCTATTACAAGGCGCGGGTCTATACATCACCAAAAGACAAAAACCTGTTTTGATAAATAAGTACGGAAAGGTAAATAAAGCGGTAAATCCTAATTAATTATTACATCCTTTGAGCAGATACATTAATAATCAAAATAAGAATAATGTGCGAAAGAAATTAAATCAGGACGTCCTTAGGGTTTTGACCCTTGTGAGAGATAAGGAAATTTTTAGTTTGTCCTTTTTTTGCAATTAATTAAAATTAAACCTAATACTAATTATTTAATTATTTACAAGAAAAAATGTTTTTTTGTGTTTTTAATGAAAATAAAAAGAAAAAGGAATTGAAATTAAAAGTTAATGAAACCTAATTCTAAGTTTATTTTATTTATTGTAAAAAAAGGTTAAAGTTAATCTAATTTAACTAATTAAATTAATTTACATTTTATTTACAAAAATAATAATTAATAAATTAGGATAATAATTAATGAAAGTATTTACCTTTTTTTATTCTCTGAATTTTATTAAAATATTAATTTATTAGTTAATAATGTTAATAATTAGTAATTAAAAGAAAACAAAATAAAAATAAGGAGAAAAGAAGTAATTAACCAGGGGGGTTTGATGACCCAAAGGGAGGTTTACTTTGCAGATTTTAGGCCCAACAACACAAAGCCCTTGTTGACTTTCTGGATTGGCTATGCACGCTTTGACTGGAGCACATGGTGGTCAACCATCCCTAGCCTTTGGATTGAGCTTTATAGCCACTTGGCAAGCTGATTTGTGAGGGTATATGGTGTTTTGCGTTTCAGGGCACCATAAGGCAATTAATCAATACCAAAAGCTTCAGAATGATGTTAGCAATGCAAAGCAATAATCAAAACATGTTAATGATGCATAAAGCTTGGGTTTCGATTATGGAAAAGAATGGTAAACCGTGTGACTGTGTAGAACGATTCTTTGAGTGTTAGAGCTCGTTCTTGGTTGCAATAGATTCCTGGGGACTTATGCAAGGTGTTTGAATCACTATAAGGCTTTGAATTGTGCTTGAAGATGGAATTCAGTTTTCAAATTTTTTCTCTTTTTTGAATTTTGGTTATGGCCTTGTAGCCTCTTTTGCACCTTTTTAGCATTAGGGTTAGACTCAGCACATGTAAGGGAAAAGAATTAGGTCATCAGCTGGGCCTTGATCCATGCACATGAGAGAATTAGGTTTAGGTTTTCCATCCTTAACAAACTTTCCTTTTTTTAAGCAAAAACCAAGACTTTGTGTACAACATAGCCCTAGCATGAGTTTGTGAGCTGGCCCATGATGCATGAAAGCTATTCAAATCCAAAAGATACCATTCCATTGATTTTTAGATTTTATTTGAATTATTATGGATTTAAAATGAATTAAATCAATAAAAATTAAATAAAATAGAAAAATAAATGTTTGATCTTGAAATTAATCATGGGACATGTGTGTGGTATGACAAGGCTGAATCAAGTGGAAGAAAGTGGGCTTTGAATGTACAATTGGGCCTCCAATGTTTACTTGAGTTCGTCACTTTCCAGGCTAAATCGCAGGGACTTAAGTGCAATTTTTGAAGTTGAAATGTGAAAACAAAATGTAGCCGATATCGAGAACTAACTCCTGTCCAAAAATCGGCTCAATCGGATAAACGGTGAATTAGTTATGAATTTTTGAAGTTTCAGCTCAGACAAACTTATTTTGGGCTCCAGTGTCGACTCTGACACGTTCTTCAATAAAAAACTGGTATTGATCGGTGCATAATTTGGTCTCGACTTTTGAGGAAAAGTTGTAGATCTCTGAGTCAGTGACCTTGTGTAAAAATATGAGCTCAATCCGATAAAAATTGACCGAGTTATGAATTTTCGAAGTTTCGGCCCAGATGAAATAATATTCAGCATTCAGGATTTTCGGTGTGTCATGCGCTCTGAGCAAAAACGAAGGCCTTTTGAATACCGTTTGAACTCAATACCTTCTGTGAAAATATAGCCAACTCAATTTGTGAAATTTTGGCGCCGGAACCCGCTCGATACGATGAAAATCGACCAAGTTATGATTTTCTGAACATGACGCAAATAAACTTCTGTCACAAATTTTCTGTACGAAAATACTTGATAAATCCCATTTTTGAAGACTTTCTGATTGAAATTGGCTCCCAGCCGTGAGAGATGAAAACATAGATGACGTCAAGATGGAATTTTGGCCACCGGAACGGGTTCAAAACGAGCCACGATCTTCAAGTTATGAATTTTTTAGCGCGTAAAAATTGCATTTTTAGCACACTTTTTTCACCATATTTCTTCGAGAAAACTCACACAGTCGGATACCTTCTTTAAAGAATTGACTCTTGAGCCGAACCTGAATTTGAGCATAAGTTAGGACATTAAGGAGAACTTGAGGTCATTTGGATGTAAGGACCTTGATGCAACACAAAACCCTAATTTCGACTTGACTGCCTTAGGAGGTGATTTGACTGTGCAACCTTTGAGAAATCTTGAGGAATATGGGAGGGCAAATTTTGGGGTACAACACTCATGTTCAACTTTTTTTGATCAAAGAGATATTTCAAACTCTTATAATCACTAAAAACTTTGAATCTCGATCCGAACAAATAATGCCTCCAAAGCTTTAATACAAACACAACCGTAGCCAACTTTAAATCATGCGTTAGATAATTCTTCTCATGCACTTTAAGTTATCTTGAAGCATAAGCTACAACTTTCTGATTTTGCATCAACATACCTCTAATTCTCATCAACGAAGCATCACAATACATAACAAACGGTTCTTCCAGATTAGGCAAAATCAAAATAGGAGCTATCAACAATCTTCTCTTAAGTTCTTGAAATTTTCTTCACATTTTGTATTCCAAACAAAAGCTTGACCTTTCCTCGTCAATTGCATTAATGGAAAAGCTAACTTGGCAAATCCTTCAATAAATTTTCGATAATAACTTTCCAACCCAAGAAAACTTTTAATCTCAGAGACAGATTTCAAAGCTTTCCACTGAGACACAACTTCAATATTTGACAGATCAACCACAATACCTCCACTCAAAATCACATGGCCAAGGAAACTCACTTCCTTCAACCAAAACTCACACTTAGAAAGTTTAGCATACAACTGCTTCTCCTTCAACATTGTTAACACAACCTTCAAATTCTCCATATTATCTTCTTCACTCTTCGAATAGATCAAAATCTCATTAATGAAAACAACCACAAACTTGTCCAAATACGAATGGAAAATCCTATTCATATACTCCATGAATACACCTGGTGCATTGGTCACTTCAAACGGGATCACAAAATACTCATAGTGACCAAACCTCGTCCTAAAAGCAGTTTTCTGAATATCTTCAGCCTTCACATGAATTTGATGATACCCAGATCTCAAATCTATCTTATTGAACGCACTTTCACCAACCAACTGATTCATCAAGTCATCAATCCTCAGGAGTGGATACTTATTCTTGATAGTCACCTTGTTCAGTTGTCTATAATCCATACAAAGTCGCATATAACCTTATTTCTTCTTAACCAACAAGACTGGTGCACCCCACAGTGACAAACTTGGACAAATGAACCTCTTCTCAAGCAAATCTTCAAGTTGACCCTTCAACTCTTTCAATTTAGATGCTGACATCCGATATGGAGCAATCGATGTCCGACTAGTACTAGGAACTAAGTCAATCGCAAACTCCACTTCACGCTCCGGCGGTAAATCACTAATCACTTCAGGAAATACTTTATGAAAATCACAAACAATCAGTAAATCACCAACTGTTCCACTTTCACTAATACCCAATGTTTCCATCAATATAAACATCTCAATGCTATCATGCACCGACTCGTTCACTTGTTTAGTTGACAAAAATAAGTCTCATACATTCTCAGGTTCAAGAAATATTATTGTCTTAGAAAAACAGTTGATATAAACATGGTTGACTTCCAACCAATTCATCCCAATGATAACATCAAGTTGATCTAACGGAAGACACACTAAGTCAACTCCAAAATCTCTACCAAAAATACTCAACGGACAATTCAAACACACATATGAAGTAGTCACTAAAACTCATAGCAGAAGTACCAAGAATCATACTTCCATTCATATCAGATAACTCAAGATTCAATTTCTTAACATAATATAAAGAAATAAAATAATGTGTCACTCCAGTATCAATTATAGCAATCAAAGGTGTACCTTAATGAAGCACGTACCTCTGATCAATCTCTCTTCAACAGTAGTCTCAGAACTTGATAGAGAAAACATGTTTCCTCTAGATTGCTCCTTATTCGGTTTATCACACTTCTTATTAATGTTCCCTTGCTCACCACAGTTGTAGCAAGTCACCTTTACCCCACTCTTACACTCAAAAGCTTTGTGACCTGGCTTGCCACACTTGAAACGTTTAAGTTCAGCACTTGTGCACTCTGGAGCACGATGTACTTTAACACCATACTTATAGCACTTACCTGAAGCAGGAGCTCCTCCCCCACTCGACTTCTTGTCATAACCAGCTTTTTGTTTCCCCTTATCAACATCAGTCACATACAGCTTCCCTCTGAATTGACCTTTTCCCTTCTTCTCATTCAAACTTTTATAGCGAGTAGAACGAGCTCTACTATCATCACCATAGATCCTACTCTTGTTAACCAAATCAAAAAATTATGTGATCTGCTGGTAACCAATGGCTTGCGTGATCTAAGGCCTCAAACCATTCACAAACTTAAGATATTTGGATCTCTCAGTATTAGCAGTGTTGTAATGAGGACAAAAATTATTCAGCTCTTCAAACCTTGCAGCATACTCTGCCACAATTGTGTTATCCTGCTTTAGCTCAAGGAACTCTATTTTCTTCTTCCCACGCACATCTTTGGAAAATACTTCTCCAGAAGTGCTTCTCTGAACCAAGCCCACGTAACTTCAACTTCCACTTCTTCAAACCTCTGACTAGTGTTACCCCCATCCGTCCCCAGCTTCCTTTTCAAGCATATGGGTGTCAAACTCTACCTTCCATGCATCCGAACAGTTCATGACTCGAAAGATCTTCTAAATCGCTTTCAACCATACATGTGCTCGCTCAAAGATTGACAGATTGTTCCTCTGAAACTTCCCCAAAGCATAAAACTCATCATCATTTTTGTTTCCAACATTCAAATTGACGTTTGGTTGCTGCCCAATTGCTCCAGCTAGCATTGCCAAAGCTTCAGCGATAGCCTCGTTATTCCTTCCTCCAACCATTATTATAAGAATTTTAAACAACAATTCTCGCTAGAACAAACAATACTTATAGTGTCACATACACATATCGAGTATAAAAGGGAATAAACACATTAACAACTTGGTCAAGTGACCGACTATGCTCTGATACCACTAATGTAACACCCTCTAAAACTCCACGGAATTATACATAATAAATCAGAGTAATATAACATGCATTTCAAAACAAGGGTGTCACGCATACTCCATACATCACAAATCTGTATCATGTTCAATAACACTTATTTAAAATTCATGTTTTTCATATCACTTTCTCATAAGCATGTAGCATCAAATTTCACTTTCAATCAAATGGATATAATATTCAAGTCTCCAAAATAAAATTCATTTATTTAATTAACTTAGACATAAAAGCCACTTCACCACATAATTAAATTAAAATTAACAAAATAGAATATAGTACATAAAGTATCTCTCCAAAAACATGAATCCAAACGTTTTCCCAATGTTACATGACTATAGCGGTAGAAATGATGAGACTGGGCCATTGAATTGACTTAAGTCGCTCAGATCGAATAAAAATTGCCACCACGCTTTATTGTTTCCAAAGGAAATGGGAAAAGAGCAAATAAACCCAAAAAAGATGGGAGAATCTAGATACGGGGGTTGGTTATGCAAATGGAAGGTATTAGCACCCTAAACATATGCGGTACTCCGCAGGAACCTCTTTGAAGATCTGTGTATTTTGGCTATAAAAGGTGTATACAAATTAAGATGGTGGAGATCAGAAAACAAGTATTTTTAAAAATTTTGCACTCGCCGCGGTTGTGAACCTTTAGTGCCTACGTACCACCTTCTGTGTAATAGGGGATCATGGTACTCGTAGTTCACCTCAAAAATTTTAAAAAACACATGTGTGTTGGTTAATTTTAAGAGAAGAGACATAATCATCATATCCGAGTGGAAGAACATACTTACTACCCACAATTATGAGAAAGGAAAATTTGCATCATCTCAAAGTTAATGATATAGCTTGGATTTTAAAATCATTAAAGCCTCACTCAACACTCAAGTGGAAAATATCTCACTTCACTACAAATCATAGAAGTATAATATCTCGCATCACTACAAGAATCGACAAGAATCTAATCTCTTGAGAAAAAGTTTTAAAGTAAAAAGCCAAAGTGACAAAATGGTTTGAGTTAGGTTAATGACTTTTAGTCTTTCAAAAGATGTCAAAGTATGGTTAAATTAATTAAGGATTTAATTAAGAAAAGCTTTTTGAAAATGCATGGACCTAAGTCCAAGTTTATTATGAAAGCGGTTCAAGTTAGAAAATAAGAAGAGTTTTGAAAAGGAGGGATAAGACTTTTGAAATTAAAGAAGGCGGGAGAAGATGAAGGGACTATCCTAAAGCATAAAGTAAAAGCCAAGGAAAATAATGATTTAACCAACAAGAAGCCAACACTTGATATAAAGAAGTAAATGTAGAATTCTCATCCTTTGGATTAAAACTAAGCAAGCAAAAATACTAAACCTCTGAGGAACACCAAGCTTCAGATGAATTAAGTCTTCATAAAAATTGGGCAGAGTAACGGCTGTATACAGGGGAATTCTCAATCACAGACAAAGCATAAAATCAGAATAACCTGCACACAAAGAAAATCAACTTAATGCCTTGGAGTAAACCCCAAGAACTTTAGACAAAATAAAAACAGAGCAACAAAGTCCCTAAGTATCAAGGCTTCTCATCCTAAGTCCGAGAGAACCACAACTCGATAATGCCAATGATAGTAACAAGATAGTCCAAGTAACCTTAAAGATTTTAATGTTCAAGTTGATTATTAAGTGTCTTCAAAAGAAAATAAAATCTCAAATGAGCAAAGATAAAATGACATAAAGATAAATGCTCAAGTGAGCAAAAGGAAAATAGCATGAGATGTAAATGCTAAAATAAATGGCACATAAAAGTAAAGGCACAAAATAAATGCATAAAGTAAAGTTAATTATTAGTGAATTAGAAGTTAAAAGGTTAGTTGAATGACCATCTTGAAACTTGTTTTTGAAAACTCATTAGAAGATTGATAAAATCAAAGCTTCTCAACAACAAGTTTCATTTGCTTTTTGTCAAGTATATCGTTCATTTAAGTACTTAAAGAAACCACATATGATCAAAGATGTTTAAATGATTCACTTAAATCAGAAATCATGAAGTTCGTTAGAGGATTGATAGAATCAAAGCCTCCTAACAATGAACTTCAAATTTATTGGATATAAGGTTTCAAATTAAACATACTTGGGCTTGCAAACATAGGTTTGGGTCACAAATGATTATTTTTCGAATCGAGACAAATTTAGTGTTATGTTAAACAATCATAAGTGGACTTATGTAGAAGCCAAGTCTATTTTGAGGCCGGTCAATAGAAATCTATGTATCAAACATGTTAGAGAAATGATATGTAGATCATTCTCAAAAAACATGTAGTATAAGTGAAAACAAGAAAGGGATAAGATGAAAAGGGAGGGGAATGATAGTATAATCAACGTATCAGATGAAATTAGGGTTTCAAATATCATCAACATCATTCATCCATTTTGATAGATTTGGTTTTTCAACCTATCAACATCCAAGATTCAATGAGGTTGAGGAACTTGTCCCAAAATAACACTCAAGTGTCTCCAGATCAGGACCAATCAAAAAATAATAAAACATATTTAATATAAAACAAAATTTAAATGATTTAAAAAGGAAATAATTGGTAAAATACACAACATGTATTAAAACACCAAATAAAAATCCTAAAAAAATATCAGAGGTCAAACATGAGTAAAAAAATGTTGACAAAATTTTTCAAAACTTTTTAAAGTCATAAACTATTTTTAAAATATAAAGAAATAAACAAAATAAACCAAAATTTGTAAAAAAAAAAGTAAAATCAAAAATAAAAATAAAACGAGGCACCAATATTTGTCAAGAGGTCATTGGATCCTTGCATAATTTTTTTTCATAATTTCAAAATCAAGAAAAGCATTTTTAAACAATTAAAACATATCAAATAAATTAAAAAAATCATCTAAAATACCAAATTACAAAAAAATATTATGAAAAAATAAAAATCAGAAACAAAAAAAAATCAAGAGTATTTTTGATAATTTTTTCACAATTTTAGAAGTTGAAATGAATTTTGTATGAATTTTTGAAGTTTAAAATAATTAAAACAAAATAAGAAAATAAAATAATAAACCAAAAAAATTGGACCATATGATCATTATAAAAACGTGTTAGTAATCAAATCCAAGGGATCTGACGCATTGTGTATATCATGGTCATTAGTGAATAAAACACTGAAACATTAATTAAAATATATTTGAAAAAATGTGCGATATCATGTCATCGGTTGAGAGATAACATGTCATCCTATTCAACCTCTAGCCACACGCGAATTTCAGGTCCTTCAAACTATAACATTAGAAGTTTAGATCAGTTCCATTCGCTTCTTCTCATCAAGACGATTTCAATGATACCCTTGCGAAAAATTTATTTAAAGTGTAGCTCACTGGATTTGGAAAAAACCAGAATAAAAAGTGAAAACGATTTTGTAAATTAAATGCTCAATTCTCCATGAAATCACAAACCAGAAGAAGCATGAGTTTCAGAGAAGAAGAGAATGCATCTTAGCAATTTATTTGAAGTGAAATGGTGAAGAATTCTACCAGAACGAAGTAAGAGAATTGTGTTCTGAAACTGGACTTGGATAGCTCGACTCAATGGATGATTTGGCTTGTTTTTTATGTGGTTAGCTTCATAGAAGTTCAATGAAAGTGAAGAGCTCAAGAATTTAGAACTGGAGGTGCTTTAAAACCAAATTTAAAGTTGCACAATTGAGGGGTATCGATGAAGCTTGACAGAGGTTTTATGGCTCTCTAAAGCTTGTAAAATGAAGTAGAGGAGGTCTCTATGGATAGGACAATGTGATGCAATATTGAGAGAGGGTGAATGATAAATGATTATATGAAATCGTGTGCACCCTGAACTTGGAAAAAGTGTGACTTCTAACTCATCAAAACTCAGCTAATTCTTGCGTTTTAAACCTTAATCAAACCTTAGAAACTTTGTTAAACATGCTTAAGTGGAAAACACACACAAAATTGGTGTTTAGAAGCCAAATTATGAAAATCAAATCCTGACTTCAAGTAAAAACTCAGTTTCATGGAAGCTATTTCAAGAGCATGGGGCACACAATGTAGGAGGAGGATATACGATCTCATTATTTTTGCAATGGGAATATCTCACAACAAACTTCACAATGTTCCAAGAAAGGTAGTATTTGGATGCTTGAACAAAAAGTTATTCAATTTTGAAATCAGGAAAAACACACGGGTATTTGTACTTAGAAATATTTCTAATTGTTGAGCTTCAAAATGACCTATAATGTTCTTCAAAATTTCATGTCCTTCCATTCAAAGTTAGCTCTTGATCCTTGAAGATGAAATGAAGTAGACCTCTTTATCTCAATTGCAGAATTGAGATCATTGAAAAACCATAAAAA
This sequence comes from Vicia faba, assembly GCA_948472305.1. Classification (NCBI taxonomy): domain Eukaryota; kingdom Viridiplantae; phylum Streptophyta; class Magnoliopsida; order Fabales; family Fabaceae; genus Vicia; species Vicia faba. The sequence goes on along the minus strand of OX451741.1, from coordinate 777,361,963 downwards.
TTGAAAGAGTTATAGTCTTTGGAAGATGATGAACAAATTTGAGGAAATTCACAAAAGACCTATAATCTTTTCAATTCTTAAACAACTTTACAAGCATTTTCAAGTCTTGCATATTGAACCAAATTTGTAGTAGATATTCAAAATATTATTGTAGAAAAAGAATGAGCTCAAGGAGATAAAAGATGATCAAGTTATGATCCTTTGAAGTCATACAAGAGAATTCCATAGCTTTTCCAAAGGACTTGTAATCTTCTTCAACCATTAGTGATCTTCCACCAAAAATTAGACTTAAAACCTTGAAGAGAACTTGTTAAGGACCCTTTAAAGAGAATCATGGATTTAGAATCAATCAAAAATCTCAAAAAATTAGCAAGATGTGGTCCTTGGAAGTCAGCAAACCCTAGCTCAAAGAGTGTCAAAATGACTTGGAACCCCTTTCAACTTTTGATGATTTTTCTTGCACAATTGGATCTTTTCATGTGAAGAGAAGTTGTTGTAGACGATGATAAGAATCCATATATAAAATTACCAACTCAAAGTATTGAAAATTGAGAGAATTATGCACTTGTGATCACTGAATCAAGTACTTGCTCAATTAGATTAAACTTGTTGAATCAACCTTGAATCTTTTGAACTTTCTTTGCAAAATAAAACATGATGGATCACATTAGATATTAAAATGATGTTATCTTGAAACACACTCAAAGATGGAGTTTAAGTCTCAATGAAACTTGTTGAAGAAGGCATGGAAATAAACACATGAACCTATGAATCTTCTTGATGAATGCCACCACTAACCTTGAGGAAAACTTGAACTAAAAAAGTGAGAGAGCTCTTTAAACAAAAAACTTTGACATCATAGACATAGACTTGAAGCTTAAGCTCTTGCAATTCATTGAAGAACATTTGAATGAGGATCATCCCTCAAAACCCTACGTTAGATGGTGAGATGGATGTAGTTGTGCCATCACCTACAATATGATCACCCAAAGAAATATATATATATATATATATATATATATATATATATATATATATATATATATATATATATATATATATATATATATATATATATATATATATATATATATATATATATATATATATTGATGTTAGTTAAAAGAACATATGTACAAGATACACACTTCAAGGTGCTTGGTGATCACTCAAGAGAAAACTTAAAGATAGGATGAAGTAGAAGAGATAACCAACCCTAATATATGATCTTGATGTATTGATAATAAGAGACGATGAGAGATCTTAGGGGTAAAAATTAGGGTATAACAATGACCAGAGCATGACTCAACCCAAATAAATACGGAAAATAAAGTAAGCTACTCCATCATCTACTCTCTTGCTAGAAGCAACTCTAATCTTCAGTACCTGAGCGATGTCGTATAAAACATCATTCCAGCAGAAGGGTGAAAATTCACATAATTATTGAAATCTTATAAAAATATATAATACATAGCATACATGCATACATATAATACTCTCACACTTCATATACTTTAAAAACATAACATCACTCAAATGATCATACTATTCACAAGTATTCATGCATCATTCACAATTTCACTAAATACAACAATCTCACATAGTTCACATAATTCTATATTGCAAACATACACACGATATAACTCAATGAAACTCAATGCAATATTCATGAATGTGGTACCAATCATTGTTATTTTTATTCAGTTTTTACTTTAAACTGGGTATGTCCTCTAGACCAATAACACACAAAAAACTTATCATCTAAGCTTTCAAACCCCTCTCTAGGTTTAGGACAAGTCACTAGCTCCCTCGGAACTAACATGCATGCCTCTTGACAACAAATGATGCTTGTGCAATAACAATAACCATATGCAATTAAGACCATTCTCTAATCTTAACATTCTTGTGTATCTTCAATAATTTATCACACTTGAATTACCACACATTTTCACATACATACACATACTCATAAATTACTCACATGCAATCCATATTCATAGTATCCCTGCACCAAAACATCCTCACAACACATAATAAACAATGTATAAAACATCGTTACAATCCAACACTAATCACCAATACGCATAACACATATACATGTCATTTTACAAAACCACACAATGATTAAATTACCTACTGCCAATAAAACTATTTTTATTGAAAATAATATAGCTCTAGATTTCTAACACTTCGAATGGGAACTCAAAAAGAGTTACGGTTCAAAATTTTTGAATTTTTGAATTTTTATAAAAATTCTGCTCCCACGCTACTTCGCTAAGTAAACCTACGATCTGCATAAAATTTTGCGCGGCCAGAACGATTCACTCTGTGATTTCTTCACTCAAAACACATTTCAACATCGAAGTTGTTGCGGTTTAAGGCATTTTAACCTATATCTAACTTGTATTTATCAACCATAACATAAAAACACAATTAATCATCACATATCGAAGTTTATCATTCAAAACCTACAATTACAAAACCATGGAAATTTAAAGATTTCATCTTAAACATGTTTCTATCCATCACGCATTATCATACAATCCCAATAACCATGTAAAAATATACCCTTACCTTGATTATCATGAAACCTTTGAATTTCTCCTTAGAGTTCTCTTCTCTTCTTTCTCCTTTTCTCTTTTGTCTATGTTTTACCTCATAAAAGAAGGCATGAAGTACACATCTTTAGGATCATCATGGAAAAATAATGGGCTCAAGGTTATAAAAATTGACCAAGTTATGACCATTTGAAATCACATATGGAAAATTAGGGATTCATCTGGATGACTTGTAATCTTTCTTCTTCACCAAGTTCTTTCCACATGAAAACTCCTTGGAACTTTTGAAGTGATTTGTTGGTAACTCATTGAAGAGAAGAATATTTTTGGAACCACTCAAAAATACCACCAGATGAGCAAGATATGCCCCTTTGAAGTCCAAAACCTTAGCCTCTAGATCAAGAGAATGCTTGGTGGAACTTTGCCAAGTTTGAACAAACTTTTTGTGCCAATATTCTTCCTTTGTGAATAGAAATTGATGAGAATAATGATGAGGACTCATGGCCATCAAAACTACTTCCATACCAACTTCAAAACATCTTCAATGGTGAGGTTTGAATCTCTCAAACTTTTGACTAGGGCATGGAAATAAACTCATGAACCCATGATACAACTTTCTAATCCTCATTGCCTTTACCTACATTATCAACAAGTGAGACAAACCAACATTGTATTTTGTTAATTAGAGATAAAAATCAAAGTACAACATCTATGATCACAAAAGAAAACAAATCAAAGTGCTTGGTAACTCCTCCAAGGGCAAAGCTAAAGATAGGGAGAAGAACCAAAATTCCTAATGTGATTTTGTGGTGATTGAAACAATATGATATGATGAAGGGATCTTAGGGGCAAAAATTGGGGTACAACAGTATTTTGTTCACTTCATCGGGAAATTAACCAGAATACGAAGAAAATTATTACAAAGTAAGTTTATCTTTCATGTGACTTTCATTGGCAATTAATAGTTATGTGATTTTTCATTGGCGAGTAAATTTAGTTATGTGATGTTTATCTTTCTGTATTAGTTCTTTTTGGATTCATCAAATGGCAAATGGAAATAGAAAAAGGCTACATGGCTTCATCCCGATGTAAGTGTGATGTAAATTGTAATTCTGTAGTTAAATTTATGATAAATATTCACTAATTATGTCATTCAATTGTAGACAAGGCAACAACATAACTCTAATGATTGTGGGTACTATGTGATGAAAAATATGTTGGATATTGTCTCTGCCAATATAACCGAGAATTGGATGCAGGTAATAAAAATAACTTTATGTTGTTGTTTTTTTTGCAACTTAATATGAATTTTTAAAGAATAACTCTATATTGTTATATTTATGTATTATAGGTATTTGATGACCCAACATAATTAACACAAGATGATTGGTATGATTTGCGACTCTGTTGGGCAAAATGTTTCTTTGAGTTATATAAAAATTAAACTTTATCTGGTGAGTTTTATAGAATTGTCTAAGTTGTGGTTTTTGGACATAATTGTTATTATTGAGTTTTTTCACATTACATGTGGTTTTTGCACATGTATTGAGTTTTTTGATATTTTTTTTTATGTTAATTGTTATTATTTATTGTCAGGCAATGTGATTTTGGTGTTGTCTACCGAAGCTATAACTCATCTACTTGTGAATTTTATATTGGTAATTCAAGTTTGAAAAAAGACTTATAAATAGTTGAATATTTTTGTATGTTTTGTGAAAAATATATATTTGTAAGTTTGTTGTGAGTTTGTTTGATGTGATATAATTCAAGTTTGCAATACAATTGTTCATTTTGTAAGTTTGTTGTGAAAAATATGAGAATATCGACCTAGATGTGGTCTATGTGATGTTGGAAAGCTATGACACACACACACACACACACACACACACACACACACACACACACACACACACACACACACACACACACACGCACACACACACGCACACACACACGCATACACACACACACATGTAAAAACTATCAACGCTGAATCTTTTACATCGGGCGTTCCTCCCAACCGATGTAAAAAGGGTGTATTTTACATCGGTCTAACTTGGGACCGATGTAAAATGTTGACTCTTTTACATCGGGCGTTCCTCCCAATCGATGTAAAAAGGGTGTATTTTACATCGGTCTAACTTGGGACCGATGTAAAATGTTGACTCTTTTACATCGGGTGTTCCTCCCAATCGATGTAAAAAGGGTGTATTTTACATCGGTCTAACTTGGGACCGATGTAAAATGTTGCATCAGTTTTTAAAAAAATAATTTTATAATTGTTTTTTAAATCAGGCTTAGCTTATAACCGATGTGATAACTGTCTTTTACACATCAGACCCAGAACCGATGTAAAAAGTCCTTGATTTACTATATCGACTGACTTTACATCGGACCCAGAACCGATATAAAAAGTCATTTTCGCCTGATGTAAAAAGTCATTTCTGCACTAGTGACATCATGAATTCATATGAGTTCTCATATCATAATAATAATCACAACCGAGGTGAAAAGTGATTTATTTTTTATTTAAAAAATAAAATATGACGGAATGCGTGTCACTATAAAATGAGATAAATTATTAAAAAGAAATGAAAACATAAGTTGTATTTGTTAGGATTTGAAGTGTGTCCCTGAAATAGTTTTCCCCTCAGATTCCTACTCTAACCGAGGGAATATATCATATTTTTAAATAAAAAATTAAAATATGGTGTCACAGAAATTATACATCAATTATTTATTAGTTAAAATGAAAACTTTAATATAAAATATATTATTTATATTAATGATAGAAAAGATGGAAAAAACCATACCGAGAAAATGCGAACAATTGAGAAGTCTCAATAGCCAAGAAGCTGAGCACCTACTCATTTCTCATATGTGATGCTTTTAATTTGATAATCTAATTTTTAAATTTTTAATATTCCAATTTTAAAAATTAATGGATTTTAAATGTTTTCATTTTTTAATTTAATAACAAATTATTTATTTATTATGTATATTTTTATTATACATAAATATTTATATTTTAAATTTATGTTACAAAAATAAACTAATATTTTATTTCTTATCATATTTTGATAGTTTATAACTCAGCACGTATTTTTGAATAAATATTTTTAACTAAAGATAAAATGCTATATATTTTTATGATTACTTTATAAATTTTTATCAAATCAAAATATTTTAATTAAAATTTATTTTAACACCACAAATGCTTAGAATAATAAAAAAGAAATCATCTTTCTCTCATTTTTTTCTTTTTGTTTCATTATTTATTTCATTGTAGAAGTGGTTTTTGACTATTTTAGATTGAAATCAATTCTCAACACTGTTTTTCTCTCTTTTTATTTAAATAAGTGGTTATCTACATAACTTTGCTTCTTCTTTTTTGTTGAGTTTTTAAGTTTTCATCGTCTTGTGCATGTTTGTTGGTTTTCCATCTTAATATTGTGTTCGTTGATTCAGATTGACATATTTATATCAGTTCATTATAAATCTGATGAAGACTTGAACGTCAATGTTGCAGATCTGAATGTATGAATATTTCACTTACTTTTATTTTGTCATATTTATTGGTATTTTCATGTTGCTTGTTGTATGCTATTAACTTAGGTTTTTTTTGTAAGCAATATATATTGATGAGAGAACTAAGGGTTCTCAATTCCAATTTACAAAAAGCTGGAGGTAAAACTAGACAAAAAATGAGATTACCAACCAAATACACCTACGATAAGTAAAACAAATGATTTTTGCTAAACTCGTAAAATTACAAATGAATTCATTATTAATATCTCCTATAAAAGATAATCTCCATATCGTAGCTTTAATGTTCCATATGATGTCGAGGACATTTCAAGCATCATTCCTGAATATAATCTCATTCTGTAATGACCAAAGGTTCCAACAAACTGCAAACCATATGCACCTTTCCTTACCAATTTTCACTTTCTGGTTTTTACAATAAGAATGTCGCCTCAAAAACTTGTCTTTGAAATAACCATCCAAAAAATTTGCGAAACCGATCCAATCCGCTATTTCCCTTCAAACCAGCCTAGCAACACAGCAGGAAAAATGGCATGGGCTAAAGATTCAACAGTTACCGTACAGAGCACACAATTAAGGTTACCTATGAAACTAATAATGCCTCTTTTCCTTTGTGAAATCAAGCTTTCCAAGTGTTTTGATGAAGACAAACTAGCATGTAAAAATGAATGGATCAAGATAGAAGATTTATCTCAAGCAAAATCCATTGATCAAGATCAACATTTCAAGACTTATGGCTTTAGGTATATGAAATTTTTGATCTTATGCTCTTAGTGATCAAAACTATTTTTAATCATGCATTTACTTTATTAAATAATATTTTGAGTATATACTATGTATGATTGAAGAAGGATGTTTTAAATTGCTTAAAATATTTAAGAAATAATGATTTTTCAATTTTTGTACACAAGCAATCGATTGTCATGCTAGGACAATCGGTTGCAGTCAAAAAACAAAAGTTTCTGTTTTGAGAACAATCGATTATCATCTAGCAGCAATCGATTGTCATGTGTTTTGTTTTCAAATTTTTTTGAACGCTGGCCTATGAGCAACCGATTGCTCCTCAATGACAATCGGTTATCATAGTTATATTTTTCAAATTTTTTAAACGTTACTGTGCTTCAGCTTTTGAAAATTTTCATTTTTCCAGTAACTTTTTGTAACACCTTTTCATGGCAATCTTTGTATCTTTTCAAATACTTTTTTCCAGTAAAAATGGTTTAAACATTGCTATGATTCATTGAAGAGGTATTACTATACTATAAATTATTTTTTGTTTTGAATTTTGAAATCACAACAATCACCAAAAAATAACAATTACTTTCTATTCTTTGAATCATACTCTCTATACTCAAGATTTCTGTTTATCATTTTCACATGCATACTAAAAATTGTTCTTGAGCACTTAGAAGAGTATTCCATCTTAAATTCCATATTGAATAGAAAAGATCAATCAAGTGATTGACATTGCTCTTTCATCTTTCAAACTCTTATGCAAATCAAACAAACTATTGTATCCTTGTTTTCAGGATTTTTAGAAACAAGAAAGACACTTAGGGAGGATTGTTCTCTTTGTGGTCTTAGTGAAAATCCAAGAGGATTGTTCTTGGTCCAAGAGAATTGTTCTTGGTCCAAGAGGATTATTCTTGGTTGTTTGGTAGTCTTTGTACAAATTACCAACTATAAGAAAATCTCTTTCGTGTGAAAGGGGACTAGACGTACCCTCGGATTGTGAGGGGAACTAGTATAAATCCTGGTGTTCTTTACTTTTCGCATTTACTGCTTTCATCACTTATCAGAAAAAGAAAGGAAAGAAACTCGTGCAAAAATATTCATACAAACCAGAAAAAGTTTTTAGAACCTAATTCACCCCCCCCCCCCTCTTAGGCGCATCTGAACTTACAATTGGTATCAGAGCAGGTTATAGGTAACATGTTCCTACTAGATCCAGAATGGCTTCTACAAACAACAATTTTGTGTTCAGAGACGGTGGCAGTAGCAACAAGCCTCCTCTATTCTGTGGTGAATATTTTGATTTCTGGAAGATCCGTATGAAGGCTCATCTAGAAGCACAAGGAGAAGAAATATGGGATGCTGTCCAAAATGGCCCTTTTGTTCCAGTAACTGTAGTAAACGGAGTTGGCTCATCAAAGCCTAAAACTACATGGGATGATGATGATAAGAAAAAGGTCTTGTATGACAAAAAGGCAATAAACCTCCTTCAAAGCACACTTAGTATGGATGAATTCTTCCGCGTCTCAGCATGTACAACGACGAAAGAAATTTGGGATACACTGGTTGAAACACATGAAGGAACAACTGAAGTAAAGAGATCGAGACTTAATACGTTAAGTCAAGAATATGAATTGTTCCGTATGCAACCCAGAGAATCCATTCTTGATTTACAAAAGAGATTTGTGCATCTAACAAATCATCTAAGGGCACTTGGCAAAACATTGATCAATGATGAGTTGAACCTAAAAGTGCTCAGATCCTTGACTAGAGAATGACAACCAAAAGTAACGGCAATCTCAGAAAAGAAGAGTCTCGCTACTATGACATCCACAACTTTGTTCGGGAAACTTCAAGAATACGAGACAGAACTTGGTAGATTGGAAAAGCGTGAAAATCAAGAAAAGAAGTCTAAGAACATTGCCTTGAAGATTGACTCCAAGGAAGACAAAAAGAAAGATAATCCTGATGAAGATGAAAACTTCATGCTTCTCGTTAGAAGACTTGGAAAATTCTTTGGTAAAAATGACAAAGCCTTCTCGCACTCAAAGAAGAAGAAACACTTTAAGAAGAAGGAAGGATCCTCATCAACACAAGAAGTTACTTGTTATGAATGTGGTAAACAAGGTCACATCAAACCGGACTGTCCAAAACTTTCAAAGAAAAGTGGCTACAAAGGCAAGAAGGAATAAAAAGATAAAAAGCATATGTTGCATGGGAAGATGTTGAACTAAGTTCGTCATCCAACTCCGATAGCGACGAAAGTGCCAATCTTGCGTTAATGGCATCACACCACTCCGAAAGCGAAGATGATGAGGTTAGTAACGTATTCTCTCTTTTTGATAGTGATGCACAAGGTGCTATAAATGAACTGTTAAATGAATGCAAAATTTTGTACAAAACCATCTCATCACAAAAGAAACAAATTTCATCGTTGGAAGAAAAATGTGGATCTATTGAAAAAGATCTCAAAGATGAAAAGCAAAAAGTTAGTGATGAAAAACAGAATTTTGTATGCACAAAGTGTGAATCTCTCTCTTTCCAAATTGTCAAATTGAAAAGGGTTCTTGAAAGATATGAAAAAGGACAAATTGGATTGGAAGGTGTTCTTAGCCAACAAAGATACTCAAATGATAAAAGTGGTCTTGGATACTCAAAATTTTCAAAACCAAGTACCAACAAAACCATCTTTGTCAAGGCTAGCGATCAACCAACCAAAGAGAAAGAAATCACTCCCAAAATAGTTCATCACTATCCTAAAAAGAAAATATCCTCTAAGAAGAAATATTATCCTTCTAGATATAGAAGTAAATTTGAACCTACTTTTTTGTATTGTGGTATACAAGGACACACACCTAATGCGTGTTATGTTAGAAACTTTGGCATGGCAAATAGGCATTACGTGTGGGTTAAGAAAGGAACTAATTATGAAGGACCCAAAGCAACTTGGGTACCTAACAAAACCTAATCTTGTTTTGTAGGTAAGCTTGACGACCACTTCAAATCTATGGTATCTCGATAGTGGTTGTTGCAAGCATATGACGGGAGACATCGACAAATTTTCACATCTAACGCTTAAGGCCAAGGGTTATGTGACGTATGGAGATAACAACAAAGGAAAGATCCTTGGCATAGGCAAAGTTGGTGTTCCACCTTTCACATCAATTGAAGATGTTCTTTATGTCAAAGGACTAAAGCACAATCTTCTAAATATTAGCCAACTATGTGACAAAGGCTTCAAGATCAAGTTCACTAAAGATGAATGTTTGATAGAAGATGAAGTCACACATAAGGCTAAACTTAAAGGTAAAAGAGTAAATAATATTTTTATGATTTCCCTTAACGATTTGTCTTTGAAGGTTAAATGTCTAATGGCAAACAACAACGACTCAAGGCTATGGCACAAGAGGATCGCTCATATTCATATGGAGCACCTAAACAAATTGATTAAGCATGACCTTGTTGTTGGACTGCCTAAGATAAAGTTCATCAAAGATAGACTTTGCGATGCATGTCAAAAAGGAAAGCAAACAAAATCAACTTTCAAATCCAAGAATGTGGTATCCACTACTAGGCCACTACAACTGCTTCATATGGACTTGTTTGGCCCTTCAAGAACAAGAAGCTTCGGAGGTAATGTATACGCTCTAGTTATTGTTGATGACTTTTCTAGATATACTTGGACACTCTTTTTAGTGCAGAAAAATGATGCATTCAAGGCATTCAAGAAATATGCAAAGCAAATTCAAAATGAGAAGTCACTATCTATTGCCTCCATAAGAAGCAACCATGGTGGAGAATTCCAGAATTCCTCCTTTGAAGATTTCTGTGAAGAACATGGAATATCACATAATTTCTCGGCACCAAGGACTCCACAACATAATGGAGTTGTAGAAAGGAAGAATAGGTCTCTTATTGAACTTGCAAGGACAATGCTTAGTGATTCAAACCTTCCAAAATATTTTCGGGCGGATGCTGTAAGCACGGCATGCTTTGTAAGCAATAGAGTTAATATTCGACCTATCTTGAAGAAGACACCGTATGAACTCTTTCGAGGAAGGAAACCAAATATTTCATTCTTTCATGTCTTTGGCTGTAAATGTTTTGTCCTTAACAACGACAAAGACAACCTTGGTAAGTTTGATGAAAAATCAGATGAAGGTATTTTTCTTGGATACTCCTTATCTAGTAAAGCTTATCGTATTTACAATAAAAGAACTTTAACTATTGAGGAATCTATGCATGTATCATTTGATGAATCTAACCCCTCAGAGGAGGATACTATTGTTTTAAATGATGATGATGAGATTTTAGATATTCCTCAAGAAGATGCCTCCAAGATCAACAATGAGAATCAATTGGAACAACAAGAAGAACAAATTTCGGAAGAATCAAATGTCAATGATCTACCTAAGGAATGGAGAACCCATAGAGATCACCCTATTGATAAAATCATCGGTGACATCAGTCAAGTCGTTTCAACAAGATTGAACCTCAAAGATGCTTGCTTGAACATGGCGTTCGTTTCTCAAATCGAACCTTCCAAAGTCGATGACGCATTAGGAGATGACCAATGGATGATTGCTATGCAAGAAGAATTAAATCAGTTCGAGAGAAATCAAGTTTGGGAACTTATTCCTAGACCAAGTGACAAACACATCATAGGTACCAGATGGGTGTTTAAAAACAAACTTGATGAGAACGGTATAATTGGTCGAAACAAAGCAAGATTGGTAGCCCAAGGATACAACCAAGAAGAGGGAATTGACTTTGAAGAAACTTTCGCTCCGGTTGCAAGGATGTAAAACAGATAGAAAAAGCACAAGTGGCACTTGTCACATTTTGGGAAATGCATCAATCTCTTGGGCATGCAAGAAACAAGCTTGTGTGGCTCTTAGTACGGCCGAGGCAGAATATATTGCAGCAGGTAGTTGTTGTGCGCAAATTCTATGGCTCAAGCAACAACTCCGTGACTACGGACTCGACCTTGGATGCATTCCACTCCGATGTGACAACACAAGTGCAATCAACATTACAAAGAATCCTGTGATGCATTCTAGAACAAATCATATCAACATTCGACATCACTTTCTTTGTGATCATGTACTTCAAGGAGATGTCGAAGTCACCTTCATGGATACGCATAATCAACTAGCAGATATTTTCACTAAACCGTTGGCAAGAGAACCGTTTTTCAAGATCCGAAGAGAGCTAGGTATCTTGGACGAAAATGACATTATCTAATTAAGGTACATGGCTATGATCTTAATCTTAACTTTAAGGTAATAATTCATGATCCATGTTTTTATTACTAAATTTTTGATATATGACCATGAAATCCCCAAATTAAGTATTTTTACACTTTTTCCCGAATGACAACTGGTTGTCACTAAAAATTTTTAGTTTCTGTTTTCACAACAATCGGTTGTCACTCCACGACAACCGGTTGCTCTCACAAGTTTTTCGCTCCTGTTTGAGTTTTTCAAAGGGTGCAATCGGTTGTCATAAAACAACAATCGATTGCACAGTTAAAAATTTTGAATTTTGAATTTTTTTCAGTTACACTCTTTTTTATTCTTTCTCTTCCATTGCCATTACTATTATTTATTTTGTACCAAATTTTTATTCCTTGTTCATGAATGTTTTAAGTGTTTGGTCAACAACTTTTTAATACTTAGTCTTTTCCTATGACACAATTTTTTTGGATAGTCACACACTCAAGAATCTCTATGCTACAAGTCTTTATTGTCTTGACTAAACCATTGAATGCCTTACCTATCCATTGAATGCCTATCCATATATAAAAGCCCAACCAAAACCTAAAAACTTCATATATCCTCTTTTGTCTCAAGAAACCCTAAAAACACCAAATACCCTTTCCCCTTCCAATTCTCTCATTCCTCACCATGTCAACATCAAAGAAAGGCAAGGGAAAAGCTTCTTCCTCATCTCAAGGTGATGATGTCTCAAAACGCATTCCATCAAGAATCCAAAGGGAAAGATTTGTGTCTCTCTTTCAGAAGAAGACGGTTCTTCTACCAAGGTTCGGTAATCTTGACAACTTCTATTCTGAATGCTTCAGTTTTCCAGCATTATTTAGATCTCAAGGGATAGACAAGTTAATTGGTGTTAATGGACCCATTTACCCCACTTTGGTTAGGATTTTCTACAGCAATCTAACCATTAGTAGAGGATGCATGATCTCAAATATTAAAGGGGTTCCTATAGAACTCACAGTGCAGAATTTTGGTGAAGCTTTGGGTATTCCACATGATGGTGCTTGCATTAAACTTCTCTCAAATGCAAATCTGCCTGGCTACAGCAAAAGAGACTTCTACTATGGAATTGCAAGAATTCCCGAGCGTGATTTTATTCAGAAAAGGCAAAGGCTTATTGGTGGTACTCCGGAGAGGAACTCTTGGTCTGCAGGAATTCTCACTATTGATGATCGTTTGATCCACTACTTTTTGGCTTATGTTGTTATGCCAAAGTTTTAAAACATTTCCAACGTTAACGATTGTGATATGCAGATTCTGTATGCGGTGAAGAATGGGATTCAAATCAACTGGTCTTATGTGATTCTACATCATTTGGCACTACATAATGAAAATGCTTCTGCTCTTCCTTATGGCTCCTGGCTTACCCTTGTGTTTGAGAAGTTCAATGTTCCCTTGTCTGGTGAATACATGGTGCCTATGACTAACCCCAAACATGAAATCACTCCGAAGAAAGTATGTAATACCAAAACCGGCATCAAATTTGATCCGATTAATAGAACCATCACATACATTCATACTCCTCCACAAAACCAACCTCCACAAGAACAACCACTTCAAAACCAACCTCCACAACCAATGGAAAACTCTTTCAATCAAGCTTTTGACTACCTTCAATACATGAACAACAACATGAACAATCAATTTGCTCATCTCTATGCCCATACAAATGTCCCTCCTTATGAAGTTCAACCCTATCATTACCCTTTCATTTAACCTCAAACCAATGAAGGCAATGATGGTGAAGATCAAGATGATGAAGACTTTGTTGAAGGCATGGATGATTAGTTTTTAAGTTATTATATTTCTTAGTACTTTATGTTCTTATGTTTTATGTCGTTTTTCTAGTTTCGTTTAAGATACTTCATGTATTGTGATCCCTTTCGTTTTGTGCACTTTGTTTCTGTTATATCTATGTATGCAAACTTTATTTATGCTATGTTGTTTATATGTGCAAAATTTTTATGATCTTCTTTCCCATTCCTTTTTGCTAATGACAAAGGGGGAGAAGACTTTGTAGTTTCTTTTGTGTTTCTCTAACCCAAATTACAGCAAGCAAGCAATCTTCAAAACCCTCATGCAATAGATCAAGGGGGAGTCTTTGACTTAGGGGGAGTTTTTAAACAACTTGATTAGAGAAAACCAAGATGCACTCCAAACTTCAAGCAATGGTTGTCATTATCAAAAAGGGGGAGACTGTGAAATCAAGCTTTCCAAGTGTTTTGATGAAGACAAATTAGCATGTAAAAATGAATGGATCAAGATAGAAGATTTATCTCAAGCAAGATCCATTGATCAAGATCAACATTTCAAGACTTATGGCTTTAGGTATATGAAATTTTTGATCTTATGCTCTTAGTGCTCAAAACTATTTTTAATCATGCATTTACTTTATTAAATAATATTTTGAGTATATACTATGTATGATTGAAGAAAGATGTTTTAAATTGCTTAAAATATTTAATAAATAATGATTTTTCAATTTTTGTACACAAGCAATCGATTGTCATGCTAGGACAATCGGTTGCAGTCAAAAAACAAAAGTTTATGTTTTGACAACAATCGATTGTCATCTAGCAGCAGTCGATTGTCATGTGTTTTATTTTCAAATTTTTTTGAACGTTGGCCTATGAGCAACCGATTGCTGCTCAATGACAATCGGTTGTCATAGTTATATTTTTCAAATTTTTTAAATGTTACTGTGCTTCAGCTTTTGAAAATTTTCATTTTTCCAGCAACTTTTTGTAACACCTTTTCATGGCAATCTTTGTATCTTTTCAAATACTTTTTTCCAGTAAAAATGGTTTAAACATTGCTATGATTCATTGAAGAGGTATTACTACACTATAAATTATTTTTTGTTTTGAATTTTGAAATCACAACAATCACCAAAAAATAACAATTACTTTCTATTCTTTGAATCATACTCTCTATACTCAAGATTTCTGCTTATCATTTTCACATGCATACTGAAAATTGTTCTTGAGCACTTAGAAGAGTATTCTATCTTAAATTCCATATTGAATAGAAAAGATCAATCAAGTGATTGACATTGCTCTTTCATCTTTCAAACTCTTATGCAAATCAAACAAACTATTGTATCCTTGTTTTCAGGATTTTTAGAAACAAGAAAGACACTTAGGGAGGATTGTTCTCTTTGTGGTCTTAGTGAAAATCCAAGAGGATTGTTCTTGGTCCAAGAGGATTATTCTTGGTTGTTTGGTAGTCTTTGTACAAATTACCAACTATACGAAAATCTCTTTCGTGTGAAAGGGGACTAGACGTACCCTCGGATTGTGAGGGGAACTAGTATAAATCCTGGTGTTCTTTACTTTTCGCATTTACTGCTTTCATCACTTATCAGAAAAAGAAAGGAAAGAAACTCGTGCAAAAATATTCATACAAACCAGAAAAAGTTTTTAGAACCTAATTCACCCCCCCCCCCCCCCCCCCCCCCTCTTAGGCGCATCTGAACTTACATCCTTAAGAGATCTCTCGTCAGAAGCCTATTGTTGAAACTTCTCCAACCAAAACCTTGACTTTCATCGGAACGGCTGTCTTCCAAAGCAGCCCCCAAACGGTCTCAAACTAATTATGAAAATCGAAAACAGCAAGAGAACATGCATACAAATCGAAACAGGAGCGAACAGAAAAACCTGCTCCAATATCCTTCGCCCAGTATACACGATCCTGCCCAGTCGAAATACACGAATTTTGATCCAATAAATTGTACAGATCGCTGCAAGATTGTTTGCAGATTCACTTTTTTTTTTCACTTTTTTAGCAATCTTGAATTTATAATGATTTTTGTATTTTTTTAATTTGAATGAATGAATTTTTTTAATAAAAAAAACAATAAATAAAAGGTGGAAAAAAGACTTGTCCAGTGATTCGTCTCTCTGAACCACAAAACCAGATTAACCGGTTCACTATGTGTAACCAATCTACGATAAGAAGCATACTTTTACAAGAAATTCTCAAGAAACAACAAATGAAAAAAAAAACAAAAAAAAAACGGGCATCAAATCTAACAAACTGAAAACAACATGTGGCAAACAAGAACAACTTATAAAGAATTTGTGACTAATAAATTGCTATAAAACAAGCTGACACAAATGAATTATTAAGATAAGTCAACTCTTATAATCTTTTAAATTTAAATCCTCATTCTCTCCAAGTTTGTCTTCCCATCTAGATTTCTTGAAAAAAAGTATTTACAGTATTCTTCCATCAACATACTTTTGAACAAAGGTGGATTTTCTGAACTTATCAAACTTTTGGCAGGTCCAATCTCTGCTTCAAATTTGGTGTTGAAAAACATAGCTATAGAAAATCTATCCTTTTCTTTATCCACCGTAACTCTGTGCTCTATGCTCGAGTACACCCCATTGCTTAGAATCTGTAAAATCACCCAAACCTTGAGTTTCTATATCAAATAAAATATATGACAATGCTTTGTATTTTTTTTTTTTTACTATTATAAGGTTTTGACCATGATTATTTATTAAAAAAAATGAAATTATAGTAAAAATATCTTATATTTAGCATTATCTTTATGAAACAATAATGGCATGATCACAACACCACGACTCATTGAAAATAATTTTATATATTAGTTTGAAAATTTAATAAATATATAGTAAATATTGTAGGACCACTTCAATTTACAACGTGCTTATTTAGTTGTCAAAATAATAAGAAGAAAAAAAAGAAAACAAAGAAAGAAAAAAAGATAGAAAAGTATAATGATGATGATGATGACAAACCTCCATAATGTCTCCAATATTAACTACAAAAGCTTCTGGATGAAAGGTCACTGGAATCCAAACTCCGTCTTTCTTGATCTCTAGACCTCCAACTCCGTTAATCTGGTTAAGGATGGTTATACCGGAGCCGTCCGAGTGAGGGATGATCCCGTCGACGAGCTCCGGTCGCGGACACGGTGGATAGTGTGTCATTCTTATTGACTGATTTCCATCTTCAAACATATTATCTATTTCCTTCAAATCAATTTTAATGGCTTTTCCCATTAATTCAAAAAGTGTCATGCCAAGTTTCTTCAATTCTGAGATATAAGTCTCCAAAGTATCCCTTCACATATAATATATATATTATATAGTTAGGTTAAAATAGGAGATGAAATTGTGATAAAGGAAGAGCGAGAGAAATAAAAAAAATAAAAATAAAAGTAGATACCTTAGAGATGAAGGTAGTTGAGGAAAAAGATGTGGTTTTCTTCTTTGAATAGGATTTGTTATCATGAAGAATCTATCACCCCAATCAAGCTTTTGACCTTCACTTCTAATCACAGCTCCATAGCCTTGAAAATCTCCTTGTCTTATTTTGTATTTTGTTTTCTCTTCAACAGGAAGCTTAAAAAAATTCTCAATCTCTATTTTCAGTTTCTCAAGAAGTTCAGAACTAACACCATGATTCACCACCTACATAAAATTGCATCAATTAATTTATACACATTGTCTATGTCAAAAAATTCACACATGCATCGATCAAATTATATCGACATCGTCGAAGACGGTGCATCTCTAAGATATAAACCTGAAAGAAGCCCCAATCTTTGCATGCTATGAACAAGTTGTGAAGTTGAGTATTATCAGCAGATAGCAAAGTTTGAAAGTCAAAGATGGGAATTGTTTGTGAAGGATTGGTTTGATCTAATAGAATAGAAGGTTGTTTATTTGGTCTAAGAAACCTTTCTGGTATTCCCATTTCTGGTTTATTGATAACTTCATCAATAACACCAAGAAAGACATGATTAGCCACATGAGATAAAGATGATGCCATGTTATTTGGTTTGGTTGGCAATGAATGGTTACATAGGGTTGGTATTTATATAGATGTAGTATGATATGTATAATGCAACAATACTCATATATTGGACCCGTTCTTTAAGCTTAAAAATATTATTTAAAATTTATGAAATGTGGATATTATTGACTATGACTAATTAAACAATATTGCCAGACCATGATGACCATTAAGTTGTCAATGCCTTTCTGAATTAATGAACTTCTACATATGCAATCAATTTATATATATCCTTTTAGCAACGATGCATTGGTATGATACATAAGTTTGGTTTGGACACAGAAAAATGCATATATTGATACTCCTTCCTCTTAAAATGGTTGTTATCATTTTTTTAAACTAAAAACAAAAACAATTAGAAAGAGACTTTGAGAACAATTAGAAAGAGACTTTGAGGGTGTACATGGGAGTATTGGTCTCGGAAAGGTAAATGTGGAGGATAAATTTATCTTAAAGTTTTCATTAATTTTTGATTTATTATAGTTAATATCTTATTTAAAAAAAGAGACGGTCATCTTATCACTATAAGAGTGAGATGACATGTTTAGAGATAAATTTCTTTCTTATTAGAAAGACAAATTAAGTTTGTTTGGAATGTAAAGTTATTTCGAAAGAGAGTTTGACTAACCAATATAAAGTATTAGTTAGTCATATAAGAATCAAGAGGACGACAAAGAGAAGAATTCACATAGGAGCGCCACAAATTAAGTGGTGGCATTAGAAGGGTGAAAATTAAGAAAATTTTCAATACAAGATCTTGGAGGCAGAGTTTGAACAATCAGAAGGAAGTGCATATGAGATATGGAGAAGAGTAGCTTAAGAGAATAGAAAAGTAATTAAAGAGACATTGAGAGAATCAAGAAATTTTGAATCTAGGGATAAATAATTTTTGTGGTGGAATGAAAGTCCAGAGTAAAATTAGAATAAAAAAGACTGTTTTAAAAAATAGTCTAGGTTTAAATATGTTGAAACTTGGAAAAGTATATGAAAGTTAAGAACAATATCAAGAAGGCGGCGAGTGAAGCAAAAACCCAAACTTTTGATGGATATTATACTAATTTATAGGAACAAAAGATAAAGAAAACATATATAAATTTTTAGGAACCAAGGAAAGAGAAAAACATAAGAGAAAGAAATACAATAGATTTGGATAAGGTGAAGTGTGTTAAAAATGAAGCATGCAAATTTTTGGTTCGGGAAAATGATATAAAGGATAGGTGGAAGACATATTTCTATAATTTATTTACTAAAGGATGTGATATCTCACCAGACTCTAGTAGACTTCACACTAGAGAAGAGGATCAAAACTATAATTACTACTTTCGAATTTAGGAGCAATAGATGAAAAAGTATTGAAAATAATGATTAACAGTTGTCGTACCCCAAAATTTACCATCTTTTCTTTAAATCTATTTGGTTTGGGTTTCATTATCATATGTACTCATACATTGCATTGGTTACATGGTTATGGGATCAAGGTATCTTGTGCTAGTGGTTTTCTTCAATCAATGAAGAGAGAGATGATGTTCAAAAAAATAGAGAAGATATTTCCTCAATCTCATGTTTTTCTCAGATTACAAGGTCTTATTACACTCTAAAGTATCTTAACAAGTTCATGTAGTCATCATATGTTTGACATCTCATTTGATTTAGAAGATGATCACAATCTCATATCTTTTGGCTTTGAACTAGGGTTTTACAACTCGTGGCTAACTTTTTGAGCAAAATATGATTACATGGTTCAATATACATCTCAAGGCATCCATGTATGCATCACTGATCCTCACAAGTTCATCAGAGGTTTCAATTTGAACAAAGAAGGAGAATTGATTGCATTTAGCAAAAAATCAACTACCAAAGCCAACTCCTGAGTTTTTTTGTTAAACCTTATACTTTTGAAGTCATATTTCATGTTACTATGAGATTTGATCAAGATGAATCAAGAGAAATCACCAAAATTGTAAAATTTTCTAAATTAGGGTTTTGTTAATTTTCACTAAGTATGGAGAATTCATGTTCATTTGTTTGCAAGGTTCATAACTCATCCCATATTGATCAGAAATGTGCAAACCAATGCTCAAATTGATGAGGAGATTTCATACTTTAACTTTGTCATAGGGTGTGATTTCTAAAAAGTTCAAGAACAAAAAGTTAGGAGGCATTGAAGTGGTGTGTTCATTCATTTTTGAAGTCCTAACACTTAGTCCATTAAATCACAAGATATCATCATTCAAAGTCAAGACATCAAAAGTGTGAATTTGACTTTAATTTAGAAATATTTTCTAAGTCTTTGGTCAGTCTCAAGCAAGCATCTTCCATGGCATTTCTCACCTAGCTTCAAGCCTCTTTTCATCTTTCCCTCAACATCAAACTTGTAGATCAACCTTTGATATTTCTTTTAAGCACAAATTTGTCTCAATTGGTGCAAGATTCATCAAGTTATAAGCATGGGAAGAGGGAAATAAAACCACGGGCACCAAGTTCTCAACCATGCCACATTTTGAGTCACTTTTCATTACAGGTCATTTTTCTCTTGTTGTGACCTCACTACACACACATACCACTCCATTTCTTTACTACAAAATCCTAAACAACACCTAATGCATGCATGCACACTTTTTGTGTGTTTTTCCAAAATTGGAATAAAGTGTGACAATCAAAGGTTTGCTTTCTACTCTCCCTCACGTGTCAACTGCTCACACTCTCCTCATGCTCTCACTCTACTATCCAAAATGACACAAAAGCTGGTTGAAGCAAGCATAAAACGCACGCACCTCACTCTTAAATGTGAATGTGTCATGTTTTGGTAGTTTACAGTTTTTTATGATTGATTTCGTGCACTGTTTTTGTTAGGATAGACCGAGTTTTTGTTGAGGCCTACGTGAGATTCCGGTTGAGGTAGGAGGTTTCGTTTTTATTTTCTGGTGTTTTCATCACCTCCGACGGAGGTGCTTTGCCGGAGAAGGAGACCAGAAACAGTTAGGGCATGCGCTGTTTATGTTTCAGTTTGAAGGTGATTACGTGAGGTGTCATCCTTTTGTTCATCTATGCATTTTCTTTTTTCTTTTTGTTATTTTTGTTTTTGTTTTTTTTGTTTTTTTAATTAAATAAATAATAATGAAATAGAAAGAAAGAGAGAGTTAGTGGAAGAATTGGATTGGGCCTGTCATGGAGTACTATGTACACCCTGCCTTATTGGGCCTCATGCAACTTTGATTTAAATGTAGTTCAATTTTGAAGATTTGTCTTGCACCTCCCATACTCTTTTCTTCTTTGTTTTTTATTTTGCAATTTTGATTTTAATTTTGATCTTTCCTTGCTACAAAAAATTAATAATAATATGTTTTATCTTCTTTGATGTCTTAACTAAATTTTGGTAATTTTTATTTTAATTTTCCATTTTGTTTTCATTTTTATTTGAGTTAACTTTGTAAAGGTGTATTAGATGGTCATCTCATGTTTAGGGCTTGTATTTGATGTTTGTTTGAAATGATCTTTGGCAAATATTTGGGACGTGTTAGAACAACTAATTGTTGATTGATTACATGTTAATTTTATAAAAGTTTGGAATATTTTTGAGGAATTTCAATTGGATTTCTTTGAGCCTCGATTCTTGTTTGTTTTATGAGACACTTGCTTGCATTAGTGGTTAATTTATGGGAAATGCACTTGTGCAACCTATTAGGATTTCTTTCTCACATATAAATGAGTATAATGTCATTAGTTATAGCCCTAATTTCCTATTTTATTGGTCACTTATGTGCTTTGGAATTGTTGAATCATTTTGGTGATCTTTGAGATGAATATTACCTAACTTGTGACATAGTCTTTGAGCATGATGTATGTTGAAACTTCTTGAAGTTTGAGAATTAAATGTGATGAGAACCTTTTGTATAAGCTACTGCCTTTTAATGTCTAAATTTCCAATTTCATGATTACTTTATCATTTACTTGTTATGAATAAATGATTCATTTTGAGCATGATATTGATTGATGATTTCCTAGATGCTTGACCATTTTTTGAGCATGATACTTGATGAAGTCTCTTATGACCTTGAGATATGTTTGAACTTGATTTTCTTGTTTAGAAGTTTTCTTCATGTTGTCATGCCTTAATCTCAATGCCTTGATCATTTGTTGCTTATTTCTTAGGAGCTAGTTGTTGAAATTTATGTGGTCTTTGACCTAATTCTTGATTGATCCTTTGTGATTCTTTATCATCCTTTGAAGTATGTTTGTGGTGAACTTTTTATGATGTAGTTACTGACTTTTATTGATTCTCACTTTGTTTATTTCAAATCATCTTTGTATTCCAAGTTTGAATAAGTGATTGATGCCTAAAGCTTTACATGCTAGTGCACCTTGTTGTTTTCTTTTGCTTAGATTCTAAAACCTTAGGGTTAAAATCATTTGAGAATGAACCTTAGGGGAATTGTATGTGTGTGTGAGTGTTTACTTTGACACATCTTTGCTTATTTGTTAATAACATGAAGTATGCTTAGAGTTTAGCATTGTTTACTTGCTATTTATTGATGATAATTGATTCTACTTACTAGTTTGAGTTAATGTTTGTCTTCACAACTTGTTATACTTTGGTTAGGATATATTTAAACCCAATACATGCTAGGTGCATCAACTTATAGATTTTGGTATTCCCTTTTTGAAAGGCTTGTTGATTGTTCAATACTTGTTTAAGTGTTACTTTTATGTTATGTTTCGATCACATGCCTACTTGAGTTTTGTTTGAGTACTCTTTTGAGTTTCTTTCATGCTTGGAAAAGTGTTATCTTGATGACATGTATTAACCTTTGGTATTGTTGATGCTTTAGTGTTGGCTTAAGTGTTTATACTTCATACTTTCTTGTTTAAGCATGCATTGTTTATCTTGAATCTCTTTAGACTTAGGATGTGATTACTTGAAGCCTTTCTTGTTTAAGTTTGGTTTGGTCTTGAGCCATGTTACACTTAGGATGGGGTTTTGTTTGAATTTTTATTTTTCAAAGTGTGAATTTGTATTGCATCTTATTCAAGCACTTGGGGTGTTATTTTTGGTTATTACCTTTGCACTTTGATATGTTTGTTTTCATACTTGCTTGTGCTGACATATTCTCTTAGGAGTTCGATTCCATCTTGTTCAAGGTGTGAATTCATTAGACCTTAGGTTATAAGCCAAGCATGATAACATTAGGTAGAAATTCCCTTAATCCTTGACCTTAGATCCATGATGCATGATAATTTTTAGGTAGTTTTCCCTTTGATATCCTAACTTTATGACCACCATTGCATGACAATATTAGGCTTAGTTCCCCTTAGTCATTTTGTTTCCCTTTTGCATTGAATTTAAGACTAAAACTATTTCTTCTTAAATCTTAAAAACATTTAACAATAAAGAGGTGAACCTTAAGTGTTGGGAGGAGTGTGAGGCGGTACATTTCCAACCTTGTGCTTTCTCTCAGTCGTAGTCTTTGGTGTGGTTCAAATCACAAAATCTTTTTGCAAATAAGCGGAGAAATAGTAAGTGTGCCTTCATTAGAATCCATTTGCTATCATCCCAACAAAAACACTCTATCAATAACAAATTCTTTTGCCTTCTGGCTTTTCTTTTGAAAATCTTTTCATAAAAAGGACATGTTAATTATGTTCCATGCAATATGGCGTGTAAGTCTCTAAAGGTCGAGCGGAAAATGTCAACTGCTAGAATGTGAATGTAACATTGTTCGGTTAAAAAATGCAAACAGAGTAATTCTTTTTCAGAAGAACTACGGTGCTCAGATTTCCTATTGCACGATGGGGATACGTAGGCACAAAATTTTGAAACCGAGGCGGGCACAATAATGAAAACTTTATTTTTATTCTTTAACAATCCATTCATGCATTCCCTTAGCTTGTAAGCATTATATATAACACACCCTTTAATTAGAACAATAAGAGTGAATCCCGTTGAGTATAACGGATGTGAGGGGTGCTAATATCTCCCCCCTTGCGTAATCTTGCAAACTTTTGCTTCAAAGCGTAAACATAAAGCAAGTAACCTAACCAAAAACTTGAACAAACGTGATAGAAAATAAGTATATATATATATATATATATATATATATATATATATATATATATATATATATATATATATATATATATATATATATATATATATATATATATATATATATATATATATATATATATATATATATATATATATATATATATATATATATATATATATATATAAAATATAAATGTACAAAGCTTAAAAAGATAGAAACTATTGTGATGCTTTTAATATCTAAACTCCAATCCCCAACAACGACACAATTTTATTGCTACAACATTAAGCAATCAAAAGTGTAAGAATCTGTTTTATCGTCTCCATAGGGATTAGTGCAATATCAATGTTGTTCAATAGTTACTATGATTTTAAGCGAAAGTTTGCAAGATGTTTAATGGGTTAAAGATACAAAATGTAAAATGTATGATTAATAAATAAAGTTTCAGAGAGATATGAGAACTTATCAGGATTGGGTTTCATCCACCGATAGAATATGAAATTTACCAATCAATTATACACAATCTAAACGTTCATCAATACCATCACATATCACTCACAACATTTATGTCTAAACATCTGATGATATTTCAACCTTTTAATCGATGATCTCTCAGCCTATTAAATGGTTACAACCTTATTATTTAATCAACGATCTCTCATCATATTAAATAATACAGAGCATAAAAAATTGATACTCTCTATGAATGTTAGCCTAAATTTATGTCTAGAGTTTAGAATCTAACAGATATTCCTCTTAGATCAAGTTTCAAACCGTATTTCTCAATAAGAATTCAAACCCATGAAGATAAAAAGTAAAATAAAGATAACATTGATATAGACTCATAAATAGATTGTATACAACACCATTATTAATAAAAATACATACAATTACGATAAACTTACATCCAATCCCAATAAGAAATGGATTTAGCTACTCATGGTAGCTAAATACAAAGAAAAGAGTGAAGATGAACAAGCATCAAGCTTGATTTCCCAAAGATTGACGCGTACCCAACTCCGGGTCTTCAATGTGAACCCTCTCATGTTATGTTCTAAGTCTCTCTCTCTCTCTCTCTCTCTCTCTCTCTCTCTCTCTCTCTCTCTCTCTCTCTCTCTCTCTCTCTCTCTCTCTCTCTATCTCTCTCTCTCTCTCTATCTCTCTCTCTCTAAAATATAGTGTCTCCCTCAAAATATGAAGTTTAAAAGCTATTTATACAAAACAGAAAACGCAGATCGCGCTAAAAACAACCAGAGCTCGCTTAGAGCGGCTATAAGACAAAAAAGAACTTAAACCGCCACAAATGGATCTAAGCGTAGGAAAATGGCACTTAGCGTGCTACCCATTGCATGGCCACATATAAGCATGCTTAGCCTAACCTGCAGCTTTTGATTTCCTTCCAAAAATATATCTTGAAATTTTTCTTGTGCCTTTTAATACCAAATGCTTCACCAATGCAAGGAAACCTACAAAATAAGACACAAAAGATCAAACTAAATATTATTTACATAAAAACCGAGGTTTTAACTTATTAATCCAAATAATCAAGTTAATAAGTGCCACAAAATACTATTAATTATGACTATAATTTGGCACTTAATACATACCTATTGGAGTACGGATTTTTTTGGAGATAGAAACATTAAGTGTCTCACCAAACTCTTTAACGAAATTATAAGGTCAAAGAAAATATCAGATGAATGGAGAAGAAGCACTTTAGTGCTCATATATAAGAACGAAGAGGGATATACAACATTGTGTAAATTATATGGGGATTAAACTTATAAGTCGTACAATAAAGTTATAGGAATGAGTAGAGACTAAGAAAAGATACTCAAGTGACTACGAATAAATTTAGTTTTATACTTGGGAGATTCACTATGGAAGCAATCTATTTACTATAATGTCTAATGAAGCAGTATCAGATGGACCAACAAAACTTGTACTTAGTTTCTATTCACTTGGAGAAGGCGTATGATAGATTGCCTATAGAGATTTTGTGAAAATCCCTAGCAAATAAACAAGTTAAGATTACATATATTTGTGTTATCCAAGATATGTATGAAGGAGTATCGACTAATGTGCGAATACAATGTGGAGAGACGAAATGTTTCCCCAATACAATAGGTTTGCATCAAGGTCCAACCATAAGCTCCTACCTTTTTACTTAAATTTTGGATGTACTCGCGGAACACATCTAAGAGCTAGAACTAAGAAGCATACTTTTACATATGATATTGTCCTACTTGAAGATTCAAATGAAGATTTAAATTAGAGGTTGAAGACAAGCTTTAGAAATGTACGACTTTTGCTTAAGCAGAAGTAAGACAAAGTATATGAAATGTAAGTTCAGCAAAAGGATAAGCGTTTCTAACCTAAAGGTGAAAGTTGAAGACCATATCATTTCATAAGTCATACAATTTAAATATCTTTGAACCATAATACAAAATAATTGAGAAATAAAAGGGGTTGTAAACCATCAAATTCAAGCGGTGTGACTGAAATAGATGAGAGTTTTATAGAATTTATGTAACACAAAGGTACCACTCAAGTTGAAGGGAAACTTTTATTGGACTGTAGTAAGGTATGCTATGTTGTACGAGATATAATGTTTGACGTATTTAATAATCAACACGAGAATAAAGTAAGTGTAGCAGATATGAATGTGTTGTGTTGGATGTGTGGTAAGATTATACATGATAAATGTAAATGTCAATGTTAGAGAAAGTGTTAGGGTAACACTATAGTAGAAACGATCGTGGAAAATAGATTTAGGTGGTTTGTATGTAGAGAGAAGGCCCGTAAGTTCTATGATAGGAAGAGTATATCAAATAATAGAGGTAGAGAAAGACTTAAAAAAACTATTATAAAAATTATTAAGAAAGATCTTGAGATTAATGATTTTGATTAAATATAATTATTAATTGAACATCACGAAAATTGATTCATATAATATATCTCATTTATTGATATAAGGTTTGGTTGTTGTTATTGTTGTAATTAAAAAATAATTAAAAAAATATTACAATTTTATAAATTTATTCTTTTTGATTTTTAGTCGATGACATATACATAATTTTAAATTACAGTCCACATCTGAAATTATGACTGCAATATCATTATATGGTATATCCATCAAATTGTCATCCCATTGTAAATTTAAATCACTTGTCTGGTCTGCAAAGAACTAAACCTAGATGATTTCGACAATGTTTCTTCTCAAACATTAAATTGTCATAATTTCAAATCTTAATCTTCCTTTAATGTATTAAAAAAATGTTAACTTTAACAATCTCTCTTTAATGTATTAAATAAATGTTAACTTTAACAATCTCTGAACTGTTTATTTCAAATATTTTTCAACTATCTATTTCATTATAATTTAACATATATTTTTTAGTTTAAAATGACAAATAATACAAGTAATTTAAAATTTATAAATCTTACTTTAAAATATATGATTGTCACTCGCTAACAGTAAAAATAATTTCCACTGTAAATACACTATTTCTTTTCTCATAAGATATATAAATCCATATTTTATTTCTCACTTTAGAGATATATTATCATGATATTCCAAAAACACCTTTCTCGACATAAGCTTATATTGTAAAGAAACATAATTGTCTTCTATACTTTGCATTAAAAATCTTATTTTATATTAAATTTTAATATTTTAAATGTTAATGGTATAGAAATATCTCCTTCTAGTAATTCGTTGACTGGATTAAAAAATTGTTAAATTTGCTTCAAAATTGGTTCAAACGTTGCCTTCATTAACTATCATTGTTATTTTTTCATAAAAAACGGTGCCTTCAAACTCAAGCAAAGTACGCACGTGAAAATTAAGGCTTATTCTCTGATGAAATTTTCTTTTTGGTACAATAGATGACTGGACAAATAGTAGTGCTCGACTTGGGTGGCCTTACATCTAAATCATCAGAGTAGACTTCTGAAGTTCTGAGTTAAAGTTTTACTTTGCAATAGTCAAAAATTAAAACGTGGCCTTAAAATAAGTTATTTAAAGGCAAAATAATTCTTAAATTTTTACTCAAAATATCACATACTACTAGAGAAAAGGACATTTTACATCAGAGTGAAATGAAATTTTCATTGGAATGAGGCCAATTCATTAGACAATGTTTATTTTATTTGTATTTTTTTATGGGGCGAATTAAGATTTTAGACTCACAACTTCTAATATGACTGTTTCATTTTGTTTTGTTTTTGTGGGTATTAGCATTTATATAAAATTTTACATTTTTAAATCTAAAAGATGCAAAACTTGCGGGCATTTTCCGCCCTGTCCTCATTTTTTTTGCGGGACATACCAAAGTTTTAGACCCGCACCCTTAATTATTCTCGCTCCGTTCCATTTTTTTACGAGCTTTTGCGGAGCAAACTTAAACTAGGGGACATTGTCAGTTTTTCTTCCCTACTTATTACCTTTTGAAATAATGTAAGATGTTACGATAAGTTTCTCATATTTCACATTAAACAACTGATGAAAGTGAAAATAATTTGTTATCTCGGTCACTGAGTAAAATTGATGAGATATCTAAGATTTTCCCCTTGATTATCAAGTGTAACCAATGAGATATTCATTGATTTTTAGTCTGGTAATCAAATAGACAACTTTTGCTTTTCACTTCGGTCAGGTAGGTATCGAGAAGATAGTTTTTCACATTGGTTTTAAGGGGTAACCAATAAAAATCATTGCACTTTTAAAATTTTAATTTTTTTTTAATTTTTTATGTAATTTTAGTTATATTTTCTATATTATTAAAACAAAACCTAAATGATGTTAGTGCAACTCGGGGGTCGAGCGAGGAGCATTGTAACACCCCGATTTTCTTTACTAATTATTTTATTATATAATTTCATATTAATTATTATTTGGTTTGATAACTATTTAATTAATTTATTTTGTGTGATTATGTGAATAATTGATTTAATTGGAATATGTGTGTATTATATGTTAGTGGGTTATTGAGTGTGAGAATAACAAAATACACATTGGGTCTTAGTAGGATGAGATAGTGTGAGAATAAGTTAAGCCCATTAAGAGAGAAAACACTAGCCAGTAAGAGTGTTGTGAAACAAAAGAGAAAAATAGAACAAGAGAAGAGGAAAAGAAGAGAAAAGAGCATAAATGGAGAAGAGAATAGAGAAGAATCCTAGAGTATCTACATCCAAGATAAGGATGGGTATTCATTAATTTATGGGTGTATGTGATGAGTAGTAACATGAAATTAGGGATTTGTTCTTCAAATGCTAGTTTTTGACATGTTAGGGTTAGATTGAGATTCATAAATTTTGTGTTAGAAATCATGTTTTAATGTTTCTAATTGATGATACATGTTAGATATAAGTCAATATGTATTTAATTTATGAAATATGACTGTTTTTTTAAATAGATTTTAGGGGTAAAATCCGTAGGAGATAGAAGCTGTTTGCAGTAGATTTTTCTGCATTTCGCAGAGGCTGCCACTTAGCGCGCATGGGGTTGCTTAGCGCGGTCTGGGATACAAAAATTATTATTTTCTGAAATTATTCTGGATTATGGATGCTTATGATTTATCATTGATGTACATGAATCTTAATAATTTATTCGATGAGTTTTAGATTGGTTTTGGATGACTTTTGATGAGAAACATGATACTTGATTTTGTGTATGTAATTGTTGGGAATTAATCTTGATTGAAGATAACATAATTTGGACTTGTTTGCTACATGTTATAATGATGTGTTAAGATGATTAATGCTATGAGAATGCAATGTGTGTGATTGATGACATGAAATATGTATGTTATGCAATTTGGTGAAGATAATTCATATACATTGAATTATGTGAAATATGCTTGTATGATGAAGATATGAAGATGCTTTTAATTGCACACTTATGTTGAGATTTCACATGCATCATTCGTGTCAAGAGGCAATGTTTAATAATTCCATGAGAATTATTGTCTTGTCCCAAACCTGGAGATGAGGGTTTGAAAGCTTAGAGAACAAGCTTTTTTTTATGGTTATCTGTCTTTGAGATGTGGACCTGGCATAATCGGTAAGGATAACCGTTGATACCACATGCATATTGCATGAAGTTGCATTAGAGTCACATGTGTCAATGTGAAATGTTGAATTGATGCACAATATATGATATTGGTGTGAACGTTACATTTGTGGTATTTATGATTGATTATCTTTGAATGTTGAATCATTGAGCATTGTTTTAAATGTAATCATGTGAATTATGTTGAAGTATGTTGTATACATGATTATGCAAAGTGTGATGAATTCAATTGATGCTTGTATGTGATGCATTACTATTATTATATATTTTCATAATGATATGAATTCTCACTCTTCTGTTGAAGTAATGTTTTATACGAAATCGCTCAGGTATCAAGGATAGCGGTGGTGCTTCTAGCAAGAAGTAGTTGGAGGAGCTAGTAATTTATTTATCCGTTTTACTAGGTAGTGAGTCATGCTCTGGTCTATGTAACACGAGGAACGTTTGGATTCATGTTTATTTGAGAGATCTTGTTATACATTTTAGATATTTATGTTGGATTGAGATGTATGTGATAATGATCTTTGGTGCCTAATATTTTATGATATGATTGTCACAATGGGATTTCAATCATTAGTATTATTATTTTGAGTTGAGAATTATTTTTCATTGCGAGATGCATATGTGTAATATGTGGAACATGTTTTTAAATGCGTGTTATGATCATGACCAATGTATTTGAATTTCTTGAGTTTCGTGAAGTAATTGTGACACCCTCTTGATATGCATGATATTTACTTTTATTATGCAATATTTTATACGGGGTTTAGGGGGTGTTACATTAGTGGTGTCAGAGCATGGCCGACCAGTTGGCCAGGTTTCTAATATTTTTATTTCCTTTTGTATTCGATATGTGTTATATACACAATCAGTACTATTTGTCTGATGATTATTGTTGGTTGTTTGGTTGTTAGGAATCTTAGGATCATGGTTGCAGGAAGGAATGTTGATGCTATTGTCGAGGCATTGACATTGTTGGCTGGTGAGATTGGGCAGACTCCGAATGTGAATATTGGTAATAAGGATGATGATGAATTTCATGTTTTGGGGAAGTTCCAGAGGAACAATCCGCCAATATTCGAAAGAGCGCATGAACCTGACAATGTACAAGTTTGGCGGAAAGTGATTGAGAAGATCTTTCGGGTCATGAATTGTTCAGATGCACAGAGGGTGCGCTTTAGTACCCATATGCTTGAGAAGGAAGCTGAGGATTGATGGAGTAACGTTGTTCAGAGGTTTGATGAAGATGGGATTGAGGTTATTTGGGCACTTTTCAGAGATTCATTTTTGGAGACGTATTTTTCAGAGGATTTGCGTGGGAAGAAGGGGATTGAATTTCTTGAGCTGAAGTAGAGTAATGGAACTGTGGCTGAGTATGCTGCAAAGTTTGATGATTTGATCAAGTTTTGTCCTCATTACAATACTGCTAATGCTGAGACATCCAAGTGTCTTACGTTTGTGAATAACTTGAAACCTGAGATCAAGAAGGCCACGGGTTATCATCAAATTAAGAAATTTTTTGAGTTGATTAACAAGACTAGGATCTATGATGAGTATAATAGGGAAAATGTTGCTTACTATAAGTATTTGAGTGAGAAGAAGGGAAATGGCCAATTCAGAGGAAAGCCATATGCTGATAAGGGAAAACATAAAGGTGGTAATGACAAGAAGCTGAGTGGGGGAGGATCTTCTACTCCGGTTAAGTGCTTTAAGTGTGGTGTTGAAGGATATCGTATTTCTGAATGTACAAGTCCTAATGTTAAGTGTTTCAAGTGTGTCAAGCTAGGTCACACGTCTAATGATTGCAGAGGAGGTGCGAGTGTGACTTGCTAAAACTTTGGTAAGCAAGGTAACATTAGTTATAAGTGTGACAAGTCGAAGAAGGACTGAGCTAGATGGAAAGTGTTTGCTTTATATGGTTCTGAGACTGCTATTAAGGATAGACTAATCTGAGGTACATGCTTTATTAATGGTACACCTTTGATTGCTATTATTGATACTGGCGCAACATATTCTTTCATTTCTTTGGATTGTGTTAAGAGATTTAATCTTGAGTTATCTGTTATGAATGGAAGTATGGTTATTGACACTCCTGCTATGAGTTCAATGACTACTTCATATGTGTGTTTGAATTGTTCGTTGAGTATTTTTGGTAAATACTTTAGAGTTGATTTAATGTGTTTTCTGTTAGATAAAATTGATGTTATTCTTGGGATGAACTGGTTGGAATATAATCATGTTTATATCAACTATTTTGATAAGACGATTATCTCTCTTGATTCTAGTTTTGAGAGAGATTTTTTTATGTCTGCCAAGCAAGTGAATGAGTATGTACAGAATGGTGTTGTGTTGTTGGCTTTGATGGCAACATTGGAAATTCATGGGAAATGAACTATTGGTGAATTGTCAATAGTTCATGATTTTCCCGGGGTATTTCTTGAAGATGTAAGTGATTTACCGTCAGAGCGTGAGGTGGATTTTATGATCGATTTAATCCCTGGAACTAGTTCGATATCGATGGCTCCATATCGGATGTCAGCATCTGAATTGAAAGAGTTGAAGAGTCAACTTGAGGATTTTCTTGAGAAAAAGTTTATTCGTCCTAGTGTGTCACTGTTGGGTGCGCTTGTTTTGTTGGTTAAGAAGAAAGAAGGTTCAATGAGGCTATATGTATATTATAGACAATTGAACAAGGTGACTATCAAGAATAAGTATCTATTTCCGAGGATTGGTGATTTTATGGATCAATTTGTTTGTGCTTGTGATTTAGCAAGATAGATTTGAGGTATGGGTATCATCAGATTCGTGTGAAGGCTGAAAATATTTAGAAGATTGCTTTTAGAACAAGGTATGACCACTATGAGTATTATGTGATGATGTTCGGTGTGACCAATGCACCTGGTGTATTTATGGAATACATGAATATGATTTTCCATCAATATTTGGATAAGTTTGTGGCTGTGTTCATTGATGATATTTTGATATATTCGAATAGTGAAGAAGATCATGCCGATCATCTGAGGATTGTGTTATCTGTGTTGAAAGAGAAGTAGTTGTATGCTAAGTTTTCTAAGTGTGAGTTTTGGTTGGAGGAAGTGAGTTTCATTGGGCATGTGATATCAGAAGGTGGTATTGTTATTGATCCGTCAAAGATTGAGGAGGTGTCTCAATGGGAAGCTCCAAAACCTATTTCTGAGATTAGATGTTTTCTTGATTTAGTAGGTTATTATCGAAAGATTATAGAAGGATTTTCCAAGTTAGATTTATCGTTGATGCAATTGACTAGGAAGGGTGATAAGTGTAAATTGTAGCTATTTTTGTATATATTTTTTGTTGCACTTATCGACTTTTTGTTGTAAATATCGTTGAATAAACCCGACTTTTGTGTAAATACATTTAGTTTGTGTTTATTTGTGTTTTTGTGTATTTGTGCACCGTTTTATAGTTTTCCATTAATTTTATAGGTATTGATGCGTATTTGGAGCATGAGCAATAAAGTGTCGAAGACACGGCTTCAAACACGTGATTTTGAGAAACTCGTCAATGAATAAGATTCAAAATAAAAGAATAATAAATCATCAATTTTGTTGATATTTAGGAATTTTTAGATAGATAATTGAATAATATTTCCAATGCTTCGAACCGGGCGTAAATCAGAGTTACGGTTCTCAAGTTATGGCGAAAACAAAAAGCTGATTTTTTCTCATGACAGTAGAGCACGCTTAGCGGGATTTTACCGCTTAGCATGGTCCCCTAGACATAATTGCGTTAAAAGGACCAAAATACACATTTTTAGGTTATGTTTTGGGGTATTTATTCCCAACTCATCAAACCTTCATTTTTTGATAGATTAACTTAGAAAACAACATTAGGGTCTTGCTTATGGATGATTGGAGGTGGATTTCTCTTTGATCGGCGCTCACAAACCGGAAGATTTGTGATTTATCTCTTCTACCCTCTTTGTATTTCTCTTTTATTGGGTATTGTTTGTATATTTACTTTGAACATATGTATATTTGTTGATCATGATGTTGTATAAAGCTTGCTTTACAAATCAATCTTGATGTCTTCTTTGATCTTTTTGCTTTATATTGGGATTTGGTTGTTATAGACATATACCTCACAAATCTTGATTAGGGATGGATATCTATTAGTTTCTAGATTCTAGAGATAGATTTATAGCTAATATTCACTTTGGGTGCTAAAGCTTAATACCCCTTTGTTGTTGTAGCGCACAAGACATTATCGACAGAGTAACATGGTTGGTCTCGCGACTTGGCATTATACATAACCTTCATTGTGGGTACATCTTGTGGTGTCAGTGATGATTTTGATGAGTACAATAGGTTGAGTGCAACTGATCGGTAGATTTAAGTTTGTGACAAGTAGTGTACATTCATACCAGATAAGTTGTCTATCCTTTATAGTTTTTGTTTACATTTATTTTTTGTTGATATATTTTCCTTTCAACTCATTTATCCCCAAAATCATTAACGATAGATTTATCGAACGACATTTCAATACACCAATCTCTATGGACACGATACGATATAACCTAAATAACACCCTGTAAATTAATGACTTACTTTTTGCTTGCCGCTATACCGCAATATTAAAATGGCACCATTGTCGAGGATAAAAAAGTTCAAGTTGGGGAGGGTTTGATAAGTGCAAATTGTAGCTATTTTTGTATATACTTTTTGTTGCACTTATCGAATTTTTGTTGTAAATATCGTTAAATAAACATGACTTTTGAGTAAATACGTTTATTTTGTGTTTATTTTTGTTTTTGTGTATTTGTGTACTATTTGATAGTTTTCCATTCATTTTATAGGTATTGATGCGTATTTGGATCATGAGCAATAAAGTGTCGAAGACACGGCTTCAAACGCGCGATTTTGAGCAACTCGTCAACGAATAAGGCTCAAATTCAAAGAATAATAAATCATCAATTTGGTTGATATTTAGGTATTGTTATATAGATAATTGAATAAGCTTTCCAACGCTTTGAACCTGACGTAAATCAGAGTTACGATTCTCAAGTTATGGCAAAAACAAAAAGCTGACTTTTTTCTCATGAGAGTAGAGCGCGCTTAGCGGGATTTTGCTGCTTAGCACGGTCCTCTGGACAAAATTGCGTTAAAAGGGCCAAAATACATATTTTTAGGTTATGTTTTGGGGTATTTATTCCCAACTCATCAAACCTTCATTTTTTGATAGATTAACTTAAAAAACAACATTAGGGTCTTGCTTATGGATGATTGGAGGTGGATTTCTCTTCGACCGACACTGACAAATTGGAAGATTTATGGTTTATCTCTTCTCCCCTCTTTGTATTTCTCTTTTGTTGGGTATTTTTTGTATATTTACTTTGAACATATGTATATTTGTTGATCATGGTGTTGTATAAATCTTGCTTTACAAATCAATCTTGATGTATTCATTGATCTTTTTTTCTTTATGTTGGGATTTGGATTGTTATAGACATATACCTCACAAATCTTGAGTAGGGATGAATATCTATTAGTTTCTAGATTCTAGAGATAGATTTAGAGCTAATATTCACTTTGGGTGCTAAAACTTAATGCCTGTGTTGTTGTAGCGCGCAAGACATTGCCAATAGAGTAACATGGTTGGTCTCGCGACTTGTCGTTAGACATAACCTTTATTGTGGTTACATCTCGTGGTGTTCGTGATGATTTTGACGAGTACAGTAGGTTGAGTGCAACTAATCGATAGATTTAAGTTTTTGATGAGTAGTGTACATTCATACCGGATAAGTTGTCTATCTTTTATAGTTTTTGTTTACATTTATTTTTTGTTGATATCTTTTCCTTTCAACCCATTTATCCCTAAGCTCATTAACGATAGATTTGTCGAACGACATTTTAATACACCAATCTCTGTTGACAAGATACGATATAACCTAAATATCACTCGGTAAATTAATAACTTACTTTTTGCTTGTCTCTATACTGCAGCAACAAAGGGTCAAGCTTTTATTTTGACTGCACAATATGAAGCTGGTTTTCAAGAGCTTAAGAGAAGGTTGATAACCGCTCCTATTTTGATTTTACCTGATCTGGAATAACTGTTTGTTGTGTATTGTGATGCTTCATTGATGGATTTAAGAGGTGAATTGGTGCAAAATCGAAAAGTTATAGCTTATGCTTCAAGGCAACTTAAAGTGCATGAAAGGAATTATATGACTCATGATTTAGAGTTAGTTGTTGTTGTGATTGTATTGAAACTTTGGAGGCATTATTTGTTTGGGTCGAGATTTGATGTGTTTAGTGATCACAAGAGTTTAAAATATTTGTTTGATAAGAAAGAGTTGAATATGAGGCAAAGAAGATGGTTGAAATTCTTGAAGGATTATGATTTTTGTTTGAATTTCCATCCCGGTAAAGCGAATATTGTGGCTGATGCATTAAGTAATAAGTATTTGCATATGTCAATGTTGATGGTGCGAGAGTTAGAATTACTTGAACAATTTCGAGATATGAGTTTGGTTTGTGAAGAGACTTCTTCTTCTGTTAAGCTTGGTATGTTGAAGCTTACTAGTGGCATTCTTGATGAGATTCAATAAGGTCAGAAATCAGATTTGATTTTGGTGGAAAAGTTGACATTGATCAATCAAGGCCGAGGTGACGATTTTAGGATTGATAAGAATGGTATCATGAGATGTCGTGATAGAGTTTTTGTTCGGAAAATATATGATTTGAAGAAGCGTATTCTTGAGGAAGGGCATCGTAGTGGATTGAGTATTCACCCTGTAGCTACTAAGATGTATCAAGATTTGAGGAAATTATTTTGGTGGGTAGGTATGAAGAAAGAGATTGTAGAATTTGTGTATTCTTGTTTGACTTGTTAGAAGTCAAAGATTGAACATCAGAAGTCGTCTGGTTTGTTGCAACCGTTATCAATTCCTAAATGGAAATGAGATAGTATTTCTATGAATTTTGTTTCTGGTTTACCTAGAACACTGAGTAATTGTGAAGCTATTTGGTTTAATGTGGACAGGTTGATGAAATCTGCTCACTTTATTCCAATGAGAATGGATTATCCAATGGAGAGGCTTTCAAAGTTGTACATTGAGAGGATTGTCAGTTTGCATGGTATTCCATCTAGTATTGTATCATATAGGGATACGAGGTTTACTTCAATATTTTGGGAAGGTTTGCAAAATGCTTTGGGTACGAAGTTGCATTTGTGTGATACGGTGGGGGAACTGACTTGGATGTTTTGTGTTTTTATCGCAAATGTTGCAGATAGCAAGATTCACCACCGAATTTTCTTTTATCCAATAAAGGAAAGAGTGAAAAGAACATGAAATACCTTTTGAGAATTTTCTTGAGTTCGGGGGGTAGGTTATGAAAAGGGAAGGTGTTAACACCCTTTTCATCCATAGTTATCTATGGGCTCTTAATTGCTAGATCACTTTGAAAATGCTCTGGGTTTGTGTATGTTTGCAAATATTTTGAAAATGCCTAAGTAGGGAAATTTTGCAATGATTCTCGTATCGTTGAGAATGTATACAAAATGTTTGTTTTGAAAATACTTGTGAAACAAAGTGTTGTTTTGGAAATATGTTTTGAAAATGCCAATGTAAGGAAATTTGCTTTATAATAACCCTTGTATCATTCCTCAAGAGTGTTTATAAAGCATTTTGAAATTAGTTGTTTTGAAAGTGTGAAATATGGAAATTTTTTTAGTTTGTGAGCAAGCGATTACGAGCGATCTACCTACTCAAAGAAGTCTTTGTTATTTTCCTCCTCCTTTAGATAGTGCTATCCTACCATTATTTGATGGGAAGCCCTATCATTGGATGTGAGAGACATGTGTGAGTCATCGCACAGTCATGAAAGGCAACTTGTAAGACGTTTTAGCAATTGTCATAAGGGACTAAGATCATTTACCGAAGGCAACATTGAAGGGTCATTCGGGGACTATGATATTTTAATCGAGGGTATTTTTCTAAAAATATCTCACGTTCGAGAGACATGACTATTTAAATCCGAGGCAATAAGTGTGGGTTACCCTAGAGGTGCAAGTGTGCAAGGTGTTTTGTTTTCAAGTATTTTGTCTTGAATTAGGGTTTGACTATGGTTGATTTTAAGTCTTGTCATGCAAACCCTAATTACTAGCAATAATAAGGAAAGCGATAAATTGTGGAATTTAAATGTCCTACACTTATTACAATGTTTTGGGAATGGGGGGGGGGGGGGGGTACAATTTTGTGAATATGGGGAGAAGGAAATAAATCCCTAATTACTATTACAACCTATTGAATATGAATTACAACAATAATTATGCACAAAAATGTAAAGATAAGGAAGAAATTGATTTTAGGGTTTTTGATAGAAAAATGTTTAATGTTAACCTAATTAAACTAATTAATTTTATTTACAAAAGAAGTTAATTAATTATTTAATAAAAACGTAAAATCTAAGTTAATTAAAATAAAACCTAAATCTAATTTAATTTTTTTAGAAAATAAATTTGTTAATGTTAGTTTGGAAAAGAAAATGTTTTATAATGTAAAAAGAAGTAAAAAAAAATCTAATTTAATTAACAAAATGAAATAAAGTATTAAACTATTTTAAATTTAATTATTTAAGAAAATAATATTTTTTGTATTTTTGTTAAATAAAGTAAAACTAAAGGCATGGTTAGCTTCAGGGAATGATGTCTACATTTTTTCTTTACAAAATAACTATTAATGATGCTTGTATGAGGAGTTCAAAGTTGATAAAACTTACCTCAAAAATGGAAATCGTGTTTGAAGTTTGAGCACTTCTGGATGTGTTGTGATATCTGAATAGCTTCACTGGACTCCTAGGAAGCTATTGCAATGCTTACTTTGGATTGAGAGTGGCTGAATCTACCTGTAGAAGTCAATGGGTAGAGTTGAGTTTTGAAAATGGTGGATGATGGTGGATGTGTTACAGAAGTGGTTCAAGTGTCTGGATCACTTCTATATGGTGTATGTATGATGTTTAAATGATTGAAATGGAAAACACACGAGTGGTTTGTGTATTTGAAATTCAAAGTCAGAAATGGCAAGTTATGGAGTGTTTAGTGCAATTTCTTATTTCAGGGAGTTTGAGGGAGTTTCAAGGCTTGTGAATTCATGTGTTATCTTGCAAAATAGTGTCTCTATTTATAGGGAAAGGTTGGAGAAGCTCAAGTTGATCAGAATTTAAAATCATATGTTAAGCCCAACATGTGATTTTCTTGAAAAATCAAGTTTCAATGCCTTGTACCTTTGATCATAGAGTGGTTAAACACTTTAATCACATTGCTTCTGTGCTTGTAGATGGAGTGTGATCAAAGGGAACAAGTGAGAGGCTCAATAATTGACTTTGTACATAAAGCTTGCTTTTCAAAAATGGCAATGTTAACTTTCTCCCTAAAATGGCAAATTGATTTGAACAATGCTTAAACCACTTGGATCATAGCTCAAAAGTTTGTGTAATCCATTAATTATGGGTAGATACACAAGTTAAAAGGCCTGAAAATCAAGATTATGCAGTATAGCATTGAGATTGAATTATGTGTTCATCAAGAAAATGACTTGTAATTCAAGAATGGATGCCCAACTTCTTCTCTTCGATTCTATTAGCTCAAGAATGATCTCTACAACCTTCATATTGACCACTTTGGCTAAATCATCTTGGAACTAGGTGAAAATTGGTCAAGAAGTTAGGTAAAAAATCTGCGTAATTTTGTCAAAATTTTCACTTTATGAAAAATGTCATGACTTTATGAGCTTATATCTTCAAATCTAAGCATTTTTTGGACATCAACCCTAAGGGACATATTTTTAGAATTCATCAAGATCTACAACTTTCATGTTTAAAGTTTTCCTTGATTCATCTTGCATTTTAGTGAAAAATTGTCATGAAGTAATGAAATTATCAAGGTTAAAAACACTTAGAAATTTTTCTAAGTTTTGAAACCTTGACTTTTTTGTGGAATTTATTGACTTTCTTGATTCTTGAGGACCAAGTTTGATATTTTTGAATGTCTTTATGAATTTTGATCTTTGAAATTTAATGTTGACCAAAAAGTCAAAGTTTGACTTTTTGTGTATCGATTGACTTTTCATCAGTTGATCAAATTTCAACTATCAATCCATTGATCTTGAGAAATGATTTGAGACATGAAATTAGGTCAACATGTTGTGTTTGAGTCCTTGAGATCATGTTTCAAGCCATTAGGTCATGTACTAGGTCAAAGGTCACTAATCAGTCCTTCTCAGTAAAAACCCTAATTTTGACAAATTTGCCCCTTGGATGATTTGAATGTTTTTCTTGAGGAATTTTGATCAATACTTGATCAATTGATGAATATGATTTCAAAATGTTGATGTTGGCAAAATATGATGAAGTTTGACTGCAGGTTGACCACAATTGACTTTTTACCCAATATAGCAGATTTTCAGTCATCTGAGTAATTGATTGAGAAAATTTGTGATGCAAGACTTAAAACTTGGTATGAGAAATTTTGAAGACCTACAATGAACCTTGAAAGTAATTTTAGGCATCAAAAGTCCAATTGTCCTTGAGAAAATCAAACTCTAATTTGGAGGCCCAGTGCTTAGGAAGTGAGCTTATCTGATCAAACCCTTGAGAACCCTTGAGCATTTGCGATATTTGGTGAGAAATGTCTTGATAATAGAGAGGGAAAATTTTGGGGTACAACAACTGCCCCTGTTCAATCTTCTTAAACCTGAAGAGTTAGATTGACTTGTTCGCCATTCGTGACTGAGGGTAGAAGATGATTGCACTCACTTGTGCATGAAGTAAAACAGTTTGTTGATTATGTCGAGAATGGGTTTAAAGACGCCATTTGGAGAGGTGACAGAGAATCATCAGAGATGGGCTTATAGATACCATCCACAGGTAATTGTTGATAGAAGTATCAGAATGAGTCTTCACTCGAATGTATCTGAAGAAGTATCAGAATAAATCTTTGGTCGATTTAATCTGAGTCAGAAAAGGGTCTATTGAGAGAAGTATCAAAATAAATCTTTGGTCGATTTAATCAGAGCCAACAAATGTTTTTAAATCTTTAATTGAGAGAAGTATTAGAATAAATCTTTGGTCGATTTAATCTGAGCCAGAAAAAGGTCTACGGAGAGAAGTATCAGAACAAATCTTTGGTCGATTTAATCTGAGCCAGCAGATGTCTGAAGGGAGTATCCATCTTGTTTCGGGATTTAATCTGGAACCGTTGAAAATTATTGATGATATTCATCTTTTGATTGATATTTCCTGAAAAGGTAAAGAGTTAGTTATATGCAATGTCATGATGTATGAAATGCATTGCCTAAGGATGTTCTCAAAATAAATGAGATTGTGCTATATGTGTTTCGTATGCATATGCTATAATGTATGAATGTAAAATATATTTGTAAGCCTGTGCTGTATCTTTGTCAGGGAAATAAATCCCTGACTATTGCTGGGGATGAAGAGTGTGTGTATCTTCAATATTGTCTATAATGCTTCCGCTCAGGATTCCTTCTTACTTGTTTGAGGAAACTCTGCTGGGGATGTATTGATTTCTGTTTGGGGAGTAGAGTTTAGGAACCTCAGTCGCCTGTTGCTCTACTGGGGAATTTATTTCTTTTATATCTTGACTGGGGATAAAAGAGATGCGTAACCTTCAGATTCGCCTGGGGAGGATAATTCTTATATGCCCTGACTTGGGATAAAAGAGATGGATAACCTTCCGATTCATCTGGTGAAGATAATTCTTATATACCCTGACTGGGGATAAAAGAGATGGATAACCTTCTGACTCGTCTGGGGAAGATAATTCATATATACCCTGAATGGAGACAAAAGAGGTGGATAACATTTCGACTCGTGTGGGGAAGATAAAGTTTGACTTATATCTAGTCCAATTCCAGGTTTCGTAGCAACTCTCTATGGATAGTAGTGACTTCTATAGGGAGAGGAATTTTTTCAGTGATTTGTAGTAGTCTGAGAAATAGACTCGAGTTGGGAAATTTGTAGGTTGTTGGGGAAATAAACCCTGTTGGGGAAGTAAACCCTATTTGTCGAAGAAGTGCTCTGCTGAGGAAACAAATTCTTTTGGAAGAATTGAATTTTGCTAGAGAGAAGAATTATGTTAAGTCTTTTTTGGAGGACCAAGCTCAGCTGAGGAAGAGAATTTCCATGAAGTATACTTATTGGAACTTCGTAGGTTGGTGATATTGCTTGCAAAGAGACTATACTTCTTTATTTGCTAGAGTGATCTGCCGGGGAGATTATGGGGAATGTGCTCTTATTTGTGAAAACAATTCTGTGGGGATAATCTTATAGAGGTGGCTCTGGTGACTTCACGGGGGATAACATTATGAAAGAGATTCTGTGGGGATTTATGGACAGCTTGAGTGTCATCCCAGCTCCTAGAATTTTGAGTAAATGCTTATTCTTGTTCTTCTTTATTTGTTAAAAGTTAATCATGTTCATATGCACATGCTCAGTCAATTTTAGTCATTGGACGTTTTTGCAAGCAAAACAGAAAAAACAAAAAGTTTGAACTTCAAAGTATATTTGTATGGATAATTTGCCTATAAACAGTCTATTTTGTACAAAGAGACGGAAATCCTAGTAAGAGGATGTCGTCGTGAAATGAAAGAGTATAAAGTGAAAACAAGTGTATATAACCATGTGGAATTGATCTCATTAGGTTCCAAACTCTACTGTTGCCCCTATGTCTTTGAGCATCTCATCCCTTGCCATTGGAAGAAGTTGATTGTACCTTTTGAACTTTCGACTTTGTTAATAAAGCTTGCATGTAAGTGATCCAACGAGACATAGTCGTACGCTTTTAATCCCTAATTTTTTCCTGGACTGCCCTTTCGGGTTTTCAGTCCACCAGGATACCCCTTTTTGCCTAAGCTACTATTGTACCCCAAAATTTTCCCTCCCATTTTTACTACAAACATACTCCTAGAGGTCCTCAATTGCTCAAGTTGACTAAGGATTGACCAGACAAATCCTCCTCCTAAGACAATGAGCCTCAAACTAGGGTTTCACTCCCCCATCAAGATGTTTGAGTTACAAGGGTCCTAAATGTTTTTAATTTCCCTAATATGTCTTCAAGATCATCCATGCCAAGTTTCATGCCTTGTACAAGAAGTTTTCTCAGTCAACTACTCAAATGCCTGAAAATCAACTACACTAGGGCAAAAGTCAACTGTGACCCACATACAATCAAACTTCAAGATTTTTGGTCAACATAAACATTTGGAAGTTATATCCATCATTTGATAAAGGGTTGATCATGATCCCTCAAGGAATGATCCTAATTCATAAAAACTCAAAAGTTACTAAATTAGGGTTTCTATAGGAAAAGTCAACCAAACTTTGACCAGGCATAACTTTCTCATACTTTATCATAAATTTCTCATCCAAGGCTAATTTTGAAGATAATCCAATTCCCTACAACTCATCTTCATCCCTCAAGTTCAATAAATGAACTCATGAAAAGATATAAATTCAGACATTATAGGTCATTTCAAAAAGTCAACAAAAACACCTTTTGGATAAAAGCTTCTTACATGAACATGGAATACCCAATGGAGATGAAACCAAAAGGGTTGTTTAGAGGACATCCTAAGCTTTCTAAAAAGTCAAAGAACACCCTCTTAGGGTCAAAATTGAGAGAGATATGCATTGTCAAAGTTGGCTATTTTTGGAAATTTGCACAAAGTCAACAAGGCCCAACATTGCATTTTTTCCACATGGGCCCATCTTTTCAAGATTGAATCTTAGTCATAGCATGGTCCACGACCTATGGGACCCTCCATGCCTTATTCACTTATTTATTTAATTTATTTTAATTTTATTCATTTAAAAATAAAATAAAATAAA
The DNA here is from genome assembly GCA_948472305.1 of Vicia faba. Classification (NCBI taxonomy): domain Eukaryota; kingdom Viridiplantae; phylum Streptophyta; class Magnoliopsida; order Fabales; family Fabaceae; genus Vicia; species Vicia faba. The sequence continues at coordinate 777,318,016 of OX451741.1, read as the reverse complement.
ATAAATCCAAACAAATCACACAATTTGTTTTGGGGATAATTTTTGCATTGATTGAGGATCTCATATGCTGTCAAATAGCCAAGAAATCGTGCAAGGCCAAATAGGACACAAAATCTTCATACATGGCAACTTTTCAAGATTTGATTTCTTCTTAAAATCATGCCATCAATCTTTTGATTCTTTCCAATTATAATGACCTAATTTGATTCAGTACATATACACAATGCATTGCAACCCTAGGAAAAAAGAAATTCATGCGCAACCTGCCTCTCTAAAAGAAAAAACAAGTGTCAATTTTTGTCAAAAAAGTGCATATCGGATTCTTCTCCCCAGGCCGTTTCAAGCCATTCCAAGGATCAAATCACATCCCTGGACACTCACTGAAGCTTTTGCAAGCATTCCCACGGCCTGAAACATCAAGAATTATGCTCAATCACATCCACGGTTTGTGTTTTTTTCCAAAATTCGATTACAATGATTTGTCTATCATGAATATTTTTTGAGCATATATCCATGCTTGCTATCATATTTGCAATGTTTTTTATTAGTTTAATTAAAGTTTAAGCGCATTAATAGCTTCTTGCCATGGCTAGGGTTTATAAGCTCGTATTTGAGGTTTCCTTCTCTAGGGAAAATTTGCCCAGATTATGGGTACCATAGCACTCAGGGGGTTGTTTCCAATTGATCCATGCCCTTGGTTGGGATTTATGTTGTTTGTGCTGCATTTTTAATTTTTACAGGTTTGTAGCCACGCACAAGAACCGTCACTATAGCCTATAGTGACGAATCCGTATGTAGGTAAAAGCCTAGTTTCTAAAACAACAGTTCTAGGAAGAAGATGAAGGCATGGCAGTGTGCCACTGGCCCATTTGAAATTCGTGCATTTTTACAGGGCATAATGCTTTGTTTAACTTATGTTTTATTTGTTTTGTTATATTAACGAATGAGCTCTCCAGCGCAAATGGTCAAGGAATGAACGCGTAAGGCAAACGTCTTGGGTTCGATCCCAGTCGTGTTGCTTTTGTATTTTTCTTGATATTTCCTTGCAGATCTAGTAGTATCATTCTAAACGCGCTCACCATGCACCTCAACATCTCATCATTGGATCATCTGTATCCAGATCCCACGCCTCAAGCATGCAGGCGCATGGTGGACTCTCTTGGCAAGCTTCCCATGGATCAGACGCAGCCTTGGGCCAACTATTCTAGGCCTGGAGAATTTCAGCCATACACCCCCAAAATTATTTCCAGCATCAGGCCAATTTTCAATTTTGTTTTAATTTCTTTTTTATTGTTTTATTTATTTATTTTAATTGTTTTAAAAAATCTTTTTTTAATTAAATCTAAAAATCTTAAAATCACAAAAACATTAGAATTAGATATTTTTATAAAATATATAATTTCATTAATTACTTAGGTTAATTAGGATAACTTAAAATTCCTTTTTTCTCATAATTAAAATTAATTAGAAATTAGGTTAATTTGAAAAATTAATTTTTTTTCTCAAAAAAATCCAAAAAATATATTTTTATTTATTTACTAAACTAAATGTCTTTGAATTTAATTTTAATTCCTCTTTTAATTTATTCTCGCGCGCATTTATTTAATCATTTTTTCAATTAATGTAATTGCTCCGAGTTTGTAATAGTTTTAACTTAGGTTTACTATTTTCATTTACTGCTTTTCCCCAAGTTTTTGATGATGTAATCCCCCTCCCCAAGGCCTTGTAATAGCTAGGTTTAAATTTCTCGCATTTTACTTCCGTTATTATAAATTGTTAGATGATTGATAATAGGATTGTATGCGAAAGATAAATCAATAATTTAAAACAATTGAAAACCCTAACTGTGCAAAGATAAATAACTGAAATCAAACACTTGCACATGCTCACTCCTAGGGTTTGCCCCACTTCGGTTGCCTTCGGTAAACGATCATGAGGTATAGGGAGTTTTAGTGGTTTCCCTCTAGTCCCAAAAGATCAAAGATGACCCATTCGAATGTTGCCTCAGAAAGATCTTTAGGACTCTAGGGTAACTACTAAGGTTTCCTAATCATTGCTTTAGTGATCGTAAAAGAGTCCATTTCGATTGTCCCTTAAACTCCAATGATGGAGCTACCTACTCCTTAATAGTAGGATAATACTGTCTAAAGGAAATAAGAAAACGAATAAACTTTTTCGAGTAGGTAGAAACTCCTAAGTACTTGCCCAAACAAATTTTACACCATACACTTTCAAACAAACTTTTCAAACTAAAGTTTTCAAAAACACTTTATCACACCCTTGAGGACTGATACAAGGGTTACCATAAAATGAAACGCCGCCTGTGATGCGGTGGGAGAACTGACTTGAGGTTTTGCATTTGTGTTTGCAAATGTTGCGGTTTAGCAAGAGTCGCCACCGACTTTTCTTTTATCCAAAAGGAAAGGTAAAAAAGCACAGGAAAGACCTTTGAGATTGTTTTTGAGTTCGGGGGGTAGATTATGAAAAGGGAAGGTGCTAGCACCCTTTTCATCCATGGTTTTCCATGGGCTCTTAGTTACTTGTTTTAGATCACTTGCTTTTACTTTTCAATTGTTTGAAATGGTGCTTTGTATGGTTTTGAAAGTATTTTGAAAAGAGGCCATCGTTTAGGCAATCTTTGTAATGATTCTTGTTTGTAAGAATGTATACAAAGATGTTTGTCTTTTGAAAAATGTTTCAATGTTTTGAAAGTTGTTTGGAAATTGTTTTGAAATGTGTGTGTGATTGAAAATAGCAAGGATTGTTTTTCAAATGATCAAGTAACTAGAAGCTTATCTACCTACTCAAAAGTCTTTCTTGTACATTTTCGTTCCTTTGACATTGTTAACCTACCATTGTTTTAGTAGATAACACTATCTTTAGATGTTAAATGGGACGGGCGTGGGTCATCGTATGACCATGATAACAATATTGCCAAGTATCTTTAGCAAGTTTTGTGGGACTAAGATCATTTTTGTTTAGGCAATTAAGATAGCGTCATCGAGGGACTATGATCTTTTGTTTTGTTTTGTTTTGCCAAGATACCTAGCATGCATACCATGGCCAAGTAAATTAGGAAACCAAGTGGGTGAAACCCTAGAGGTGCTTGTGTGCAATGTGTTGTCATTTTTCATGCATTTTTGTCTTGAATTAGGTCATGCTACTTGTTTGATTTTTATCTTATCATACAAACCCTAATTTACTAAACATGCATATAATGCGATAAATTGCGTAAAGTAAATCTAAACTATTACAACAATATTATGGGGAGGGGGATACAAGTTTTGAATGGGGATATTTGCAAAAAATAAAACCCTAATCCACTATTACAACCCAATTGAATTTATTGTACAATAAATAAATAAGCAATTATTTAAATATGCAATAAAATGTAAATATGCAAAAATGTTTTTGTAATTGTTTTATGTATGTAAAAAATAAATTATTTAAGTCCTAAAAATAAGAAAAAATAATATTATTATTTTTGAGAGGGGAAACCCTAATTTTGTTTTAAAAGAAAATATTGTTTTCTAATTATTTATTTGTCCATTTTTGTTTAAGAAAAATAATAATAATATTATGTACAAATGTTTAAAAAATAAAATATGTATGAAAATAATTATTTTTATGTGAATAAAATAAAATAAAATGTATGGTATTTTCAAATTATTTACAAGTTTTATTTAAGAAAATAAAGTATAAAATCTTAATAAACCATTTATTATGCAAAAAAAATAAAATAAAAATAAAATGCAAAAAAATAAAGAAAATATTTTTGGGTATTTTTTATCATTTGAAAAAAAAAGAATGCAAGCACAAAAAATAAAAATATGCAAGAAAATACAAAAATATAAAATAATAAGTCAGAGGGGTGCAAAAGTAAAATGGGGGAGGGGGTGCAAAAAGTCAGAAAAGCCAGGCCCAGGCGCGCCAGGCCCAGACACTTCATCCCTGTCGTTGTCTTCTTCCTCCTGCGAGCGTTTTGAGCTCAATCCTGTTCTTGCTATTCTTTGCATAAAATCAAAAATTTACAACATGAAACTTATAGCATTTTTAATCACGATTCCAACCATATCCATTTTGTGACCTAACTCTCAAAGGAGAGAGAGAATTTCTGTAGCCCTAATTTTTGACCTAAAATTTTCAGCATGTTCAAACATCAAATACTCATAGCTCAGTTAATATAAATGGAAACTATGCATATGTACAACTCAAGCATGTTAAGGACTACATTTTTGCTTCACAAATCAAAGCTTAAGGATGCCTAAATAAGGAGATAGAACTTTGAAAAATACCTTATTCAGTTGAGTTTGGATATGGCAATGTGAGAACTTTGAGTGAGGCCTGAAGATCGTGTGAGCTTCCTTGAAGTTCCCTCAAGCTTCTCCAATGCTCAGCTTGCCTTGAAGTTGCCTGAAACTCCTTGTAGAAGTCAACCTGCAAACTCCAAAAATGAAAATGGTGAAGCTTGAAACAGGGGTTACAGTTGCAAGACAAAGGCCTGAATAGTTTAGGTAGGAGGTATGGAATGTGTTTGAAGTGATTCAAAGCAAAACGCACAAGGCAATATGGAAATGGCTTGTGATTTGCAGAGATTGCCCTGTTTGGGCAGAAAATGGTGTTTTTTGTGTTTGAGAGAGTTTCAAATGCTATGAGCTCGTGTATTGGCTTGTTACAAGGTTATGAGGTTGGTTCAAATGACGCCAAGGCTTGCCTTTATCAGATGGATGAGTTATATTAACTTTTGCAAGTTTCTTGCTTTTGAAGAAAAGTTGGAAGTGACAATGCCAAAGCCTGTACATGCTTGCTTGCTAGCTGCACATAGTTGGTACAAGTTGCCTGATATTTGTGGATATTATTTGCAGCAAAAGATTAGGTTCATGGCTCAAGAAATGCAAAGTTTGAAAAAGCAAGCTTTATCAAAGTAGCAATGTGAACTTTATGCAATTTTTGGATTAATTCAATGTGCAATGCTTCAAAGATCAGAACAAGACCATTATCCAATGTGTTTGCATTTAATTATGGAGTTTTGAAGGTATTAGGACCTGTAAAACCAAGTACAAGCATGTTTGAAACTAATTTGCAACTTGTACCATTGTGAAAAATGCCTTGAACAAAAGTGATAAATTGCCATTTTCATTTCTTCGATTCTCCCTAAACATAAATGATCTTGGAGAGTTCTTGGACATTTTGGAAAGCTTGTAACATGCTCTATAATACATATTTAAAATGAATTTTGAGATTCCTCTTGGAACTAGGTGAAAAGTTGCCATGAAGTTAGGTCAAAAATCTGCCTAAACTAGGGCAAAATTTCACTAAGTTAAAAAGTTTATGGACCCCTATTCACAAAATCATAACTTGATATCCAAGCATCTTTTGGGAAAACTTTGTGAATCAAATTTGTGTATTTCATGGAGGACTACAACTTTAATGTTGGAAGTTTTCTTTGAATCCAATTGCATCATGGTGAAAAAGTTGTGGAAAGTTGGGAAAAAATAAGAAATTCTCATAACTTAGAAAATTTCTAAGTTATGAAATTTTTTCAAATTGAAACCCTAATTTGCAAAATTGGTTTTCTTGATCAAAAAGTTTCACATACTTGATGAATTATGACCCTTGGCACTTGATTTTGACCAAAAAGTCAAAGTTTGACTTTTCAGTGTACAGTTGATTTTTGATCAGTTGATTGCAAAATTCATCTGTCAATCCTATGAATTTGAGATCTTTTGAACAATTTGATTAGGTCAAGATGATGCCATTGAGTCCTTGAAATCATGCTTGAACCCAATTGGTCATTGGCTAGGTTAAAAATCAGAAATTTCCCTTTCTCAATCAAAACCCTAATTTTGACCATTTTGCCCTTTTGATGATCTGATCAAATTTCTTCAGGAGTTGTGGTCCAAACTTGATCAAATCGTACATAGGAGCCTATAATGTTGTTGTGGATAAAAAATCATGAAGTTTGACTATAAATTGGCCATGGTTGACTTTTTCCCCAATACAGCTGATTTTTAGGTCAACTGTCCAATTGACTAGGCAAAATGTGATTCAAGGCTTGAGACTTGGTATGAGCAATCTTAGGGGTCCAAGATGGTGTATGAAAGTCATATTAAGCATTGATGGTCCAAAAATCCTTGTGCAAACTCAAACCCTAATTTCAGGTCATCAGTGCAAGATGAGGTCTTGAGCTGAGCAAACCCTAATATGGTCTTGAGTCTAGGAGTCTTGTGAAGAAAATCTTGGTAATATGAGAGGGCAAATTTTGGGGTACAACAGCTGCCCCTGTTCAATCTTCTTGAACCTGAAGAGTTAGATTGGCGAGCTTTGCCGTTCGTGACTCGAAGGTAAAATATGATTGGACACTAGAGTGCCCGTAAATTTGCACTCGTCAAAATGTAGTTGAGGGAATGGACTTAAAGATGCCATTTGGAGAGGTGATAAAATCCTGTTGGAGATGGGATTAAAGATGCCATCCAAGAATGTTTGCTGAGTTATAAGTTGTAAGTCCGAAGAATAAGTATCAGAATGGTGTCAGCGTCTGGAACATATCTGAACTGTATCTGGAGACTGAAATCTGAATGAGCAATAGAATAACATCCGTGTCTGGAGCGTATCCAAGCTGTATCTGAAGACTGAAATCTGAATGAGCAAAAGAATAGCATCCGTGTCTGGAGCGTCTCTGAGTTGTATTTGAATGTTGAATCTGAATAAGCAAAAGAATAACATCCGTGTCTAGAGCGTCTCTGAGCTGTATCTAAATGTTGAATTTGAATAAGCAAAAGAATAGCATCCGTGTCTGGAGCATTTCTGAGCTGTATCTGAATGTTGAATCTGAATAAGCCATAGAATAACATCCGTGTCTGGAGCGTCTCTGAACTGTATCTGAAATCTGAATCTGAATGAGCAATAAAATGACTTCCTTGTCTGGAGTGTATCTGTACTGTATCATGATTGTGTACCGTTTAAATTGTAGCTGTTAATCTTATCCTGAAAAGGGTAAAATGTTAGCTGAAACACAAAGTTATGTTGCATGAAATGTATGATGCAATAAATGTGTTTTATCAATGTTTATGATATATGAATGTAATGTATGCGCATGTAAGCTGATTTGCTGTATTGCTGAGGAAAATAAATCCTTGACGGCTGGGGATAATGAAAACCCTTGACTGCTGCCGGGGAAAATAAATCCTTGACCCTGCTGGAGATTCAAAATCCTTGATTGCTGAGGATGAGAAATCCTTGGTGACTGTTGGGGATAGAAAATTCTTGACAACTTCTGTGGGGATGTGAGAATCCTTCATGTCTTGAAGTTGGAATATTGACAAAATCTGTTATGAGAGTAATGCCAAACTGCTTGAGAAATCTGCTTGGGGAGTACAGAGAACTTTGATGACTTCTACTGGGGGTTATACAAAGGAAATCCTTACTCGGTTGGGGAATAGGGAAAACTCTGATGATCTCTACTGGGGATCATACAAAGGAAAACCTTGATCTGCTGGAGAATAAGGAAGACTCTGATGGCTTCTACGGGGAACTAAGAATGAGAATCTTCATTCTGTTAAGGAGCAATGAAACCTTTGGCGACTTCACTAGGGAATAATGAAGACTATGGCAACTTTACTGCGGAATCAAGAATGAGAATCTTCATTCTGTTGGGGAGTATAAACTCTGGTGACTTCATGCTGAGGAGTAATGAAGACTCTGTGGGGAAGAAGGCTTACTGTTGGAGAGTAAGTTCAGGAGTTTTCGGTCGTCTGCAACTCTATTGGGAAGTTATCCTAGGTTGGGGAGAGACAAAAGTTAACTATTATCTGGTTGATTTCCAGGCTTTAAGATAAACTTGCTGGGGAAGTTGGAGAGAAATTGGATGGTTTCTGCCGGGGGTTAGAAGTCTTGACTCGACTATGGAAGAAGGTTTCATCTCCGCTGGGGATCTGTAACTCAAAGCTTTGGCTCCACTGGGGATTGGGAGTTTGAAGTTTAACTTTGATGGGGATTAAGGTTTTGAAATTTAGCTCCGCTGGGGATACGTATTTCAAGGTTTTGGCTCCGTTGGGGATCCAGATGATGTACCGCAGGGGATTTCTCTTGGAATAGTCCAAAGACGTTTTCCTATCCTTTCAGTCTGGAAATAATTGTTCTTTTTCATCCTGTTTATTTGTAAACAATAATTATGTTCAAATGCATATGTTCATCAATGAATCATTGGACGTTTTTGCAAATAAAAACACAAGTGTAAAAGAAAAAGACAAATAGTTTTCTGTACTTTGAAAGAGATATCTTTGTATTAACTTTGAGTAAGTGTTTTGTACAAAGGGGACATGCATCCTAGTAAGAGGATGATGTCATAAAAGTAAGAAAATTTTATACAAAGAAAGATAGCTATGTGTGTAAAAATCCCATGGGGTTCCCATTCCGCTATAGCCTTCGTGACTCCGAATATCTTGTCCATCTGCTGCTTCGTCTGAAGATGATTGGATTGATCAAAAGCTCAGAGTTTGTCTGTGAAGAGATTGTCCTTAAAGTGATCCGACGAGACATAGTCATACGCTTTAATTCCCTAACTTTTGCCTGGACCACCCTTTCAGGTTTTCAGTCCACCGGGAAACCCTTTTTTGCCCAAGTCGCCCTTTCGGGTTTTCAACTTTCCGGGTGTAGAGATTTTTTTGTTTATCCCTAATTTTTTCCTGAACCGCCATTTCGGGTTTTCGATTCACCGGGATGCCCTTTTTTTGCCTAGGTGTGTCAACGTAGCGGGTCATTTATGCGTAGTATCTTTTGACTATGTCTGCGTTCGCAGGGTGCGGTAGGTCGTCGCCGTCCATGGTGGTTAAGATCATTGCCCCACCAGAAAAGATGTTCTTGATCACAAATGATCCTTCGTACGTAGGAGTCCATTTTTCCCTGGGATCACTTTGTGGTAAGATGATGCGCTTGATTACTAGATCCCCGACTTGATATGTCTGGCGTCTGACTTTCTTGTTGAAAGCCTTGGTCATCCATTTTTTATACTTCTGACCATGGCAAACAACAGTAAGTCTCTTTTCACCAATCAAGTTAAGTTGATCAAGTCGGGTCTGAATCCAATCGTCTTCACTCAAACCAGCATCCTTCATGATTCTCAAGGAGGGAATCTGAACCTCGATAGGTGAAACAACCTCCATGCTATATACCAAGGAATAAGGTGTTGCCCCAGTTGATGTGCGTGCCGTGGTACGGTACCCGTGAAGAGAAAACAGTAGCATCTCATGCCGGTCCTTGTAGGTGACTGTCATCTTTTGTATGATCTTCTTGATATTTTTGTTCGCAGCTTCAACTGCACCATTCATCTTTGGCTGGTAGGGGGATGAATTGTGATGTTGAATCTTGAACTGCTCGTACAAAGCGGTGATCATAGTATTGTTAAGGTTTGTACCGTTATCAGTGATGATCCTCTCGGGGATACCATACCGGAAAATAAGGTTCTGTTTGATGAAGCGGGCAACCACATTCTTAGTAACGGATGCGAAAGAAGCTGCTTCGACCCACTTGGTGAAGTAGTCAATGGCCACCAGAATGAAGCGGTGTCCATTGGATGCTGTAGGCTTGATCTATCCAACCATGTCGATTCCCCACATAGGGAATGGCCAAGGAGCTGTTAAGACATTTAGAGGAACTGGAGGCATGTGCACCTTGTCGGCATAGATTTGACATTTGTGACAAGTGCGGGAGTGTTGATAATAGTCAGCTTCCATGGTAGACCAGTAATAGCCTGCCCGTAGAATCTTCTTAGCCATCGTGTGCCCGCTAGAGTGAGTGCCGAAGGTACCTTCATGCAATTCAGCCATAATTCTTTCAGCTTCAGCTTTGTCCACACAACGGAGCAGAATAGAATCATGATTGCGCTTGTATAGGATGCCATTACTCAAGAAGAACTTTGCCGAGAATCTCCTTAAGAACTTTTTGTCGTTGACTGAAGCTCCTTCAGGGTATTCCTGAGCCTCGAGATACCTTTTGACTTCGTGAAACCACGGTTGGTCCACTACTTCTTCGGTATTAACCTCGTGACAATGTGCAGGTTCGACCATCTGTTCAATGGATATTTGGGGAGCCTCATTATCCCAATCAAGTTTAAACATGGATGACATTATAGCTAGAGCATCTGCCAGCTGATTTTCTTCTCGCGGGAAGTGCTCGAAGGTAATCTGCTCGAAATGTGGTAACAATGTTAAGACATGTTCTTTGTAAGGGATGCGGTTTGGATGTTTAGTATCCCACTCTCCTTTGATCTGACTGATGACCAAAGCTGAGTCCCCAAACACATCTAAGGATTTGATTCCCAAGTCTAAGGCAGCCTTGAGTCCAAAGATGCATGCTTCATACTCTGCCATGTTGTTCATATAGTTGAAGCAAAGTCTGGCTATGAAAGGTGTATGGCAACCTTCTGGGGAAATGAGTACCGCGCCGATACCGTTTCCAAGTGCATTGGAGGCCCCATCAAAGTACAGGGTCCATCGGGATCCTTGTTCAGGTCCGTCATATGGTCTGAAATTTTCAATGTTGTCCAATGTCATAATGTCTTCGTCGGGGAAGTCAAACCTCATGGATTGGTAATCTTTGACAGCTTGATGAGCCAGATGGTCAGCTAGCACACTCCCCTTTATAGCTTTTTGGGTCGTGTACTGTATGTCGTATTCCGTGAGGATCATCTGCCATCTAGCAATCCTTCCGGACAAAGCAGGCTTCTTAAAGATGTACTTGATCAGATCCATCTTAGATATCAGCAAAGTGGTATGAGTTAACATGTACTGCCTTAGCCGGCAAGCAGCCCATGCCAAAGCGCATCAAGTTTTCTCGAGCAGTGAGTATCGGGTCTCACAGTCGGTAAATTTTTTGCTAAGGTAATAAATGGCATGCTCTTTTCGGCCAGACTCGTCATGTTGGCCCAGTACACACCCCATTGAATTATCTAGGACGGTCAGATACATGATTAGCAGTCTTCCTTCGACGGGTGGCATCAAGATAGGAGGTTCTAGCAAATACTCCTTGATTTTATCAAAAGCAATTTGACAGTCAACATTCCATTTAACCACCTGATCTTTCTTCAACAGCTTGAAGATTGGTTCATAGGTAGATGTTAGGTGAGAAATGAACCTTGCAATGTAGTTTAGGCGTCCCAAGAAACCTCTGACCTCCCTCTCAGTGCGAGGAACATGCATTTCTTGTATAGCTTTGACTTTGGTAGGATCAACCTCGATTCCTTTGTTGCTGACAATGAAACCTAAGAGTTTACTGGACCGGACTCCGAATGTACACTTGTTTGGATTCAGTCTGAGCTTGTACTCCTTCAACCTGACAAACAGCTTTTGCAAGTGATCAAGGTGTTCTTCTTCCGTTTGTGATCGGGCTATCATGTCATCTACGTAGACCTCTATCTCATGATGTATCATATCATGAAACAAAGCTACCATGGCGCGTTGATAGGTTGCCCCAACATTCTTCAGTCTGAATGGCATCACTTTGTAGCAGAACGTACCCCACTGTGTAATAAAAGTAGTTTTCTCCATGTCCTCAGGTGCCATTTTGATCTGGTTATAGCCTGAGAATCCGTCCATGAAAGAAAATACTTTGTGTTGAGCTATATTGTCAACCAGGATGTCGATGTGCGGTAGTGGAAAATCATCTTTAGGGATGGCCCTGTTTAAGTCTCTATAATCCACACACATTCTCACTTTGTCTTCCTTTTTAGGCACGGGCACAATGTTAGCAATCCATTGTGGATAGGAAGTAACAGCCACAAATCCAGCATTGAACTGCTTCATAACTTCTGCTTTGATCTTCTCTGACATGTCAGGTCTCATGCAGCGGACCTTTTGTTTCACTGGTGGACAGTCTTCTCTTGTGGGGAGACGGTGTACCACAATGTCTGTATCAAGTCCCGACTTGTCTTCGTATGACCAGGCGAAGATCTTAACATAATCATGTAGTAGCTGAATTAGGTGCTCCTTAACACTCGGCTCTAGATTGGCACCTATCTTGATTTCCTTTTTGTCATCCTCAGTTCCCAAGTTGATTGCATCCAACTGCTCTTCATGAGGCTGAATTACTCTTTCTTCTTGCTGTAATAATCTGGCCAATTCCTCTGGCACCTCACAATCTTCCTCACCTTCGTATTCGGCTTGGTCGATCAGATCTTCAGAGTCACTGAAGGCTATAGCAGTATCGTTACCCATGGGATCCGGAATGGAAGGGTACCTGCGTTTGTGAGTGTGGGTGTGTGTAAGGGCATAACCATCTTAAAACAACAAAATGCAAAAGGAAGACAATGAGCAAAAAGTGTTTAAATATGAAAAGCGTCCATGATTCATTAAAATGACATATGAAAATGAAATAAGAACCCTTACAAATGGACCTATGTGCCTCGGGTAAGACACATAGTTGAAAAAGTACGAATTGTCTGTGAATTACTACAGATCCAACATAAATGGAAAAGATAAATTACTACGGTATGAAAGTAATCGGAACAAAGTCTTTTGCTTTCCAGTTGCACAGCCCTCCGCCAACAGTAGGGAAAATCTAGTCTTCCAAGTTGCCCTCTTCTTCACTGTCCTCTAGTGCATTAACCCCTCGGTGGCTGATCTTCACAGGTGGCCCTCCGGCACGGGAGCAGCGCACGGCCTTCTGACTAGTCGAAGTAAATCCCAAGCCGAATTTGTCTATTTTGAAAGGAAAATCGGGAAGTTGCCCCCAGATTGTGGATCCACCTTCTTCCATAACTTCCCTAGCATCCTTGAGAGACGACATTCGAGGTGGTGGTCTTGTGATCACAGGAGTTGAGGACACCACTTTAGTCGCCGCTATTTCCTGAGAAACTTCCTCAAAGTGTTGGAAAGGGGTTTCTATGAATTCGCCATCCAATTCTACATAACTCTTCGCCATGAACATTTATAATTTTCCCCTGGACAGGGTACTTGAGCATTTGATGCAGAGTAGAAGTGACAGCTCCAGCATGGTGGATCCAAGGTCTTCCCAACAGGCAAGAGTAGGAAGGACGGATGTCCATCACGTAAAATGTTGAATTGAACGTCTGGGTACCCACCTTGATCGGGATGTCCACCTCCCCGTGGACCATCCTCTTAGAACCATCAAAGGCTCTGACAATTATATTGCTGGGTTTCAGGGTTAAGCCTTCACAATCCAATCTATCCAAGGCTTTCTTCGGAAAGACATTTAAAGACGACCCATTATCAACCAAAACATAAGCTAGGGTGGTTCCCCTACACTCCACCGAGACATGTAGCGCGTCATTATGTTTTCTCCCTTTGGAGGTCAAGTCTGCATCGGAGAATCCCAGGCCATTGTCAGCTGTTAAACTAGCTACACATTCCTGGAACTGATCAGCGGCGGTTTCCTGTGGCACGTGGGCCGTCTTCAAAAACTTGACCAAAGCTTTAGCATGAGATTCAGAGCACAGCAACAGGGCTAACATAGATATTTTGGAGGGGGTCTGCCCCAGTTGTTCAACAACATCAAAATAACTTTTCTTAATGATCCTCATAATCTCTTCCATCTCTTTCTGGGATGTTTCAGGAATAACAAGTGGCTGAGCCTTCGTCAAGACAGGCTCCTCTTGAACATTCTTTCCTTTGTCAGCGGAAGCAGGGGTAGGAATTGCATTGTCATTGTCAGCGGGTATACTTGTAGGTACAATCACAGGAGTAATCTTCGGGATGGCCGCGGGTCCAAAGACCGTTGTTGGAGGAGCAATCTCTGGAGAAAAGATTCTCCCACTACGAGTAATTTTTCTTGTTCCTGCAATGTTACTGATGTCGGGATTATCTTCCTCAGAGCTTTCTTCTTCAATGGCCTGTTCAATCTGTTTGACACCATGGTAGTAGATTTCTCCATCATAGTTCCATGGTACCATTTTATCAGTTTTGTAAGGGGTTGGCCCTGGCATTGTTATCTTCATCGGAGTAGTCATAGGAGAGGATGTAATCCTAACGGGTTTTTTAAGAACCCTGGAAGAATTGGCGTATATGGTTATTATTGAAACTTCGGGAACTGGAATGGGTGAGACAGGAGCTTTCTCAAACAAAATTTCCTTGTTATCAATCAATTGTTGGATTCTTTTATTCAAAAGAGGACAGTCAAATGGGGAGGACAGGCAAGCATAACAATCTTGGTCACATCCTGGGAACACCCTAGGCTTCAACAAATTCAACTTGATGGTTAGGAGAGGAGTTGACAGTTCATCCACAGTAGAAACAAACAGATCTTCTTCCACAACATTGGCATTGTGCCCATGCCTAGGCATTGGTGCGGAGATAACATTCGGCTTTTCAGGAGCTTCAAATTCAACTTCCTTTGTGTCAATCAGATCTTGAATCTTGTTCTTCAAGGCCCAACAGTTGTTGGTGTCGTGCCCTGGACTTTCTGAATGATAAGCACATATGGCATTGGGATGGTAATGTGGAGATGAAGTGTTAGGATTTTTAGGGGCCTCCTTTAGCATGGCCAGGTTCAACTTCAAGAGATGTGGTAAGACTTGAGCAGGGGTCATGTTTATCTTGGTGAATTGCCTTACAGGCCTTTCCACCCTTTGCTGGTTATTCCTCGGCTGATCATTTCTCGGTGGATTGTTTCTCGGTTGGTCTGACGCAGACTTCTAAATCATAACTGCCCCTACAGTTGGTCGTCTTTCAACTCTTCCCTGATTTCTCTGGGCATAGATAGCAGACACTTCCTTCTTTCTAGTAAAGGGCTTTTTTGCCGCAGCAGAGGTAGACGCATCTTTCTGAATTTTCCCGCTTCTAATACCGGCTTCCACCCTTTCGCCAGTTAGAATCAACTCAGTGATACCTGCAGAGGAGCTTCCAATCAGGTGATTAAAGAAAGGACCTGACAGAGTCCCCAAGAACTTTTCCACTAGCTCTCTTTCAGATAAAGGTGGTTGCACCCTTCCGGCTAAATCCCTCCATTTTTGGGCGTAGTCTTTGAAACCCTCATTGGTAGCCATATCCATACTCTGTAGCTGAGTACGGGTTGGCGCCAAGTCGGCGTTGTATTGATACTGCTTATAGAAGGCGGATGCCAAATCTTCTCAATTATGCACACCAGACCTCTCCAACTGGTAGAACCAATCCAGCTGCGTCCCTGATAAACTGTCCTGGAAAAATTGGACCCACAGGTCTTTGTCAGAAGAATATGGTTGAATTTTCCTGACATAAGATCGTAGGTGCATCTTGGGACAAGAAACCCCATCATACTTAGCAAACAGCGACACTTTAAACTTAGGAGGGATTACAATTCCAGACACCAGCCCTAACTCCTCAAAATCCTACCCTGGTACTCTCTGTATCTCCATAGCAGCTAGACGTTCTTCCAGGTTTTTGTATTTGTCATCGGCCGGAGGGTACTGTTGTTCGGAGTAGTCCTCATCCTCTTCTACTCCAGCTTCTGAATTAGATGGCACTGCAGTTCCTTTACCCTTTCCTTCCCCCTCTTCAGATGTTGATGGGAATTCCAAATTCCGTCTGGCTTGTCCTTCAAACCTTCTTCCCAAGATAGCCACACCAGCTCTCTTCTTCTTATTTTTCTCTTTCTCCTTATCTAGCAGAGTCTTGAGCTCCTCCTGCCCCTTGGCCAAGGTCAAGAGTAGCTGTTGAAATTGTGAATTCTGAGCTTGCAAATCTTTGACCCTTTGTTCAATATCCATCTTGCTGAAATAAACAGCAGAGAGATGAGGAAACTTGGTGTGGAGACCTGCTTATGCATATGATGAATGATATATATTCATGTAATGCTTTCAAGGATTCAGAAATTCAAATTTGTTTTAAACAAAAAAGAAACACACGTCATATTAATAAGATAGAATTTGTTAGCACATCAATGCCCCATGGGCAAAATAATACAAAATTCTAAGGTAAAAAGACGTTGCGCATCCTCTTTGGTGAAATGTAGGTGTTGAGAGTCTGTTCTTCGTGAAGTTGACGAGTGAGTTCCAAAACCTTCTTCTCGCTTGCGCAGAATTGGGCTTTAAAAGTATCACGCTCTCCCTAGAGCTGTATCGAACTCCTTTGTAAATCTTCGAGTGATGTTGGCATGTCAGGATGTAGGAGGGTGTATGGAACCTCTCCATCCATAACAGGCTCTATAATCACTGGGAGAAAGTAGGGGTAGGGCATCATAAGACTTTGGGCGCGGGTTCGTACCCACTTGAGGTAAGGCTCAAGGGGGATGGAATTCTTGTGTCCCAAGGTCTTACTGTCTACCTTGTTGGGCATTCTCCAAGCTCGGATGAACCTTTGTCAGAGTCCCTGGTTGTCGTTGTCGAAGTCAAAAACCAAACCTTGAACTAGCATGTCATGTGGGCCATCCCTTCGGGCATAACCAAACTGTCTCAGAGCCAAGCAAGGGTTGTAGGTGATGCCTCCCCTAATTCCTAGTAGAGATACATTAGGAAATTCCCCACAACATTCAATGATGATGACATTCTCTTTTGATCGAGAACACCAATGAATATCTGAATGGGTAAGAGTCATCAATCGTTATGACCACCTCAAACCTTTCTCATTCTTCAAAACTGATTGGGGAAGATGAGAAATAAACCATCTTGCCAGTAGAGGAGTGCAACACATGAGAACACCTCTTTTCCTCATTGTACGAGTGTGAAAAGAATGGAGGATATCCCCAAGCAATGTAGGCACCGGGTTGCGAGTCATGAAGATTTTGACAGCACTCACATCTATGAGTTGATCAGGGTTAGGGAACAAGACCATCCCATAGATGAGAAGAGCTACAATCTACTCAAAAGCTTGCAAGTCTAGAGAATTCCAACAGCTCTGGGCCTTCTCAAACAGAAACTTTGACAAGAAACCTTTGACACCACTTCTAGTTTCCCAATGTGTTGTGACATCAGATGAGTGCAAGTGTAAGGCTTGAGCAATCTCTTCTAGCTTTGGATCTCTTTCCGTACCATTGAAAGGTAGTTGATTGAGAATAGGAATCCTCAAGAGTTGAGAAAATTCCTCCAAAGTAGGCACAAGTTGGTAGTCAGGAAATGTGAAGCAATGATGCAAAGTGTCAAAGAACTGGAAGAGAACTTTGAGCATATCCCCCTCAGTGTTGGTAGTGACTAAGTTGAGAAGACGACCATGTCTTTCGGTGAATGGAGAACTCTCAAGAATCCTTTAAGCTAGCTCCTTGAGTTGTGGAGGAATTCTTACAAGGTTGCTTTGGACAATTTTCATGCGAAGTGGATCCATAACCTATAAAACAGGAACAAAGATGAAAATCCAAAATCCTTGAAATGGTTAGTGGATGCATATGATGCTTCATGATGTCCATGATGTGATGCACAAGTATATATGTACAAACAAATCACACAAGTTCCTAGCTTAGGCTTGCATGGGGTTTCATAGGTAAGTACGTTGGCTCAACCTGTCCTAGAAATAGTAACCAGGTTCTAAGGAGCTCAATATCACTGGATTGTTTCCTTGTTCATTGTTTCAATTCAGCCTCTTTACTGGTGACCGAAATATTCCAAGGAACCAACCCTCAATGAGTGTAGTATCGAGTATCTACCAACTTTGGACTGCACCAAAGTCGGTCATCTCACTACATCCTAAAAGGCCAAGTTGGTCAAGTAAATGTTCTAAAAGTCCATTAGTGCTTCATGACATCACTCAGCGGCCCCGTATTCTCTTTGATTGACTCAAAGGCTACCGGTACCCACAAATATGTCTCACTAACATAGCTATTGCTTAGACCATGTCGGTATACCCCGCACAGTTTCCACAATGTATTGCTATTTACCTATGAATGTTTCCCAAATCCGGGTAGAGGATTCAATCCCAAACAATAGAACCAAAGTGTAAAGCAAACAAGTCAAGCAAGATAAGCATGTAAAGGTGATCTAAACCCTAAGGTAACCCCACTTTTATTAAATTCCCCAGTAGAGTCTCCAGTTCTGTGATGCGGTGGGAGAACTGACTTGAGGTTTTGCATTTGTGTTCGTAAATGTTGCGGTTTAGCAAGAGTCGCCACCGACTTTTCTTTTATCCAAAAGGAAAGGTAAAAAAGCACAAGAAAGACCTTTGAGATTATTTTTGAGTTAGGGGGGTAGATTATGAAAAAGGAAGGTGCTATCACCCTTTTCATCCATGGTTTTCCATGGGCTCTTAGTTACTTGTTTTAGATCACTTGCTTTTGCTTTTCAATTGTTTTAAAATGGTGCTTTGTGTGGTTTTGAAAGTATTTTGAAAAGAGGCCACCGTTTAGGCAATCTTTGTAATGATTCTTGTTTGTAAGAATGTATACAAAGATGTTTGTCTTTTGAAAAATGTTTCAATGTTTTGAAATTTGTTTGGAAATTGTTTTGAAATGTGTGTGTGATTGAAAATAGCAAGGATTGTTTTGCAAATGATCAAGTAACTAGAAGCTTATCTACCTACTCAAAAGTCTTTCTTGTACATTTTCGTTCCTTTGACATTGTTAACCTACCATTGTTTTGGTAGATAACCCTATCTTTGGATGTTAAACGGGACGGACGTGGGTCATCGTATGACCATGATAACAATATTGCCAAGTATCTTTAGCAAGTTTTGTGGTACTAAGATCATTTTTGTTTAGGAAATTAAGATAGCGTCATCGAGGGACTATGATCTTTTGTTTTGTTTTGTTTTGCCAAGATACCTAGCATGCATACCACGACCATGTAAATTAGGCAACCAAGTGGGTCAAACCCTAGAGGTGCTTGTGTGCAATGTGTTTTCATTTTTCATGCATTTTTGTCTTGTATTAGGTCATGCTACTTATTTGATTTTTGTCTTATCATACAAACCCTAATTTACTAAACATGCATATAATGCGATAAATTGCGTAAAGTAAATCTAAACTATTACAACAATATTATGGGGAGGGGGGTAAAAGGTTTGAATGGGGATATTTGCACAAAATAAAACCCTAATTCACTATTACAACCCAATTGAATTTATTGTACAATAAATAAATAAGCAATTATTTAAATATGAAATAAAATGTAAATATGCAAAAATGTTTTTGTAATTGTTTTATGTATGTAAAAAATAAATTATTTAAGTCCTAAAAATAAAATGTAAATAAAATAAAATCTATGGTATTTTCAAATTATTTACAAGTTCTATTTAAGAAAATAAAGTATAAAATCTTAATAAACCATTTATTATGCAAAAAAAAAAATAATAAAATGAAAAAAAGTAAAGAAAATATTTTTGGGTATTTTTTATCATTTGGAAAAAAATGAATGCAAGCACAAAAAATAAAAATATGCAAGAAAATACAAAAATATAAAATAATAAGTCAGGGGGGTGCAGAAGTAAAATGGGGGGGAGGGTGCAAAAAGTCAGAAAAGCCAGGCCCAGGCGCGCCAGGCCCATACACTTCATCCCTGTCGTTGGCTTCTTCCTCCTGCGCGCGTTTTGAGCTCAATCCTGTTCTTGCTATTCTTTGCATAAAATCAAAAATTTACAACATGAAACTTATAGCATTTTTAATCATGATTCCAACCATATCCATTTTGTGACCTAACTCTCAAAGGACAGAGAGAATTTCTGTAGCCCTAATTTTTGACCTAAAATTTTCAACATGTTCAAACATCAAATACTCTTAGCTCAGTTAATATAAATGGAAACTATGCATATGTACATCTCAAGCATGTTAAGGACTACATTTTTACTTCACAAATCTAAGCTTAAGGATGCCTAAATAAGGAGATAGAACATTGAAAAATACCTTGTTCAGTTGAGTTTGGATATGGCAATGTGGGAACTTTGAGTGAGGCCTGAAGATCGTGTGAGCTTCCTTGAAGTTCCCTCAAGCTTCTCCAATGCTCAGCTTGCCTTGAAGTTGCCTGAAACTCCTTGTAGAAGTCAACCTGCAAACTCCAAAAATGAAAATGGTGAAGCTTGAAACAGGGGTTACAGTTTCAAGACAAAGGCCTGGATAGTTTAGGTAGGAGGTAAGGAATGTGTTTGGAGTGATTCAAAGTAAAACGCACAAGGCAATATGGAAATGGCTTATGATTTGCAGAGATTGCCCTGTTTAGGCAGAAAATGACGTTTTTTGTGTTTGAGAGAGTTTCAAATGCTATGAGCTCGTGTATTGGCTTGTTACAAGGTTCTGAGGTTGGTTCAAATGAGGCCAAGGCTTGCCTTTATCAGATGGATGAGTTATATTGACTTTTGCAAGTTTCTTGCTTTTGAAGAAAAGTTGGAAGTGACAATGCCAAAGCCTGTACAAGCTTGCTTGCTAGCTGCACATAGTTGGTACAAGTATCCTGATATTTGTGGATATTGTTTGCAGCAAAAGATTAGTTTCGTGGCTCAAGAAATGCAAAGTTGGAAAAAGCAAGCTTTATCAAAGTAGCAATGTGAACTTTATGCCATTTTTGGATTAATTCAATGTGCAATGCTTCAAAGATCAAAACAAGACCATTATACAATGTGTTTTCATTTAAGTATGGAGTGTAGAAGGTATTAGGACCTGTAAAACGAAGTACAAGCATGTTTGAAACTGATTTGCAACTTGTACCATTGTGAAAAATGCCTTGAACAAAAGTGATAAATTGCCATTTTCATTTCTTCGATTCTACCTAACCATAAATGATCTTGGAGAGTTCTTGGACGTTTTGGAAAGCTTGTAAGATGCTCTATAATCCATCTTTGAAATGAATTTTGAGATTCCTATTGGAACTAGGTGAAAAGTTTCCATGAAGTTAGGTAAAAAATCTGCCTAAACTAGGGCAAAATTTCACTAAGTTAAAAAGTTTATGGACCCCTATTCACAAAATCATAACTTGAGATCCAAGCATCTTTTTGGAAAACTTTGTGAATAAAAGATGTAGATTTAATGGGGGACTACAACTTTCATGTTGGAAGTTTTCTTTGAATCCAATTGCATCATGGTGAAAAAGTTGTGGAAAGTTGAAAAAAAAAAGAAATTCTCATAACTTAGAAAATTTCTAAGTTATGAAAAATTTTCAAATTGAAACCCTAATTTGCAAAATTGGTTTTCTTGATCAACAATTTTCACATTTTGACATATCTTTATGAATTATGACCCTTGGCACTTGATTTTGACCAAACAGTCAAAGTTTGACTTTTTAGTGTACAATTGATTTTTGATTAGTTGACTGCAAAATTCATCTGTCAATCCTATGCATTTGAGATATTTTGAACAATGTGATTAGGTAAATATGATGCAATTGAGTCCTTGAAATCATGCTTGAACCCAATTGGTCATTTTCTAGGTTAAAAATAAGAAATTTCCCTTTCTCAGTCTAAACCCTAATTTTGACCATTTTGCCCTTTTGATGATCTGATCAAATTTCTTGTGGAGTTGTGGTCCAAACTTGAACAAATGGTACATAGGAGCCTATAATGTTGTTGTGGATCAAAAATCATGAAGTTTGACTATAAATTGGCCATGGTTGACTTTTTCCCCAATATAGCTGATTTTTAGGTCAATTGTCCAATTGACTGGGCAAAAATGCGATTCAAGGATTGAAACTTGGTATGAGAAATCTTAGGGGTCCAAGTTGGTGTATGAAAGTCATATTAAGCATTGATGGTCCAAAAATCCTTGTGCAAACTCAATCCCTTATTTTAGGTCATCAGTGCAAGATGAGGTCTTGAGCTGAGCAAACCCTAATCTGGTCTTGAGTCTAGGAGTCTTGTGAGGAAAATCTTAATAATATGAGAGGGAAAATTTTGGGGTACAACACCGCCCTAAGGCAATTTCAAAACTTTTTCAAACACATAAACACACAAAAGCAATTTAAGAATGAGCAAGTACCTAAGAGCCCATGGAAAACCATGGATGGAAAGGGTGCTAACACCTTCCCTTTCCATAATCTACCCCCTTACTTAGAAACATATCGAAAAAGGTTTTTTCTGTTCTTTTTCCCTTTTCCTTTGTTGGATGAAATAAAAGACGGCGGTGACTCTTGCTTACCATACATTTGCAAACAAAAAACGCAAAAAACCAATAACTAAAAAACAGTCAGTTCTGCCACCGTATCACAGAACTGGAGACTCTGCTGGGGAGTTCTAATAAAGTGGGGTTTAACTTAAGATCTAGGTCTTTCTTAATTGCTTATTTGGCTTGTCTTGTTTGATTTACTTTTAAAAGGGTATCTGTTTGGGTTGTTTGGATCCTAAACCCGGATCGGGGAATTCCTTTTAGGTAAGTAGCAATAAACTGTGAGGGAGCTGTGCGGGGTATACTGACACGGTTGAAATAGTAGCTACGTTAATGAGATACTTTGGTGTATACCGGTAGCCCTTGAGTAATCAAGGAGAATATGGGGCCGCTGCGTGGTATCATAAAGCATCAACTGACCTTAGCACCTTAATTGACCAACTTGGCTTGTAGAACGTAGTGAGATAGCCGTCTTTGGTGTAAATACAAAGTCGGTTGATACTCGATGCTACACTCATTGAGGTTTGACTCTTGAGTTTTATTTGGTGGCAAGTTAATTGTCTATCAGAATGAAATTTGGGGGAATGGTCGGTGATATTGAGATCCCTTAGAACCCAATTACTATATTTAGGACAAGTTGAACCAATCCAACTTCAAGAGGGTATTACCTTAAAATCCATGCAAGCCTTAAACCTAAGGTCTCTGTGTGATTTTCTTTTGTTTTCTATATCTGCTATATCTGAGCATAATCATGACATCATAACATAACATATCATACTAACCATTTCAAGGATTCATAGGGTTTACTTTTGTCTTGTTTTGTAGGACATGGCCCTTGCCCGCAGATTCACTATCCAAGTCAGTCTGGTAAAGGTACCTCCTCAGCTTAAGGAGTTAGTATCAAGGGTTCCTGAAAGCTCTTCCTTCACTAAAAGACATGGTCGAATTCTCAGATTGGTCACCTCAAACCCTGATGAAGAAATGTTAAAAGTGCTCTTTCAGTTCTTTGACCCTCTACATCACTGCTTCACTTTTCCGGATTACCAGTTAGTGCCTACTATGGAGGAGTTTTCTCTGTTACTAGGGGTTCCTATCCTTAACAAGGTACCTTTCAATGGTATAGAAAGAGACCATAAACCTGAAGATATTGCTAAAGCTCTGTCCTTACAACGGTCTGACGTAGTAGCAAATTGGGAAACCAGGAGAGGTGTCAAGGGATTTTTGGCTAAGTTATTGTTTGAGAAAGCTCATCATTTTTGGGATACCCTAGACTTACAAGATTTTGAAGAGGTGTTAGACCTTCTCATCTATGGTTTGGTAATGTTACCTAATCCAGACCAGCTCATAGACGTGAATGCGGTTAAGGTTTTCTTGTCACGCAATCCGATACCTACTCTGCTTGGAGATATCCTACATTCTCTGCATACTCGCACTATAAAGAGAAGAAGGACCCTTATGTGTTGCACTCCTATTTTGATTAAGTTGTTTATTTCGCACATACCCCGATCTGTCTTGAAGAATGAACAGGGTTTGAGATGGTCTCATAGGCTAATGACTCTTACACATTCAGGTATTCATTGGTGTCCTCGATCCTCGGAGAATGTTACCATCATTGATCGATGCGGAGAATTCCCTAATGTCACTCTCTTAGGCATCAAGGGAGGAATCACTTACAATCCTTGTTTGGAATTGAGACAATTTAGATATGCGAGAAGGGATGGTCCTCATGATACACTTATCCAAGGAATCATCTTCGACTATGGGAATAATGCTCAGGGTTACCGTAAAAGGTTCAGGCGAGCTTGGGGCATGGTACATAGAGTTTATAGCAAGACACTGGGGCACAAGAATTCCATCCCTCTTGAGCCTTATCTCAAATGGGTACGAGCCCATGCTCAAAGTCTTATGATGCCTTACCCCGCCATCCTACCCATGATTATGGAACCGATTGCTAAAGGAGACACTCCTTATCTTGTTCTTCATCCTGACATGCCAACTGATCATGAGGAGCTACAAAAATCCTAGGTTTAACTTAAAGAAGAGCATGATACGTTTGAAGCTCAATTCTACGCCAGCGAGAAGAAAGTCCTGGAACTCACTAGGCTACTTCATGAAGAGAGAAATATAAACGCCTACATAGCACCAAAGAGGATGCGCTCATGGGAAACCTAATTTTCTTTTTTGCTTCAAATTTTATTTTGTTTTATTGTAAGCCTAAAGGAAACTCTTTGTAACAATTCAAACTTATTAATACAATTAACATGTGTTTCTTTTGGTTAAGCAAATTTGAGCCTTTAAGAATCCTTGAAATCATTAAATACGCATATCATCCATGTATAAACAGGTTTCATAACAGGTTTCTTATCTTCTTCGCTGTCTATTTCAGCAATAATGAATTCTGAACAAAGTATCAAGGATCTCCAAGCACAAAATGCCCAATTTCAGCAAATGTTCGTAACTTTGGCTAAAGGGCAGGAAGATCTGAAGGCCCTTATTCTGAAAGATAGAAAGAAGAAGGCAAAGAAGACCGCTGGTGTGATACGGTGGGACAACTGACTATGGTTTTGCGTTTGTTTTCGCAAATGTTTCGGTTGAGCAAGAGTCGCCACCGACTTTTTATTTTATCCTAAGGAAAGGTTTAAAAAGCACAGCAAAAACCTTTGAGATGTTTTCTTGGGTTCGGGGAGTAGATTATAGAAAGGGAAGGTATTAGCACCCTTTCTATCCATGGTTATCCATGGGCTCTTAATTACTTGCTTAGATCAACTTGCCTTGATTTTCAATTGTTTGAAATGGTGCTTTGTGTGTGATTTTGAAAGAGGTTTTGAAAAGAGGCCAATGTGGTGGCAACCTTTGTAATGATCCATGTTGGGATGTATACAAAGGTGTATGTCTTTTGAAAAGGTTTTCATTTGTTTTTGAAGGTCATTTTTGAAAGTGTAGTGATGTGTGGTTTAGAAAATAGGCAAGTGCTTTGTTTTGCAAGTTGGCAAGTAACTAAGAGTTTGTCTACTCCTAAATCTCAAAGATTTCTACTATGTTTTAACCCTTTTAACAATTTTGTTCCACCATTGCATTTGGTGGACAATCTTGTGTTAGGATGTGAAAGGGACGGGCGCGGGTCATCGTTTAGACCATAATTGCAATGGTGCCAAGTATCTTTGGGCAATGTTTTCTTTAAGGGACTTGATCATTTTTTAGGCAACTTTCGAAAGCGTCATCGAGGGGCTATGCTCATTTGAATTGTATTGTTTTGCCCAAAGAGACCTAACATGCAATATGGCCCATTTATTGAAGGCAACAAGTGGAATACCCTAGGGGGTGCAAGTGTGATTGGTGTTGTCCATTTTCATGCTTGTTTATCTTGAAATTAGGTCACACTATTTTTGTTGTTTTTGATTCGCATACAAACCCTAATTCTAACATGGCATAATTAGAAAGCATTAAAGTGCGAAAAATAAAGTTCCTAAGTTATTACAACACAATATATGGGAAGGGGGTACAAATGTTCAAATGGGGGTATTTTGACAAGGAATTTAAACCTAGACTATTACATCAATTTGGAATTATACAAGGTATTTAATATACAACAATTAAATAAAAATGGAATAAATATGCAAGATGCAAAAAATGTTTTTTATGTGTATGAAAAAAAGGTATTTTTTTATGTGTCAAATAAACAAAATAAAAAGTATTAATTTTTTTAGATTTTTTATGTATTTAGGGCAAAACCCTAATTTATTAAATAAAAGGTATTAATTATTTAATATGTACAATATTTAATAATTATGTACAAAAATAAAATAAAAATGAAGTATATTTGTCAAAAAGGTATTTTTTAATGTTAAATATTAATAAAAAATAAAATGTATATATTTTGTATTTTTAACCTAAATATACTAATATATATGTAAATATTTATATTATATGATAAATATATTAAATATATACAAAATAATAATATTTAGTATTTATAAAAAAAGTATATTTTATATAAAATATTTTCAGAAGATAAAATAAAATAAAAATGGAAAATAAAATGTGTTTGCATTATTTTAGTATTTTTTTAAATAAAAGTATGTAAGTATTTATTTATGTACAAAACATCAATTTAAACAAATAAATACCTAATAAATATAAAAATGGTGTGAAAAATATTTTTTATATTTTTAATATTATGAGGAAAAATAAATAAAGTCAGGAATAAAAAACAAAAGTCAAAAAATGATTAAAATAAGCACAATGGGCCAAGGGGGTTTAAAAGTAACAAAAGGGTGCAAATAGGAAACTGAAACAAAGCCCAACCCAAAAAGTCCTTCTTCAACCTCTGAACCTGTATGAACAACAATCAACACGCGTTTTCTATCTCCCAATTCCTGGACTTTCAAGCAAAACTCACAACATGAAAAATGTAGAGCATTAAGAGACGAATCCAGACATATAAAGAACTTGAATTAACTCTCTAAGATGAGAGAGAATTTCTTCTCCCCCAATTCCTGACCTAGTTTTTGTTCCATGTTCAGACACTAAATTCTCACAGCACACATAATATAAATGAAAACTAATTACATGGGCATGTTCAGGGCTATGAATGTGACATATTTTCTTCACAAACCTAAAGCTAACAATGCCTGGATAGAGAGATATGAGTTCATGAACTTACCTGTTCAGTTGGAATCGTATCTGGTGATAGAGGTACTTTCAGTGCAAGGTGATGATTGGTACAGCTTCCTTGATGTCCAGGGATGCTATTCCAAGTTTTACTTTGCTTTGAAACTAGCTGAATCGAGTTATAGAACTCCACCTGCAAAACAGAAAAATGAAAATGGTGATGTTGATTGGGAGTGTTACAGGTCGTGTTTGAGGTTTGGAATAGCTTCAAGGGATGTTGTGGGATGTGTTTGAAGTGTTTTTAGCAAGAATGCACGAATGGAATGAGTTATGGAACTCAATCTGCAGCAGGTCCCCTGTTTTGGCAGTTTGAGGGTGATTCTGTGAATGGGGAGGTATTGGAGGTGATAGGCTCGTGTCTCAGGCCAGGATGGATGTTTAGAATGTGTTTGACAAGTTTGCTTAAGCTTGTGTTAGCTGAGATGAGAGTTGTGTATGGTTATGCTATGTTTCTTCAACTTTAAGCAACAAATGTCCACTTGAGTTTTTTAGACTGATAGAGGCCCCCCCTAATGTGCTGCATACCTTGGCCTTGATCAGTGTAATTAGCTCATAAACTTGTGCCAAAGAGATTTGCACTGTACTTGCTTGGATTGCTAATTGACATAAAGTTTAACTTTTGCAAAAATGGACATTATGCTTTTTCTATTTTGGGACTAAACCTTTATGTAATTCTTGAACACATAAAATATGGTCTTGGCACAATGAGTTTGCATTAAATTTATGAGTGAAAAAGGGATATAGGACCTGTAATCAAGTTGTGCAAGCTGATTTCAAAATGGCCTAGATGTATGAACATGTAACTTGGCCAAATCACAAATGAGTTTTTCCCAACTTGCCAAATTCTATTCTCCTTAACCATGAGGTTGTTTGATGAGTTTTTGGACATTTTGGAAAGCTTGGAATGTATACTACAATCCATCTTTGAAATGCAAATTGAAATTCCAAGTGGAAGTATGTGAAAAATGGTCTTGAAGTTAGGCAAAAATCCTGCCTAAAATAGGTCAAATTTTCTCTAAGTTAAGAATGGTTTGGTACCCTTGTTCCAAAATTGTAACTTGAGCTACAAGCTTCTTTTGGGAAAACTTTGTGAATCAAAGTTGTAGATTTTGCAATATACTACAACTTTCATGTTTTGACTTTTGCTTGAATCCAAATGAATCTTGGTGAGAAAGTGGGGCAAAGTTAGGAAAAAATTAGGGTTTTTCATAACTTAGAAAAATTCTAAGTTATGAAAAATCTTCATTTCAAACCCTAATTTGCAATTCTTGATTTCTTGATGAACAAGTTTCATGATTTGGCATGTTTTGATGAAAAATGAATCTTGACACTTGATTTTGACCAAAAAGTCAAAGTTTGACTTTTCAGTATACAGTCAAAATTGATCAATTGACTGGGAAATTCAACTGTCAATCTTGTGTATTTGGGATCTTTTGAACTTGTTGAGTATGTCAAGACAATTCCATGGGGTCCTTGAGTCCATATGTGAGTTTTGTTTGCCATTGGCTAGGTCAAACAGTCAAAAATTGCCTTTGTGCAGTCAAAACCCTAAAAATGACCATTTTGCCCTTTTGGTGATCTGATCAAATTTCTTGTGGAATTGTGATCCAAACTTGATCAAATGGTCCATGTGAGTTCATAATGTTGATGTGGGTCAATTTTCATGAGATTTGACTGTCAATTGGCCACAGTTGACTTTTTCCCCAAAACAGTTGATTTCTAGGTCAACTGTCCAATTGACTGGGCAAAATTTGGAATCAAGACTTAAAACTTGGTATGGATAAACTTGGGAGTCCAACATGAAGCATGAAAGTCATCTTAGGCATTTTAGGTCAAAATATCTTTGTGCAAACACAAACCCTAATTTGGGTCAACAATGCAAGGAGAAGTCTTGAGCAGAGGAAACCCTAACTGGATCTTGAGCTCCAAGGGTCTTTTGATGAGAAAATGTTGAGGAAATGGGAGGGAAAATTTTGGGGTACAACAGTTGCCCCTATTCAATCTTCTTGAACCTGAAGAGTTAGATTGGCAAGTTTGCCTTTCGCGACTCGAGGGTAAAAGGAGATTGGACACTAGAGTGCCCTGAAATTTGCACTCGCATGTTGGAGTATCAGCAATGTGATGTCGGGAATGGGCTTATAGATGCCATTTGGAGAGATGGTGGATAGGGAGATGGGCTTATAGATGCCATCTGAAGTGTTGATCGCATAAGAGATTCCTTAGCGAGAACTTGCGTATTTTGAGAAAGACAGATGTTTTACTGGCTTGTTACAGGTGTTGACCTTCGATCTCTTCATGCAGATATGCCCTGGCTTGATACAGGTATCGAATCTTCAAACTCTTCAAATGTGCCCTGGCTGGATACAGGAATCGAATCTGGAAATAGTCGTCAACAGATATGCCCTGGCTGGATATAGGAATCGAATCTGGAATTAGTTGTCAACAGATATGCCCTGGCTGGATACAGGAATCGAATCTTCAAACTCTTCAAATGTGCCCTGGCTGGATACAGGAATCGAATCTGGAAATAGTCATCAACAGATATGCCCTGGCTGGATACAGGAATCGAATTTGGAATTAGTTGTCAGCAGATATGCCCTGGCTGGATACAGGAATCGAATCTTCAAACTCTTCAGATGTGCCCTGGCTAGATACAGGAATCGAATCTGGAATTAGTCATCAACAGATATGCCCTGGCTGGATACAGGAATCGAATCTGGAATTAGTTGTCAGCAGATATGCCCTGGCTGGATACAGGAATCGAGTCTTCAAACTCTTCAGATGTGCCCTGGCTAGATACATGAATCGAATCTGGAAACTGATCACTCACAGATGTGCCCTGGCTAGATACAGGAATCGAATCTGGAATTGTGACAATTGAAGGTAGTTGTCTTTTAGGTTGTCTTTTTCCCTGAAAGGAAAAACATCAGTTGTATGCAATGTCATGATGTATGAAATGCATGATGTCATGATGTTCAAAACGAGATAGTGTTGTATGCACTTTATCATGTATGTAAACAAGATGTATGAAATGCGAAATGTTTATGAATGTATTTTCGTCTAGGAAAATAAATCCTTGACGACCGGCCGGGGAATTAAATCCTGGGCTGACGTTGAAGAGTAGAGTTCTTCGCTTCTGCTAGGGACTTGGTTGCAAGAATACACTGGTAGGAGAAGATAACTCCGTTGGGGAATAAAATTGTTGGAGAGATTACTCTGAGGGGAATTGCTCTGTGGGAAGAGATACTTCGCTGAAGTTTTGATGAGAGTTCCGCTGAAGATTTCAATGATGCACTCTGCTGGGGATGACAATGATAAACTCCACTGGGGACTGAAAGAACTTCGCCGAGGGCGATCTTCCGTGGCAATTATCTGAGGATAAACCAGTTATAAGCCCTTGTGAGGAATAACTTTGAATAAAGCTCGGGAGAGACGTCCGTACTCTACAGGGGATAAGCTTCCAGAATCTACTGGGGATAAGCTTCAAGACCTGCTGGGGATACGGATTCTGATTTTCCCGGGGAAGCTTTTCAGACTGTACTGGGGTGTTGGTATTCCGCCGGGGAACAATCTTAGGTCAAGACTGCCGGGGGTGCTTGCTGATGAAATGCCTATACTCCGCTGGGGAATGTTGATATCTTCAGGGGATACACAACTTCCTTCAGGCTGACCGTAGACTAACTCTGCTGGAGGAGAGTATTACTGACTTGCTAGGGGAACAGGGTGCCTATTGTAGGGCTGACGATAGACTAAATCTTCCTTGGGAGGGTATTGCTGATTCTTGTCTTACTATGTGGGGAGTTGAGATAACTTTGTCACATTCTTCAGCTGAATCTACCTTGGTACCCTGGCGGACAAAGCAACTAGACTGCCTGGTCAATTCTACATTGCCCCTACTTCTGATGTCACCTGTAATTAGTCTTTTGTTTCATATGCAAGTATTTATGAATTAGCAATTTAATGTCAAATGCATATATCAAAAATGAACATTGGACGTTCTTCGCAAGACAAAACAGAAAAGGGAAAAACAATTGGCAATTTGTTTGAAAAAGTGAATTTGTATTGATTTTGAAGTTTGCCTGAAAATAGGCATTTTTTGTACAAGAGGACGACGTCCTAGTAAGAGAACGCCGCCGAATAACATAGAGTTTATACAATTTTGAAAAGGAAACAAAACAGCTATGTGCATAATATTCCCACTGGGTTCCAACTCTGCTATCGCCTTTATGTCTTCAAGCGTCTCATCACTTTGCTGCTTAGTTGAAGATGAAGCTGATTGATCGATGCCGAAGTCTGAGCCAGATAAATGATGCCGAATTCTGGATACAGAGTGATCCAAGGAGACATAGTGTTACGCTTTATCCCTAACTTTTGCCTGGACCGCCCTTTCGGGTTTTCAGTCCACCGGGATACCCATTTTTGCCCAAGCCGCCTTTTCAGGTTTTCGACTTGCCGGGTGTACAGATTTTTTTCATTTCATCCCTTATTTTTGCCCGAACCCTTTTGGTTCGCCGGGAAGCCCTTATTTTTGCCTAGGTATGTCAACCTAGCGGGTCTTTTATTCATGCGTAGTATCTTTTTACTATGTCTGCATTGGCGGGGTGAGGAAGGCCGTCACCATCCATGGTGGTTAGAATCATGGCTCCTCCTGAGAACACATGTTTAACCACAAATGGCCCTTCGTATGTAGGGGTCCATTTGCCCCGGGGATCACTTTGAGGAAGGATGATGCGTTTGATTACCAGGTCCCCAACTTGATACTCTTGTGGTCTGACTTTCTTATTAAATGCCCTGATCATCCGTTTTTGGTACGTCTGACCATGACAGATAGCGATGAGTCTCTTTTCGTCAATCAGGTTTAATTGATCAAGTCGAGTCTGGATCCAGTCATCTTCACTCAGATCTGCATCCTTCATTATCCGGAGAGAGGGTATTTGGACTTCAATTGGCAAGACTGCCTCCATGCCATAGACCAAGGAAAAAGGAGTTGCCCCGGTTGACGTCCTTGCTGAGGTACGGTACCCGTGAAGAGCAAATGGTAACATTTCGTGCCAATCTTTGTAGGTCACTGTCATTTTCTGTACAATCTTCTTGATATTCTTATTGGCTGCTCCTACAGCCCCATTCATCTTCGGCCGATAAGGAGAAGAGTTATGGTGCTGTATCTTAAATTGCTCGCAGAGCTCAGTGATCATCTTATTGTTAAGATTGGTACCATTGTCCGTAATGATCCTTTCTGGGACGCCATACCGACAGATCAGGTTATGCCGGATGAAACGTGCCATGACGCTCTTGGTTACGGTGGCGTAGGAAGCTGCTTCTACCCACTTCGTGAAGTAATCAATTGCTACTAGGATGAAACGATGCCCGTTGGATTCCGTTGGTCGGATCTCACCGATCATATCGATGCCCCACATTGCAAAAGGCCAAGGTGCCGTCAGGACGTTCAGAGGAACCGGAGGGATGTGCACCTTATCAGCATAGATCTGGCATTTGTGACAAGTTCGAGAATGTTGGTAACAATCGGCTTCCATTGTGGACCAGAAATATCCTGCCCGAAGGATTTTCTTTGCCATGGTATGTCCACTGGAATGTGTTCCGAATGTACCTTCATGCAGTTCTATCATGATCTTCTCTGCTTCAGCCTTATCCATGCAACGCAGTAGAGTTGAATCATGATTCCGTTTGTAGAGAATGCCGTTGCTGAGGAAGAATTTTGCCGCAAACCTTCTCATGAACTTCTTGTCATTGACAGATGCACCTTCAGGGTATTCCTGAGCTTCCAAGTATCTCTTCACCTCATGATACCAGGGTTTTTCAGTCACCTTTTTGGCCTCAAGATTGCAGCAGTATGCAGGTTCGTCCAACTTCCAGATAATGATCCGGGGAGCCTCGTTGTCCCATTTGACTTGGAACATTGAAGACATCGTAGCTAGTGCGTCCGCTAACTGATTCTCCTCTCTTGGGAAGTGTTCAAAAGTTATCTCTTCAAAGTGGGTAAGCAAAGTCAACACATACTCCTTGTAAGGAATAAGATTTGGGTGTTTCGTATCCCACTCGCCTTTGATCTGATTGATCACGAGAGCGGAATCTCCGAAGACACTCAGAAACTTGATCCTTAAGTCGATTGCAGCTTGAAGACCCATGATACATGCCTCATATTCTGCCATGTTGTTGGTGCAGTTGAAACACAGCCGGGCAGTGAGTGGAGTATGAGTTCCTTTGGGGGATATGATTACAGCGCCGATACCATTACCCAAAGCGTTTAAGGCTCCGTCGAAATGCATAGACCATCGGGATCCTTCCTCAGGTCCTTCATCCGGTCCAGGTACTTCACAATCAGTTACTACCATGATATCTTCGTCCGAAAATTCAAAGTTCAATGATTGGTAATCGTCCACAGGTTGGTGTGCCAAATGATCTGCCAATACACTTCCTTTGATTGCTTTTTGAGTTGTGTACTGGATATCATATTCTGTCAAGATCATTTGCCATCTTTCTATTCTTCCAGACAGAGCAGGCTTTTCGAATATGTACTTGATGGGATCCATCTTTAAAATCAACAGAGTAGTGTGAGTCAACATATACTGTCTCAGCCGGCGAGCAGCCTATACCATAGCGCATCAAGTTTTCTCGAGCAGTGAGTACCGAGACTCACAGTCGGTAAACTTTTTGCTCAGGTAATAAATAGCATGCTCTTTTCGGCCAGACTCGTCATGCTGCCCCAACACACACCCTATTGAGTTGTCAAGTACTGTCAAGTATAGTATTAGAGGTCTCCCTTCCACTGGTGGCATAAGAATGGGTGGCTCTTGGAGATATTCTTTTATCTTTTCAAAAGCGGCCTGACATTCATCGTTCCAACTTACTACTTGATCTTTCTTCAGTAATTTGAAGATTGGCTCACAGGTAGCAGTTAGATGTGAGATGAATCGGGCAATGTAATTTAGTCGTCCCAGAAAGCCTCAGACTTCTTTCTCTGTCTTGGGAGTCGGCATCTCTTGTATGGCTTTCACCTTGGGAGGGTCCACCTGAATACCTTTATCGCTTACAATGAAACCTAGCAATTTTCCGGACCTCATCCCAAAGGTGCATTTGTTGGGATTCAACCTCAGCTTGTATAACTTCAATCGGTCAAACAGCTTCCGCAGATGGTCAAGGTGTTCCTCCTCAGTTTGAGACCTTGCAATCATGTCATCAACATATACCTCAATCTCATGATGGATCATATCATAAAATAAAGCAACCATGGCACGTTGGTAGGTTGCCCCAACATTTTTCAACCCGAATAGCATGACCTTGTAGCAGAAGGTGCCCCACTGAGTCACAAAGGTAGTCTTTTCCATATCTTCCGGAGCCATCTTGATTTGATTATACGCTGAAAAACCATCCATGAAGGAGAACACCTTATGTTGAGCAGTATTGTCAACAAGAACGTCGATGTGAGGTAGGGGGAAGTCATCCTTGGGGCTTGCCCTGTTCAAATCCCTGTAATCGACACACATTCTGACCTTACCGTCTTTCTTCGGAACTGGCACCACGTTGGCAACCCACTGAGGGTAAGAAGTTACTGCTAGAAACCCGGCATCGAATTGCTTCATAACTTCAGCTTTGATCTTTTCGGACATCTCTGGACGCATACGGCATACCTTTTGCTTTACCGGAGGGCAATCTTCCCTGGTAGGCAGGTGATGAACCACAATGTCGGCATCCAAACCAGGCATGTCTTCGTAAGACCAAGCAAAGATTTCCATGTAGTCATGCAGCATCTGGATCAATCGTTGCTTCACGCTGAGCTCTAGATTGACACCAATCTTGACTTCTTTTCTATCTGTCTCAGTACCCAGGTTCACTGTTTCCACGGGCTCTTCATGCGACTGAATGGCCCTCTCTTCCTGGAGTAGCAGTCTTGTGAGTTCACCAGGCACTTCGCAATCATCTTCACATTCGTCTTCGGCCAAGTTGATCGGATTCTCGAAGTCATAACTGGTGGTAGCATAGCCGTTGCCAGTGAGATCCAGAGTGGATTGAAACCTGTATAAGTGAGTGTGTGTAAATATAGCTGTTTTGCAATATATAACACAAAAAGAAAAAGAGCGCAAGATTTGAAATGCAACAAACGTCCAATGTTTTGATTAATGATATATGGAAATGTCATACAAAAAAGCCCTCACAGATGGAGCTACGATGCCCCGGGTAGGACACTGAGCCAATAAAAGTTTCAACACATTGTTTGTTACAAATTGAAAATCAAAAGAGTTCATTACTGCGTGACAAATGTAATAGGTGTAAAATACTTTGCCGTCCAGTTGCTTGGTCCGTTGTTGGTGGTTGGATAGATCCAACTGTCAAATTCCGCTTCCTCTACGTCCTCCTCGATATCATTCACCCTTGAGTTGGTGATGAACACTGGAGCTTTTCTGATCCTTTCCTTGCGAACATCCCTCTGAGCCTCTGCAGTGAAGCCCAGCCCAAACTTGTCGTTCTTTTGAGTGAAGTCAGGAAGTTGACCCCAGTTTGCACAATTGCCTTTCTCGATTATAGCCCGGGCATCCTTCAGGGAAGCCATCTTCAAGGGGAAGTCTTCTTCAACCACTGTCTCAGTCGACGCCAACGTTGGAGGTACCTCCTCAAAATTTTGAAAGGGGGTTTCAATAAACTCCCCGTCCATCTCGATATACCAGAATGAATTCAAGTGACTAACCATGTATTCCTCCTCACCCTGCACAGTAACAATTTTCCCTTTGACAGGGTATTTGAGCTTCTGGTGTAGAGTGGATGTTACTGCCCCAGCCTTGTGAATCCAGGGTCGACCCAACAAGCAGGAATAAGATGGACGAATATCCATTACATAGAACGTTGAGTCGAAGACTTGGGAACCCACACGAATAGGAATGTCTACCTCACCGTGCACCATCCTCTTAGAACCGTCGAAGGCTCTAACAATGATGTTACTAGGTTTCAATTCCAGGCCCTCACAATCCAACCGATCTAAGGCCTTCTTGGGCAAAACATTCAGGGAAGAACCGGTGTCCACCAACACGTGTGAGAGAGTAGTGCCCCTGCACTCTATAGAGACATGCAGGGCATCATTGTGATTTTTCCTTTTGGCGGTAAGGTCTGCATTTGAGAAACCCAAGCCATTGTCAGCTGTCAAATTAGCCACACAATCAGTGAACTGATCTGCATAGGTCTCTTGCGGCACATGGGCCGTTTTCAGAAATGAAATCAGGGCCTTGGCGTGGGCCTCTGAGCACAGCAGCAATGATAGCATAGAGATTTTGGAGGGGGTATGCCCCAGCTGTTCAACAACATTGAAGTCACTCTTTTTAATGATTTTAAGGATTTCCTCCATCTCTTGTTGGGAGGCTTCAACAGCAGTCTTTTTTGGTGCCTACGTCCGGGCAGGCAAATCGGTAGCAACTTCTTTGCCCCGAGCATCAGAGGACTCGGAGGCAGTAGTAGACACAGGAACTTGATTTGGAACATGCACACTTGCGGGTGTGATGATAAGAGGTTTTCGGATAACTGGTGGTGCAATGTCAGGCGAGAAGAGCCTGCCACTGCGAGTAATCTTGGCGGGACCAGTGATGTTACTGATACTGGTACTGGTGTTGAACTCCTGCTTCACTCCAAGCACATACACGTCTGCCCCATAGTGCCATGGGACAGCCTTGTTAGATTCATAGGGGAGAGGCCCCGGAACAGTAATAGTAATGGGTGCAACAGACATAATTTGGACTGGCTTCCTCGGGAGAGCCTTGGTAGGATTGTTGAAAATTGTGACGACAGATACTTCTTCAGCGGAAACAAACGGAACAGCAGTTTTCTTGAACATAATTTATTTGCTATCCATCAGGCTTTGGATGCCTGATTTCAGCAGCGGACAACCGGTAGGGATAACAGCACACAGGAGGCAACCCTTGCTACAACCCGGAAATAAACCGGCTAGTAGTAAGTTCCTCTTAACAGTCAAAAGAGGGGTAGCAACATCATTTACCGAAACAACATACAAATCTTCCTCGACGGCATTTACCCTATGCTGGGGCATAGGAGAAGTTACAACATTTGGCCTCTCAGGCACCTCAAACTGAATTTCCTTCGCATCGATAAGGTCTTGCACCTTATTTCTCAAGGCCCAGCAATCATCAGTAGTATGCCCGGGGCTA
Source organism: Vicia faba (assembly GCA_948472305.1). Lineage (NCBI taxonomy): Eukaryota > Viridiplantae > Streptophyta > Magnoliopsida > Fabales > Fabaceae > Vicia > Vicia faba. Next base: position 777,281,237 of record OX451741.1, on the reverse strand, counting down.
TCGGAATGATAAGCACAACGGGCATTTGGGTTATACTTAGGAGATGCAGTATTCACGACCTTCGGAGCCTCTTTGATGGTCACCAAGTAGGTTGATAACAGTTGCGGTAAGATTTGTGACAAGGTCATACTCAGCCGAGTATACTGCCTCTTGGGCCTTTCACCTCTTTGTTGATTGTACTGCTGAGGAGCAGCAACAGGTTTTGAAATGACCAAGGCATTGACGGCTTGGCGGCTTTCTGGCTTGACTTGTCTTCTAGGACCATAGACGGCACTTGCTTCTTCTTGAAAGGCCTCTTCTCAGTACTTGCGGAGGCAGCTTTTTGTATCTTTCCTGACCTGATGCCAACTTCTATCCTTTCACCCGTCAGGATCAAATCCGTAAACCCAGCTGAGGAATTGCCAACCAGATGATTTAAAAATGGACCAGACAAGGTCCCTAGAAACATATCAACCAGCTCACGATCAGTCAATGGAGGCTGCACCCTGCCAACCAAATCTATCCATTTTTGTGCATATTCTTTGAACCCTTCGCCCGTTCCTAGAGACATACCCTGAAGTTGGGTACGCGTAGGAGCTAGGTTAGAATTGTATTGATATTGTCTATAAAATGCGGTCGCCAAATCTTCCCAATGTCGGATACTAGTTCCATCTAGTTGATAGAACCACTCAAGCTGTGACCCCGAAAGGCTATCTTGGAAGAAGTGGATCCAAAGATTTTTATCTTCCGTGTAAGGTTCGATCTTCCTTACGTACGACCTGAGATGCAGCTTTGGACAGGAGGCCCCGTCATATTTGGCAAAGGCAGGCGCCTTAAACTTGTGTGGGATTACTACCCCAGAAGATAAGCCCAAATCTCCGAAATCCAGCCCCGACACATTTTGAATCTCCATGGCACTCAAGCAGTCTTCTAATTGCTTGTATCTGTCAGCAGCGGGTGGGTATTGTTCGTCATTGTAATCCGTCTCGTTGTCAGAGACTGCAGGACTAGGAGCTCCTCCCCCTTGGGGACTGTCTTTCTCTGTAGAGGAAGTAGTTGGATCAGCCTCATTATGGAGTGTGTTCCCAAACCTGCGTCCAGTATTAAACAACGCAATCCTCTTCTTCTTTTTCTTCTTTAGGAGCAGAGCCTTCAACTCTTGCTGACCTTGGGCCAGGCTTAGGACCATCTCTTGAAACTGGGCACTTTGGGCCTGAAGGGCCTTGATTGCTTGCTCACTGGATGATTCTGGATTCATGATGACTGTTCAAAATAAACAGCGAAGAAGATTAAGCAACCTGTAGAAGAAAGGGTACCTGTTATGCACATGATGCATGAGATGCTATCTATGCAATGCATTCAAGGATTTTAGAAATTCACAAATGTTGCAGACAAAAAGAACGCACGTCATATTAATAAGAAAAGATTTGTTAGTACATAAATGCCCCATGGGCCAAATATTACAGAAACAACTTCCCAAGGTAAAAAGACGTTGTGCATCCTCTTTGGCGCAATGTAGGTGTTGAGGGCCTCTTGCTCATGGAGTCGGCGAGTGAGCTCTAAAACCTTCTTCTCGCTGGCATAGAAGCTGGCTTCAAAAGTGTTTTGTTCCTCCTTGAGTTGGATCCAACTCTTCTGCATCTCCTCCCACGATGTAGGCATGTCAGGATGTAGGATGGTGTAGGGAACCTGTCCTTCCTTGACGGGCTCTTTAATCACAGGGAGAACATGAGGATAAGGCATCTTTATACTCTGGGCTCGGGCTCGTACCCACTTGAGATAAGGCTCAAGAAGGATGGAGTTCTTGTGCCCCAGTGTCTTTCTATCAACCTTGTTGGGCCTCCCCCAAGCTCTGATGAATCTTTGGCGAAGTCCTTGCGCATCGTTGTCGAAGTCAAAAACTAGGTCAGGAATCAACATGTCGTGAGGGCCATCTCTTCGTGCATATCCAAATTTCTTCAAAGCTAGGCAAGGGTTATAGGTGATACCTCCTCTGATTCCAAGTAATGGAACATTAGGGAACTCTCCACAACGATCGATGATGATGACATTTTCTCTGGACCGAGAACACCAATGTACATCAGAGTGAGTAAGAGTCATCATCCGTTGGGACCACCTTGAGCCTTGGTCATTCTTTAAGACAGATTGTGGAAGGTGCGAAATAAACCACCTTGCAAGGAGAGGAGTACAACACATGATAACACCCCTCTTTCTCATTGTTCGTGTGTAAAATGAGTGAAGAATGTCCCCAAGCAATGTTGGTATTGGATTTCTGGATAAGAAGATTTTGACGGTGTTGACATCTACCAATTGATCAGAATTTGGGAATAGGACCAACCCATAGATAAGGAGTGCCACAATCTCTTCAAAGGCTTGTAGATCCAATGAATTCCAACACTCTTGTGCCTTCTCAAATAAGAATTTTGCTAAGAAACCTTTGACGCCACTTCTAGTTTCCCAATGCCCCTTGATGTCAGAAGGCTGTAGATGTAATGCTCGAGCAACATCTTCAGGCTTTGGTTCCTTTTCTATACCGTTGAAAGGTAGTTGATTGAGGATAGGAATTCTCAGGAGTTGAGAAAATTCCTCCAAAGTGGGTACCAACTGATAGTCATGGAAAGTGAAACAGTGGTGAAGAGGGTCAAAGAACTGGAATAGCACTTTCATCATGTCTTCTTCAATGTTGGTGTTGACTAAGCTGAGCAGTCTACCATGTCTTTCACTGAAGGATAAGCTTTCCGGAATTCTTGAGGTGAGCTCCTTGAGTTGAGGAGAGATTCTCACAAGTTTGACTTGGATGGTTTTTCTGCGAGGAATTTCCATGACCTACAAAACAAGAACAAAGATGAAGATCCAAACCCTTGAAATGGTTAGTGAATGCATATGATGCTTTATGATGTTTATGATGTATGCACAAACATATGTACAAGCAAATCACACCAAACCCTAGTTTCAGGCTTGCATGAGGTTTCATAAGTAAGTACCCTCTTGAGTGTAGTTGGCTTAAAAAACCTGTCCTATAAATAGTAACCGGGTTCTAAGGAGCTCAATATCACTGGATTGTTTTCATTGTTCATTGTTTTGGTTTAGCCACTTAACTAGCGACCAAAATATTCCAAGAAAACAACCCTCAATGAGTGTAGTATCGAGTATCTACCAACTTCGGACTGCACCAAAGCCGGTCATCTCACTACCCCTAATGAAAGGCCAAGATGGTCAAGTAAGGTTCTAGGTCATTAGTGCTTAGTGACATCACTCAGCGGCCCCGTACTCTCCTTGATTGAACTCAAGGGTTACCGGTACTCACAAATATGTCGCACTAATATAGCTATTGCTTCGACTGTGTCGGTATACCCCGCACAGTTTCCACAATGTATTGCTATCTATGAATGTTTCCCAAAATCCGGATGTAGGATTGCAAACCCAAACAAGAGAGCCAAGATATAAAGCAATCAAATCAAACAATTAGTCATGCAAGATGGTGATCTAAGCCCTAAGGTTACTCCACTTTTAAATTTATCCCCAGCAGAGTCGCCTGTTCTGTGATACGGTGGGAGAACTGACTATGGTTTTGCGTTTGTTTTCGCAAATGTTTCGGTTGAGCAAGAGTCGCCACCGACTTTTTATTTTATCCTAAGGAAAGGTTTAAAAAGCACAGCAAAAACCTTTGAGATGTTTTCTTGGGTTCGGGGAGTAGATTATAGAAAGGGAAGGTATTAGCATCTATTCTATCCATGGTTATCCATGGGCTCTTAATTACTTGCTTAGATCAACTTGCCTTGATTTTCAATTGTTTGAAATGGTGCTTTGTCTGTGATTTTGAAAGAGGTTTTGAAAAGAGGCCAATGTGGTGGCAACCTTTGTAATGATCCATGTTGGGATGTATACAAAGGTGTATGTCTTTTGAAAAGGTTTTCATTTGTTTCTGAAGGTCATTTTTGAAAGTGTAGTGATGTGTGGTTTAGAAAATAGGCAAGTGTTTTGTTTTGCAAGTTGGCAAGTAACTAAGAGTTTGTCTACTCCTAAATCTCAAAGATTTCTACTATGTTTTAACCCTTTTAACAATTTTTTTCCACCATTGCATTTGGTGGACAATCTTGTGTTAGGATGTGAAAGGGACGGGCGCGGGTCATCGTTTAGACCATAATTGCAATGGTGCCAAGTATCTTTGGGCAATGTTTTCTTTAAGGGACTTGATCATTTTTTAGGCAACTTTCGAAAGTATCATCGAGGGACTATGATCATTTGAATTGTTTTGTTTTGCCCAAAGAGACCTAACATGCAATATGGCCCATTTATTGAAGGCAACAAGTGGAATACCCTAGGGGGTGCAAGTGTGATTGGTGTTGTCCATTTTCATGCTTGTTTATCTTGAAATTAGGTCACACTATTTTTGTTGTTTTTGATTCGCATACAAACCCTAATTCTAACATGGCATAATTAGAAAGCATTAAAGTGCGAAAAATAAAGTTCCTAAGTTATTACAACACAATATATGGGAAGGGGGTACAAATGTTCAAATGGGGGTATTTTGACAAGGAATTTAAACCTAGACTATTACATCAATTTGGAATTATACAAGGTATTTAATATGCAACAATTAAATAAAAATGGAATAAATATGCAAGATGCAAAAAATGTTTTTTATGTGTATGAAAAAAAGGTATTTTTTTATGTGTCAAATAAACAAAATAAAAAGTATTAATTTTTTTGGATTTTTTATGTATTTAGGGCAAAACCCTAATTTATTAAATAAAAGGTATTAATTATTTAATATGTACAATATTTAATAATTATGTACAAAAATAAAATAAAAATGAAGTATATTTGTCAAAAAGGTATTTTTTAATGTTAAATATTAATAAAAAATAAAATGTATATATTTTGTATTTTTAACCTAAATATACTAATATATATGTAAATATTTATATTATATGATAAATATATTAAATATATACAAAATAATAATATTTAGTATTTATAAAAAAAGTATATTTTATATAAAATATTTTCAGAAGATAAAATAAAATAAAAATGGAAAATAAAATGTGTTTGCATTATTTTAGTATTTTTTTAAATAAAAGTATGTAAGTATTTATTTATGTACAAAACATCAATTTAAACAAATAAATACCTAATAAATATAAAAATGGTGTGAAAAATATTTTTTATACTTTTAATATTATGAGGAAAAATAAATAAAGTCAGGAATAAAAAACAAAAGTCAAAAAATGATTAAAATAAGCACAATGGGCCAAGGGGGTTTAAAAGTAACAAAAGGGTGCAAATAGGAAACTGAAACAAAGCCCAACCCAAAAAGTCCTTCTTCAACCTCTGAACCTGTATGAACAACAATCAACACGCGTTTTCTATCTCCCAATTCCTGGACTTTCAAGCAAAACTCACAACATGAAAAATGTAGAGCATTAAGAGACGAATCCAGACATATAAAGAACTTGAATTAACTCTCTAAGATGAGAGAGAATTTCTTCTCCCCCAATTCCTGACCTAGTTTTTGTTCCATGTTCAGACACTAAATTCTCACAGCACACATAATATAAATGAAAACTAATTACATGGGCATGTTCAGGGCTATGAATGTGACATATTTTCTTCACAAACCTAAAGCTAACAATGCCTGGATAGAGAGATATGAGTTCATGAACTTACCTGTTCAGTTGGAATCGTATCTGGTGATGGAGGTACTTTCAGTGCAAGGTGATGATTGGTACAGCTTCCTTGATGTCCAGGGATGCTATTCCAAGTTTTACTTTGCTTTGAAACTAGCTGAATCGAGTTATAGAACTCCACCTGCAAAACAGAAAAATGAAAATGGTGATGTTGATTGGGAGTGTTACAGGTCGTGTTTGAGGTTTGGAATAGCTTCAAGGGATGTTGTGGGATGTGTTTGAAGTGTTTTTAGCAAGAATGCACGAATGGAATGAGTTATGGAACTCAATCTGCAGCAGGTCCCCTGTTTTGGCAGTTTGAGGGTGATTCTGTGAATGGGGAGGTATTGGAGGTGATAGGCTCGTGTCTCAGGCTAGGATGGATGTTTAGAATGTGTTTGACAAGTTTGCTTAAGCTTGTGTTAGCTGAGATGAGAGTTGTGTATGGTTATGCTATGTTTCTTCAACTTTAAGCAACAAATGTCCACTTGAGTTTTTTAGACTGATAGAGGCCCCCCTAATGTGCTGCATACCTTGGCCTTGATCAGTGTAATTAGCTCATAAACTTGTGCCAAAGAGATTTGCACTGTACTTGCTTGGATTGCTAATTGACATAAAGTTTAACTTTTGCAAAAATGGACATTATGCTTTTTCTATTTTGGGACTAAACCTTTATGTAATGCTTGAACACATAAAATATGGTCTTGGCACAATGAGTTTGCATTAAATTTATGAGTGAAAAGGGATATAGGACCTGTAATCAAGTTGTGCAAGCTGATTTCAAAATGGCCTAGATGTATGAACATGTAACTTGGCCAAATCACAAATGAGTTTTTCCCAACTTGCCAAATTCGATTCTCCTTAACCATGAGGTTGTTTGATGAGTTTTTGGACATTTTGGAAAGCTTGGAATGTATAATACAATCCATCTTTGAAATGAAAATTGAAATTCCAAGTGGAAGTATGTGAAAAATGGTCTTGAAGTTAGGCAAAAATCCTGCCTAAAATAGGTCAAATTTTCTCTAAGTTAAGAATGGTTTGGTACCATTGTTCCAAAAATTGTAACTTGAGCTAAAAGCTTCTTTTTGGAAAACTTTGTGAATAAAAGTTGTAGATTTTGCAATAGACTACAACTTTCATGTTTTGACTTTTGCTTGAATCCAAATGAATCTTGGTAAGAAAGTGGGGCAAAGTTAGGAAAAAATTAGGGTTTTTCATAACTTAGAAAAATTCTAAGTTATGAAAAATCTTCATTTCAAACCCTAATTTGCAATTCTTGATTTCTTGATGAAAAAGTTTCATGATTTGGCATGTTTTGATGAAAAATGAATCTTGACACTTGATTTTGACCAAAAAGTCAAAGTTTGACTTTTCAGTATACAGTCAAAATTGATCAATTGACTAGGAAATTCAACTGTCAATCTTGTGTATTTGGGATCTTTTGAACTTGTTGAGTATGTCAAGACAATTCCATGGGGTCCTTGAGTCCATATGTGAGTTTGGTTTGCCATTGGCTAGGTCAAACAGTCAAAAATTGCCTTTGTGCAGTCAAAACCCTAAAAATGACCATTTTGCCCTTTTGGTGATCTGATCAAATTTCTTGTGGAATTGTGATCCAAACTTGATCAAATGGTCCATGTGAGTTCATAATGTTGATGTGGGTCAATTTTCATGAGATTTGACTGTTTATTGGCCACAATTGACTTTTCCCCCAATACAGTTGATTTCTAGGTCAACTGTCCAATTGACTGGGCAAAATTTGGAATCAAGACTTAAAACTTGGTATGGATAAACTTGGGAGTCCAACATGAAACATGAAAGTCATCTTAGGCATTTTAGGTCAAAATATCTTTGTGCAAACACAAACCCTAATTTGGGTCAACAGTGCAAGGAGAAGTCTTGAGCAGAGGAAACCCTAACTGGATCTTGAGCTCCAAGGGTCTTGTGATGAGAAAATGTTGAGGAAATGGGAGGGCAAATTTTGGGGTACAACAGCTGGTGTCCTGAATCTAGGTAGAAGATTCAGAGGACCATTGAAGCAACCGATTGATCTGACCTCTTCATCCAAAGAAGGGGGGAATCAAGAGGGTGAGACAAGGGAGGAAGACCCTAGCCCAAAGGTTTCTGAGGATGAATCTGATTACAATGATGAATAATATCCTGCCCCTGAGATAAATACAAACAGTTAGAGGATCGTTTGAGCGTAATGGAGATCCAAAGAGTACCAAGGCTGGATTTTGAAGAGCCGGGTTTGGTATCTGGGGTCGTCATCCCACAGAAGTTCAAGGCTCCAGTATTTGCAAAGTATGATGGGGTTTCTTGTCCCAAGCTTCATCTCCGTTCTCATGTGAGGAAGATTCAGCCTCACACAGCTGATAGGAACTCATGGGTCCATTTATTTCAAGACAGTCTGTCCAGGACTCAGCTTGAGTGGTTCTATCAGCTGGAGGGAACCAATGTCCACAACTGGGAAGATCTGGCCGCTGCTTTTTATAAGCAGTATCAATATAACACTGACCTTGCTCCTACCCGTACTCAACTCCAGATTATGTCCATGGGTGCAAGCGAAGGTTTTAAGGACTATGTGCAGAAGTGGAGAGATTTGGCAGGGAGAGTCCAACCCCCTTTGTCTGATAGGGAGTTGGTGGACATGTTTCTTGGTACACTGTCTGGTCCGTTCTTCAATAACTTGATTGGTAGCTCCTCAGCTGGTTTCACCGAGCTGATATTGACTGGAGAAAGGGTAGAAGTTGGGATCCGAAGTGGCAAGATCCAGAAAGACACCTCTCCAAGTACAGTGAAAAAGCCATTCACGGGTAAGAAGGAGGTAAATGCTATTTATAATCCAAGAGGTCAGAGCAGAACCGAGCACCGTCCAATGGTGGGGGCTGTGATGATACCTAGGCCTGTGACTACTCAACAACGAAACAATCAGCCAAGGGTAGAATGACCTCAAAGGCAGTTCACCTAGATCAATATGACGTTGTCTGAGGTTTTACCCCATCTGTTAAAATATAACTTGGAAACCTTAAAGGAGGCTCCCAATAACCCCAACATCACATCTCCTTGTTACAATCCAAATGTTTAGAGTGCTTACCATTCTGAGAGTCCAGGCCACGATACAAATGATTGTTGGGCTCTGAGGATTAAGATAAAGGATCTGATCGAAGCTAAGGAGATTGAGTTTGATGCTCCTGGGATTCCTAATGTCATAACTTCTCCCATTCCCAAGCACAACCGCGGTGTTAATTCCGTTGATACTGATATATTTGTTACTGATGTTGATGAAGTTTCTACTCATCTCATGACCGTCAAGAAGAATTTGTTGCTAGTCGGTTTATTTCTGGGTTGTGGTGAAGGTTGCCACATGTGTTTATCTTTGCCTTTTGGTTGTTATTTGCTGAAAGTAGGTGTTCAACGCCTGATGGATAACAAATACATTTTGTTTGAAAAAACTTCGGTTCCGACTGTTTTAAACGAAGATGTTGCTATAATAACCATTTCCGCCAATCCTTCCAAGGTATCCTCTAAAAGACCTGTTAGGATTACACCTGCTCCAAGAATTGCTCCATTGATAATCACTTTTTCTGGCCCTGTACCATACTCCCCAGACAAAGCTGTTCCTTGGAATTATGGTGCTGACGTTTACTACCATGGCGTTAAGCAGGATTTGTTAACCGCTAAAGACGAAGAAGCTGAAGAGGCTAATCCCGATATCAGTAACATTGTCGGGACCATCAAAATTACTCGAAGTGGAAGGGTTTTCTCTCCCAAGATCTCCCCGAAGACTATTGCTAGGCATGTTGTTATTCCATCTACTGTTCCTGCTAATACTTCTGCTACTACTACCATCCTTACTCCAGTTATTAACCCTATCGACAAGTCATCTGGGATCCGGGGAAAAGAAGTTGTAGGTGAGCCTGCCCTGACAGAGGCACCTAGAAAAGTTATTTTGGAGTCCTCTAAACAAGAAATGGAGGAAATTTTAAAAATAATCAAGAAAAGCGACTAAAGTATGGTCAAACAGCTAGGGCAGACCCCTTCGAAGATATCAACGTTGGATCTTCTATTGTGTTCCGAAGCCCATGAAAAGGCTTTGATTACATTTCTCAAGACTGCGCATGTGCCGCAAGAAACTTTCGCTGACCAATTCAAGGACTGTGTGGCCAGTTTGACTGCCAATAATGGGTTGGGCTTTTCTGATGCCGATTTGACACCCAAGGGGAGAAAGCATAATGATGCTCTGCATGTCCCGATCGAATGAAGAGGAACTACTATGGCCCATGTGCTAGTGGACATTGGATCATCACTAAATGTTCTGCCCAAGAAGGTTCTTGATAGGCTAGATTGTGAAGGTTTGACCTTAAAGCCCAGTAACATTTTGGTGAGGGCTTTCGATGGTTCAAAAAGAATAGTGCATGGGGAGGTGGACATCCCTGTCAAAGTGGGTTCCCAGACCTTTGAATCCACCTTCTACATGATAGATATCAAGCCATCGTACTCTTGTTTGTTGGGTCGTCCTTGGATCCATGAAGCTGGAGCCGTTACTTCTATGCTGCACCAAATGCTGAAGTATCCAGTGAAGGGGAAGATTGTCACCGTGCATGGTGAAGAGGAGTATATGGTAAGCCACCTGAACTGTTTCAGATATGTGGAGATGGACGGGGAATTCATAGAGACCCCTTGTCAAATTTTTGAAGAGGTTCCACAGATTATGGTATCAATCGAGACTATCACCAGAACACCGAAGATCACCAAACCTCCTTTGAAGATGGATTCTCTCAAGGACACCAAAGCGGTAGTTGAAGAAGGTGAGTGTACCACTTGGGGACAGATCCCCGATTTTCCTCATAAAATTGACAAATTTTGTTTGGGCTTTACTTCAGAAGCTCAAAAGGTTGTTCGACATGCTCGGGCTGGAGGACCTCCCCTACGCATCAACAATCGTTGGGTTAATTCTATAGAAGACAATGATGAGGATTCTGATATTGACAGCTGGATCTACCCTACTACCAACGGTGGACCCAGCAACTGGACGACCAAAGATTTTGTGCCGATTAAATTTGTTCAGCAGTAATTGTCTTACTTGTTTTTCGGTTTTATAATAAAAAATTTAAACTCTATGGCCTTGTGTCTTACCCGAGGCACAATGGTTTATTTGTGAGGGTTATTATATGTCATTATCATATGTCATTAATAAAACATTGGACGTTCTTGCATACAAATTTTGCGCTCTCTGTTTTTGTTTTCTGCTTTTCACTTTATCAAAACAACTATACTCTTACACACACACTCACATATCAAACTGCAGATCCATATCCACTCTGGATCCCATTGATAACAGTTCTGCTATTGCCAATTATAACTTTGAAAATCCGATCAACCAAGACGAGGACGAAGGTGAGGAAGATTGTGAGGTGCCTGGAGAACTTGCTAGACTGTTACAGCAGGAAGAGAGGGCTATACAGCCTCATGAAGAGCCAGTTGAGACGATAAACATGGGCACAAAGGTAGACAGAAAAGAAGTCAAGATCAGTGCAAATCTGGAGATTAATGTCAAACAACGGATGATACAGATGTTGCACAATTATGTTGAGATCTTCTCCTGGTCATATGAAGACATGCCTGGTTTAGACACATATATAGTGGTTCATCGTCTGCCGACTAAAGAAGATTGCCCTTTGGTAAAGCAAAAGGTCCGCCGAATGCGCCCTGAAATGCCAGAGAAGATCAAAGCAGAGGTTATGAAATAGTTCAAGGCTGGGTTCTTAGCAGTCACCTCCTATCCGCAGTGGGTTTATAACGTTATTACGATACCTAAGAAGGATGGTAAGGTATGGATGTGTGTGGACTACAGAGACCTGAACAGGGCAAGCCCCGAGGATGACTTCCCGCTTCCCCATATTGATATTTTGGTTGACAATACCGCACAACACAAGGTCTTTTCCTTCATGGATGGTTTCTCTGGCTACAACCAGATCAAAATGGCTCTTGAAGACATGGAGAAGACAATCTTCGTCACATAGTGGGTGTGATACGGTGGGAGAACTGACTATGGCTTTGCGTTTGTTTTTGCAAATGTTTCGGTTGAGCAAGAGTCGCCACCGACTTTTTATTTTATCCTAAGGAAAGGTTTAAAAAGCACAGCAAAAAACCTTTGAGATTTTTCTTGGGTTCGGGGAGTAGATTATAGAAAGGGAAGGTATTAGCACCCTTTCTATCCATGTTTATCCATGGGCTCTTAGTTACTTGCTTAGATCACTTGCCTTTTGTTTTCAATTGTTTTAAATGGTGCTTGTGTGTGTGGGTTTGAAAATATTTTGAAAAGAAGCCAATGTGGTGGCAACCTTTGTAATGATCCATGTGGGGATGTATACAAAGGTGTATGTCTTTTGAAAAGGTTTTCATTTGTTTTTGAAAGTTGTTTTGAAAGTGTTGTGAGGTGTGTTTTAGAAAATAGGCAAGTGTTTTGTTTTTGCAAGTTTGATTCAAGTAACTAAGAGTTTATCTACTCCTAAATTTCTCAAAGTTTATTGCTATGTTTTAACCCTTTTAATGAGTTTGTTCCACCATTGTATTTGGTGGACAATCTCATGTTAGGATGTGAAAGGGACGGGCGCGGGTCATCGTTTGGACCATAATTGCAATGGTGCCAAGTATCTTTGGGCATTTTCTTTAAGGGACTTGATCATTTGTTTGGCAATATTTTGAAAAGTGTTATCGAGGGACCATGATCATTCAATTTGTTTGTTTTGCCCAAAGAGACCTAACGTGCAATATGGCCCATTTATTTGAAGGCAACAAAGTGGAATACCCTAGGGGGTGCAAGTGTGATTTGTGTGTCCATTTTCATGCTTGTTTGTCTTGAGATTAGGTCATAACTATTTTGTTCATTTTTATTCGCATATAAACCCTAATTCTAACATTGTATATTTAGAAAGCGATAAAGTGCGAAATTTAAACTCCTATGCTATTACAACACAATAATATAGGGAGGGGGGTACAAATGTTCAAATGGGGAGGTATTTAGACAGGAAATTGAATCTAAGCTATTACATCAATATTGAATATTTGCAAGGTAATTTAATTGCATAAATAAAATAGAAATAGAACAAATATGCAAGAATGCAAAAAAGGGTTTTTTTATATGTATGAAAAAAAGAGGATTATTTATGTAAAATAAAAAGAAAATAAAAAGATATTATTTTTGGAGTATTTTTGAATTTAGGGCAAAACCCTAATTTTTATTAAATGAAATGCATTAATTATTTAATATGTGCAAGTATTTATTTATTATGTACAAAATAAAATAAAGTGAAGTACTTTGTCAAAAATGCATTTTTATATTAAATATTAATAATAAAAATAAAAGGGTATATATTTTGTATTTATCCTAAATATATTAATAAATATATGTATATATGTATTATTTTAAATATGTGTTATATATATAAATAATAATAATTTTTTAATGTTTGCAAAAAAAGGTATTTTTTATGTAAAATATTTTCAGAGGGTATAATAAAATAAAAAATGAAAATAAAAGTATTTTTACCTATTTCTCAATATTTTAATGAAATGTATATATTTATTTATCTAAGTATTAATCAAAAGAAAATCATATAAATACCTAATAAATTAAAAAATGGTGAGAAAAAATATTTTTCTATTTTTTATGTCATGAGAAAAAATAAACAAAGTCAATCAAAAAAGAAAAAAGTCAAAAAGTCAAAGAAATAAGCAAAGGGGCCTTGGGGGTGTAAAAGCAATTATGTGGTGCAAATAAGAAAAATGTTCCAGGCCCAGCCCAGAAGACCTGTCTTCAACCTCCAGCAAACAATGTTTGAAAATACGCGCGCCCTGTTCCTCATCTTCCAACTCTTGATTCCTGGATTTTCAATGCAAACTCATAACATAAAAGATGTTCAGCATGAAGAGACGATTCTAACCATATGCATAACTTGATCTAACTCTCTAAGATGAGGGAGAATTTCTCCTCCCCCAAATCCTAACCTAGATTTTCTGCCATTTTTAAACCTCAAATTCTCACAGCTCAAGCAAAAGAAATGAAAAGTAAAAACATGTACATGTTCAGTGGCATGAGTAGAACCTTGTTTATTCACAAACTTAAAGCTAATGATGCATAATAAGAGACATACGAGTTCACCAAGATACCTGTTCAGCTGAAGTTCTATCTGGAAATGTAGGAACTTTCAGTGCAAGGTGATGATTGGAAAAGCTTCCTTGAGGTCCAGGGATGCTATTCCAATGTTTACTTTGTCTTGAAAGCTTCTGAATCGAGCTAGAGAACTTCACCTGCAAGTCAGAAATGTGAAAATGGTGGAAGTGGTTAGAGTGATTACAGGTCGTGCTTTTGCTTTTGGTTAGCTTGCATAGGTGGTATGGAAGGTGTGTGAACTGATTTGGGCAAGAGAGCTCGAGAGAAATGAGAGATAGCACTCAAACTGCAGGGCATGCCCTGTTTTTGCAGTTTGAGAGTGATTCTGAGATGGAGGGTGTTTTGAAGGCTAAGGGCTCGTGTATTAGCTTGGTTGTGTTGTGTGAAATGTGTTTGATAACTTTGTCTAAGTGTTCTTGAGCTGATATGGTAGTTGGTATGAGTTATGCAATGTTTCTTCAACTTTAAGCAACAAATGCCAACTTGTGTTTTTAGGCATGTAGAGGGCCCCTAATGTGCTGCATAATCCCTCCTTGATCAGTGTGTTATGCTCATAATCTTGTGCCAATCAGATTTGCAATGTACTTGTTGGATTTTCAATTTGACATAAAGTGTGACTTTTCAAAAATGGCTATTTTGCTTTATCTAAAAATGGATTAAACCTCCATACAATGCTTTAGCTCAAAAAACATGGTCTTGGCACAAATAATATGCATTAAATTATTGAGTGTAACTTGGTTTAAGGACCTGTAATCTAGCCTAAAGCATGCTGAGTTCAAATTGCAAGGTTATGGACATGTAACTTGGTCATGAACAAAGTGAGTTTTTGCCATATTGTGAAATTCGATTCTCCATAACCATGAGGTTGTTTGAGAAGTTCTTGGACATTTTGGAAATGTTGGAATGTGTACTACAATCCATCTTTGAAATGCAATTTGAAATTCCAAGTGGAAGTGTATGGAAAATGGCCTTGAAGTGGGGTAGAAAACCTTGTCAAAATAGGTCAAAAATTCACTAAGTTAAGAATGGTTTAGTGCCCTTATTCAAAAATTTGTAACTTGAGATACAAGCTTCAAATGAGAAAACTTTGTGAATAAAAGTTGTAGATTATGCAACAAGCTACAACTTTCATGTTTTGACTTTTGTTTGAATCCAAATGAATCATGGTGAAAAAGTGGGGCAAAGTTGGGAAAAAATTAGGGTTTTCCATAACTTAGAAAAATTCTAAGTTATGAAAAATTCCATTTTAAACCCTAATTTGCATTTCTTGTTTTCTTGGTGAACAAGTTTCATGATTTGGCATGTTTTGATGAAAAATGAATCTTGACTCTTGATTTTGACCAAAAAGTCAAAGTTTGACTTTTCAGTGTACAGTCAAAATTGATCAATTGACTGGGAAATTCAACTGTCAATCTTGTGTACTTGGGATCTTTTGAGTTTGTTGAGCATGTCAAGACAATTCCATGGGGTCCTTGAGTCCATATGTGATCTAGGTTTGCCATTGGCTAGGTCAAACAGTCAAAAATTGCCTTTGTGCAGTCAAAACCCTAAAAATGACCATTTTGCCCTTTTGGTGATCTGATCAAATTTATTGTGGAATTGTGATCCAAACTTGATCAAATGGTCCATATGAGTTCATAATGTTGATGTGGGTCAATTTGCATGAGATTTGACTGTCAATTGGCCACAGTTGACTTTTTCCCCAATACAGCTGATTTCTAGGTCATCTGTCCAATTGACTGGGCAAAACTTGGAATCAAGACTTGAAACTTGGTATGGATAAACTTGGGAGTCCAATATGAAGCATGAAAGTCATCTTAGGCATTTTAGGTCAAAACATCTTTGTTTAAACACAAACCCTAATTTGGGTCCATCAGTGCAAGGAGAAATCTTGAGCAGAGGAAACCCTAATTGGATCTTGATCTTCAAAGGTCTGGTGATGAGAAAATGTTGAGGAAATGGGAGGGCAAATTTTGGGGTACAACAGTTGCCCCTGTTCAATCTTCTTGGACCTGAAGAGTTAGATTGGCAGGTTTGCCTTTCGTGACTCGAGGGTAAAAGGAGATTGGACACTAGAGTGCCCGGAAATTTGCACTCGCATGTTGGAGTATCAACAATGTGATGTCGGGAATGGGCTTATAGATGCCATCTGAAGATGTGGTGGATAGGGAGATGGGCTTATAGATGCCATCTGAAGATGTGACAGAACCTTGTCGGGAATGGGCTTATAGATGCCATTTGGAAGTGTTGATCGCATAAGAGATTCCTTAGCGAGAACTTGTGTATTTGAGAAAGACAGATGTTTTCCTGGCTTGTTACAGGTGTTTGATCTTCCATCTCTTTATGCAGATATGCCCTGGCTAGATACAGGTGTCGAGTCTACAAATGGTTGCTCACAGATGTGCCCTGGCTGGATACAGGAATCGAATCCAGAAATAGTTGTCAACAGATATACCCTGGCTGGATACATGAATCGAATCTTCGAACTCTTCAGACGTGCCCTGGCTAGATACAGGAATCGAGTCTGGAAATGTGGTCAATAGATATGCCCTGGCTGGATACAGGAATCGAATCTTCGAACTCTTCAGACGTGCCCTGGCTAGATACAGGAATCGAGTCTGGAAATGTTGTAGTTGATAGATGTGCCCTGGCTGGATACAGGAATCGAATCTGGAACTCTTCAAACGTGCCCTGGCTAGATACAGGAATTGAGTCTGGAAACTGATCACTCTCAGATGTGCCCTGGCTAGATACAGGTATCAAATCTGGAATTTGTGACAGTTGAAGGGAGTTGTCTTTAGGATTGTCTTTTTTTTCTGAAAAAGCAAAAACATAAGTTCTATGCAATGTCATGATGTATGATATGCATGATGTCATGATGTTCACATGAGATAGTGTTGTATGCACTTTATCATGTATGTAAGCAAGATGTATGAAATGTGAAATGTTTATGAATGTATTTTCGTCGTAGGAAAATAGATTCTTGACGATCGACCGGAGAATTGCTCTGTGGAAGAGATACTTTGCCGAAGTTTTGATGGGAGTCCTGCTGAGGACTTTGATGATGGATTCCGCTGGAGATAATGACGATAAACTCCGCTGGGGATAATGATGATAAACTCTGCTTGGGGAATACCAAAGACAAACTCCTGCCGGGGACTGAAAGAACCTTGCCGAGGGCGATCTTCCGTGGCAATTAGCTGAAGATAACCCAGTTATAAGCCCTTGTGAGGAATAACTCTGAATAAAGCTCGGGAGAGACGTCCGTATTCTGCAGGGAACAAGCTTCCAGAATCTACTGGGGATAAGCTTTTAGACCTGCCGGGGAAAGTTGGTGACTTCACTGGGGAAAGTATTGCTGAATCTCGCCTTACTCTGCGGGGAGCTGAGATCGTTTGGTCACATTCTTCAGTCGAATCCACCTTGGTACCTTGGCGGACAAAGCAACCAGACTGCATCAGACAATTTCACATTGCCCCTGTTTCTGATGTCACCTGTAATTAATCTTTCGTTTCATGTGCAAATATTTATGAATCATCAATTTAATGTCAAATGCATATATCAAAAATGAACATTGGACGTTCTTCGCAAGACAAAACAGAAAAAGGAAAAACAATGGCAATTTGTATGGACTAGTGAATTCGTTATTGATTTGAATTTTGCCTGTGAATAGGCGTTTTTTGTACAAGAGGATGACATCCTAGTAAGAGAATGCCGCTGAATAATCACAGAATTGACAATTTTGAAAAGAAAACAAAACAGCTATGTGAACAATCCTACTGGGTTCCAACTCTGCTATCGCCTTTATGTCTTCAAGCGTCTCATCGCTTTGCTGCCTAGTTGAAGATGAAGATGATTGGTCGATGCCGAAGTCTGAGCCAGACAGTTGATGCCGAATTCCGGATGCGAAATGATCCAATGAGACATAGTGTAACGCTTTATCCCTAACTTTTGCCTAGACCGCCCTTTCGGGTTTTCAGTCCACCGGGATACCCATTTTTGCCCAAGCCGCCTTTTCAGGTTTTCGACTTGCCGGGTGTACAGATTTTTTTTTATTTCATCCCTTATTTTTGCCCGAACCCTTTTGGTTCGCCGGGAAGCACTAACTTTTGCCTAGGTATGTCAACCTAGCGGGTCTTTTATTTATGCGTAGTATTTTTTCACTATGTCTGCATTGGCGGGGTGAGGAAGGTCGTCACCATCCATGGTGGTTATGATCATGGCTCCTCCTGAGAACACATGCTTAACCACAAATGGCCCTTCGTATGTAGGGGTCCATTTGCCCCGGGGATCACTTTGAGGAAGGATGATGCGTTTGATTACCAGGTCCCCAACTTGATACTCTCGTGGTTTGACTTTCTTGTTAAATGCCCTGATCATCCGTTTTTGATACGTTTGACCATGACAAATAGCGGTGAGTCTCTTTTCGTCAATCAGGTTTAATTGATCAAGTCGAGTCTGGATCCAGTCATCTTCACTCAGATCTGCATCTTTCATTATTCGGAGAGAGGGTATCTGGACTTCAATTGGCAAGACTGCCTCCATGCCATAGACAAAAGAGAAGGGAGTTGCCCCGGTTGACGTCCTTGCTGAGGTACGGTACCCATGAAGAGTGAACGGTAACATCTCGTGCCAATCTTTATAGGTCACTGTCATCTTCTGCACAATTTTATTGATATTTTTATTAGCTGCCTCTACAGCCCCATTCATCTTCGGCCGGTAGGGAGAAGAATTGTGGTGCTGTATCTTGAATTGTTCACAGAGTTCAGTGATCATCTTGTTGTTGAGATTGGTACCATTGTCCGTAATGATTCTTTCTGGGACGCCGTACCGACAGATCAGATTATGCCGGATAAAACGTGCCACGACACTCTTGGTTACTGTGGCGTAGGAAGCTGCCTCAACCCACTTTGTGAAATAATCGATCGCCACCAAGATGAAGCGATGCCCATTGGATGCCGTCGGTCGGATCTCACCGATCATATCAATCCCCCACACTGCAAAAGGCCAAGGTGCCGTTAGGACGTTCAGAGGAACCAGAGGAATATGCACCTTGTCAGCATAGATTTGGCATTTATGACAAGTTCGAGAGTGTTGGTAACAATCAGCTTCCATTGTGGACCAGAAATATCCCGCCCGAAGGATTTTCTTTGCCATGGTGTGCCCACTGGAATGTGTCCCGAATGCACCTTCATGCAGTTCTATCATGATCTACTCTGCTTCAGCCTTATCCACACAACGTAGTAGAGTTGAATCATGATTCCGCTTGTAGAGAATGCCGTTGCTGAGGAAGCATTTTGCCGCAAACCTCCTCATGAATTTCTTGTCATTGACAGATGCACCTTCAGGGTATTCCTGAGCTTCCAGGTACCTCTTCACCTCATGATACCAGGGTTTTTCAGTCACCTTTTCAGCCTCAAGCTCACAGCAGTATTCCGGTTCGTCCAACTTCCAGATAATGATCCGAGGAGCCTCATTGTCCCATTTAACTTTGAACATTGAAGACATCGTAGCTAGTGCGTCCGCTAACTGATTCTCCTCTCTTGGGAAGTGCTCAAAAGTTATTTCTTCAAAGTGGGGAAGCAAGGTCAACACATACTCCTTGTAAGGAATAAGATTTGGGTGCTTCATATCCCACTCGCCCTTGATCTGATTGATCACGAGAGCGGAATCTCCGAAGACACTCAGAAACTTGATCCTTAAGTCGATTGCAGCTTGTAAACCCATGATACATGCTTCATATTCTGCCATGTTGTTGGTGCAGTTGAAACACAATCGGGCGGTGAGTGGAGTATGAGTTCCTTTGGGAGATATGATAACAGCGCCGACGCCGTTACCCAAAGCATTGGAGGCTCCATCAAAATGCATAGACCATCGGGATCCTTCCTCAGGTCCTTCATCCGGTACAGGTACTTCACAGTCAGTTACCACCATGATGTCTTCGTCCGGAAAATCAAAGTTCAATGATTGGTAATCGTCCACAGGTTGGTGTGCCAAACGATCTGCCAGTACACTTCCCTTAATGGCTTTCTGAGTTGTATACTGGATGTCATATTCTGTCAAGATCATTTGCCATCTCGCTATCCTTCCAGACAGAGCAGGCTTTTCAAATATGTACTTGATGGGATCCATCTTTGAAATTAATAGAGTAGTGTGAGTCAGCATATACTGTCTCAGCCGGCGAGCAGCCCATACTAGAGCGCAACAAGTTTTCTCAAGCAGTGAGTAACGAGACTCATAGTCGGTAAACTTTTTGCTCAAGTAATAAATAACGTGCTCTTTTCGGCCAGACTCGTCATGCTGTCCCAGCACACACCCCATTGAATTATCAAGTACTGTCAAGTATAATATTAGAGGTCTTCCTTCCACTGGTGGCATAAGAATGGGGGGCTCTTGGATATATTCCTTTATCCTTTCGAAGGAAGCCTGACATTCATCGTTCCAGCGTACTACTTGATCTTTCTTCAGTAATTTGAAGATTGGCTCACAAGTAGCAGTCAGATGTGAGATGAATCGGGCAATGTAATTCAGTCGTCCCAGGAAGCCTCTGACTTCTTTCTCTGTCTTAGGAACTGGCATCTCTTGAATGGCTTTAACCTTGGCAGGGTCCACTTGAATACCCTTATCACTTACAATGAAGCCTAACAATTTTCCGGATCTTACCCCAAAGGTGCATTTTTTGGGATTCAACCTCAGCTTGTATAACTTGAGTCGGTCAAACAACTTCCTCAGATGGTCAAGGTGCTCCTCCTTAGTTTGAGACCTTGCAATCATGTCATCAACGTATACCTCAATCTCATGATGGATCATATCATGAAATAAAGCAACCATGGCACGTTGATAGGTTGCCCCAGCATTTTTTAATCCGAATGGCATGACCTTGTAGCAGAAGGTGCCCCACTGAGTCACAAAGGTAGTCTTTTCCATATCTTCCGGGGCCATCTTGATCTGATTATACCCTGAAAAACCATCCATGAAGGAGAAAACCTTGTGTTGAGCGGTATTTTCGACAAGTACGTCGATGTGAGGTAAGGGGAAGTCATCCTTGGGGCTGGCCCTGTTCAAATCCCTGTAGTCGACACACATTCTGACTTTACCGTCCTTCTTCGGTACCGGCACCACATTAGCAACCCACTGAGGGTAGGAAGTTACTGCTAGAAACCCGGCTTCGAATTGCTTCATAACTTCAGCCTTGATCTTTTCAGACATCTCTGGGCGCATACGGCGGACCTTTTGCTTTACCGGAGGGCAGTCTTCCTTGGTTGGCAGGTGATGAACTACAATGTCGGCATCCAAACCAGGCATATCTTCATAGGACCAAGCAAATATCTCCATGTAATCATGTAGCATCTAGATCAATCGTTGCTTTACGCTGAGCTCTAGATTAGCCCCAATCTTGACCTCTTTCTTATCTGTCTCAGTACCCAGGTTAATCGTTTCCACCGGCTCTTCATGTGGTTGAATAGCCCTTTCTTCTTGGAGCAGCAGTCTTGCGAGTTCACCAGGCACTTCGCAATCATCTTCACCTTCGTCTTCGGCCAAGTTGATCGGATTCTCGAAGTCATAACTGGCGGTAGCAGAGCTGTTACCAGTGAGATCCAGAGTGGATTGAAACCTGTATAAGTGAGTGTGTGTAAATATAGCTGTTTTGCAATATATATAACACAGAAAGAAAAAGAGCACAAGATTTGAAATGCAAAAAACGTCCAATGTTTTGATTGATGATATATGGAAATGTCATACAAAAAGCCCTCACAAATGGAGCTACGATGCCCCGGGTAGGACACCGAGCCAACAAAGTTTTAACATATTGTTTGTTACAAATTGGAAATCAAAAGAAATTAATTACTGCGTGACAAATGTGATAGGTGTAAAATCCTTTGCCGTCCAGTTGCTTGGTCCGTTGCTGGTAGTCGGGTAGATCCAACAGTCAAACTCTGCTTCCTCTACATCCTCCTCGATAGCATTCACCCTTGGGTTGGAGATAAACACCGGAGCCTTTCTGATCTTTTCCTTGCGCACAGCCCTCTGAGCCTCTGCAGTAAAGCCCAACCCAAACTTGTCGTTCTTTTGAGTGAAGTCAGGAAGCTGACCCCAGTTTGCACAATTGCCTTTCTCGATTACAGCCCGGGCATCCTTCAAGGATGCCATCTTCAACAGAAAGTTCTCTCCAACCACTGCTTCAGCTGATGCCAACACTGGAGGTACTTCCTCAAAATGCTGAAAGGGGGTTTCAATAAACTCCCCGTCCATCTTGATATACCGGAATGAATTCAAGTGACTCACCATGTATTCCTCCTCACCCTGCACAGTAACAATCTTCCCTTTGACAGGGTATTTGAGCTTTTGGTGTAAAGTGGATGTTACTGCCCCAGCTTTGTGAATCCAGGGTCGACCCAACAAGCAGGAGTAAGATGGACGAATATCCATTACATAGAACGTTGAGCCGAAAACTTGGGAACCCACACGAATAGGGATGTCTACCTCACCGTGCACCATCCTCTTAGAACCGTCGAAGGCTCTAACAATGATGTTACTAGGTTTCAACTCCAAACCCTCACAATCTAAGCGATCCAATGCCTTCTTGGGTAAAACATTCAGGGAAGAGCCGGTATCCACTAACACATGTGCGAGAGTAGTGCCCCTGCATTCTATGGAAACATGCAGGGCATCATTGTGATTTTTCCCTTTGGCGGTAAGGTCAGCATCTGAGAACCCCAAGCCATTGTCAGCCGTCAAATTAGCCACACAGTCGGTGAATTGATCCGCGGAAGTCTCTTGCGGCACATGGGCCGTTTTCAGAAATGAAATCAGGGCTTTTGCATGGGCCTCTGAGCATAGCAGTAGTGATAGCATAGAGATTTTGGAGGGAGTATGCCCCAACTGTTCAACAACATTAAAGTCACTCTTTTTGATAATTTTAAGAATTTCCTCCATTTCTTGTTGGGAGGCTTCCACAGCAGTCTTCTTTGGTGCCTCCGTCCTGGCAGGCAAATCGGTAGCAACTTCTTTGCCCCGAGTATCAGAAGACTCGGCGGCAGTAGTAGACACAGGAACTTGAACTGGAACATGCACACTTGCGGGTGTGATGGTGAGAGGTTTTCGGATAACTGGCGGTGCAATGTCAGGCGAGAAGAGCTTGCCACTGCGGGTAATCTTGGCGGGACCAGTGATGTTACTGATACTGGTATTGGTGTTGAACTCCTGCTTCACCCCAAGCACATACACATCGGCTCCATAATGCCATGGAACAGCTTTATCAGACTCATACGGGAGAGGCCCCGGGACAGTAATAGTAATGGGTGCAACAGACATAACTTGGACTGGTTTCTTTACGGGAGCTTTGGCAGGATTGTAGATTGTGACAACAGATATTTCTTCAACGGAAACAGACGGAACAACAATTTTCTTGAATATAATTTCCTTGCTATCCATCAGGCTTTGGATGCCTGATTTCAGCAGTGGACAACCGGTAGGGATAAGAGCACACAGGAGGCAACCCTTACTACAACCCGGAAATAAACCGGCTAGTAGCAAGTTCCTCTTAACAGTCAAAAGAGGGGTAACAACTTCATTCACCGAAACAGCATACAATTCTTCCTCAATGGCATTTACCCTATGCTGGGGCATATGAGCAGTTACAACATTTGGTCTCTCAGGCGCTTCAAACTGAATTTCCTTCGCGTCGATAAGATCTTGCACTTTGTTTCTCAAGGCCCAGCAATCATCAGTAGTGTGCCCGGGACTATCAGAATGATAAGCACACCGGGCATTTGGGTTATACTTAGGAGACGCAGTGTTGACGACCTTAGGAGCTTCTTTGGTGGTCACCAAATTGGTGGATAGCAGTTGAGGTAAAATTTGAGATAAGGTCATACTCAGCCGAGTATACTGCCTCTTGGGCCTTTCGCCTCTTTGTTGATTGTACTGCTGAGGAGCAGCAACAGGTTTTGAAATGACCAGAGCATTGACGGCTTGGCGACTTTCTGGCTTGACTTGTCTTCTAGGACCATAGACGGCACTTGCTTCTTTCTTAAAAGGCCTCTTCTCAGCACTTGCAGCAACACCCTTCTAAATCTTTCCCGACTTGATGCCAGCTTCTATTCTTTCGCCCGTTAAGATCAAATCGGTAAACCCCGTGGAAGAGTTACCAATTAGATGATTGAAAAATGGCCCAGATAGGGTCCCTAGAAACATATCAACCAGCTCACGATCGGTTAAAGGAGGCTGCACCCTGCCAGCCAAATCCCTCCATTTTTGTGCGTATTCTTTGAATCCTTCGCTTGTTCCTAACGACATACCCTGAAGTTGGGTACGAGTAGGGGCAAGGTCAGAATTGTATTGGTATTGTTTGTAGAAAGCGGTGGCCAAATCTTCCCAATTCCGGACACTGGTTCCTTCTAGCTGATAAAACCACTCCAACTGAGCTCCAGAAAGGCTGTCTTGAAAGAAATGAATCCAGAGGTTTTTATCTGCTGTATATGGTTGGATCTTCCTCACGTAGGACCTAAGATGCATTTTGGGGCAGGACAGCCCATCATACCTTACAAACACTGGCACATTGAATTTTGGGGGAATCACAATCCCGGAAACCAAACCCAAGTCTTCAAAATCCAAACCCGGAACTCTCTGTAGCTCCATGGCGGCTAATCTGTCTTCTAAACCCTTGTATTTATCATCAGCTGGAGGGTATTGCTGATCAAAATAATCTTCATCCTCTTCAACCTCTTCTTCTTCCGCATCAGACTCGGAAGGCACCGCAACTCCATCTCTCTTACTAGTCCCTTCATCAGAAGTAGGAGGAAATTCAAGCACTCTTCGAGCTTCTCCGTCGAATCTTCTCCCCAAAGTAGCCACCCCGAGTCTCTTTTTCTTCTTTTTCACTGGGTCTTTGTTTCCCAATTGAGTCTTGATATCTTCCTGACCCTTAGCCAAGGTCATCAGGAGTTGCTGGAATTGTGCATTCTGAGCCTGTAGGTCTTTGATTGTTTGCTCGAGATCCATCCTACTGAAATAAACAGCAGACAGATAAGGAAACCTGGAATGAGACCTGCTTATGCACATGATGAATGGTATGCTTATGTATGCAATGCATTCAAGGATTTATAACATTCAAAATTGTTTTAGATAAAGAAGAACGCACGTCATATTAATAAGAAGGAATTTGTTAGTACATAAATGCCCCATGGGCCAAATATTACAAAATAAACTTCTTAAGGCAGAAAGACATTGCGCATCCTCTTTGGTGCGATGTAGGTATTGAGGGCCTCTTGCTCGTGGAGTCGGCGGGTAAGCTCTAGAACCTTCTTTTCACTGGCGTAGTAGCTAGCTTCAAAAGTATTTCGTTCCTCCTTGAGCTGAATCCAGCTTTTCTGCATTTCCTCCCATGATGTAGGCATGTCTGGATGTAGGATGGTGTAGGGAACCTCTCCTTCCTTGACGGGCTCTTTAATCACAGGGAGTACATGAGGATAAGGCATCATCAGACTTTGGGCTCGGGCTCGTACCCACTTGAGATAGGGCTCAAGAGGGATGGAGTTCTTGTGTCCCAGAGTCTTGCTATCAACCTTGTTGAGTTTTCCCCAAGCTCTGATGAATCTTTGGCGAAGTCCTTGCGCATCGTTGTCGAAGTCAAAAACTAGGCTAGGAATCAACATATCATGAGGGCCATCCCTCCGTGCATATCCACATTGCCTCAAAGCTAGGCAAGGGTTGTAGGTGATACCCCCTCTAATTACAAGTAAAGGAACATTAGGAAATTCTCCGCAACGATCGACAATGATGACATTTTCTCTGGACCGAGAACACCAATGCACATCAGAATGAGTAAGAGTCATCAATCGTTGGGACCACCTTGTACCTTGGTCATTCTTCAAGACAGATTGTGGAAGGTGCGAAATAAACCACCTTGCGAGGATAGGAGTACAGCACATGAGAACACCCCTCTTTCTCATTGTTCGTGTGTAAAATGAGTGAAGAATGTCCCCAAGCAATGTCGGTATTGGATTTCTGGACAAGAAGATTTTGACAGCATTGACATCTACCAATTGGTCAGGATTTGGGAACAAGACCAACCCATAGATAAGGAGTGCCACAATCTCTTCAAAGGCTTGTAGGTCCAATGAGTTCAAACATTCTTGTGCCTTCTCAAACAAAAATTTTGCTAAGAAACCTTTGACGCCGCTTCTGGTTTCCCAATGCCCCTTGATGTCGGATGGTTGTAGATGTAATGCTCGAGCAACATCTTCCGGCTTTGGTTCCTTTTCCGTACCGTTGAAAGGTAGTTGATTAAGGATAGGAATTCTCAGGAGTTGAGAAAATTCCTCCAAAGTGGGCACCAACTGATAATCAGGGAAAGTGAAACAGTGGTGAAGGGGGTCAAAGAACTGGAATAGCACTTTCATCATGTCTTCTTCAATGTTGGTGTTGACTAGGCTGAGCAGTCTACCATGTCTTTCACTGAAGGATGAGTTTTCCGGAATCCTTGAGGTGATCTCCTTGAGTTGAGGAGAGATTCTCACAAGGTTGACTTGAATGGTATTTCTGCGAGGAATTTCCATGTCCTACAAAACAAGAACAAAGATGAAGATCCAAAACCCTTGAAATGGTTAGTGAATGCATATGATGTTTTATGATGTTTATGATGTATGCACAAAACATATGTACAAGCAAATCACACCAAACCCTAGTTTCAGGCTTGTATGGGGTTTCATAGGTAAGTACCCTCTTGAGTGTAGTTGGCTTAAAAACCTGTCCTATAAATAGTAACCGGGTTCTAAGGAGCTCAATATCACTGGATTGTTTTCATTGTTCATTGTTTTGGTTTAGCCACTTAACTAGCGACCAAAATATTCCAAGAACACAACCCTCAATGAGTGTAGTATCGAGTATCTACCAACTTCGGACTGCACCAAAGCCGGTCATCTCACTACCCCTAATAAAAGGCCAAGATGGTCAAGTAAGGTTCTAGGTCATTAGTGCTTAGTGACATCACTCAGCGGCCCCGTACTCTCCTTGATTGAACTCAAGGGTTACCGGTACTCACAAATATGTCGCACTAATATAGCTATTGCTTCGACCGTGTCGGTATACCCCACACAGTTTCCACAACGTATTGCTATCTATGAATGTTTCCCAAAATCCGGGTGTAGGATTGCAAACCCAAACAATAGAGCCAAGATATAAAGCAAACAATTCAAACAATTAGTCATGCAAGAGGGTGATCTAAGCCCTAAGGTTACTCCACCTTTAAAATTGTCCCCAGCAGAGTCGCCAGTTCTGTGATACGGTGGGAGAACTGACTATGGTTTTGCGTTTGTTTTTGCAAATGTTTCGGTTGAGCAAGAGTCGCCACCGACTTTTTATTTTATCCTAAGGAAAGGTTTAAAAAGCACAGCAAAAAACCTTTGAGATTTTTCTTGGGTTCGGGGAGTAGATTATAGAAAGGGAAGGTATTAGCACCCTTTCTATCCATGGTTATCCATGGGCTCTTAGTTACTTGCTTAGATCACTTGCCTTTTGTTTTCAATTGTTTTAAATGGTGCTTGTGTGTGTGGGTTTGAAAATATTTTGAAAAGAAGCCAATGTGGTGGCAACCTTTGTAATGATCCATGTGGGGATGTATACAAAGGTGTATGTCTTTTGAAAAGGTTTTCATTTGTTTTTGAAAGTTGTTTTGAAAGTTTTGTGAGGTGTGTTTTAGAAAATAGGCAAGTGTTTTGTTTTTGCAAGTTTGATTCAAGTAACTAAGAGTTTATCTACTCCTAAATTTCTCAAAGTTTATTGCTATGTTTTAACCCTTTTAATGAGTTTGTTCCACCATTGTATTTGGTGGACAATCTCATGTTAGGATGTGAAAGGGACGGGCGCGGGTCATCGTTTGGACCATAATTGCAATGGTGCCAAGTATCTTTGGGCATTTTCTTTAAGGGACTTGATCATTTGTTTGGAAATATTTTGAAAAGTGTTATCGAGGGACCATGATCATTCAATTTGTTTGTTTTGCCCAAAGAGACCTAACGTGCAATATGGCCCATTTATTTGAAGGCAACAAAGTGGAATACCCTAGGGGGTGCAAGTGTGATTTGTGTGTCCATTTTCATGCTTGTTTGTCTTGAGATTAGGTCATAACTATTTTGTTCATTTTTATTCGCATATAAACCCTAATTCTAACATTGTATATTTAGAAAGCGATAAAGTGCGAAATTTAAACTCCTATGCTATTACAACACAATAATATAGGGAGGGGGGTACAAATGTTCAAATGGGGAGGTATTTAGACAGGAAATTGAATCTAAGCTATTACATCAATATTGAATATTTGCAAGGTAATTTAATTGCATAAATAAAATAGAAATAAAACAAATATGCAAGAATGCAAAAAAGGGTTTTTTTATATGTATGAAAAAAAGAGGATTATTTATGTAAAATAAAAAGAAAATAAAAAGATATTATTTTTGGAGTATTTTTGAATTTAGGGCAAAACCCTAATTTTTATTAAATGAAATGCATTAATTATTTAATATGTGCAAGTATTTATTTATTATGTACAAAATAAAATAAAGTGAAGTACTTTGTCAAAAATGAATTTTTATATTAAATATTAATAATAAAAATAAAAGGTTATATATTTTGTATTTATCCTAAATATATTAATAAATATATGTATATATGTATTATTTTAAATATGTGTTATATATATAAATAATAATAATTTTTTAATGTTTGCAAAAAAAGGTATTTTTTATGTAAAATATTTTCAGAGGGTATAATAAAATAAAAAATGAAAATAAAAGTATTTTTACCTATTTCTCAATATTTTAATGAAATGTATATATTTATTTATCTAAGTATTAATCAAAAGAAAATCATATAAATACCTAATGAATTAAAAAATGGTGAGAAAAAATATTTTTCTATTTTTTATGTCATGAGAAAAAATAAACAAAGTCAATCAAAAAAGAAAAAAGTCAAAAAGTCAAAGAAATAAGCAAAGGGGCCTTGGGGGTGTAAAAGCAATTATGTGGTGCAAATAAGAAAAATGTTCCAGGCCCAGCCCAGAAGACCTGTCTTCAACCTCCAGCAAACAATGTTTGAAAATACGCGCGCCCTGTTCCTCATCTTCCAACTCTTGATTCCTGGATTTTCAATGCAAACTCATAACATAAAAGATGTTCAGCATGAAGAGACGATTCTAACCATATGCATAACTTGATCTAACTCTCTAAGATGAGGGAGAATTTCTCCTCCCCCAAATCCTAACCTAGATTTTCTGCCATTTTTAAACCTCAAATTCTCACAGCTCAAGCAAAAGAAATGAAAAGTAAAAACATGTACATGTTCAGTGGCATGAGTAGAACCTTGTTTATTCACAAACTTAAAGCTAATGATGCATAATAAGAGAGATACGAGTTCACCAAGATACCTGTTCAGCTGAAGTTCTATCTGGAAATGTAGGAACTTTCAGTGCAAGGTGATGATTGGAAAAGCTTCCTTGAGGTCCAGGGATGCTATTCCAATGTTTACTTTGTCTTGAAAGCTTCTGAATCGAGCTAGAGAACTTCACCTGCAAGTCAGAAATGTGAAAATGGTGGAAGTGGTTAGAGTGATTACAGGTCGTGCTTTTGCTTTTGGTTAGCTTGCATAGGTGGTATGGAAGGTGTGTGAACTGATTTGGGCAAGAGAGCTCGAGAGAAATGAGAGATAGCACTCAAACTGCAGGGCATGCCCTGTTTTTGCAGTTTGAGAGTGATTCTGAGATGGAGGGTGTTTTGAAGGCTAAGGGCTCGTGTATTAGCTTGGTTGTGTTGTGTGAAATGTGTTTGATAACTTTGTCTAAGTGTTCTTGAGCTGATATGGTAGTTGGTATGAGTTATGCAATGTTTCTTCAACTTTAAGCAACAAATGCCAACTTGTGTTTTTAGGCATGTAGAGGGACCCTAATGTGCTGCATAATCCCTCCTTGATCAGTGTGTTATGCTCATAATCTTGTGCCAATCAGATTTGCAATGTACTTGTTGGATTTTCAATTTGACATAAAGTGTGACTTTTCAAAAATGGCTATTTTGCTTTATCTAAAAATGGATTAAACCTCCATACAATGCTTTAGCTCAAAAAACATGGTCTTGGCACAAAGAATATGCATTAAATTATTGAGTGTAACTTGGTTTAAGGACCTGTAATCTAGCCTAAAGCATGCTGAGTTCAAATTGCAAGGTTATGGACATGTAACTTGGTCATGAACAAAGTGAGTTTTTGCCATATTGTGAAATTCGATTCTCCCTAACCATGAGGTTGTTTGAGAAGTTCTTGGACATTTTGGAAATGTTGGAATGTGTACTACAATCCATCTTTGAAATGCAATTTGAAATTCCAAGTGGAAGTGTATGGAAAATGGCCTTGAAGTGGGGTAGAAAACCTTGTCAAAATAGGTCAAAAATTCACTAAGTTAAGAATGGTTTAGTGCCCTTATTCAAAAATTTGTTACTTGAGATACAAGCTTCAAATGAGAAAACTTTGTGAATCAAAGTTGTAGATTATGCAACAAGCTACAACTTTCATGTTTTGACTTTTGTTTGAATCCAAATGAATCATGGTGAAAAAGTGGGACAAAGTTGGGAAAAAATTAGGGTTTTCCATAACTTAGAAAAATTCTAAGTTATGAAAAATTCCATTTTAAACCCTAATTTGCATTTCTTGTTTTCTTGGTGAACAAGTTTCATGATTTGGCATGTTTTTATGAAAAATGAATCTTGACTCTTGATTTTGACCAAAAAGTCAAAGTTTGACTTTTCATTGTATAGTCAAAATTGATCAATTGACTGGGAAATTCAACTGTCAATCTTGTGTACTTGGGATCTTTTGAGTTTGTTGAGCATGTCAAGACAATTCCATGGGGTCCTTGAGTCCATATGTGATCTAGGTTTGCCATTGGCTAGGTCAAACAGTCAAAAATTGCCTTTGTGCAGTCAAAACCCTAAAAATGACCATTTTGCCCTTTTGGTGATCTGATCAAATTTCTTGTGGAATTGTGATCCAAACTTGATCAAATGGTCCATATGAGTTCATAATGTTGATGTGGGTCAATTTCCATGAGATTTGACTGTCAATTGGCCACAGTTGACTTTTTCCCCAATACAGCTGATTTCTAGGTCATCTGTCCAATTGACTGGGCAAAACTTGGAATCAAGACTTGAAACTTGGTATGGATAAACTTAGGAGTCCAATATGAAGCATGAAAGTCATCTTAGGCATTTTAGGTCAAAACATCTTTGTTTAAACACAAACCCTAATTTGGGTCCATTAGTGCAAGGAGAAATCTTGAGCAGAGGAAACCCTAATTGGATCTTGATCTTCAAAGGTCTGGTGATGAGAAAATGTTGAGGAAATGGGAGGGCAAATTTTGGGGTACAACAGTGGGGCACTTTGTGTTACAAGGTGATGCCTTTTGGGTTGAAGAACGCTGGAGCAACCTATCAGCGAGCCATGGTAGCTTTATTCCATGATATGATTCACCATGAGATAGAGGTTTATGTTGATGACATGATAGCCAGGTCCCAAACCAAGGAAGAACACCTTAATCATCTACAAAATCTGTTTGACAGGTTGAAGACATACAAGTTGAGGTTAAATCCAAATAAGTGCACCTTCGGGGTAAGGTCTGGTAAACTTCTGGGGTTCATCGTCAGTGACAAAGGTATTCAAGTAGGCCCTGCAAAGGTGAAGGCCATACAATTGATGCTGAATCCACGTACTGATAAGGAAGTTAGAGGTTTCTTGGGACGCCTAAACTATATCGCCAGGTTCATTTCACATCTGACTACTACTTGTGAGCCGATCTTCAAACTCCTGAAGAAAGATCATGTAATAAAATGGAATGACAAATGCCAGACCGCTTTCAAAAGAATCAAGGAATACCTTCAAGAACCACCAATTATGATGCCTCCGATTGAAGGAATAGATTTGATAATGTACTTAACAGTATTAGACAATTCAACGGGGTGTGTGCTGGGGAAGCATGACGAGTATGGTCGAAAAGAGCACACAATATACTACCTTAGCAAAAAGTTTACCGACTGTGAGACAAGATATTCGCTGCTCGAGAAAACTTGCTGCGCTTTGGCATGGGCTTCTCGCCGACTAAGACAGTATATGTTGACCCACACTACTTTGTTGATATCTAAGATGGATCCAATCAAGTACATCTTCGAGAAGCCTGCTCTCTCCGAAAGAATAGCAAGATGGCAGATGATCTTAACCGAATACGATATCCAATATACAACCCAGAAAGCAATCAAGGGAAGTGTATTAGCTGATCATTTGGCTCATCAGGCCATGGATGACTACCAGTCCATGAATTTTGAGTTCTAGGACGAGAATATTATGCTAGTGACTGACTATGATGAACCTGGACCGGATGAAGGACCTGAAGAAGGATCCCGATGGACTATGGTTTTTGACGGAGCTTTGAACGCACTCGGTAATGGCATTGGCGCTGTAATCATATCTCCTGAGAGCTGTTATACTCCTTTCACTTCCCGACTATGCTTCAATTGTACCAACAACATGGCGGAGTATGAAGCCTGCATCACGGGTCTCAAAGCTGCTATCGACCTGAGGATCAAGTTCTTAAACATTTTCGGGGATTCAGCCTTGGTGATAAGTCATATCAAAGGGGAGTGGGATACGAAGCATCCGAATCTCATCCCGTACAAAGAGCACATGCTGACATTGCTCCCACACTTTGAGGAGGTAACCTTTGAACATTTCCCACGAGAGGAGAATCAGTTAGCAGACACGCTAGCTACTATATCATCTATGTTCTAGGTCAGGTGGGACAACGAAGCTCCCTGGATCACCATTGAGTGGTTGGATGAACCAGCGTACTGCTGTAAAATTGATACTGAAGAGGTAGCAGACAAACCTTGGTTTCACGAGGTAAAAAGGTATCTCGAGGCTCAAGAGTATCCCGAGGGGGCACCTGTCAACAATAAGAAGTTTCTGAGAAGGTTCGCCGCGAAATTCTTCCTCAATAATGGAATCCTCTACAAGCGCAACCATGACTCTACCTTACTTAGATGCATAGAAAAGAGCGAAGCAGAGAGGATTATGGGAGATCTACACCAAGGTACCTTCAGAACCCATTCTAGTGGACATACCATGGCTAAGAAGATCCTACGGGCAGGATACTATTGGTCCACTATGGAAGCAAATTGTTATCATCACTCCCGAACTTGTCATAAATGCTAGATCTATGCTAATAAGGTGCATGTGCCTCCGGTTCCTTTGAATGTCTTGACATTCCTTGGCCCTTTGCAATGTGGGGAATTGACATGATCAGAGAGATCAGACCTACCTCTTCCAATGGGCATCGCTTCATCCTGGTGCCCATTGATTACTTCACGAAGTGGGTTAAGGCTGTTTCTTTTGCTACAGTTACCAAGAACGTTGTGGCGTGGTTTATAAGGCATAACCTGGTTTGTCGTTACGGTGTCCGCGAAAGAATCATCACGGACAATGGTACCAATCTCAACAATACAATGATCACCGAACTCTGTAAACAGTTCAAGATCCAGCATCATAACTCTTTTCCCTACCGGTCGAAGATGAATGGCGCTGTTGAAGCTGCTAACAGAACATTAAGAAGATCATACTGAAGCTGCCAGTGACATACATGCATGAGATGTTACCATTTCTCTTCATGGGTATCATACCTCTGCACGAACATCAACAGGGGCAACACCCTACTCTCTGGTATATGGCATGGAGGTTATCCTGCCTATTGAGGTCCAGATCCCTTCTCTAAGGATAATGAAGGATGTAGGTTTGAACGAAGACGACTGGATCCAAACTCGACTTGATCAACTGAATCTGATCGATGAGAAGAGACTTACTGCTGTCTGTCATGGTTAAATGTATCAAAAACGGATGATCAAGGCTTTCAACAAAAAATTCAGACACCAAGAATATCAAGTCTGGGATCTAGTGATCAAATGCATCATACTGCCGCATGGTGATACCATGGGCAAATGGACTCCCACATACGAAGGGCCATTTGTGATTAAAAATATTTTCTCGGGTGGAGCCATGATTCTGACCACCATGGATAGTGACGACCTTCCCTACCCTGTCAATGCGGACATAGTGAAAAGATACTACACATAATTAAAGAACCGCTAGGTTGACTGGCCTAGGCAAAAATAAGGGTTTCCCAGCAAACCAAAATGGTTCGGGAAAAAATTAGGGATGAAAACAAAAAAATCTATACACCCGGCAAGTCGAAAACCTGAAAGGGTGGCTTGGGCAAAAAAGGGTATCCCGGTGGACTGAAAACCAGAAAGGGCGGTCCAGGAAAAAGTTAGGGATTTAAAAGTGTATCACTATGTCCCATTGGATCACCTTGTGATCAGACTTCAGTATCATCTATCAAGCTTCAAACGGCACCAATCAATCCAGTCAGCTTCGTACAAGCAGCAGAGTGATGAGATGCTCAAAGACATAGCGGCAGTAGCAGAATTGAAACTCAATGGGATTATTACACATATCTGTTTTCTTCTCTTTGTACACAATATTGTGTAGCTTTCATTTTCACGGCGGTGTTCTCTTACTAGAGCGCCAGCTTCCTTTTACAAAAACGCCTGTTATAGGCCAACTTCAGAAATTAATAAAGTCATTTTTACAAAACCATTTCTTTTTCTTTTTCTGTTTTGTTTTGCAAAAACGTCCAATGATTTATTCTTGACACATGCATTTGAATATGATTTCTATTCACAAATATTCGCATAAGAAATGGAAAGACAATTGCCCGTAACTTAGGAAACAAGGGCAAAAACTAAAAAAAATCATGTCAAGCCCGACAGTTACTCTGTTCAGCAGGTACAGGGGCAGAGACAGTTTTGAAACCAGGTCACCATTACATACGACTCCGTGACATCTACACTCCCCACAAAGTAGAGGAAACCAAAGCTTTGACATCGGCTTCCCCAAATAGGAGTTACTTTCCCCAACAAAGTTCCTTCAGAGAGCCGACGTCTATATTCCCCAGCCGAATTTTATAATCGCAAGAGGTTCATAAAGTTGTCTCCCCAACAGAGTTTATTTCTATGAATACAGAAGCTCAACCCCCAACAGAGCTTATTCCTCCAGCTATGGAAGTTCATCCTCCAACAGAGTTATTCCCCCGCAGAGTTATTCTCAAGGAGAGTCTCTCCCCGACAGAATATTCGTAAACAAGGAGTAAATCCACGACATAGTCATATCCGTTCACCATCCCCAGCGAAAGTAGAAGAACCACTTTTTCTACAACAGTTAGGAATTCAACTTCTAATACTCTCTAGAAGCAGTCATGGATTTATTTTCCCAGACTCGTATATGTCACAATAGCATTTCATTTTCATACATCATGACGTGCGCATACATTTGCATACAACATAATCTCATTTATTTTGAGAACATCATCACACAATACATTTCATGCATCACATATAAGTAACCCTCTACCTTTTCAGGAAAGATGGTTATCATCAACAATTCCAACAATTCAAGATTAAATCCATGAAGTTATACATGTCACATCTGTAGACAACTAATGGAAAATCAGTTCCCGAAACCAAACGGGTCAACTAATCTACGTGATTAAATGAGGAAACCCTATTATCCAAGCTTTCATTTCGAAGTGACCCTACTATCCAGGTTCCTTCTCAACAACCCTACCACCCAGGCTTTCATTTCGAGTAACCCTACTATCCAAGTTCCTTCTCACAGCCCTACCATCAAGGCTTTCATTTCGAAGTAACCCTACTATCCAGGTTCCTTCTCACAGTCCTACCATCCAGGCTTTCATTTCGAAGTAACCCTACTATCCAGGTTCCATCTCACAACCCTACCATCCAAGCTTTCATTTCGAAGTAACCCTACTATCCAGGTTCCTTCTCACAGCCCTACCATCCAGGCTTCCATTTTGAAGTAACCCTATTATCCAGGTTCCTTCTCACAGCCCTACCATCAAGGCTTTCATTTCGAAGTAACCGTACTATCCAGGTTCCTTCTCACAACCCTACCATCTAGGCTTTCATTTCTAAGTAACCCTACTATCCAGGTTCCCTCTCACAGCCCTACCATCCAGGCTTTCATTTCGAAGTAACCCTACTATCCAGGTTCCTTCTCACAACCCTACTATCCAGGTTCCTTCTCAGCATACCTACCACCCAGGCTTTCATTTTGAAGTAACCCTACTATCCAGGTTCCTTCTCACAGCCCTACCATCCAGGATTTCATTTCGAAGTAACCCTACTATCCAGGTTCCCTCTCACAGCCCTACCATCCAAGCTTTCATTTTGAAGTAACCCTACTATCCAGGTTCCTTCTCACAACCCTACCATCCAGGCTTTCATTTCAAAGTAACCCTACTATCCAGGTTCCTTCTCATAGCCCTACCATCCAGGATTTCATTTTGAAGTAACCCTACTATCCAGGTTCCTTCTCACAACCCTGCCATCCAGGCTTTCATTTCGAAGTAACCCTACTATCCAGGTTCCTTCTCATAGCCCTACCATCCAGGCTTTCATTTCAAAGTAACCCTACTATCCAGGTTCCTTCTCACAGCCCTACCATCCAGGCTTTCATTTCGAAGTAACCCTACTATCTAGGTTCCTTCTTATAGCCCTACCATCCAGGCTTTCATTTCGAAGTAACCCTACTATCCAGTTTCCTTCTCACAACCCAACTATCCAGGCTTTCATTTCGAAGTACCCCTACTATCCAGGTTCCTTCTTATAGCTCTACCATCCAGGCTTTCATTTTGAAGTAACCCTACTATCCAGGTTCCTTCTCACAGCCCTACTATCCCGACTTTCATTTTGAAGTAACCCTACTATCCAGGTTCCTTCTCACAACCCTACTATCCATGCTTTCATTTCAAAGTAACCCTAATATCCAGGTTCCTTATCACATCCCTACTATCCAGGCTTTCATTTCGAAGTAACCTTACTATCCAGGTTCCTTCTTATAGCCCTACTATCCAGGCTTCATTTCTAAGTAACCCTACTACCCATGTTCCTTCTCATATCCCTACTATCCAGACTCCTTCCCTTTCTTCTCCGAATAACAGTTTACAACACTGTAAAACCTGGACCCAACCAGATATGGTCAATTTCATATTCCTCAGTAAGTCGATGTGCAGCATGGACCCTGACCAAATAAGCAGTTCACTTCCTCCTCCTTAATCAAGACTTAATTCCCCAGTAGAGTAATGGACAACCGAAGCTCCTAGACTATATTTCCCCAGGACATAAATTAACATTCCCCGGTGAAGTCCTCCCCAACGGCAGGTACGGGAACTCTCACATAGGAATCTCTTATCTAACCGATATCTTTTATGGATAGAATCTTTAAGCCCATCTCCGACGATTCTCCGTCACCTTCTAAATGACATCTGTAAGCCCATTCTCGATACTACCTATACAAATCAAGCATCATTTCAGATGAGTGCAAATTTCTAGGCACTCTAGTGTTCAATCATCTTCCACCTTCAGATCATGAAAGGTAGACCAACCAATCTACATCCTCAGGTTTAAGAAGATTGAAGAGGGGAAGCTGTTGTACCCCAAAAATTTCCCCCCATTTTTACTAAAAACATACTCCTAGAGGTCCTCAATTGCTCAAGTTGACTAAGGATTGACCAGACAAATCCTCTTCCTAAGACAATGAGCTTCAAACTAGGGTTTCACTCCCCCATTAAGATGTTTGAGTTCCAAGGGTCCTAAATGGTTTTCATTGCCCTAATATGTCTTCAAGATCATCCATGCCAAGTTTCATTCCTTGCACAAGAAGTTTTCTCAATCAACGGCTCAAATACCTAAAAATCAACTGCACTAGGGCAAAAGTCAACTGTGACCCACATACAGTCAAACTTCAAGATTTTTGGTCAATATCAACATTTTGAAGTGATATCCATCATTTGATCAAGGGTTGATCATGATCCCTCAAGGAATGCTCCTAATTCATAAAAACTCAAAAGTTGCTAAATTAGGGTTTTTATAGGAAAAGTCAACCAAACTTTGACCAGGCATAACTTTCTCATAATTTATCAGAAATTTATCATCCAAGGCTCATTTTGAATAGAATACAATTCCCTACAACTCATATCCATCCCCCAAGTTCAAGAAATGCACTCATGAAAAGATATAAATTTAGACATCATAGGTCATTTCAAAAAGTCAACAAAAACACCTTTTGGGTCAAAGCTTCTTACATGAACATGGAAGACCCAATGGAGATGAAACTAAAAGGGTTGTTTAGAGGACATCCTAAGCTTTCTAAAATGTCCAAGAACACCATCTTATGGTCAAAATTGAGAGATATGCATTGTCAAAGTTAGCCAATTTTGGAAATTTGCACAAAGTCAACAATGCCCAAAATTGCATTTTTTCCACATGGGCCCATCTTTTCAAGATTGAATCTCAGTCCTAGAATGGTCCATGACCTATGGGACCCTCCATTCCTTATTCACTTATTTATTTAATTTATTTTAATTTTTATTCATTTAAAAATCAAATAAAATCAAATAAATCCAAACAAATCACATAATTTGTTTTAGGGATAATTTTTGCATTGATTAAGGATCTCATATGCTGTCAAATAGCCAGGAAATCATGCAAGGCCAAATAGGACACAAAATTTTCATAAATGGCAACTTTTCAAGATTTGATTTCTTCTTAAAATCATGCATCCAATCTTTTGATTCTTTCCAATTATAATGACCTAATTTGATTCAGTACATATACACAATGCATTACAACCCTAGGAAAACAGAAATTCATGCGCAACCCGCCTCTCTAAAAGCAAAAACAAGTGTTAATTTTTGTCAAATAAAGTGCATATTGGATTCTTCTCCCCAGGCCGTTTCAAGACATTCCAAGGATCAAATCACATCCCTGGACACTCACTGAAGCTTTTGCAAGCATTCCCACATCCTGAAACATCAAGAATCGTGCTCTCTCACATCCACGATTTGTGTTTTTTTTAAAAATTCGATTACAATGATTTGTCCATCATGAATCTGTTTTGATCATATATCCATAATTGGTATCATATTTGCAATGTTTTTGATTGGTTAATTAAAGTTTAAGCGCATGAATAGCTTCTTTCCATGGCTAGGGTTCATAAGCTCGAATTTGGGGTTTCCTTCTCTAGGGAAAATTGGCC
Organism: Vicia faba; assembly: GCA_948472305.1. Lineage (NCBI taxonomy): Eukaryota > Viridiplantae > Streptophyta > Magnoliopsida > Fabales > Fabaceae > Vicia > Vicia faba. Next base: position 777,242,207 of record OX451741.1, on the reverse strand, counting down.
CAGATTAAGGGTAACATAGCACTCAGGGGGTTGTTTCCAATTGATCCATGCCCTTGGTTGGGATTTATGTTGTTTGTGCTACATTTTTTATTTTTACAGGTTTGTAGCCATGCACAAGAACCGTCACTATAGTCTATAGTGACGAATCTGTCTGTAGGTAAAAGCCTAGTTTCTAAAACAACAGTTCTCAGAAGAAGATGAGGGCGTGGCAGCGTACCATTGGTATGTTTGAAATTCACGCGTTTTTACTGGGCATAATGCTTTATTTAACTTATGTTTTATTTGTTTTGTTATATTAATGAATGAGCTCTCCAGTGCAGATGGTCAAGGAACGAACGTGTAAGGCAAATGTCCTGGGTTCGATCCCAGGCGTGTTGCTTTTGTATTTTTCTTGATATTTCCTTGCAGATCCAGTAGTATCATTCTAAACGCGCTCACCATGCACCTCAACATCTCATCATTGGATCAATCTGTATCCAGATCCCATGTCTCAAGCATGTAGGCGCATGGTGGACTCTCTTGGCAAGCTTCCCACTGGATCAAACGCATCCTTTATTTACTAAATTAAATGTCTTTGAATTTAATTTTAATTCCCCGTTTAATTTATTCTCGCGTGCATTTATTTATTCATTTTTTCAATTAATGTAATTGCTCCGAGTTTGTAATAGTTTTAACTTAGGTTTAATATTTTCATTTACTGTTTTTCCCCAAGTTTTTGATGATGTAATCCCCCTCCCCAAGGCCTTGTAATAGATAGGTTTATATTTCTCGCATTTTACTTTTGTTATTATAAACTGTTAGATGATTGATAATGGGATTGTATGCGAAAGATAAATCAATAATTTAAAACAGTAGAAAACCCTAATTATGCAAAGATAAATAACTGAAATCAAACACTTAAACATGCTCACTCTTAGGGTTTTCCCCACTTCGGTTGCCTTCGGTAAACGGTCATGAAGTATATGGAGTTTTAGTGGTTGCCCTCTAGTCCCAAAAGATCAAAGATGACCCATTCGAATGTTGCCTCGGAAAGATCTTTAGGATTATAGGGTAACTACTAAGGTTTCCTAATCATTGCTTTAGTGATCGTAAAAGCGTCCCTTTCGATTGTCCCTTAAACTCCAACAATGGAGCTACCTACTCCTTAATAGTAGGGTAACATTGTCTAAAGGAAATAAGAAAACGAACAGACGTTTTCGAGTAGGTAGAAACTCCTAAGTACTTGCTCAAACAAATTTTACACCATACACTATCAAACAAAATTTTCAAACTAAAGTGTTCAAAAACACTTTATCACACCCTTGAGGAATGATACAAGGGTTACCATAAAATGAAGCGCTGCTCTAAGGAAATTTCAAAACTTTTTCAAACACATAAATACACAAAAGCAATTTAAGAATGAGCAAGTAACTAAGATCCCATGGAAAACCATGGATGGAAAGGGTGCTAACACCTTCCCTTTCCATAATCTACCCCCTTTACTCAGAAACATTTCGAAAAAGGTTTTTTCTATTCTTTTTCCATTTTCCTTTGTTGGATGAAATAAAAGACGGTAGCGAATCTTGCTTACCGTACATTTGCGAACAAAAAACGCAAAAAACTAGTAACTAAAAAACAATCAGTTTTGCCACTGTATCACAGCTACCCTTTCAGGTTTTCGACTTGCTGGGTGTATAATATTTTGTATATATCCATTACTTTTGCCCGAACCCTTTTGGCTCGCCGGGATGCCGTTATTTTTCCTAGGTATGTCAACCTAGCGGGTCGTTCTTATGCGTAGTATTTTTTTACTATGTCCGCGTTTACAAGGTGCGAGAAATCTTCGCTGTCCATAGTGGTTAGCATCATAGCACGACATGAGAATACTTTCTTAACAATAAATGGCCATTCGTAAGTGGGATTCCATTTTCCCCTAGGGTGGCCTTGAGGTATAATGATGCGCTTTATTACCAAATCGCCAGCCTGGTATACCCGATGTTTGATCTTCTTGTTGAATGCCTTGATCATACATTTTTGATACATCTGACCATGACAAACAACAACAAGCCTCTTTTCATCAATCAAACTCAACTGATACAACCTTGTCTGAATCCATTAGTCTCCATCTAAGTCTGCTTCTTTCATAATCCTTAGAGAAGGAACCTAAACCTCGATAGGCAGGAAAACTTCCATGCCATAGACCAAAGAGAAAGGGGTTAGCCCAGTTGATGTTTGTGCCAAAGTACAATAGCCATGAAGAGAAAATGGTAGCATCCCATGCCAGTCTTTGTAAGTCACCACCATCTTTTGCATAATCTTCTTTGTATTCTTGTTGGATGCTTCCACTGTGCCATTTATCTTAGGTCTGTATGGAGAAAAGTTGTGATGCTTGATCTTGAATTGCATGCAGAGTTCAGTGATCATGGCATTGTTAAGGTTGGTGCCATTGTCAGTGATGATCCTCTCAGGGATACCATACCACATATGAGGTTATGCTTGATGAACCAGGCTACGTCGTTCTTGGTAACTGAGGCAAATGAATCTGCTTCAACCCACTTGGTAAAGTAGTCAATAGAGAAAAGAATGAAACAATGTCCATTAGAAGAAATAGGTTTGATTTCTCCAATCATATCGATTCCCCACATTGTAAATGGCCAAGGGGAAGTCATGACATTCAAAGGGATTGGAGGTACGTGAACCTTATCAGCATAAATTTAGCACTTATGGCAAGTCCTCGAGTAGAGGTGACAATCAGTTTCTATGGTCGACTAATAGTAGCTAACTCTCAGAATCTTCTTGGCCATAGTATGTGTAATATGGTGGGAGAACTGACTTGGGTGTTTTGTGTTTTATCACAATTGTTGCGGATAGCAAGAGTCGCCACCGACTTTTCTTTTATCCAATAAAGGAAAGGGTGAAATGACCAGGAAATACCTTTTGAGATATTTTCTTGAGTTCGGGGGGGGGGGGGGGGGGGTAGGTTATGAAAAGGGAAGGTGTTAGCACCCTTTTCATCCGTAGTTATCTACGGGCTCTTAGTTGCTTGATCACTTTGAAAATGCTTAGTTTGAAATGTGTTTGTGATTGGTGAGAGTTTAAAATTTTTTGAAAACGGCTTTGTTTCAGAAAACTTTGTAATTATTCTCGTCTCCATAAGAATGTATACAAAGTGTTGGTTTTGAAAATAGTTCAAAGAGATGTTTGTTTTTGAAGATATTTTGAAAGTGTGAGTGTGGAGATGGTTTTAGTTTGTGAGCAAGCAACTACGAGCGTCCTACCTACTCAAAAGGCCTTTGTTCTTTTCCCCTCCTTTAGATGTTACTAGCTTACCATTGATTTGATAAGAAGACCTATCATTGGATGTGAAGGGACGTGCGCGGGTCAATCGTATAGTCATAGAAGGCAACTTATGAGACGCTTTAGCAATTTTTGTGGGGACTCAGATCATTTTACCGAAGGCAACATCGAAGGGTCATCGAGGGACTATGATTTTTTTTATCGAGGGTTTTTGATAAAGCGCTCATATTCGAGGGACATGACTATTTTTCCGAGGCAACAAGCGAGATTACCTTAAAGGTGCGCGTGTGTGAATTATGTTTTGATTGCATGCGTTTTTGTCTTTTAGATTAGGGTTTTCGAACGATCGATTTTATCTTTCCATACACACCCTAATTACTAACAATTATATGAAAAACAATAAATTTGTGGAAATTAAAATCCTACGCTATTACATCATTAGGGGGATGGGGGTAGAATTTACAAATGGGGATGAAATAAGCTTAATTATTGCAACCATATTGAATAGCAATGAAGAAAATATATAGAAAACATAAAAAACAGTGTAAAATAAAGGAAAAAAATATTTTTAACCATTATGTGTCGACACATGCTTCTTTGCATCGACACATAGCCTTTCTTGTTCCTGTAAAACCAAAATCAACCGAGTATGAGTCGATACATAATGGTATGTGTCGACTCATTTCTTGTATGTGTCGACACATTCGTGTTTTGTATCGACTCATGCACCCTTTTTCTTCCTGTTTTGGGTCTGGATAGGAGTATGTGTCAACACATAAGGCTTTGCGTCGACTCATACCCTATTTTGTCACTAAAATGAGTCGACTCATGTGGGTATATGTCGACTGATGCTGCAGTTTTTTTGCCTTAAACACTGTTCTATGGTTTCTACAGGTCAGTTTTCAACATAGTATTGACAAAAGCAAGTAAATGGTTAGCTGCAAAAGACAATGATTACTACATTTATCCTCAAAAATTAATCATTAGTAATGTGTGAAAAATACGAAGTCAAGAAGACTTACCTTTAGACTACACTTTGTTTTGATGTCTAAACCTTTTTCCAAATGTTGTGATGGCTTCAGTGAACCTCCAGGGAACTGCTCTAGTCCTTCTTCTATATTGGAAGCTGCTGAACCAACTCCATACCGGTCAAGTTATACAATACTATCTTTTAGGTTTTGAAAGGTGATGATAATGGCACTACAAACCGTTCTTGTGTTTGAACAATCTTTATGTGATATAAAGTGTTTGGACGGCTGTTTTATGGGAGAGCTTGTAAGGTGGAACAATGGTTTGAGGGTTTTTCTCTTTTGTGAATGAAGATAGAACTGAAAATGAGCAAAAGTTATAAGAAAAGTTCTGTTAGGTTTTTGTTCAAAACTCTCTATTCTCTCTCTAAAATCCAACCCCTTGTATGTTGTGAAAATAATTTATTTGTAGATGAAGTTTGGATGAGATTTGTGGGGGAAACAAATAAGTTTTTGAATTGTTTAGGTATGCTGTCTTATTGTTTTTTTAGATGCAGCTCCCATATGCAAATTTGGTGAAAATATGGGACGGATATAGTGCAGGTTTGGACAGGGTTGGAGGCTGCATAATAGGACTATTTTGTAGCAGTTTCGGAGTGGAGTGGCAGCTTAGTGCAAGGCTGTTTTGTAGCAGGACAGTAGACTATTTTTTAACATAGTTTTGGGCCTGTAGCAACAATCTTGGACTTGGCAACATATCATATTTGGGGATTTTCTTGATAGCATCATTTGTAGCATGATACAAGTCTGGTTTTGTGAACAACATAATGGCAAGGTTTTGGAGATTGAGTCAATGGAAAAATTCAAACAAGACAAAGCTTTAGGATTTTTAATTTGAAAAAAATGCAACCTTGTACTAATTTGAATTATTTGTAACATCTTGAATTATTCTGAATTGTGATGAATAGATGTCATGAAGCAATGAGATTAACAAGTATACAAATACTTAGAAAAATTTCTAAGTCTTGTGAAGCTTGACTTTCCAAAATGGCTCTTAAATTTCTTTATTTTTGATGATCAAATTCCATATTTTGAATTCCTTGATGAAATGTGATCTTTGAAACTCAAATTTGGTCAAAAAGTCAAAGCTTGACTTTTTGGTGTACAATTGACTTTTTCCATCAGTCGATCGAATTTCGTCTATCAATCTACTGATCTTGCGAGATGAATTAAAATATGAGATTAGGTAAAAATGATGTATTTGGATCCTTGAAATCCATGTTTCAAACCAATAATTTATGTACTAGGTCAAAAATCAAAGATTCGTCATTCTCAGTCAAAAACCCTAATTTTGACAATTTTTCCCTTTTGATGATTTGAACCACTTTCTTGGAAAATTGTGATCCCATCTTGATCTAATGATACATATGACTTCAAAATGTTGATATTGGTCCAAAATATTGAAGTTTGACTGTAGGTTGGTCACAATTGACTTTTTTCTAATACATCTGATTTTAGGTCATCTGATCAATTGACTGAGCAATTTTGTGATCCAGGACTTGAAATTTGACAGGAACAATCTTGAGGGTCCATAATGATCCATGAAAGTCATTTGAGACATTAGAAATCCAACTACCTTTGTACAAACTCAAACCCTAATTTGAGGCATCAATGTTGAGGAGATGACTTGACCTAGTCGATACTTGCACAAACCTGAGTCCTTGAAGATCTTTGTAGGAAATATCTTTGATAAATGAGAGGGAAAATTTAGGGGTATAACAGCTGCCCCTGTTCAATCTTCTTAAACCTGAAGAGTTAGATTGGCGGGTCCTCCATTTGTGACGAAGGTGAAAGATGATTGAACACTAGAGTGCCTAAAAATATGCAATCGATGATATGTTGATTGTATCAGGAATAGGCTTGAAGATGCCATTTGGAGAAAGGATGAAGAGTTGTCGGAGGTGGGCTTACAAATTCCATCCAGAGTGACAGAAAAGGTATGTTGTTTGGCAACTTTACGGGGGACATAGTCTTAACCAGGAGAGGTCTGCTGATTGCCTGTCATTAACTGGTGGAAATGAATTCTAACCAGAAGAGGTCGTTGTCTTATTGATTGACTTTTCCTTCCAGGAAAATGGTTAGTTGTATGCAGATGTATGCATGTCGCAATGATGTTCTCAAAATAAATGAGATTGTGCCGTATGCATTTGTCATGTATGTAATATGATGTATGGATGTGAAATCCTCGACAAATGTTGGGGAGCTTCAGGAAATTAAATCTCGGATTTATGTTGAAGAATATGTGTATCTTCAGACTTTGTTTAGGATGCTTCCACCGGGGATTCTTGTTTTGTTGAGGAGAACACCACTAGGAATATTGACTTTGGATTGAGAAAACTCGGGAGATTGTTGATTTCTGCTTGAGGGAAAGAGTTCAGGAGTTTTAGTCGTCCTTTGCTCTACCTGAGAGTTATCTCTTGATTGGAGAGGAAGAAAGTTCAGCTGTTATCTGGTCGGATTCTAGGCTTCACAACAATTTGCTGGGGATAAAGAAGTTAACTGTTATTTGGTTGGATTCCAGGCTTTGCAGCAACTCACTGGCGATAGTGGCAAACTCTACCTTGGAAGAGGATTTTTGTTAGTGATTTGAAGAAGTTAAACTATTATCTGGTAGCGTCTAGGTTTCGTTGTAACTTGAACTGTTTTTTGGTCGGGTCCAGGTTTCATCAATTTGATCTTGAGGTTAACTGGTATCTGGTCGGGTCCAGGATTCAGCAACTCGAAATGTTATCTGGTCGGGTCTAGGTTTTAGAAATTCGATCTTTGAGGTTAACTGGTATCTGGTCGGGTCCAGGTTTCAACAATTCGAACTATTATCTGGTCGGGTCCAGTTTCAACAATTTGATCTTTGAGGTTAACTGGTATCTGGTCGGGTCCAGGTTTCAGCAACTCGAACTGTTATCTGGTCGAGTCCAGGTTTCAGCAATTTGATCTTTGAGGTTAACTGGTATCTGATCGGGTCCAGGTTTTAGCAACTCAAACTGTTATCTGGCCGGGTCCATGTTTCAGCAATTGAAGAAGTTACACTATTATCTGGTCGGGTCCAGGCTTTAGTAACTTAAAATTGAGATTTACTGTTATCTGGTTGGGTTCAGGCTTTACAGTAAATTGAATCAACTGTTATCTATTTGGGTCCAGGTTTCATAGTAATTTGTTTGAAAGGATGAAGTTGAACTGTTATTTGGTCAGATTCCAGGCTTCATAACAACTTACTGAGATTAACAGTTATCTGGTCGGTGTCGTACCCCAAATTTTCCCTACCTTTATTTTCAAGATTAAAAATAGAAGACATTTTAATTAAGAATGGTTCAGCAATATCTGATGGCCCGTTCTTAAATCTAAGTCGATCAGGGGGTGTATTGATTCAGGAGAGTGGGGCTTTCTAAATCATAAAGACTCATGAACTCATTTGCGAAGCATGTTGGCCAATGGCCCATGCGATTCGAAAATGGAAAATTAGTTAAAAATAATACTTTTCATTAAGTCACTAATCTTTTTAATCCATTTAATAATTGTTGTTGGTAGTAAAAAGAAGAGGTTGAATTGAAATTTAAAAGCCCATTTTCACTTTGTTTTCCAAACAACAACAAGTGTGTGTGTGTGGGGGGGGGGGGTGTAATTTCTGAACCACAGGCCCAAAGTAAATTGAAGAAATTAAATAGCCCATTTATTGTTTTGTTGTTAAAACTGTTATTTTTATTTTTATAAAAAAAAAGAAGAAAAGTATATATAAAAAGAAATATTATTTTTACTGTTAATTTTTTTATTCCATTTTTTATTAAACAACAGTATGTTAGATATTGTTTTGGTATTTACTAAAATTTTGTTTAAAAATAACTAGCGTTGGGCTACGGAAAAAAGGCCAACTGGGCCTTGTTTAACAGAAAAGAATTTTTTTGCTGTAATAAAAAAAATAGCGTAAGCTGGGCTGAATAAAGTAAATAATGCGCAAGGCCCATGTTCCAATAACAACAACTGTTCAAATCATATCCAAATTTAACGCACGCTTCTTGCATGAACCAATACTGTAGAAATCGAACTAACTTAAATCAAATCTAAAACCCAATTTTGTTACAAAATCAAATCTACAACATTCAATCAAATATGCAAATCAGTAAATCAGGACCAGATCTATAACAAAACGAATTTAACATATCAATACAAGTCTATATTACAAAAAAATCCGAAAATTACAATAATAATATGAAATCAAATTGTAACTGAATCAATTTTTTATAGTATAAATAGAATCCAGAAATTGAAAATCAATAATCGAATCAATTACATAAATTACAATCCCTTATTTATGCTAACCCGAATACAACAGCAAATGGGTAAAACCCTAAATTCCCATCCCTATATATATTAAAAAAAAAAGAACATAACGGGGGATGGGAGACAAACGAATATCGAAGAACAAAATTGAAGAAGAGAATTGGAGAGACGAACAGAAGAATGCGAAGAAGAGAAGCCCTCACTCGCTGTTGAAGAAGAAGAAGACACGAGGACGATTATGGTTTCAACATCTGAAACCCTAATCGTCGTTGCATTTCCGCCATCATCAACCATCCGTCGCCAACTCTCTTTACCAGAATCTGCAATCAAAGAAGACAGAGGGATTAGCTTCAACTAAAAATCTCAAAATCAGAGAACAATTGAAATCGCGAAAGGGTAAATAGACTCAACTTCTTTTTTTTTGTTGTTGTTCTTGTATCTGGGTTTTTCTATTGGGTAGGTTGAAACAGATGGGATTGAGTTTACATTGGGATGGAGTTGAAGGTTGATGGTGAAGCCTCCGCGGAGTAGAGAGGTTAGGGTAGAAGAGAGAAAGGGTTTGTGGTGTTTATTGTGAATGGTTAGTAAAATAATGTACAACAATTTTGTTATTCAGTCTTGATTCAGTGCGCTTGCATACAAGGAGGATATCTTGTTCCTTTAATCTTATACGTTAGATTTCCATCAGACGGCCATAGGCCAAGTCACCAAGATAACTTCTATGCACCTCGCCTCACCCAATCTCACCAGCCCTTTCCCAAGTGCATAATGGGCCGAGCCCAGTTCCTCTTGGCACCCCCTTCGCCAGTAATTACTAAATGCAACTAGAAACTGCACCCCCTATCTGAACTATAATTGGGCCAGCTATGCACCCCCTCCAATTTAATTAAAAATTGCTCTATATTTTCTATTTCATCTTTATATATATATATATATATATATATATATATATATATATATATATATATATATATATATATATATATATATATATATATATATATATATATATATATATATATATATATATATATATATATATATATATATATATATATATATATATATATATATATATATATATATATATATATATATATATATATATATATATATATATATATATATATATATATATATATATATATATATATATATATATATATATATATATATATTATTATATATATATATATATATATTATTATATATATATATATATATATATATATATATATATTATTATTATTATTTCTTTTATATTATATTATTATCTATTTAATTATTTATGATAATTATTTTTATTATTATTAGTTATAATTATTATTATTGATAGTAATTTTTGTTTATAGTATTACTATTTATAATTGTAAATATTATTATTATATTAACATGTAAACTATTTTATTCAGAATTCATATATATTTTCTATATTTGCATTTAAATATTTTTACTCATGCATTAATCAAGAATTTTCGCAATTAATGCGATTAAAAAACACTAACCAATCTCAAACTATTTTTCGCAACAAACTAATCTGAACAACTGTGTTTTTTTGCAAAAGGGTTTCAAACGAATTTTGACTAATCGCACATTTAGCCAAAATCTCCGCAATCACTACAACCGGTCAAAATGCGAGGTGATTCAAAATACATTTGCAACCCCTAAAAAACACCAACCCTATACGAACTATGAATTAGGACTCTGATTCCTCATAAGAGCATACGTAGGCATACGATCAAAAATCGTGGCGAGTTCCCCTATTAAAATTTAAAACCCTATTTTACCCAAACCTAAACCTAAACCTAGTATCCTTGTGAACAAGGTAGACGAAAGGTGCCTAACACCTTCCTTTCGTCTAATAGAGTCTGAAACCTAGAATCTCTGTCTGCGAATTAGGGTTTTCTGTTAGATTCCCTTCCTTAGGATAAAAACTAATAGTGGCGACTCTGTATTTAAAACCAGTCGCAACAGCTGGCGACTCTTCTGGAGAATCTCCTTAACCCTAGGTTTTAGGTTTTTTTGGGTTAATTTTATTCGCTTTATTTATTTATTGCATGTATCTACTTTATTACATTTATTTATTTATTGTCTTTCTTTATCATTATATATTTACTTTGTGGCGGGAACTTTTATCTCAAAAATATTCTCTTATAACCCTTAGAAAGAAGGTTCGTCTATTAGCTTAGGGGTACATCATCCCTACGAGTTTATGTGACGAATTCGCCTAGAGTCGGTGAACTTCCGAAAAAGGAATACTTATCGAGAGATATCCTCTTGATGAGTAGGACTTTGGAAGGTCACCCATGACTCTTTGTAACGTCCTTAACCCAAAAATCTCATGAAAAGACCTTTCATGACTTTGAGACGAAAGTCTCGGTCTGTAAAGAGGTTCCACCTAAGGAGGCCCCTGTGCCTTTTCCCTCTGGTGTTATTCATGATACCCTTAAGGAAGCCACCTTTTGGGAGGATAAATTAACCGTAGGTAAAAATTAAGGAGCCTACCTTATAAGGGTACCTGTCATAAAAACCTATCACAAAATCCCGTCACTCAGCCATACATCCATGCATTTATATATTTCATATATTCATCATTTGTCTTCTTTTATTTGTTGTATACCACTTCTATATACTTGGTTCATGACTCATCTTTACAAAGAAGACTATATGATTCCAAACTTGACAAGACGTGAGTGGCCACAGAAGTTAAGGTCTCTCACTGCAAACTCGGTATTATGGTATGCAAGGAAGCTGGATATTGGTGACATCACTATTCACTGTGGAGACTTTCCTAATGTCCCGTTGATTTGATCGCGAGGCTATATTAATTACAACCCTACTTTGGCCTTACAACAGTTAGGGTATCCTTTGGAAGACAGACCTTCAGACGAACAACTCCAACCATTAATCATCCGCGACATGGGTATAGAAGACCAAGGGTTGCTCAACAAGGTTATCCAGGCTTGGAATAAGGTTAATAAGAGGAAAGCTGAAAGAAAGAATTCCATAGCAAGAGAACCTTACACCAAATGGGTCAGAGATAAGGTACAAATTATCAAGATGCCATTTGAGATAGGTCCAGGGTATAAGTCAGAGGTCCCAAAGGTTACGCCTCTATCCTTGGAAGAAGTAGACAATCTGAAAAGCGCCTTAAAGCAAGCTCAAAGGGAAAAAGAAGAACTGGAGATCAACCTTCTCAATCTAACCAAAGAGAAGAAGCAGATGCAGCTCATACTTGAGTCAAAGGACCAAAAAATTGAGAGAGATCAAAAGGCATTGGAAAAAGAGAGTCTCAAACGGAAGCGTACAAATGAAGAGCTGTTGAGTGTGACATTCAACCTAGATTCCCACAACCAAAAGTTAGAGGAGGCTGCTACTAAAATTGGAAGGTTAACCAGATGGTATGAAAAGGAAACACGTGACAAAAAGGTGCTAGAAGAAAATCTAAGAGCCCAGATCCAAAGTTTGGCGCAAGCTTCCTTAGATCAAGAAGAGAATGTAAGATACCTCACCACTGAACTTGAAGACAACCAAGAATCCGAGGTTAAAGCTCGCCTTGAAAGGGTAGAGGCAGAAAGACTCTTAACTCAGAGAACTCAAGAATATGAGCATGTGTGCCTAGAGCTACAGGGTCTCCAAAAAGATTTCCTTATTCAACGGTGACTTTATACGGAAATATGGGGTGAAAAGATGTATTGGGAAGAGCAGTATACCAAGATCGCCCAAGCTGGGAGAGATAACCATAAGATAATCCCGCATCTTTACCAAGAGTACCAGTATTACAAGGACAAGTATGAGAGACTCACTTTCTTAGCTAATAACCTCATTGAGGATATCCCTAGAAGTTTGAGAGATGCAGAAAGTGTAATGGTTTCTCTTCCAAAGGATGTTAAAGACTTTCTCAAACTTTTCCGAGCAATGGTGGATAGTTTCAGAGCCGACATCCGTAAGCGCACCTAGAATATTTATTTCCCTTTTATTTATGTTTCATGCAAATTTGTTTTGATTTCAAGTTGTAATATTTTTCAATATCTGGATTATGTTACCTTCAATAAAGGCATTTTGTTTCCCTATCTCATTAGCATATATATTTTAAAGATAATCACCAAGTAAAATAATAAGAAAAAGACAAAGATGTACCCAAATGAATAAGACATTGAAAACAAGTAACCATTACATGTTTATAATCATACGCACACATTCATTCATAAACACCCACATATCATATCGAAGCTCATCTTTTTAAAATATCTCCAGTTAAGCCATTGGTAGAAGAAGATCGCTACCTCCTTGGCCTCCATATCAAACCAGGGCGTACCAACAAAAAGCAATGGAGAAAATCGAGGAAACTCAGGCTGTATTCAAAGAAGACCTCGACCAAGTAAAAAGGGATGTAAGTTCAATGAAAGGAGATTTGAGTAAAGTTCTCCTAGCTTTGAAGAACATTATTGATAGGCAAGACCAGATTCCCAGGGTAGCTTCCCAAGAAGTAGGTCAAATGATTGGTGCATCAAGCGGTCACCAATTAAGAAAAGAGCCAGAAGCAGGACCCCTTAATCCAAAAAGGCATGTTTCAGACTCCCCAAAAAGACAAGAGGGAGAAATTAATGCGATAGCCTCACAACCAAGGGCACCACAACCGTTAATGATCCCACAAGGACAACAACAAGGCAGAAGGCTGCAAAGAAAGTTTGATCCACTTCTGATGCCACCCACTCAGTTATTACAACACCTGGTCAAGGCATCCTTAGTGGAACTCAAGCCTGTGGCTCCTCCAGTTGGGCCGCTCTCGCGAAAGTACAATGCCAACGCCAAATGTGAGTATCATGCTAATTCTCCTGGACATACCATAGAGAAATGTTGGCCATTCAAGTATAAGGTCCAAGATTTATTAGAATCTCAAGACATCACATTCGAGAAAATTAACATTAAATCAAATCCTATGCCTCCGCATGATGGGCAAGCAATAAACGCAATTGAGGTAGTCACTGACTTTGGGGCGACCAGACAAGCAAAAACCCTGATAAGCTTATTGAAAGAATATCTGTTGGGATGTGGATTCGTGCTAGAACATAATGAAGCTTTCAAGAGAACGCTACAAAAGCTAGTGGACCAGGGGATAGTCTAATTCGGACCATACCGTGAAGGAAAATGTGTAGCTACTTTGAAGGGTAAAGCACAGTTTTCTCCAATCCAAGAGACCTTTGTCAACAAGGGAACAAAGCATAGTGAAGATGTGGGGATGATATCTAACAAGGTCAACACCAAAAGGGAAACTAACTTCATCCGAGAATGCGCCCTAGGAGAAGAACTCAAAAGATGGACTGCCTTGGAGATTCCCGAGATCTTTTTATTTCCTAAGTAATATTTCTTGTTTTTGAAAGAACCTATGTCAAGCCTGAGGCATAGGGGTTTCTTGTAAGGGTTCCCCCATTTTGTTTCAGACAATATTTGTAATTAATAAAAGTTATATTTTGTTTTCAATTAAGATCCATGTCTTTCTCTTACATTTATTCCTTAAATTTAAAAATGGCAATACTTTCTCTGCATATGCATCTTCAAAATTCATATACTAAAATTTGTACCAAAACATGATAAAGGTGCAGATCCATGCCCAAAACCACCGATAATGTTACTGCTGCGACCCGATATAATTTTGATGCTCCCATCAACCAAGCCGAAGAGGAAGATGATGAAGATCTTGAACTTCCAGAAGAAACGACAAGAGAAATAGAGCAAAAGCTTGATAACATACAACCGTATCAAGAGGCTATTAAGACCATTAGTCTACGTACAAAGGAAGAAATCAAGCTAGGGGAAATGTTAGAACAGAGCGTCAAAGAAAGGCTGATCAGGCCATTATCCAGCTCACCAACCACTGCCAGAATATCAACCTATGAAGTTCGACTTTCCAGACAAAGATTTCATAGGTGACTATGAGATACTAGAACCTAACGAAAGAAATCAAGCTAGGGGCACGCTGAACACTCATGCTCGACGGGGCTTCAAATGCACTGGGGCACGATATAGGGGCATTTTTGACTTCTCCAAAGAATTATCACAAGCCCTACACTACAAGATTGTATTTGTCTACACCAACAATAACCCCGAGTACAAAGCTTGTATACCAGGACATAAATTTGCCATTAACCTGAGAATAAAGCATCTCGAAGTATTTTTGGAACTCCACATTAGTCATATACTAAGTCAACAACGAGTGGAATACTAAACACCAAAAATTGATCCCATATCGAGGTCATGTTTTAAAGTTGGCTATGGAATTTATAGAAATCACTTTCAGTCACATCCCACAAGAAGAAAATCAAATGGCAAACGCCCTGGAAATTATATCAGCTATGTTCAAAGTAACTTGGTCAAACCACGAACCACACATCACAATCAAGAGCCCGCACACTGCCTTGCTATTAAAGGAGGGCCGAATGACAAGCCTTGTTTTTACGACATCAAGAAGTAGCTCGAAAAACAAGGACATCTAGAAAATGCCTCTAGCATCGACAAACAAACTCCACAGAAATTAGCCTCGGAATTCTTTTAGAGTAATGGTGTATTGTACAAGATGAACCACAACATGGTCTAGTACTCAAGAATATTCTGCTACCTTTCCTCGACTCACGTGGTAAATGGACACCCAACTACGAAGGTCCATATGTACTGAAAACAACATTCTCCGGTGGTAGTCTCATCCTCATAATAAGGGATGAGGAAGAACTACCGCATCCGCAAACTCAGACGCAGTCAAAAAATACTATGTATAAGAAGCTCGCTAAGCTTGAACCCTAAAAGGGAGACTTAGGAAAAAAGGAGCATCCCGGTGGATCGGAAACCATAAAGGGTGATCCAGGAAAAAATTAGGGGCATATAAACAAAAATTGTCCCGGTGGATTGAAAACCCGAAAGGGAAATCCAGGCAAAAACTAGGGATTTCATACAAAGAAATAAAGAACAAAAAGACCGCGATCTAAAAACTACGACTACGAACCACAAAGGGAGATATGGATTTGAATCATACAACTCAGAAGCAAAGGAGATAAGGGCTATTAAAATGATATTGGGGAACAACAACAATAATTATCAATTTTTATTGCCGTTTACAGTTTTAAAAATTTCTGTAATTACCTCTTTCTAGGAATTGCATTTTGTATATTTGCCTATTCAGAGGCATAATCAATAAAACATTTGCTTTCTTTGCATATTTCAAATTGTGTTTTTTCTTTTCTCAGACTTGTTTACAAAATACTATGATCATTAGTTGTGAATATTGTCTTGAAATCATTTCGAGGAAATTAACAAATAAAAGCTTTTTATAAAACATCGAAAAACATTTTAGGTTAGAAAAACATCAAAAGAAAATCCACGATCGCGTCCATACCCATGTCTACCCCTACGTCTACGCCTGCAACACAAAGTCTACGTCTGTACATGCGTCTACGCCTATGCCTGCACTTACAACATAAAAGTCTATACATATGCCAATACACGCGTCTACATCTACGCTCATACTTACAATATAAAAAATCAATGTTCAAAATCTTGCTAACACTTTTTCGCCGCATTCAAATAAAATTCAACGATGCCACGAAATACAACATACAACGCCAGGGTTTGGTAATTCAAAACCAATGGTTTAAAGGAGAGAATGCCAAAACTAGTCTTCATAACATTTCAAGGCATACACGCATTTTACACACATTTCACACATACATTTTGCAAAGCATACATACATTATACATTTTTGCATATACAAACATTCAATACACATATACTCGGGGTTCCATATTAATATCAAACATCACACATTTTGCATACATACAAAAATTCAACACACATACACCTAGGGTTCCATCTCAATATCAGACAGCATACGCCTGTATCACACAGTAAACAAACAGCCTTACCCTCGATTCAATCATCTAAGGGTCAATCAACAAAACACTTCTCCTACGATTCAACCCGTCACGTAAGTCTCCATGCCGTGACGCATTCAGCCCATCACCTAAGTCTCCATGCAATGATGAGTTCCTTACAAAGTAGTCCATTACCTAAGTTTCCATGCAGTAATGTACGAAGCTCAGTACATTTCCTCCACGCCGCAATGTATTCTCCTCAACTTAACCAATGCCTAAAAGATCGTGCAGCAGTGTGGTTCCTTGTTTGGTGATATAGACCATTGCCTAAGACATCGTGCAATAATGTGCTTCTCTATTCCGCAACCCAGACATCGCCTAAGACGACATGCAGTGATGTTCGAAACCAAAACCTGGTTCATTGCCTAAGACCGCAGGCAGCAATCCAACTTAACCCACTGCCTAAGACATCATGCATCAGTGCGGTTACTTGTTTTGTAAAATAGGACATTGCCTAAGACTTCATGCAGCAATGTGTTTCTTTATTTTGTAACACAGATCATCGCCTCAGACTTCACGCAACGATGCTCGAAAACCAAAATCCAGTATATCGCCTCAGACTTCATGCAGAGATTTGTGAGCATAACCCATGGCCTCAGTCTTCAAGCAACCGCGCACCATCAACTATTGTTTTATTAATCCCCCCAAATGGATGAATAAGCTAAAGCAAACCTAGACCCACAAGATTTCTCTCAAGATCAAGACCATCTGCCTGGTAAGCGATATATCATCATCTTTGCCTACTTCCTCAAGACTCGTAAGGGTATGCTATATCAGCATAACCTTATGTTTATCAGACAAATTTTGGGGTATTCCAAGTATTCAATAAACTCCCAATCAAAATGCGCAAGACTCGTGTATTCTCACACTATTCGATTGGAAGATAATTGAATAGGGGCAACTGTCGTACCCAAAATTTTCCCTACCTTTATTTTTATGATTAAAAATAGAAGACATTTTAATTAAGAATGGTTCAATCTGATGGCCCGTTCTTAAATCTAAGTCGATTAGGAGGTGTATTGATTCAGGAGAGTGGGACTTTCTAAATCAGAAAGTCTCATGAACTCATTTGCGAAGCATGTTGGACAATGGCCCATGCGATTTGAAAATGGAAAATTAGTTCAAAAGAATACTTGTCATTAAGTCCCTAATCTTTTTAATCCATTTAGGAATTGTTATTGATAGTAAATATAAGAGGTTGAATTGTAATTTAAAAGCCCATTAGAAGTGGCCCATTTTCACTTTGTTTTCCAAACAACAAAAGGGGGGGGGGGGGGGGGGGGGGGGGGGAGTGTAATTTCTGAATCACAAGCCCAAGGGAAATTGAAGACATTAAATATCCCATTTGTTGTTTTGTTGTTAAAACTGTTATTTTTATTTTTATAAAAAAAAGAGAAGAAAATAATATATAAAAGAAATATTATTGTTACTGTTAATTTTTTTATTCCATTTTTTTATAAAACAACAATATGTTAGATATTGTTTTGGTATTTACTAAAAGTTTGTTTAAAAATAACTAGAGTTGGGCTATGGAAAAAAGGCCAATTGGGCCTGGTTTAACAGAAAAGCATTTTTTGGCTGTAATAATGCGTAAGCTGGGCTGAACAAAGTAAATAATGCGTAAGGCTCATGTTCCAATGACAACAACTGTGCAAATCATATTTAAAATTAACGCACGCTTCTTGTATGAACCAATACTGTAGAAATCAAACTAACTTAAATCAAATTTAAAACCTAAATTTGTTACAAAATCAAATCTATAACATTTAATCAAATATGCAAATCAGTAAATCAGGACCAGATCTATAACAGAACGAATTTAACATATCAATACAAATCTATATTACAACAAAATCCAAAAATTACAGTAATAATCTGAAATTAAATCGAAACTGAATCAATTTTTTAGAGTACAAATCAAATCTAGAAATTGCAAGTCAATAATCGGATCAATTACATAAATTACAATCCCGAATTTATGCAAATCCATAATTCTAAAGCAAATGGGTAAAACCCTAAATTCCTATCCCTATATATACTAAACAAAAAAGAACAGAACGAGGGGGGGGGGGGAGACAGAAACAAATATCGAAGAACTAAATTGAAGAAGAGAATTGGAGAGACGAACAGAAGAACATGAAGAAGAGAAGCCCTCACTCGTTGTTGAAGAAGAAGAAGATAGGAGGACGATTAGGGTTTCAACATCTGAAACCCTAATCTCCGTTGCATTGCCGCCATCATCAACCTTTCGTCACCAACTCGATTTACTAGAATCTGCTTTTAAAGAAGACAGAGGGATTAACTTCAACTAAAAACTCAAAATCAGAGGGATTAGACTCAGCTTCTTTTTTGTTGTTGTTCTTGTATCTGGGTTTTTCTGTTAAGTAGGTTGAAACAGAGGGGATTGGATTTACATTGGGATGGATTTGAAGGTTGATGGTGAAGCCGCCGCGAAGAAGAGAGGTTAAGGTAAAAGAGAGAAAGGGGTTGTGGTGTTTATTGTGAATGGTTTGTAAAATAATGTAAAACAATTTTGTTATTCAATCTGGATTCAGTCCACGTTCATACATGGCAGATATCATGTTCCTTCAATCTTATGCGTTAGATTTCAATTAGACGGCCATATGCCAAGTCACCAGGATAGCTTATATGCACCTCTCCTCACCCAATATCATCGGCCCTTTCCCAAGTGCATAATGGGCTGAGCTCAGTTCCTCTTCACACCCCCTTCGCCAGTAATTACTAAACACAACTAGAAACTGCACCCCCCTATCTGAACTATAATTGGGCCAACCTAAGCTTAACTTTTTAACACCCCCTGTTTTTACTTGTAAATATAAAAATGCACCCCCTCCGATTTAATTAAAAATTGCTCTATATTTTTTATTTCATCTTTTTTTATATATTATTATTATTTCTTTTATACTATATTATTATATAATTATTTTTTATGATAATTATTTTTATTGTTATTAGTTATAATTATTATTATTGATAGTTATTTTTGTGTATAGTATTATTATTTATTATTGTAAATATTATTATTATATTAACATGTAAACTATTTTATTCAGAATTCATATATATTTTCTATATTTGCATTTAGATATTTTTACACATGCATTAATCAAGAATTTTTGAAATTAATGCAATTAAAAAACACTAACCAATCTCAAACTATTTTTTGCAACAAACTAATCTAAGAACTGTTTTTTTTTTTGCAAAAGGGTTTCAAACGGATTTTGACAAATCGCGCATTTAGCCGAAATCTCTGCAATCACTACAACCTGTTCAAATGCGAGGTGATTCAAAATACATTTGCAACCCCTAAAAAACACCAAACCCATACGAACTACGAATTGGGACTCTGATTCCTCATAAGAGGATACGTAGGCATAATATCAAAAATCGTGGCGAGTTCCCCTATTAAAATTTAAAACCCTATTTTACCCAAACCTAAACCTAAACCTAGTATCCTTGTGAACAAGGTAGATGAAAGGTGCCTAACACCTTACTTTCGTCTAATAGAGTCCGAAACCTAGAATCTCTGTCTCTGAATTAGGGTTTTCTGTTAGATTCTCTTCCTTAAGATGAAAACTAATAGTGGCGACTCTGTATTTAAAACCAGTCGCAACAGTCGGATTCCAGGCTTCACAATGACTGATGAAATAGATGAAGTAAATTTCTATCTGGTTGGAATCCAGGCTTCATAACCACTTTCTGAAGTTGACTATTATCTTGTCGGATTCCAGGCTTTGCAGTAACTTGCTTGAAATTAACTGTTATCTGGTCAGATTCCAGGCTTCATAGTAATGGGAAGGATAAAGTTGAACTGTTATCTGGTCGGGTCTAGGCTTCGCAGTAACTTGCTTTGGAGGAATGGAGTCAACTGTTATCTGGTCGGGTTCCAGGCTTCACAGTCACTTTCAGGGATATTAACGACTTCGTTGGGGATTGCGATGACTCTGCCGAGGGTTAAGTGGTTTCGTCCATTGATTTATAATAGTGTGAGAGGCAAACTCGAGCTGGGGAATTTGCTATTTGTTGGAGAAATAAATCCTGCTGAAGAGAATATTTGACGATCTGCTAGGGAGGTGTTTCCTTTAGGGAGAAATCCACAAGGTTTATTTTTTTTTAGTTAAGACCAACTCAGTTGGGGAGAGGCTTTTCAAGTGATCGAGACTTTGGTTGGGGATTGCATGAATCTAACTTTGTGAGGATAATTTTATTGGAGTATTCCTGTGGGGATATTCCAAATCCTTAAGGAGACGCTTGTTCATTTGTTAACAGTTTAATCATGTTCATATGTATATGTTCATTCAATTTTAGTCATTGGACACTTTTCCACTCAAAATAGAAAAACAAAAAGTTTTACACTTCAAAATATATTTGTATTGATGCTTTCCCTAAAAATAGGCATTTTTGTACAAGGGGACAAAAATCCTAGTAAGAGTAAATCGTCGAAAGAATGAAAATAGTATAAAGTGAAAACAAAAATAGATATCCAAGTGGAAATGATCTCAATGTGTTCCAACTCTGCTATTGCCCCTATGTCTTCGGACATCATTCCTTGCTGTTGAAAGAAGTCGATTGAATTGATCTTGGACTATTGAACTTGGACCTTTGTAATAGAGCTGGCTGTATAGTTTTAGCTGGCCAAAGTCGTACGCTTTAATCCCTAACTTTTTCCTAGACCTCCCTTTTGGGTTTTTAGTCCACTAGGATACCGATTTTTTCCCAAGCCGCCCTTTCGGGTTTTCGACTTTCCAGGTGTACAATCTTTTGTATATATCCCTAAATTTTGCCCGAACCCTTTTGGTTCGCCAGGATGCCCTTATTTTTCCTAGGTATGTCAACCTAGCGTGTTATTTTTTTATGCGTAATATTTTTTGACTATGTCTGCGTGCACAGGATGCGGGAAGTCTTCGTCGTCCATAGTAGATAGCATCATGGCACCACCAGAGAAAAATTTCTTTATAACAAAAGGCCCTTCGTATGTGGGAGTCCATTTCCCCTAGGATCTCTTTATGGAAGAATAATGCGCTTTATTACCAAGTCACCAGCCTGATACACTCGAGGCTTGATCTTTTTGTTGAAAGCTTTGATCATACGTTTTTAATACATTTGACCATGGAAAACAGCATCCAGTCTCTTCTCATCAATTAAGTTCAACTGATCCAATCTAGTCTGAATCCATTCATCCTCGCCTAGATCTGCCTCTTTCATAATCCTTAGGGAAGGAATCTGAACCTCAACGGGCGGGACAACTTCTATGCCATAGACCAAAGAGAAAGGAGTTGCCCCAGTTGACGTTCGAGTTGAGGTACGGTAACCATGAAGAGCGAACGGTAGCATCTCATGCCAATCTTTGTAGGTTAGTACCATCTTTTGCACAACCTTCTTTATGTTTTTATTGGTAGCTTCCACTACACCATTCATCTTAGGTCTGTACAGAGAAGAATTGTGATGCTTAATTTTGAACTGTGTGTAGAGTTCAATAATCATAGCATTGTTGAGATTGGTTCCGTTGTCAGTGATGATCCTTTTGGAGATACCATAACGGAAGATGAAGTTATGTTTGATAAACTGGGCTACAACTTTCTTTGTGATTGAGCATATGAGGCAGCTTCAACCCATTTGGTGAAGTATTCAATAACAACAAGGATGAAACGGTGTCCATTAGAAGGAGTGGGTTTGATCTCGCCAATCATGTCAATGCCCCACGTTGCAAATGGCTATGGAGCAATCATGACATTTAGAGGAATTGGAGGCACATGGACCTTGTCGGCATAGATCTGACACTTATGGAAAGTCCTCGAGTGATGGTGGCAATCAGTTTCCATTGTCGACTAATAGTAACCAGCCCTTAGAATCCTCATGGCCATAGTGTGTCCACTAGAGTGATTCCCAAAGAGGCCATCATGCATGTCTTTCATGATCTTTTCTGCCTCCTTCTTATCCACACATCGGAGTAGAGTAGAATCATGGTTGCGCTTGTACAGGATTCCATTGCTTAGGAAAAAATTGGCTGAAAACCTTCGCAGGAATTTCTTATCATTAATGGAAGCTCCTTTAGGATACTCTTGCTCTTCAAGATATTTCCTTACTTCATGGTACCATGGATTCTCTTCATCAGTTTCCAGCTCATAACAGTGCGCAAGTTCATCAAATCTATCAATTGTAATTTTACGAACCTCGTTGTCCCAATTGACCTTGAACATAGAAGACATCATTGCCATGGCATCTGCCAACTGATTTATTCTCTTGGGAAGTTTTCAAAAGTGACCTCCTCAAAGTATGGGATTAGAGTTAGCATAAGCTCTTTGTAAGGAATCATATTAGTGTGTTTGGTATCCCATTCTCCTTTAACTTGACCGATCACTAGAGCAGAATCTCTGTATACGTCCAAGAACTTGATCCTCAAGTCAATGACAACTTTTAGACCCAAGATGCATGCCTCGTACTCATCGATGTTGTTCGTACAATCGAAGCACAACCTAGCGGTGAAGGGTGTATGTCAACCCTCAGGAGAAATGATCACAACACCGGTTCCATTGCCCAAAGCGTTGGAAGCTCCATAAAAAACCATAGTTCATCAAGATCCTTGTTCAGGTCTGTCATACGGTCCAGGATTTTTGCAGTCAGTTACTAGCATGATATTCTCATACGAGAATTCAAAGTTCATGGATTGGTAGTCGTCATCAGCTTGATGGGCCAAATGATCTGCTAATACACTTCCTTTGATTGCCTATTGTGTAGTGTATTGGATATCATATTCGGTCATAATCATTTTCCATCTAGCTATTCGTCCGGAGAGAGCTGGCTTCTCGAAGATGTACTTGATAGGGTCCATATTAGAAATCAATAGAGTGGTGTGAGTCAACATATACTGTATTAGCCGGCGAGTTTTGTAACCCAATTTTCCCCCTAAGATCCCTTCATCATACCATTTTGATTCAATCACAACAAGATCACATTAGGGATTTTGGTTCTCCTCCCTATCTCTAGCATTGCTCTTTGAGGAATCACCAAGAACCTTGACTTGTTTTTCTTTTGTGATCATTCATGTTTTGTTTTGACTTTCCTTTTAATTAATAAAATGCAATGTTGGTTTGTCTCACTTGTTAATAATGTAGGTAAAGGCAATGTGACTTAGCAAGTTAATCCATGGGTTCATGAGTTTATTTCCACGCCCTAGTCAATAAAGCTTGAGAAATTCAAACCTCAGCATTGAAGTTGTTTTTGAAGAAATGGCATGGCAAGGTTATTTTGGTTCACCACATTTCAAAGTTGTCAAAATTGATTCAAAAGTACAAGGCGTTGATTGAAGGAGTTGTTATGGTTGGACAAGGACTTGTTCCCATTGGTCACAAGTACATATTTCTCTCAATTATCAAGATATGTAAATGATTATGGTTGATATGAGTTCTCATTATCATCCTCAACAACTTTTATTTCCAAAGCAAAAGTGTTTGTTCAAGAAGGTTGTTCAAAATTGTCAAAGTTCCTCAAAGCATTTTCTTGATCTAGGAGCTAGGGTTTTGAACTTCAAAGAAGTATATCTTGCTCATCTTTTGGTATTTTTGAGTGATTCTAAAGACATCCTTCTCTTAAAAGGGTTATTAACAAATCACTTCAAAATTTTCAAGGAGTTTTCATGTGTAAGAAACTTGATGATGAAGAAAGATTACAAGTCCTCCAGATGAACCCCCAATTACCCATGTGTGAATTCAAATGATCATAACTTAGTCAATTTTTATCACCTTGAGCCCAATATTTTTCCATAATGATCTCGAGGATGTGAACTTTATTCCTTCTTTTATGTACAAAGTGAGAAAATGGATGGAAGATGCCCTAAGGACACAAAAGATTGTAGGTCATTTCATGATTTTTGTTCCAACTTCAACAATTCATAACTATCTCAATTTTTGGAGATTTTGAATGGTTCAAGTTTCAAAATGTCATTTAATAGGTCTATTTTATGCCATCTTTTTTGGTCAAGAGAAAATTCTAAGTGGAAGGCCATGTTTGGATGCAAAAAAATTTAGGTCACTTTTGAAGAAAAACTTGAAATATTTCTAAGTATGGAAAGTCAACTTCTTTTTTCCAACTTTGACTCATTGCAAATTTCAGATCAAACATCCATTTGATTCCATAATTTTCCAATTGCAAAGCATTTAAACTCATCTTTCTAAAGCATCAAGAATCAGGCCCTAAGACTCCTTGAGTTGAGAATGCCATTGATTTGAACTTGGTAACTTGGATATGAAGTTTCTTCAAAAGTCAGAATTTGAAATCCTGGATTTAGCTTCTAAACACATTATTCCTGCGCATTTTTGCTTCTAAACATGTTTAGTGAACTTCCATAAGTGACTAGCATAGTAAAACGCACGTTTTGGATGAGTTTTGATCAAGATAGAAGTCACACTTTTCTTGTTTGCAACTTCACAAGATTTCCCTCCAAACTTCATCATTTCACACGCTTGAACATTCTATCTGATTCTCTATAAATAGAGGGTCACCCCTCATTCATTTCCTCAAGCTTGAATATCCAGAATCACCCTGCCAAACTTGCTCCAAAACTCATTCTTCTGCAACTTCAAAATCAGAGTTCAAGCCTTTTTCAATCCAATTTTTCCATCAATTCACCTTCCTTGATCTTCCCTGAAGCTAACCATACAATTACATTCAAGAACCGTGACCTATATTGATCCATAGAAGTCCATTCTCAGAACACTGCAACTCAACTTCAATAGGTAGATTTCTCCATCAATTCTCCAAAACTTTGATATCATTGTGAATCTCTCATTGTCCTTGTTCTAGTCGTAACACTTGATTTTCGCTGGAAACACGTTTTGGCCATGAATTTTCAAATCCCTTTTTAAAAGTTCTCTTCCAAATTACTAGAGCTACAATTTATATAAATTTGTCGCAAAGGTGTAGTTGTCTTCGTCTTGAAGAGACGAAGCGAATGGCATATGTCTCGTGCTCTAATTTTATAGATTGAGCAACCTGGTTTTAGGACTGGCTAGGGGTTGAAGATGACCAACGTGTCATCTTCCAACCAATGATGGCGTGCCATTTGTATTTTTTGAATTTCTGATTTATATTTGATCCTATGATGTATTCAGTAATGACCATGATTTGCACATCGCACCAGATCTCTTGGATTTGATTACTAACGCGTTTTGACTCTCATCCAATGGTCCACATATTTTTGACTTTATTTTTATTTTTGATTTTTATATTTAATCGCTTTAAACTTCAAAAAATTATAGAAAATTCATTTTTAGTCCAAAAAATCTGAAAAAATTATGAAAAATATTTTTGATTTTTCTCTTTCTGATTTATATTTCTTCAACAATTTTATTTTGTGTTTTGATATTTTTTATAAATTTTCACATTATTTGAATAGTTTTAAATGTTTAAAAATACTTTTGTGCATTTTTAAATTCTGAAAAAAAATGGAATGATTCAATGATATTGTGACAAATATTGGTGACCTCATTTGTTTTTTATTTCTGACTTTGTTATTTTTTTATCATTTTTGGTTTATTTTACTCATTTCTTTTAATTTTAAAAATAGTTTCTGACTTTAAAAAATTACCAAAATTTTTATAAAAATATTTGAGTTCACTTCTGATTTTTCTATGGTCTTACTTAATATTTCTTGATTAATTTGAACATAGTTAATATTTTTCTCTCTTATTTCTATTTTAAAACATTTTAAAAACCTTTTTTAATGTATATATTAAATGAAATATTATTTTGTGATTATTTAATGGCTGATCTTGGGTGGAAATCATGAACTTTATTAACATCATTGGATCCATGGTGTTGAGTCTAACTCCACAAAAAATGGATGAATAATTTTAATAATAGTTTGATTAAATTTTAATTCAAATGTGGTTTATATTCTTTCCCACCCTTCTTCATCTCATCCATTTCTTATTGCACTAAGTGTTATTGGAGCATGATCTCTATATCATGTCTCAAAACAAATGGTGCATATATTGCTATTGACCGACCTCAAAATAGGTGCGACTTCTATATAAGTCCACTTACGATTCCTTAACATAGCATTAAGTTTTATCCTGATTCGAATAAATGATCATTCGTGTCCCAAACCTATGTTTTCAAGCCCAAGTATGTTGACTTGATCTCTTTGATCCAATAACATTGAGATTCATTGTGTGAAGGCTTTGGTTTTACCAATTCTCTAATGGGTCTACATCACCTTTGGTCAACGCGGATCACTTAAACATTGTTGATCATTAAATGATACTTTTGAGAATTCCAAATGGATGATATACTTGACAAAAAGCAAATGAAACTTGTTGTGTGGAGGCTTTGGTTCTACAAATCCTATAATGAGTTCCAAATTCAAGTTTCAAGATGGTCATCCAACTAACCACTAATTATTAAATTGTTTTTACTTTATGCTTTTATTTTTATGCTTTATGTATCATTTACTTTAAGCATTATATTTCATGCCATTTTTTATTTTGCTCACTTGAGCAATTATATTCTTGTTATTTTTATTTTGCTCACTTGAGCTTTTCTTTTCTCTTTTAAAACACCTAATAATCAACATGAACCCTAAAAAACCTTTAATGATACTTGGACTATTTGGTTACTATCCTTGGCATTATGGAGTATTAGACTTCTTGGACTTAGGATTAGAAACCTTGGCCTATGTTGGAGACCTTGTGATCTTAATTGATATTTTGTCTGGATTTCTTAAGGTTTACCTCGGGATTTTGGGTTGTTTGTTTGTTTTGTGTGCAAGTTATTGTGATTACATTCTTTGTTTGTAATCTTGAATTCACCCGTATACAGTCGTTACTCTGCCCAATTTTGGTGAAGACTTAATACATTTGAAGTTTGGTTATCTTAAGGGATCTAGTATCTTTGCTTGTTTGTTTTCAATCCAAAGAATGGGAATTCTATCTTGACTCATAATGTCAAGTATTGGCTTCTTGTTGGTTAGATGGTTCTTATCCTTATCTTTTACCTTATGCTTTAGGATAGTCCTTTCTTCTCCTCCCATCTTATTTAATTTCAAAAATCTTCTCCCTCCTTTTTGAAAACTCTTCTTGTTTTTAAACTTGAACCACTTTCATAATAAACTTGGACTTAGGTCCATGCATTTTCAAAACATTTTTCATAAATAAACTCCAATCAATTTAATAATACCTTGACATTTTTTTTGTGAGAAGACTAAAAGTCAATCAAACTCATTTCAAACTATTTTCCCACCTTGGCTTTTTATTTTATAACCTTTCTGAAGAGATTAGACTCTTGTCAATCTCTGTAGTGATGCAAACAAATATACTTCTACAAAATGTAGTGAAGTGAGATATTTTCCACTTGGGTGTTGAGTGAGGCATTGTTGATTTTAAAATCCAAGTCATATCCTCCACTTTGAGATGATGCAAATTCTCCTTTCTCATAATTGTGGGTAGTAAGTATGTTTTCAACACGGAGAATGACGATGATGTCTTATCTCATAAAATTAACCAACACACTTGTGTTTTAATAATTTTTCAAAGAGGAACTACGTGTACCCTGATCCCTTATTGCACGAAAGGTGGTACGTAGGCACTAAAGGTTCGCAACCACGGAGGGTGCAAAAACCATAAAAAATATATTTCTTTTATCACCTCCACCATCTATTTTACATACAATATTTTATAGCCAAAATATACAGATTATACAAAGAGGTTCTTGCGGAGTACCGTAGATGTTTAGGGTGCTAATACCTTCCCTTTGCATAAGCAACTCCCTTACCTTGAATCTTTCCCCCTCTTTTTGGTTTACTCGCTCTTTTCCCAATCCTTTGGTAATAATAAAGCGTGATGGCGATTTTTATTTTAATCTGTATAAGTCTAGTCAATCCAATGGCTTAGCCTTAAACATTTCTACCGCTACAGAAAAAATGGCGACTTCACTGGGGACAGATTGACCTCTTGATGGTCCATCCCTAAGTGGGTTGAGCCTATCTTTATTTATATCTGTATAATTTCTATTGTTTTTTATGTGTTATATGCTGTATATATGTTTTCCTGGATTTTCCTGGTTGTCAGAGTGCTTGGTGATTACTTATAAGTCCTATACCCGAACTTGGGCAAACTTTTAGATAGGACGGGCGGTATAGTCATGTTAACTTTGAGGGAGTAATCCCAAAAAAGGAGGCATGAGATCCCCTACTCAGTGGAGGCCCCTTTGACTGTAGTGTTGTTTACGGAGTAATCGGGAAGACGTGCTGCTTTCGACCTGTTAGCCTGCTGAAGCTGAGGACCGTAGAATACTTAACCTATCTCGGCCTTTTAGGTGTAGTGCGGAATCTATGACGGAGTAATCCGAAAATAGTTATCACGCGATACTATGCTTGGACGAGTTTTTCTTGAGAATGTTACTAATTACTTAGTTAATCGAGAAGTTGGTAATATCTGAAGGAAGGATGTAGACTCTGGGAATCTCTAGAACCTTATTCGGCAGGTGATAACTTTTAGGCCATACCTTATGGATAGTACCTTTGACCTCATGCTCATTACGTTGAACATATGAACTCTATGTTTGTGATCTTGTGTGTGATTGTTGCATCATGCATCCATGAACTCATAAGCATCTTTTGAAGAAATTTCATTTTAAAGGACTTGAAAGTTGACCATTTGTGAATATCTCAGGTACCTTTTGACCATGGATTCTGGAAAAAGAAAGACCGTAAAATATAGTTTCAAAGATCCCAAGATAGATGAGTTGGTCAGTCTAATTCCTGAGATTGAGTGTTCTGCAGATTTTCGGAAGAAGTATGGATCCATCATTCCTCTCATGAAGCTTAGGATGAAGGAAGGTATTCTCTCGACCTTGGTCCAGTTCTATGATCCGATGTATCATTTCTTTACTTTCCCCGACTATCACTTGATGCCTACACTAGATGAGTATTCTTATCTATTGGATTTACCTATCACCGATCGTGTTCCTTTTACTGGTTTGGAGGGTGAGCCAAAACCACATGAGGTTGTTGCTTTGATCCATCTGGGTAAGTATAAGGTTGAAGCCCATATGACTACTAAAGGAGGAATTAGAGGATTAATAGCTCAGTTCTTATTGGAGAAAGCTCGTTACTTTGCCAGGATGAAGAGTACAATCGCTTTTGAGGTTATCTTTGCTCTACTTGCTTATGGGTTGTTTTTATTTCCTAATATGGAAAAGTTTGTTGACATTAATGCTATCAGGATCTTCATGATTGGAAACCCAGTTCCTACATTGTTGGGTGATGCTTATTACTCTATTCATCTTTGAAATTCTTATCATGGGAGGATGA
The DNA here is from genome assembly GCA_948472305.1 of Vicia faba. Taxonomy (NCBI): domain Eukaryota; kingdom Viridiplantae; phylum Streptophyta; class Magnoliopsida; order Fabales; family Fabaceae; genus Vicia; species Vicia faba. Next base: position 777,212,373 of record OX451741.1, on the reverse strand, counting down.
TTATCTATTGTACGCCTTTGTTATACAGGTGGTTTATTTCTCATATGCCTCAGTCTGATGCTTTCTGGGATGTCAAGAAGGAACCCCGTTGGGCCCCTAAGATCATGGCACTTACTCACTCGGATATTGATTGGTATCATCGAGCTTACCAGGATATAAAGATTGTCGACAATTGTGGTAGTTTCCCCAATGTACCTCTTCTTGGTACAAAGGGAGGAATTAATTACAACCCTGTTCTTGCACGACGACAACTTGGTTATCCGACGAGGGATAAAACAAATAGTATTCATTTGAGTAGTTTCTTCCTGAAGGAGGGAGAAGACCATAAGGAAGTTAGGGAGAAGATTGCGAAGGCCTGGCGTCATGTTCATAGGAAGAGTAGGAAAGACCTGGGACCTAGGGGGGCTGTTTCTTTGGAGCCTTATCTTTAGTGGGTCCAAACGAGAGCTATTCAGTTGAATATGCCTTATATCTGGGAAACACCTATGCCTAATTTTTGTGTGAAGACCACTCCTCCCTTATTAGACGACATATAAGAGCTACAAATTGCTTTGGCCAGGATGCAGCAGGAAAAGGATGCTTGGAAGAATAAGTGCCAAAATTTAGAGATTTCCCATAAAGCAGACTTGAAGGAGAAAGATGACTTAATTGAGATTCTTAAGAGTCGGGTGAGAGACCATGGAGAGGCAAGGGCATTTATCTTCTCCTAAGCCTCAGTCAGATGCTAGTTTCTCACTTCATGATTCAAGTTATTGGAAGGAGGTTTCCACCAGGTATGCGGATGAAAACCAAAGGTTGAAGGCTTAGATTGCCAGGCTTATAGGGAAGTGCCAGCGTATAGAGTGATCTCCATCAACTTTACTTATTAGGGTTTTAGACTTTATTTTCATCTTGTACTTGGGATTGTTGAAACTTGTAACCTATCTTGAAGTTATTATAATGATTTTTTTTCTTCATTATTTCAACCGTGTTATTACTTTGATATTTGAAATGTGTCTATAAGTCTTTAAGTCCCTTGAAATATTAATAATAAAATAAATCATGTGCATTGCATATCATGCATCATATTGCACATATTTCTAGCATTTGTTATGCATATCCAGGTGTCTTACCAAGCTTCTTTACTTTGTTTAGCAAGTTGTCTCACCACTACAACACTCGAGCTAATTTCAGAGGGAAGATGGACAACTTAGAACAAGAGAATCGCGAGCTACGTGAGGAAGTTTCTGCTCTGAAGGCCGGCATGGCCAATCTTACTGCTCTGATGGAATCTATGGTGGCTTCTCAGAATCAGCCACCGAGTGTTCAACCTCCACAAATAAGGGTCACTACTGATGCCCCGACTGTTCCTGTGTCTGCTACTCCACCTGTAGTTCAGAATCGCATGCCTCAAGGTTATCCATGCTGAATGCCAAAGAACTGTGCGCCTGAAGGTTTCAATCTTGGTCCTCAAGATACTCTAGTTTTTTAGACTATTGTTACTCCTGTACCTCCTATGGTGCATGCTGCTCCTGCTGCACCTCCTTCGGTGAATATGGTTTCATTTGCTAATGATGATGTGTACCGTCCTTTTCCTCCACCAAGTGAAGAATTGGGTCTCTATGATAGAATGGATGTTTTTAAGAACAGTTTGACAAGATGCAGAGGGAGATGAAGGCCCTTAGGGGAAAGGAATTATTCGGGCATAATTTGAATGATTTATGCTTGGTCCCGAATGTTAAGATACCTGCGAAGTCTAAAGTCTCGGAGTTTGAGAAGTACAAGGGCAATACTTGTCCTTGTTCTCATCTTGTTATTTATATAAGAAGAATATCCACCCATGCTGATGATCAATGTCTGCTTATTCACGTTTTTCCGGATAGCTTGACCGGTGCTGCGCTGAAGTGGTATATGAGTTTGGACAATGTCAATATCCATACTTTCAATGACTTGGGAGAAGCATTTATCTGACAATACAAATACAACGTGGACATGGCGCTTAACCGGGATCAAATCAGGGCCATGGTCCAGAAGGACAGGGAATCATTCAAAGAATATGCATAGAGATGGCGTGAGGTATCCTCCCAAGTGATTCCTCCCATGGAAGAGAAGGAGATGACTAAGATTTTCTTAAAGACTCTGGGTACTTTCTACTACAAGAGGATGGTAGCGAGTGCGCCAAGTGACTTTACTGAAATGGTGGGCATGGGTATCCGCTTAGAAGAGGTTGTAAGAGAGATCCGTTTAACAAAAAGTGAAAGTTCCGGAAATACGAAGAAGCCATCCTATGGGTTTTCCAAAAAGAAGGAAGGAGATACAAACATTGTCATGCAAAAAGGAGGTTTAATCCTCCTAGAAGAAATTATCAGCGTCATCAACAAGTCGCCTCAGTTACTCCAGTTGCTGGTGTAGCTTCAACCACCGTTGCTTATCAGAGACCATCCCATCGGGGGAACCAAGGGTATAATCAGAGAACGAAGAGTTATGACCCTATCCCTATGATCTATACGGAATTACACCTGGCATTAATTCAAAAGAAGTTGGTTCAGACCAGACCACCTCCCACTGCACCATCTCCATTACCTTGGTATTACAAAGCTGACCAAACATGTGCATTTCATCAAGGAGCACCAGAACACAATGTTGAGAACTGCTATCCTTTGAAAACTGAAGTACAAAAATTAGTGAAGTATGGTATCTTATCTTTCAAGGATGTTGGCCCTAACGTGAAAGACAATCCTCTTCCAAAGCATGGAGGAGAAAATGATGTGAACATGGTGGCCAGTTGTCCAGGCGACTTCTGGATTTTTAATGTTAATCTGGTTAGAGGAGATTTGGTGAAAATGCATGCAGACCTCTGTGAATTTAGCTACTATACGCATGACCATGTTGGTTGTTCTCTCTGCAGTACGAATATACATGGTTGTGACAAGATAACGGCTGATTTGCAAGAGATGATGGATGATGGCCTCATCCACATAATCAGGCCTAGGGAAGAGTATGAAGAGGAAGTAAACATGGTTTCTGGATGTCCTAGAGAGTTCAGAATCTTTTATATGGAATATATGAATGAGGATCTTGTACAATTGCATGCTACTTTCTTCCACATGGCTGGTCAGGTAGAACATCAGTATGGATATTGTCGAATTTGCAGCCGGGACTCCCGAGGATGTTCAGTTGTAAGGAAAGGTGTTCAGTTGTTGTTGGATGATGGAACTATCAAGGTTACAGGCCAAAGGGATGATTACCATGAAGTTGATGTGATTGAGGTTTGTTTGGATGAAGAAGAGTCAAATGATGAGTATGCCTCCGCGGATGAGTTCTTCTCCTCAGATGAAGATTTATTTTCCAGAAATGACTCTATAATGACTGAATGTGTTGAAGAGGGAGTAAATGTTATTGTGCCTTGTTTTGGTGCTCCTACCCCTTTTGAAGTTGAATATCATATCAAGCCATCTATTACTCCATTGGCGATTAGTTTTCAGGGTCCTGTCCCCTACAAGTCAGACAAGGCGGTACCCTACAAATATAATGCTACAATCTTAGAGGATGGTGTGGAAGTTCCCATCCAGCCAATGCCTAATGTTGGAAATATTGCTGAGACTAGTAGAGTGACCCGCAATGATCGTGTATTTGTGCCAGTTGTTCGTGGAGATGTTAGTACTGGAAAGAAAATCGTTGAAAATGTTGAACCCAAGAAGGCTACGGGTGAATCTAGTGGAGCTACGCTAGAAAAAGAGGTGAATGATATTTTGAAGATAATCAAGATGAGCGACTACAGAATTGTAGATCAACTACCATAGACTCCTTCAAAAATATCTATTTTGGCTTTATTGATGAACTCCTCTGCTCACAGAGAATCTTTGATGAGGGTATTGGACCAAGCTTTCATGGAAAGTGATATGCCAGTAGACCAATTCAACAGTGTGGTAGAGAACATTACATCATGTAATAACCTGAGTTTCTGTGATGATGAACTGCCTAATGAAGGAAGGAATCACAACCTGGATCTCCATATCTCTATGAACTGCAAGAAAGATTCATTATCCAATGTGCTAATTGATAATGGATCAACACTGAACGTTATACTGAGGAGTACACTTATGAAGTTGAAATATCAAGGAACGCCCATGCACCCAAGTGACATTATTGTGAAAGAGTTTGATGGATCAAGGAAATCTGTTATTGGTGAAGTGGACTTGCCTATTCATATAGGTCCACATTTGTTTCAGATTACTTTCCAAGTCATGGATATTCTACCCTCTTATAGCTGCTTGTTGGGACGACCGTGGATACATGAGGTAGGGGCTGTCACTTCAACTTTACACCAGAAGTTGAAGTTTGTGCATGAAGGAAAAATGGTAATTATAAATAGAGAACATGCATTATTGATATCTCATTTGTCCTCTTTCAACATTGTGGAGGCGGATGAAGCTGCTGTTGGAACTCAGTTCCAAGCTTTATCCATTGATAATATAACAGGAAATGAGAACTCTATGGCTTCATTTAAGGATGCACATCAGGTTGTGCATAATGGCCATAACGACGTATGGGGACAAATTGTTGATCCACCTGTGAACAAGAATAGAGATGGATTGGGGTTCTCTGTGAAGAATGATAAAGGTAAGAGCATGAAGCCGAAGTCTGCTGCAGGCAAGTATCAAGACATCTTTCGTAGCGGGGGTTATCTTCATCCAACCGTTTACATGATTAATTCCATTTTAGAGGATGAAGCAGAGCAAGAAATGCCAAGTTATGTGACGTACAAAGTTAGGGTTCAGAACTGGATCACCATTAATGTTCGCTCTTGCATACATGTTTCAAAGTAATTTGTTTTGTTAATCCTTTTGAAAAGCTTTCACTCTGCCCAAGGTGAAAATATTAATATTGTATGGGCTTATCTGTTTGCTGTGATTTTTAAAATCAATAAAAAAAGTTGTCTTTGTTTCCCAAATTGTGTTTTTATTTTTTGCTTTTTTTTCTTGGAAAATGGTAATCAGAAAAAACCTTTCAAATAAATAATAACTGAAATTCAATTTGCATGATCACTTGTTATATGTGTCAGTTTCTAAAAGCAATCATAAATCATGTGTGCAGATTAATTAAAAAACCCGTTGAATACAATAACCATGCACCCTCTACCAACTTTGAATGTCCTGTGTATGGGTACTAAGAAGAAGACTATGATGAGATTCCAGAAGAGGTCTCACGGTTGCTTGAGCGCGAGGAGAATGTCATTCAGCCATACAAAGAGCCATTGTAAGTAATCAATTTGGGTTCAGAAGAAGATCTGAAGGAAGTCAAGATCGGAGCATTGTTACATCCTGATATGAAGAGCAGGTTGATTGAGATGTTGAAAGAGTATGTGAACATTTTTGCTTGGTCTTACCAAGATATGCCTGGTCTAGATACATATATTGTAGAGCACCATTTTCCGCTGAAGCCAGAGTGTCCGCCAATCAAACAGAAGTTGCGAAGAACTCACCCTGATATGGCAGTGAAGATCAAAGAGGAAGTTCTAAAGCAGATTAATACCGGTTTTCTTATGACATTAGTGTACTCTCAGTGGATTGCCAACATTGTCCCAGTACCAAAGAAAGACAGAAAAGTTCGCATGTGCGTAGATTACAGAGATCTAAATAAAGCTAGTCCAAAAGATGATTTTCCATTGCCACACATTGATATGTTAGTGGATAGCACAGCAAAATTCAAAGTTTTCTCGTCCATGGACGGATTTTCCGGGTATAATCAAATAAGGATGGCTCTTGTGGACATGGAAAAAAACAACGTTTATCACACCCTAGGGAACATTCTGTTACAGAGAGATGCCCTTCGGGTTGAAGAACGCTGGTGCAACGTACCATAGGGCTATGATAACTCTATTCCATGAAATGATGCACAAGGAAATTAAGGTATATGTTAAAGATATGATTTCTAAATCCCAGACTGAAGAAGGGAATGTAGAAGATTTGGTGAAGTTGTTTTAGCATTTTAGGAAGTTTCGTCTCCGCTTGAATCCAAATAAATGTATCTTCGGTGTTCGGTCAGGGAAATTGTTGGGTTTCGTTGTTAGACAAAGAGGGATTAAAGTTGACCCTGATAAAGTCAAAACAATTCAAGAAATGCCAACATCAAGAACTGAAAAATCAAGTCAGAGGGTTCCTCGGGCGTTTGAATTATATTTCTAGATTCATTTCCCACATGAATGCAACGTATGAACCAACCTTTAAGTTGTTAAAGAAAGATCAAGGTTATTTGTGGACAGATGACTGCCAAAGGGCATTTGAAAGTATTAAAGAATATCTGCTTGAACCTCCTATCTTGCTCCATCCTTTTGAAGGAAGACCATTGATTATGTATTTGACAATGTTAGATAATTCCATGGGCTGTGTTCTAGGACAACAAGATGAAACATGGAAGAAAGAGTACGCCATTTATTATCTCAGTAAAACGTTTACTGATTGTGAATCGCGGTATTCCATGCTGGAAAAGAGATGTTGTGCTCTGGCCTGGGCGGAAAAACGATTGCGGCAATATATGTTGAATCACACTACTTGGTTGATCTCCAAAATGGATCAAATCAAGTACATTTTTGAAAAGCTTGCTCTTAATGGGAGAATTCCCCACTGGCAGATGCTGTTATCTGAATATGACATCGAATACCGCACTCAAAAAGCTATTAAAAGTAGTGTATTGGCAGATTATCTTGCTCACCAACCACTTGATAATTATCAGTCTGTGAAGTATGATTTCCCAGATGAGGATGTGGTGTTTCTGAAAGTGAAAGATTGTGATGAACCTTTTCCTGAGGAAGGACCTGATCCTGAATCTTTGTGGAGTATGATATTTGATGGAGCTGTGAATGCTTATGGTAAAGGAATTGGTGCTGTGATTGTCACTCCATATTGTTCACACATTCCTTTTACTGCAAGATTGACATTTGACTGTACTAATAATATGGCAGAATATGAGGCTTGCATCATGGGTCTCGAGGAAGCTATTGATCGCATAATTAAAATTCTTGATGTGTATGGAGATTCAGCTTTGGTCATAAATTAGATTAAAGGAGAATGGGATACTCGTCACCCCGGCTTGATCCCTTACAAAGATTATGCTAGAATATTGTTACCCTTCTTTAATAAAGTTGAATTCCATCACATCCCCAGAGACGAAAATCAAATGGCGGACGCTCTGGCAACTCTGGCTTCTATGTATCAAGTGAATACTTGGAATGATATACCTCGAATTATTGTTCGGCGGCTGGATAGGCCTGCTCATGTGTTTACAACAGAAGAGGTAGCATATGAGAAACCTTGGTATTATGATATCAAGCATTTTCTTCAGACTCAGGAATACCCGATTGGTGCATCGAATAAAGATAGAAAGACATTGAGAAGATTGGCTAGAAGCTTCTTCCTTAGTGAAAATGTGTTGTACAAGAGGAATTATGACATGGTCTTGCTTAGATGCGTGGATAGACACGAAGAAGACATGTTGATGCATGAGATTCATGAAGGTTTATTTGGCACTCATGCCAATGGACATTCGATGGTTAAAAAGATGCTAAGGGCATGTTACTATTGGCTGACAATGGAATATGATTGTTACAAAATTGCGAAGAAGTGCCATAAATGCTGAATTTATGCGGACTAGATTCATGTGCCACCGACACTTCTAAATGTTATTTCTTCCCCGTGGCCTTTCTCTATGTGGGGTATTGACATGATTGGAATGATAGAACCCAAAACTTCAAATGGACACCGTTTTATCTTAGTACCAATTGATTACTTCACCAAATGGATGGAATCTGCTTCATATGCTAATGTTACTAAGAAGGTGGTTGTGCGCTTCATTAAGAATAATCTTATTTGTCGATATGGTGTGCCGAGCAGAATTATCACCGACAATGGCTCGAATCTGAACAACAAGATGATGACAGAACTTTGTGAAGAATTCAAGATTGTCCATCACAATTCATCTACGTACAGGCCGAAGATGAATGGGGATGTTGAAGCTGCTAATAAGAATATCAATAAGATCATCTAGAATATGGTTGTTACTTATAAAGATTGGCATGAAATGCTCCCTTTTGCTATACATGCATATCAGACATTTGTCTGCATTTCAATAAGAGAAACCCCGTTCTCCCTTGTGTATGGAATGGAAGCTGTGCTCCCAATCAAGGTTGAGATTCCCTTTTTGCGTGTGATAATGGAAACCAAGTTGTCACAGGCTGAATGGGTCCAGAACAGGTTTGACCAGTTTAATTTGATCGAAGAGAAGAGAATAACAGATTTGTGTCATGGGAAGTTATACCAGAAGAGAATGAAAAAAGATTTTGATAAGAAGGTCAAGCCTCGTGAATTCAGAGAAGACGGCCTCGTGCTCAGGAAGATCATGTATTTTAACGCTGATTCTAGGGGAAAGTGGACTCCCTATTTTGAAGGCCCATATGTTGTCAAGAAAGCCTTCTCTGGCGGTGCATTAATTCTGGAAACTATGGATGGCGGGGAGTTCCCACGTCCCATGAATGCTGAAGTAGTCAAGAAATACTTCGCCTAAAGAAATAAAAGAACAACTCACTAAGTTGAAAACCCAAAATGGTGGCTTAGGAAAAAAAGGAGCGTCTCGGTAGGCCGAAAACCCGAAAGGGCGGTCTAGGCAAAAATTAGAGGCATAAACAGAATAAAATTTCCCGCTAAGTTGAAAACCCGCAAGGGAAGCTTAGGCAAAAATTAGAGACTTTCTTGGTAAGTAACTGCATCAGACAAGACTTGATCATTGAAGCAACAATCTTCTTGGATCCTCACCATACTTCAACAGAAGCTGCTGCTCAAAATTTCAAAGTTGTTAGAGGGAATAGTGGTCATTGTATCTCAATGCATCTTTTCCATTATATATTACCATTTTCCAAACTTTGTAATTATCCATGGAGTCTCGCCATTCGCAGACTACCATTCTATCAATAAAATTTGAGCTTTTACCCAAGTCTTTGTATTTCTTATTTTTATTCAGCTTACAAAGACTCCATTTATTATTGATAATAATTTTCAAAGCAAAAAGATTAAATAACAAAATTGTTTTTCAAAAAGAATTTATAACTTACTTTTACTTTAAAATTTTGTGAGTCAAGAGGAAAACAAAGTTGGTGATCCCAGGAATGGACGAACTCTCGTAATTTTGAGAAGTTTTGTTTTCCCTGAGAAGGTTTTCGCAGGTTGTTTTCGCTGGTATACACGTGTTTATTTCATATTGAAGACGATACCAATTGGCATAAGGTGCAGTATCAGGTTTGTGATTCCAGTGTCCCTAGTCAAGTGTTGGCTCATTTTATGATTTTTGGGTTTGCTCGGTTTGAGGTCTCTATTCCAGATTCCCCAGCGAAGTCTTCTCTCATATGACAAAAGGTCTTGTCCCCTTGGTGTGCTGAGATGGAATTATTTGCAAAATGTTGCTCTTTTTAGCAGTGTTGGCATTATTGTTGGTATTTATTTTCCAGGTAACTAGACCAGGGCAATATATTTTCTAAGAAGTGTTGAGACAGTTGTCAACTTTTGGGTTTTCACCCGCCAGGTGTTGGGTTTGATTTAAAATCCCCATGAGTTTGACCTCTTTCTATAATATTGACTTCTTGATTCCCCAAAAAGCTATCCCAGGGCATTTGTTGTTGGAATAGGTTTGTGTGATACAAAGACTCAATCCGAGATTTCCCAGTGAAAGCCTCACTTATTTGATAGAAGTCTTTTCTCCCCGTGCATGCTGATTTGACTCATTTATGAAGCATCTCCCTTTCGGCAATTCTTGCATTTTTTTGTCCACCCGATAATCAGGCAATGGCAATGTTTTATTTAAGAAATGTTGAAATGGTTATCAACTTTTTGGGTTTTCACTCACCAAGTGTTGGGTTTAATTTAAAATCCCCATTAGATTGATTTCTTTATATAATGTTTGACTTCTTAACTCTCCAAGTTGTTGTCCCCATGAGATTTCATACTTTTTCCCCAGAGAAGTTGGTGCAATACTTACTCTCAATATTGAAGAACGTATCTCTGATTTCCCCAGTGAAGAATGCATCTTGGTTTCCTCTCTTTGATGTGGTGTTAACCTCCCCAATGGAGTCAATACGAGGTCCCCCGTTGATATCTCGATGATGATGCATTATCTCCCATAGTGAAGTCTATATGATATTTCTCCATTTAAGTCAGCTCAAATTCCTCAGTTGATGTTGTGCCGATTTGGTTTTCATCTGCCTTATTGAGATCAGCATTGCAATCCCCAATAGAAGTGTGGGCAGTGAAAACTTTTGTTTCCCCATTGAAGTCTGTTTGCTTTTCCCTGGTAGAGCCTAGAGAAGGATGCTATATCCCTGTATCTGTACTAATTTGTTTACCTCCGGATTATGTTCCTTCCCAATGAAGTTAAGCCGCAGAATAGGATTTTTGTTTCCTCAGTTGGTGCTTATCATCTTATGGAATGTTCATCTTGGATGTGATTTAGCCGAGTATTGACTGTACCCGAGTTGGTTTTGTCTGGTTATTCCCAGTGTTATATGTCTGTTTTGTCAACATATACATAGTAACACTCATACATTCATACATACATCATGCATAGTTGAATTTAGCAAATCATTTCTCATTCACATTCATTAATTTTGTTTGTTGACATATTACCCTATTTTGCAGAGTTATGTTGTCCTCTCTCCAATAGAGTGTCAACCTTAAGCATAAAGTGTATATTCTTTCAATTTCCCCACTGATTTGTCCCTCGTTGAAGATTTTTGCTTTAGCCTTCCTGTACAGCTCTTTGTCTGGATGATTTGGATTTCCCTCTTGAGTTTATTTCTCAAAGGATGTATTTTAGCTTACTATTTTACTCCAGTTTATTTCTGGTTTGAATCTTTTTTTCCCAACAATACTTTTACTTATGATCTCTGCAAGCTTCGAGCATTGGTTTGAAAATGTGCATTTATTTTGCACGAGAAGGCTTTTACCTCCTCAGCAGGAATATATTGGCATCTCCCTAGGAAGTCATGATTCATTCCTCTGGAAGTCGTATCTCTTTCCTCAGGAATCCATATTGCTTTCCTCAGAAGTCGTTTTTACAATCCTTCCTATAACAGCAAGTAGCAGGCCTCTTTATTTGAGCAACTTATACTTCCCCTTAAAAGTTAACGTTACTTTCTTGCTATCTTCTCTATGAGTGAATAGTTTGCAGTTCGTTGTCAAAATTACTCCAGTGGACGACAAGTCTTTTTGACATGACATGGACAGTTTGTTCAGAAATCTTTGTAAGTGGTAGTCTATTTATTTGAGACATCTTATATACTACCCTTTCCAGGCGGAGTGCCTTGGTTAAAGAAGAAGTTGAGACCTGTTCTAGGTGAAACGCCAGAATTTTTGGAAAAACTGGTTATCTTTTTGCTACCCTCAATGAACGTTGGTAGTTCATCATCAGTAAACGATGGTGCTATGATATTTTCTCTTACTACCTTCAGTGAAATTTGGTAGGTCACCATCAATGAAAGTTGGTGATTGTTATCTTTTTTCTACCCTCAACGAACATTGGTAGTTCACCGTCAATGAACGTCGGTGCTATGATATTTCTTTTCTCTCTATCTTCAGTGAAAGTTGGTAGTTTTCCATCAATGAAAGTTGGTGATTGTTTTCTTTTTGCTACCCTCAGTGAACATTGGTAGTTCATCGTCAATGAACGGCGATGCTATGATATTTCTTTTCCTTCTACCTTCAGTGGAAGTTGGTAGTTCACCATCAGTGAAAATTGGTGATTGTTATCTTTTTGCTACCCTAAGTGAATGTTGGTAGTTCATCGTCAGTGAATGGCGATGCTATGATATATTTTCTCTCTACCTTCAGTGAAAGTTGGTAGGTCACCATCCATGAAAGTTGGTGATTGTTACCTTTTTGCTAACCTCAATGAATGTTGGTAGTTCATCGTCAGTGAATGGCGATGTTATGATATTTCTTTTTCTTCTACCTTCAGTGAAAGTTGGTAGATCACCATCAACGAAAGTTGGTGATTGTTATCTTTTTGCTACCTTCAGTGAATGTTGGTAGTTCATTGCCAGTGAACGACAATTCTATGATATTATTTTCTCTTACTACCTTCAGTGAAAGTTGGTAGTTCACCATCAGTGAAAGTTGGTAATTGTTATCTTTTTGCTACCCTCAGTGAACGTTGGTAGTTCACCATCAGTGAACGTTGATGCTATGATATATTTTCTCCTCTACCTTCAGTGAAAGTTGGTAGTTCATCATCAGTGAACGTCAATGATTGTTATATTTTTTCTACCCTCAGTGAATGTTGGTAGTTCACCGTCAGTGAATGTTGGTGCTTTGATATTCCTTTCCTCTTACTACCTTCAGTGAAAGTTGGTAGTCTATCATCAGTGAACATCGATGATTTTTTCTCTCTACCTTCAGTGAACATTGGTAGCTCACCTTCAGTGAACATCGGTGTTGTTGTTTCTTTTCTATTTCTACCTTCAGTGAACGTTGGTGGTCTCGCCTTCAGTAAAATTTGATGTATCCTTTGACCTTTTTACCATCCTCTATGAGTCGGGTCTTTTTGATTCACTAGTGATTTATTTTCCTGGTCGGGTTTCTCTTTTGATTCCTTATTTCTTTACTACATCCCCAGTGGTGTTTTGTGTCCCTTCGAAGTTGTTCATATGCATTCATACTCATAAGCATTGCATGGCATCTTAGGGCCAAAAATAGGGTTTGTTTTATATTTAAGTATCTTCGGTCGCGTCGACACGAAGATTTTTTAACCTTCATATCTCCGGATAGAAGAAACTTAAATAAGGGCAGCTGTTGTACCCTCAATTTTTGCCCCTAAGATCCCTTCATCATACCATTTTGATTCAATCACAACAAGATCACATTAGGGCTTTTGGTTCTCCTCCCTATCTCTAGCTTTTCTCTTTGAGGAATCACCAAGCACTTTGACTTGTTTTTATTTTATGATCATTCATGTTTTGTTTTGACTTTCCTTTTAATTAATAAAATTCAATGTTGGTTTGTCTCACTTGTTAATAATGTAGGTAAAGGCAATGTGACTTAGCAAGTTGATCCATGGGTTCATGAGTTTATTTCCACGCCCTAGTCAATAAAGCTTGAGAAATTCAAACCTCAGCATTGAAGTTGTTTTTGAAGAAATGGCATGGCAAGGTTATTTTGGTTCACTACATTTCAAAGTTGTCAAAATTGATTCAAAAGTACAAGTGGTTGATTGAAGGAGTTGTTATGGTTAGACAAGGACTTGTTCCCATTGGTCACAAGTACATATTTCTCTCAATTATCAAGATATGTAAATGATTATGGTTGATATGAGTTCTCATTATCATCCTCAACAACTTCTATTTCCAAAGCAAAAGTGTTTGTTCAAGAAGGTTGTTCAAAATTGTCAAAGTTCCTCAAAGCATTTTCTTGATCTAGGAGCTAGGGTTTTGAACTTCAAAGAAGTATATCTTGCTCATATTTTGGTATTTTTGAGTGATTCCAAATAAATCCTTATCTTCAAAGAGTTATTAACAAATAACTTCAAAAGTTTCAAGGATTTTTCATGTGGAAGAAACTTGATGATGAAGAAAGATTACAAGTCCTCTAGATGAACCCCCAATTTCCCATGTGTGACTTCAAATGATCATAACTTGGTCAATTTTTATCACCTGGAGCCCACTCTTTTTCCATAATGATCTTGAGGATGTTAACTTTATTTCTTACTTTATGTGGAAAGTGAAAAAATGGATGGAAGATTCCCTAAGGATACAAAATATTATAGGCCATTTCATGATTTTTTCCAACTTCAACAATTCATAACTATTTCTAAGTATGGAAAGTCAACTTCTTTTTCCCAACTTTGAGTCATTGCAACTTTCAGCTCAAACATCCATTTGATTCCATTCTTTTCCCATTGCAAAGCTTGTAACCTCATCTTTCTAAAGCATCAAGAATCAGGCCTCTAAGACCGCTTGAGTTGAGAATGCCATTGATTTGAACTTGGTAACTTGGAATTGAAGTTTCTTCAAACGTCAGAATTTGAAATCCTTGATTTAGCTTCTAAACACATTGTTTATGTGCGTTTTTGCTTCTAAACATGTTTAGTGAACTTTCAGAAGTGATTAGCATAGAAAAACGCGCGTTTTGGATGAGTTTTGATCAAAATAGAAGTCACACTTTTCTTGTTTGCAACTTCACACGATTTCCCTCCAAACTTCATCATTTCACACGCTTGAACATTCCATCTAATTCCCTATAAATAGAGGGTCATACCTCATTCATTTCCTCAAGCTTGAATAGCCAGAATCACCCTGCCAAACTTGCTCCATAACTCATTTTTCTGCAGCTTTGAAATCAGTGTTCAAGCCTTTTTCAATCCAATTTTTCCATCAATTCACCTTCCTTGATCTTGCCTGAATCTAAACATACAATTACCTTCAAGAATCATGACCTATATTGATCCATAAAAGTCCATTTTTAGAGCTCTACAACTCAACTTCAATAGGTAGATTTCTCCATCAATTCTTCAAAACTTTGATATCATTGTGAAGCTCTCATTGCTCTGGATCTAGTTGCAACACTTGCTTTTATCTGGAAACACGTTTTGGCCATGAATTTTCAAATCCCTTTTCAAAACTTCTCTTTTAAATTGCTAGAGCTACAGTTTATATAAATTTGTCGCGAAGGTGTAGTTGTCTTCGTCTTGAAGAGACGAAGCGAATGACATAGGTCTCGTGCTCTAATTTTACAGATTGGGCAACCTGGTCTTGGGACTGGCTGGAGGTTGAAGATGACCAACGTGTCATCTTCCAACCAATGATGGCGTGCCATTTGTATTTTTTGAATTTCTAATTTATATTTGATCCTATGCTTTATTCAGTAATGACCATGATATGCATAATGCGCCAGATCCCTTGGATTTGGTTACTAACGCGTTTTGACTCTCATCCAATGGTCCATATATTTTTGACTTTATTTTTATTTATGATTTTTATATTTAATTGCTTTAAACTTCAAAAAATCATAGAAAATTCATTTTTAGTCCAAAAAATCTGAAAAAATCATGAAAAATATTTTTGATTTTTCTCTTTTTGATTTTTATTTTTTCAACAATTTTATTGTGTTTTGAAATTTTTTATAAATTTTCACATTATTTGAATTGTTTTAAATGTTTAAAAATACTTTTGTGCATTTTTAAATTCTGAAAAAAAATATGGAATGATCCAACGATATTGTGACAAATATTGGTGACCTCATTTGTTTTTTATTTCTGACTTCGTTATTTTTTATCATTTTTCGTTTATTTTCCTAATTTCTTTTAATTTTAAAAATAGTTTCTGACTTTAAAAAATTACCAAAATTTTTATAAAAATATTTGAGTTCATTTCTGATTTTTCTATGGTCTTACTTAATATTTCTTGATTAATTTGAACATAGTTAATATTTTTCTCTCTTATTTCTATTTTAAAACATTTTGAAAACCTTTTTTAATGTATATATTAAATAAAATATTATTTTGTGATTATTTTCTGGCTGATCTTGGGTTGAATTTTTGATCATGAACTTTATTAACATCATTGGATCCATGGTGTTGAGTTTAACTACATAAAAAATGGATGAGTGATTTTAATAATAGTTTGATTAAATTTTTATTCAAATGTGGTTTATATTCTTTCCCACCCCTTTTCATCTCATCCCTTTCTTATTGCATTAAGTGTTATTGGAGCATGATCTCTATATCATGTCTCAAAATAAATGGTACATATATTGCTATTGACCGACCTCAAAATAGGTGCGACTTCTATATAAGTCCGCTTACGATTCCTTAACATAGGGCTAAATTTTGTCCCGATTCGAATAAATGATCATTCATGGCCCAGACCTATGTTTGCAAGCCCAAGTATGTTGACTTGATCTCTTTGATCCAATAAATTTGAGATTCATTGTGTGGAGGCTTTAGTTTTACCAATCCTCTAATGGGTCTACATAACCTTTGGTCAACGCAGATCACTTAAACATCGTTGATCATTAAATGATACTTTTGAGGATTCCAAATGGATGATATACTTTAAAAAAAGCAAATGCAACTTGTTGTATGGAGGCTTTGGTTCTATGAATCCTCTAATGAGTTCCAAATGTAAGTTTCAAGATGTTCATCCAACTAACCACTAATTATTAAATTATTTTTACTTTATGCTTTTATTTTTATGCTTTTATTTTTATGCTTTATATATCATTTATTTTAAGCATTACATTTCATGCCATTTTTTATTTTTCTCACTTGAGCATTTATATCTTGTTATTTTTATTTTGCTCACTTGAGATTTTTCTTTTCTCTTTTAAGACACCTAATAATCAACATGAACCCTAAAAAACCTTTAATGATACTTGGACTATTTGGTTACTATCCTTGGCATTATGGAGTATTGGACTTCTTGGACTTAGGATTAGAAACCTTGGCCTATGTTGGAGACCTTGTGATCTTAATTGATATTTTGTCTGGAGTTCTTGAGGTTTACCTCAAGACACTGAGTTATTTGTTTGTTTTGTCTGCAGGTTATTGTGATTAAATTCTTTGTTTGTAATCTGGAATTCACCCGTATACAGCCGTTACTCTGCCCAATTTTTGTGAAGACTTAATATATTTGAAGTTTGGTTCTCTCAAGGGATCTAGTATCTTTGCTTGTTTGGTTTCAATCCAAAGAATGAGAATTCTATTTTGACTCATAATGTCAAGTATTGGCTTCTTTTTGGTTAGATGGTTCTTATCCTTATCTTTTACCTTATGCTTTAGGATAGTCCCTTCCTCTCCTCCCATCTTCTTTAATTTCAAAAATCTTCTCCCTCCTTTTTGAAAACACTTCCTGTTTTTAAACATGAACCACTTTCATAATAAACTTGGACTTAGGTCCATGCATTTTCAAAACATTTTTCATAAATAAAATCCAATCAATTTAATAATACCTTGACATTTTTGTTGTGAGAAGACTAAAAGTCAATCAAATTCATTTCAAACTATTTTTCCACCTTGGTTTTTTATTTTAAAACCTTTCTCAACAGATTAGACTCTTGTCAATCCTTGTAGTGATACAAACAACTATACTTCTACAAAATATAGTGAAGTGAGATATTTTCCACTTGGGTGTTGAGTGAGGCATTATTGATTTTAAAATCCAAGTCATATCCTCCACTTTGAGATGATGCAAATTATCCTTTCTCATAATTGTGGGTAGTAAGTATGTTTTCCACACGGACAATGGCGATGATGTCTTATCTCATAAAATTAACCAACACGCTGGTGTTTTAAAATTTTTCAAAGAGGAACTACGTGTACCCTGATCCCCTATTGCACGAAAGGTGGTACGTAGGAACTAAAGGTTCGCAACCGCGGCAGGTGCAAAAATCATAAAAAATATATTTCTTTTCTCACCTCCACCATCTATTTTACATACAACATTTTATAGCCAAAATATACAGATTTTACAAAGAGGTTCCTGCGGAGTACCGTAGATGTTTAGGGTGCTAATACCTTCCCTTTGAATAACCAACCCTCTTACCTTGAATCTTTCCACCTCTTTTTGGGTTACTCACTCTTTTCCCATTCCTTTGGAAATAATAAAGCGCAGTGAAATTTTTTATTTTGTTCTGTATAAGTCTAGTCAATCCAATGGCTTAGCCTTAAACATTTCTACCGCTACAACAAACAGCCCATGCCAGAGCATAGTAAGTTTTCTCGAGTAGTGAATATCTGGTTTCCCAATCGGTAACCTTTTTGCTCAGGTAGTATATTACATGCTCTTTTCGGTGAGACTCGTCATGTTGGCCCAACACACACCCCATTGAGTTCTCTAATACGGTCAAGCACATAATTACGGCTCTTTCTTCAATTGGAGGCATAAGGATATGGGGCTCTTGCAAATATTCGTTGATTTTGTCGAAGGCAGCTTGGCAATTGTCATTCCATTTGACTACTTGATCTTTCTTCAAGAGTTTGAAGATTGGCTCACAAGTAGCACTTAGGTGAGATATGAAGCGTGCAATGTAGTTAAGATGACCCAAGAATCATATAACTTCTTTCTCAGAACGAGGAACAAGAATTTCTTGAATGGCTTTAACCTTTGTAGGATCGACTTCGACGCCTTTACCATTGACCACAAAACCTAGAATTTTTCCAGACCTTACTCCGAAAGTGCACTTGTTAGAATTCAGCCTTAACTTGTACTTCTTCAACCTCTCAAATAACTTGTGTAAGTGATTGATGTGCTCTTATTTAGTTTGCAACCTTGAAATCATATCATCCACATAGACCTCTATCTCATGATGGATCATATCATGAAATAAAGCTACCATGGCTCTTTGATATGTTGCCCCTGCATTCTTCAATCCGAACGGCATGACATTGTAAGAAAAGGTGCCCCATTGTGTAACAAAAGTGGTCTTCTCTATGTCTTTGGGAGCCATCTTGATTTGGTTATAGCCAGAAAATCCATCCATGAAAGAGAAGACTATGTTAAGGGTGTTTTCAACCAAGACATCAATACAAGGTAAAGGGAAATCATCTTTGGGGAATGCCCTATTTAAATCCCTATAGTCTATACACATATGAAATTTTCCATCCTTCTTCGGCACGGGGACCACGTTTGCAACCCATTGAGGATAAGATGTCACAACTAGGAATCCTGCATCGAATTGCTTCATTGCTTCGCTTTTATCTTTTCAGACACGTCAGGCCGCATCTGACGAACCTTTTGTTTGATAGGGGGGAAATCTTCCTTTGTTAGTAGACGATGAACCACAATGTCAGTATCCAACCCTGGAATGTCTTTGTATGACCAAGAAAACACTTCAACATAGTCATGTAGAATCTGGACCAACCTGATCTTGACACCATCTTCTAAGTCAGCCCCGATCTTGACCTCTTTCTTGTCTGTCTCAGTACCAAGGTTGATAACTTTGACTGGTTCTTCACGAGGTTGAATAACTTTCTCCTCTTGCATTAGAAGTCTGGCTAGTTCCCCTGGTATTCCACAATATTCCTCGCCTTCGTCTTCGGCTTGGTTAATTGGATGCTCGAAGTCATAACTGGAAATAGTAGAGTCGTTGGCAATGAGATCCGGAGTGGATGAGGATCTGCAAGTGTGTGTGTGTATGTAAGATACATGGCTATTTGAAAGATGCAATAAAGAAAAAGAAAGACAATGAGCATAAAATTTTAATGCAAAGGTCCAATGTTTTTCATTAAATGATCTTTTGATAAATGAACATGAATAAAACCCTTAACAAATAGGCCATGGTGCCTCGGGAAAGGCACATGGCTTAAAAGTAATTATTTAGAATTAAGATTACAAATAAAATTTCTTGAATTGACAGAAAACAGTAAACAGTAATTACTCCTCATTGAAGGAGATGGGAGTGAAGTCCTTTGTATGCCATTTGTTGAGCTTTCCTTCGGCAGTAGGGTGGATCCATTATTCAAAAGCACATTCATCATTAGAGTCTTCCACAACGTTTACTTCATGGTTTCAGATGCAAAGAGGTGGCTTTCCCGCGTGAGCGTTCCTGACCTCTTTCTGAGCTTTGATGGTGAAACCCAACCCAAATTTGTCTGCTTTAAATGGAATGTCGGGGAGTTTTCTCCAGATAGTCCATATTCCATCTTCGACCACGCCACATGCATCTTTAAGTGAAACCATTCTTGGTACAACTTCATCAGCTTTTGGAATATTAGAAGAGATTTTGGTGGCGGCAACCATAGGAGGGACCACTTCAAAGTCTTGGCACGAAGTCTCTATAAATTCACCATCCATCTCCATATATCTAAAGGAATTGAGATGGCTTACCATGAATTCTTCTTTACCACAGACTGTGACGATCTTCCCCTTGACTGGGTACTTCAACTTTTGGTGAAGGGTGGATGTCACTGCCCCTGCCCCATGTATCCAAGGGCACCCAAGTAAACAAGAGTAAGTGGGACGTATATCCATCACGTAGAAGTTAGAATTGAAAACTTGTGAACCAACTTTAACAGGGAGGTCAACTTCTCCAAGTACCATCCTCTTGGATCCATCAAAAGCCCTTACAACCATGTCACTTGGTTTTAACACCAAACTTTTGCAATCTAACCGGTCCAAGGTACCTTTGGGTAGAACATTTAGCAAGGAACCATTATCAACCAGGACATGGGCCAGGGTAGTTCCTTTGCACTCAATAGAGACATGCAGAGCCTTGTTATAATTCCTTCCAACTGGCGTCAAGTCAGCATCAGAGAACCCCAATCCATTATCGGCAATCAAACTTGCCACAAATTTTTCAAATTGATCGGTTGTGGTTTCTTGGGGAACATGCGCTTTCATCAAAAATTTGAATAAAGCTTGGGCATGAGCATCGGAACACAGCAGTAAAAACAACATAGAGATTTTGGAGGGGTTCTTCCCCAGTTGTTCTACTATCTTGAAATCACTCTTTTTACGATCTTCAAGATTTCTTCCATCTCTTGGGTGGAAGGTTCCCCAGTGGTAACATCTTTGGCTGAAGCCTCCGTCTTTGCAGACTCAACTACTGTCTCTTTACCCCTTGTGTCAGTACTAGGCTTATCAATGGTAATGCAAACATGTGTTGTTGTAGTAGTTGGCTACGACATGTTAGGAGAGAAGATTCTCCCCGTTCTTGTTAATTTTCTAGAACCATCAATATTTGTAACATCATCAGCTTTGTCCTCATTGATCCAGGAATCTTGCTTAATTCCATGATAGTAAACTTCGACACCATAATTCCGAGGGACTTCTTTTTCAGAGGAGTAAGGAATCGGCCCAGGAGCAGTAATTATCAAGGAAGCAATCATTGGTTCATTGGTAATCCTAATAGGACCCTTTGAAGAGATCCTAAGAGGCTTTTTGGAAATGGTTATGATGGAAACGTCTTTAATTTTATCGATCAAACTTTTGATGGTTGGAGTTCTTTCGAACATGATTTCATGACTATTAATCAGGCGTTGAACACCTTCTTTTAGCCATTTGCATCCATTAACTTGTTTGGCGCAACAAATACAATCTTTCAAACAGCCAGGGAAAACCCCAGCTCTCAGCAGATTCTCTTTAACAATGGTCAAGGGAGTGGTCAAATCTTCAACAGAGGAAACGAAAATAGTGTCTTCAATTGCATTGACACCATTGCCATGATTTTGCATTGGTGTAGTTATAACATTTGGAGTTGTAGATGGATAAAACTCAATAGTCTTATTGTCGATAAGATCTTGAATTTTGTTTTTTAGAGCCCAACATTGATCGGTATCATGCCCAGAGCTATTGGAGCGATATACGCATTTGGTATTAGGATTGTACTTCGGTGATGAAACATTGGGATTTTATGATGGATCACGCAATGTTACCAAGTTGGCCTTCAACAGGTGTTGCAAGGCTTGGGATACCGACATGTTAATCTCCGCGAACTATCTTCTTGGGATCTCAGGTCGTTGATGATTGGCTTGTTATGGTTATCTTTGAGTAGATGGAGGGTTGGAGATCATAACAACATTAATAGATGGACAATGGTCCTTCTTGGTATGGCTTCTTGAACCATATACGACATTGATTTCTTTCTTTCCAGTAAAGGGATTCTTTATAGTGTTAGATGTAGAAGAAGATGCAATGGAAATTCTTCTACTCTTGATACCACTCTCGACCCTTTCACCAGTAAGAATTAACTCAGTGAAACCGGACGATGAGCTCCCAATTAGAAAGTTGAAAAATGGGCCAGTTAATGTTCCCATGGACATGTCCACCAGCCCCCTATCAGTTAGTGGTGGTTGAACTCTACCAGCAAGATCCCTCCATTTTTGCATGTACTCTTTAAATCCTTCATTAGTACCCATTGTCATTCCTTGAAGTTGGACTCTAGTAGGCGCCAAATCAGTGTTGTACTGGTATTGGTGGTAGAAAGCGGTGGCCAGATCTTCCCAAGTATGAATGTTGGAACCCTCCAACTGGTAAAACCATTCTAACTGAGTACCAGATAGAGTCTCTTGAAAGAAATCTACCCACAGCTTCTTGTCAGTGGTATGGGGTTGTAACTTGCGGGTGTAGGACCTCAAGTGAAGTTTTGGGCATGAAACTCTGTCATACTTAGCAAATATTGGAATTTTGAACTTGTGGGGGATAACAACCCTCGATACCAAGCCTAAATCACCATAATCCAAGCCAGGTACTGATTAAATTTCCACATCTTTCAACCTTTCTTCTAGTTGCTTGTATTTATCCTCGGCTGGTGGATATTATTCATCAAAGTAATATTCGTCCTCAGAAGCTTGATCATTTGCACCCCCAGCGCGGGTGCTCCTTACATCTTTGTTCTGATTTTCGTCCTCCTCGGATGACTCTTCAACCACTTATACTTGACGGACAGAGCCTTTAAACCTTTTCTCCATGTTGATGAATGCTTTCTTCTTGGTCTTCTTTTTAGCCACTAGAAGCGACATCAGCTCTTGTTTTCCTTTTGACAGGGTCAACAAGGTTTCTTGGAATTGGGAATTCTATTTCGGCAAGTCTTTCACGGTTTGCTCGATATCCATCTTACTGAAATAAAAAGTAGAAATATGAGGAAACCTGTGTCTGAAAACCTGCTTATGTTATGATGCATGAAATGTGTATGCAAATGATTTCAAGGATTTTTAAGATTTAAATTTATTTAGACAAAAGAGGGAACAAAAATTAATTTCATTAATAAGTTCAAATGGTTACAAGATACCTCTTAGGCTTACAAAGGAAGAAACAAAGATAATACAAAATAAACTCCTAAAACAAAAAGGACACAAGCTTCCCATAAGCACATCCTCTTCGGTACAATGTAAGCACTCAAACTCCTCTCTTCATGAAGTTTTCTTGTGAGCTCCAAAACCTTCTTTTTGCTTGCGTAGAACTGGGTTTCAAAGGTGTCTCGCTCCCCTTTGAGTTGAATCTAAGATCTTTGTAATTCATCGAGAGTAGTTGGCATGTCAGGATAAAGAATAGTGTAAGGGGTGTCTCCCTTAGCAACATGCTCCATAATCACAGGTAGGATGGCGGGGTAAGACATCACAAGACTTTAAGCACGAGTTCGTACCCACTTTAGGTAAGGCTCAAGGGGAATGGAATTTTTATGCTCCAATGTCTCACTATCCACTTTGTTATCATTCTCCAAGCTCGTATGAACCTTTAACGATAACCTTGGTCGTTGCCTTCATAGTCGAATACCAAACCTTGGATGAGCGCATCATGGGGACTATCTCTTCGTGCATACCCAAACTTCCGTAATGCAAGAAAAGGGTTATAGGTGATACCTCCCCTAATTCCTAAGAGTGGGACATTAGGGAATTCCCCACAATAGTCAATGATGGTAATATCCTCCAAATATCCGAGTGCGAGAGTGACATCATCCTTTGAGACCATGTCAAACCTTGCTCATTCTTCAACTTGATTGAGGTAGGTGTGAAATAAACGACCTAGACAGTAATGGAATACAACACAGAAGGGTACCCCTTTTCTTCATGGTGCAAGTGTGGAAACAATGTAGAATGTCTCCAAGCAAGGTAGGTACAAGATTACGAGAGAGAAAAACCTTGACGACATTCATGTCTATGAGTTGGTCCAGATTAGGAAATAGAACTAAACCATAGATTAGAAGGGCCAAGATGTCTTCAAATGATTGAAAATCCATATCTTCCTAGAACAAACGAGCCTTCTCCAACAGAAATTTGGCTAAGAAACCTTTAACTCCACTTCTTGTCTCCCAATTTATCATAATGTCAGACCTCTTTAAATGCAAGGCTTTGGCAATGACTTCAGGCTTTGGAGTCTCCTATAAACTGGGGAATGGTATTTGATCAAGCACATGCACTCCTAACAATTGAGAGAATTCTTCTAATGTAGGCACCAATTGGTAGTCGGGAAATGTGAAGCAATGATGTATAGGATCAAATAATTGGAAAAGTTCACACATCATTTCTTCTTGGAAGTTTGAGGTAGCCAAGTTGAGAAGTAGACCATATTTCTTGGTGAAGGGAGAATCTCTAGGCAATCTCGATGCTAACTCTTGAAGTTGAGGATGCACTTTCACGAAGTTGACTCGGATGGTATTCCTACGAGTTGAAGTCATGACCTACAAAACACAACAAAGATAAATCCCAAAAATCCTTTGAAATGGTTAGTGCAAATGCCATGATATGATGTTATAATGTTATGTACAAGTAAACAAACATACAAAGAAAACAAGTCCTTAGGTTCAGGCTTGCATGAGGTTCATTGGTAAGTACCCCCTTGAAGTTTAGTCGGTTCAAACTGTCCTAGAAAGTAAATGGGTTCTAGGGAATCTCAATATCACTGATCTTTCTTTATTGGGTATTGTCTCAACACAATCAATCTTTTCTTGCAGCCAAAATATCCCAAAAGTCTGATCTCAATGAGCGTAGTATTGAGTATCAACCAATCTTCGGCTTTGCACCAAAGTCGGCTATCTCACTACTTCCTAATGGCCAAGTTGTTCAATTAAAGGTTCTATGGTCAGTTAGTGCTTCATGACACTGCTCAGCGGCCCTGTATTCTCCTCGATTCAACATAAGGGATATCGGTACCAACAAATGCGTCAAACTAACGTAGCCATTGATTCAACCATATCAGTCTATGTTGTACATTTTTCACAATCTATTTCTACTTGTCTAATGATGTTCCCAGATCCGGGTGGAGGATCAACAAAAACCCAAACAAGCATCCAAAAAATGTAAAGCAAATAAATCAAACAATGAAAGTATTTAAAGTTGATCTAGCTCTAAGGTAACCCCACTTTTAAGTTATCCCCAGTGTAGTCTCCAGTTCTGTAATATGGTGGGAGAACTAACTTTGGTGTTTTGCGTTTTATCGCAATTGTTGCAGATAACAAGAGTCGCCACCGACTTTTCTTTTATCCAATAAAGGAAAGGGTGAAAAGAAAAGGAAAGACCTTTTGAGATATTTTCTTGAGTTCGGGGGTAGGTTATGAAAAGGGAAGGTGTTAGCACCCTTTTCATCTGTATTTATCTACGGGATTTTAGTTGCTTGATCACTTTGAAAATGCTTTGTTTGAAATTTTTTTGTGATTGGTGTGAGTTTGAAAATATTTTGAAAACGCCTTTGTTTCGGCAAACTTTGTAATGATTCTCGTCTCTATAAGAATGTATACAAAGTGTTGGTTTTGAAAATAGTTCAAAGAGGTGTTTGTTTTTGAAGATGTTTTGAAAGTGTGAGTGTGGAGATGGTTTTAGTTTGTGAGCAAGAAACTACGGGCGTCCTACCTACTCAAAATGTCTTTGTTCTTTTCGTCCTCTTTTAGATATTTCTATCTTACCATTAATTTAATAAGAAGCCCTATCATTAGATGTGAAGGGACGTGCACGGGTAAATCATATAGTCATAGAAGGAAACTTATGAGATGCTTTAGCAATTTCCGTGGGGACTCAGATTGTTTTACCGAAGGCAACATCGAAGGGTCATCGAGAGACTACGATCATTTTATCGAGGGTTTTTTCTAAAGCGCTCATATTCGAGGGACATGACTATTTTTCCGAGGCAACAAGCGAGATTACCTTAAAGGTGCGTGTGTGTGAATTGTGTTTTGATTGCATGCATTTTTGTCTTTTAGATTAGGGTTTTCTAACGATCGATTTTATCTTTCCGCACACACCCTAATTACTAACAATTATATGAAAAACAATAAGTTTGGGGAAATTAAAATCCTATGCTATTACATCATTAGAGGGACGGGGGTACAATTTATAAATGGGGATGAAATAAGCTTAATTATTACAACCATATTGAATAGCAATGCAGAAACTATATAGAAAACATAAAAAAAACAGTGTAAAATAGAAAGAATATTTTTTAACCATTATGTATCGACACATGCTTCTTCGCATCGACACATAGCCTTTCTTGTTCATGTAAAACCAAAATCAACTCAGTATGAGTCGATACATAATGGTATGTGTCGATTCATTTCTTGTATGTGTCGACACATTCATGTTTTATGTCGACTCATGCACCTTTTGTCTTCCTGTTTTGGGTCTGGATAGTAGTATGTGTCGATACATAAGGCTTTGTGTTGACTCATACCCAGTTCTATCACTAAAGTGAGTCGACTCATGTGGGTATGTGTCGACTCATGCTGCAGTTTTTTGCCTTAAACATTATTCTATGGTTTGTACAGGTCAGTTTTCAACATAGTATTGACAAAAGCAAGTAAATGTTTAGCTCCAAAAGACAATGATTACTACATTTATCCTCAAAAATGAATCATTATTGATGTATGAAAAATACGAAGTCAAGAAGACTTACCTTGAGATTGCACCTTGTTTTGATGTCTAAACCTCTTTCCAGATGCTGTGATGGCTTCAGTGAACCTCCAGGGAACTGCTCTAGTCTTTCTTCTATATTGGAAACTGCTAAACCAACTCCAAACCGGTCAAGTTATAAAATACTATCTTTTAGGTTTTGAAAGGTAATGATAATGGAACTACAGAAACTGTTCTTGTGTTTGAACAATCTCTATGTGATATGAAGTGTTTGGATGGCTGGTTTATGAGAGAGCTAGTAAGGTAGAATAGTGGTTTGAGGGTTTTTCTCTTTTGTGAATGAAGATAGAACTAAAAATGAGCAGAAGTTATAAGAAAAGTTCTGTTAGGTTTTTGTTCAAAACTCTCTATTCTCTCTCTAAAAGCCACCCCCTTGTGTATTGTGAAAATAGTTTATTTGTAGATGAAGGTCAACTGAGATTTGGGGGGGGGGGGGGGGGGGGACAAATAAGTTTTTGAACTTTTTGGGTATGCTGTCTCATTGTTTTTTTTAGATGCAGCTCCCATATACAAATTTGGTGCAAATATTGGACTGATATGATATAGGTTTAGACAGGGTTGGAGGCTGCATAACAGGACTGTTATGTAGTAGATTTGGAGTGGAGTGGCAGCTTGGTGCATAATTGTTTTGTAGTAGGACAACAAACTGTTTTTTTAACATAGTCTTGGTCCTGTAGCAACAAGCTTGGACTTGGAAGCATATCATATTTGGGGCTTTTCTTGATAGCATCATTTGTAGTATGATATAAGTCTGGTTTTGTGGACAGCATAATGGCAAGGTTTTGGAGATTGAGTCAAAGGAAAAATTCAAACAAGACAAAGCTTTAGGATTTGAAATTTTCAAAAAGTTAAACCTTGTACTAATTTGAATTATCTGTAACATCTTGAATTATTTTGAATTGTAATGAAAGGATGTCATGAAGCAATGAGATTAACAAGTATACAAATACTTAGAAAAATTTCTAAGTCTTGCAAAGCTTGACTTTCCAAAATGACTCTTAACTTTCTTGATTTTTGATGATCAAATTCCATATTTTGAATTCCTTGATGAAATGTGATCTTTGTAACCCAAATTGGTCAAAAAGTCAAAGCTTGACTTTTTAGTGTACAATTGACTTTTCCCATCAACCGACCGAATTTCGTCTATCAATCTACTGATCTCGGGAGATGAATTGTAATATGAAATTAGGTCAAAATGATGTATTTGTATCCTTGAAATCCATGTTTCAAACCAATAAGTCATGTACTAAGTGTTTATAGTGATTTCTGGTAAACAACCGCTAGTCCTCCAAACTATCGAATAATCTTACTGACTGTTATTCAATTTCTCTGGTAACTCGCAGGATCGACTAGATTGATCCTAGGATGTGTTGGTCATTAGGGTAACTCTCATGATCGAACTGGTATTCATGGTCGGTATTTAAAATGTTGTGTAGGTGTTTAACTTATTTCGATTTCTCTATTAAAGATCTAAAGGTGTGATCAAGTAAATGTGCGCGAAACTAAATTGCATGAATAAAGGTCAATTGTAAAGACATGTAAAAACTGCATAAAAGACAAGTAAATGACTTCGAAGCATAAAAACAATTAATGTAAAAGATTCTCTGGAATGTAAAAGAATCGAAATATGAAGAAAGCGTTTAAATGCAAGAAAACTGTAAAATGACTTTAAGTAAAAAAAAGGTGTTCGAATGATAAAAACTTGAAGATAAAGGCATGAAATGTATAACAGTTTCTGAAATGTAAAGTATTTGAAATGGAAATAAAGCATTTAAATGTAAGGCATTAGTAAAAAGACTTCGAATAAAAACATTTTAAATGCAAAAGCTTGTAAATGGTATTGACATGAAGGTAAAGGAAAGTACTGGAAATGATAAAGAGTTTTCATTAAATCATAAACATGTGGTGTTATCATACGTACATTGCTCGTGCATTCGTTTCCCTAGCCATGTGGTATTTTGAATGTTTACTGAGTTTTTTGTACAATAGATATGACACACGAAATCCTAATGCTAAGACTTCTATTTATACTACTTCGACCATAACGGTCTTGCTATAAGATTCTGCCACGTTCAGAACATGCAGAGTAATGCCTCTCTCTTGCTTCCACGCGTCTTCGAATGCTCCAGCGCATATATTTCAAATTTTGAACATCCCGCTTGCATTTGAATTTCAAATGTTTTGGCACTTCTTCGCTTCGAACGCATTTCTTAGACACAGCTTTGTTATCATTTCGAGACTTCTTTGAATATATTCTCCTAACTGCCACTCGAAGCTCCCAGCTTTGATATGCCCATTCGAAGCACTGCTTCTACCATTTCGAAACATGACGTTTTGTTTCATTTCAATCGAAACGTCCAATTTACTTTGCTTCTAATAATATCATCAAAATCTTCAGCCAACAAAATGCCCCTTTAAAATATGTATTTCGATTCCTTTGAGAAATACTTATTTTAAACATATACCCAAGATTTTGATGCGACCTTCGAATCATCGTAACATTTATTGCATATGACTCCAGTCACGTCAATCACAACGCTTTTCAGATTCCTTAACCGCCTTGAACCATTTCACAGCATGGTGCAGTTACAAAACAATGATTATCTTTAATCACGCCTATTACCAATATTAACTTTACGCCACCTCTTAATCAAACCAACCCACGACAACCACGTATCACAATCTCACTCAGTGGATGCTTAAACTTCCACATTATAAACACCCATCAACTTAGTCTTTTCTTTTCTTCCCACATTCTGAATATTTTCTTCCTCTTTTCTCACCGAAACCCTAAACTTCCAACATTCTTCCAACAATGTCTTCTTCAACTTCATCTCAACTAAAAAAGGTTTCCAAAAAGAAAGGAAAGACCACAGGAACCACAATGGAAAGCAAGGTTGGCACCTACCAAGGTCAATCTGTTCTTGTTCCCCAGATGATCTCAAAAGAGAAAGAAATGCTTTATGTATCCCAGGTACTAATTCCTACTAACGCTGCTGGCAAGAGGTTAGCTTTAATGGGCCCTCTTACAGTCTTTGAAATTTTAAAAGACACCAGAATTTTTTTTCCAGTTTGCTATAATTTCAAACCTCTGTTTAATAAAATGGATAGCCCCAAGACTATAGAGTCTTCTGATTCAACCAACGTAGAAAATCCAATCGTTCCTCCTAAGGACCCTTTCGTGCTAGATTATGTAAAGAGTAACTTCAAACTGTTTCGATCTTGCCCCACCTCCGACACAGCCTATCACAACTGGTTTAAGAAGGTAGAAGCTAAGAAATCCCAACAATGGGAAGAATTAGGTATCTACAACTTGATTAAACTGTCGAAACCAGGTTTTACTTATAGCCACCCATTGTTATTCGCGTCCCTATATTTCTGGGACAGTACTTACAATACTTTCCATCTCCCTGGTGGAATGATTACACCCACCTTTTTTGACATAGCAACCATTACTGGGCTATCACCAATAGGAGAAACATATATCCCTGACAATGAAGAGCATTCGAGTATTATCGACTTCGAAGTCAAGCTAGCTAGCTTTTCAAAGTTTATCAGCCACTATCACACCGAAGGAGACAGTGTGTCGGATGTGGAACACATTGCTTTCCTTACCTTATGGTTGTCAAGGTATGTCTTTTGCAGCAGATCCCTACAGGTAGCCAGTAGGTTTATTCCTCTAGCTAGAGATTTGCATGAGAATCAGAGGGTGTGCTTAAGCGAACTGCTATTAGTTGATCTTTATGAAAGTCTATGGTCAGCTGTTTCGAGTCTAAAATCTCACACCTCTAAGAATATCCTGCTAGCTGGCCCTTTCTGGTTACTTCAGTTATGGCTAAATGCCATGTTCGAACCCTCACTATCAACTGCCAATACTATTGCTGAACAAGACCTTGAAATAGCGGATAGAATCATCGAAGGCACTAGGCTGCGAAGACTAACCCCAAACGATGATAAGGATGACTTCAAAGTTCTATTCTCAAAATATATCATGATATTCTCCAAGAGGCATAAGTTCGAAGAGACCATGGCGCCTTTTGCTTCAAGGGCTCACGGACCTTCATGGTTCACCATGGCTCTCTCAGAAGCTGTCAAAAGCAAATAAATTCAAGATGTATGGAGAGCCTTTTTGCTACCCAGACTAATCTCTTCAAGAATAACTCCTGCTAAGAATCAAATTTTCCTTTTTGCTTATCAGCCCAACTTCGTTTCGAGACAGTTTGGCTTGTGCCAACTAATTCCCGAACCCCTATTCCAAACGGAAAATGCCATTACCTCTGGGCGAACCTTCAAGGCAAGAGAAGCCAAACTACAGCAGGAACAATACCAAGGCTTCGCCCATTTTGAACTAATAACTTTCGAACCTACACACCTTACAACAAAGGGGTTTCTGGAATGGTGGACAAAGTTCTATCAGACTTATATGTTCGATACTCTTACTATTCAGCAGAAACTAACTGATGCATTTGATGTGCAGGTACCATCCAAGAAAGGTATGTTTACTCATGCCAAATAGATTAAGGCTTTTCAAAATTATTTCGAAACTACTTATGATCCCACACACTTGGAATCCACGGTGCATCAAGCGGCTGAGACCTTGAAGGAAAAATTCAAAGAAAAAGTTTCTAAGTTAAAACTTCCTTCAGGGTTGTCACCTGAGGATAAGTATAGGTTGGCATTCGAAATTCACCCACCTAAATTTCCTAGATTACCTACCTCAGAACTGGCTCTGGCTTGGTTTCCTCCATACCCTTGGTGGTTCACTTGCAAAGAAATGTTCAAATATCTTCAAAAGAAACCAAAGCCATCTGAGACTGTGACATGGGCTCGACACTGGCTCCACGATTTCCCAGGACATCTTCGCTATGACCTTTCTGCCATGTCGATTAAATCTGATCAAGGCACAGGTGCGAATGCTTGGGAAAATCCCAAACGTTTCTCATTTTCTATATCTTTAACTTTTGCCTTAATTGTTTCGATTTTCAGCCATCAGGATAAAGACTGCTGCTTCAAATTCAAAATAAGGGAGCTCCTCTCAAGCCTCTGTCGAAACCATTGACAATGTGACTCCATCCGAACCAACAACAATTGTCGCAACAACAACAACAACAACAACAACACCAGTAATAACCAGTGCTCCAACTCCACAGGTAATAACTTAGCCTTGATGTTCAAATACACTAATGCTTCATGATTTGCATCTAACTCTTTGTTAAAATCTTTTCAGACCAACAAACTTCCGCCTACCACTCCAAAGAAGCGAAAATCAAACACTACTGGGGAACACCCCAAGGCTGGAGGGAATTTACCAGCTGCTTCGAAGAAGAAGCAGAAGAAGGAAATTTCCAAAAGTGCTGTACCAACTAGTGTCTCTGGACTCGATTCCAGGGATGCTGCTCCCTCACCTAAATCCAAAATTCTACCTTCGACCTCCAACGTAATGTTGGAACGCATAGCTAGCAACCTCTCTTCCGAGAGTCCACAGGTAAATTGAACTTTAAATCTTTTGAAAAAATAATTTCTCATTACCTTGGTGCATGCTTTTAATATTATTTTGCCTCTTGCAGGATATTTTAAATCCAGCTCTTACCACTTCGACCTCACCATCAAAAGCTGCTGCTCCGATCAACTCCTCTCCTCAAGGAGATTCCAGCAACCTTGTACAGAACAAAGGTTCCTCCAATATGGCGGTTCTGGCTGGGGCTTCTGAGCAGCAAGATGATCAGAGTACTTCTCCTCCTCTAAAAGAAACAAATGAAGCAACACTTCATGAATCTGCAGAGGCTTTACAAAGAACTTCTCTTCAAAAGTCCCCTCTTGAAACCCTTCAAGAGGATCCAAAGGACACTCACACTGAAGGAGAGAAAGCCGATTCTGATCAAAGAAATGAAGATCTGCAGAAGAAGGGTCTGAGGAAGGAGATGCCAACGATGGTTCGACTGCTGGGACAGAGTCCAATGCAAATAGCAGCGAAAACGAAGATATCGAAGTGGTGGATTTGGATGACGATGAAGAAGATAATAAGCACGAAACAAATGAAGGGGATGGTGACGCAACCAATAAACCCATGGAAGTCGAAATGGACGTGACTCCCCTGCGTGTGGAACTCCCTTAACCGTCTCTGTCCCGAATGACTGACGAGGAGCTTGCTCTCCTGAGACGAAATGACCCTATTGGGTACATGAAGGCGAAGTTGGCTCAAAGGGATATTCCACCTGCGAGGGATGGCACAAGCTCGACTAGCCATCCGCTGCCTACAGATGAAATAATTGTACTTCTTAACAGGATCAAGAGAACAATTCTTGATGTGGATTTATTCGAAGTGCTCAAACAGGATAGCACTGCTTGCTACACTATGAAGGAGTTGCTTACAAAAGTCAACCTTGCTACCTGCTCCTTGCCATTTAGCACTATCTTGTTCGATCTTCAATCTTTGCTGGACAACGTGACTGAAAGGTTCAAGAAAAACGAACTGCAATGGATGCTGCTTATGAGCATGCTTCGAAACTCTCTCAAGAAGCTGAGGATCAAGCCATGCATCTAAAGCAAGCAAAAACTGATTATGAGGCTCGAGCTGAGTCCATCCTTCTCTGGGAAAGGCAAATTCAGGAACTTCAACAGAAGGTTAAAGAGGCTAGAGAACAACAATTAGCCTACGAAACCAATACTGTTGGTAACCAATTCGAAGAGCTCCTCAACAAGGGGCTTGCAGAAATGGAAACTGCAGAACATCTCAAAGGAGAAGTGGCAACCTTAGAGGGAGCAAGACGTTTTGCTCAACAAAGGCTTGAGTCCTTTCGAAGTACCTTCAACAGATTGAAGAATAATTCCTATTTCTAAATCTTAGTGTTGATTTGATTAAAATTTGTTTTTTTTATATGTAATATTTGAACAACGCCATTTTGGCATCCCATATTGCCATTTTGGCATTTTTTATGATATTTTGATTACGTTGTTACTATTCAAATTTCCTGCAGCCGTGGCTTATATTTCTTTAAATACTTCCCATTAACCTTTAGGATACGTTTATCATCCATCAGCTCTTCGATTTCATATGCATTGTTTGAGAATACCTTTGTTATTCGAAAAGGCCCTTCCCAATGAGGTGACCATTTACCTAATGATTTATTTTTCTTGTCCATGGGTAATATGACTTTCCAGACTAAGTCATTAATAATGAATGCTTTCCTTTTCACCCTTTTGTTATATGTCCTGGCCACTCTTTCTTTTTGTCTCATCAAGATTTCCAATGCATGTAATCTAACTTCGTCCAATTCCACTAACTCATTCATCATCATCTCCCAATATAATGCAGCTGGAATTTCGTTTTGTCTTTGAATTCTAACTGATTGTAGATGAATTTCTACTGGCAGCACTGCATCATGACCAAATGTGAGTTGGAAAGGCGTGGTGTTAGTAGCTTCTTTAGGAGATGTTCTACATGCCCATAGTATTTGGTCCAAAGTTTTGTGCCAGTTCCTTGGCTTTTTACCAATATGTTTCTTGATTAACCCTATTATCACATTATTAGCTGCTTCGACTTGACCATTTGCTTGAGCATAATATGGTGTTGATGTTAGTAATCTAAACCCCATTTCTTGGGAAAATTCTTGCATTTTTCTACCAGTAAACACAGAGCCTTGGTCTGTGGTTATGCTCTCTGGCAATCCGAACCTATAGATAATGTGTTTCTGTATAAATTCAATAATAGCCTCTTGATCAGCAACTATTAATGGTACTGCTTCGATCCACTTGGTAAAATAATCTATTCCTACCAAGATATATTTCTGTCCTTTAGACGAAGCAGGATTTATTTCTCCTATTAAATCCAATGCCCATCCTCTAAATGGCCATGGTTTGATGATTGAATGCAACTCACTTGCAGGGGAATGTTGAATCCCTGCATGTTTCTGACATTCCTCACATCCTTTAGCAAAGTCTATACAATCTTTGAGCATGCTGGGCCAATACATGCCATATCGAAATAACAGCCATTTCATTTTATGACCTGCTTGATGTGCCCCACACGCCCCATTGTGGACTTCTGACAATGCTAAGTATGCCTCACTTTCTCCTAGGCACTTCAATAATACGCCCTCTTGGGTCTTTTTGAACAATTCGTTCCCCATGAGGACATATGATAATGCTCTGTATTTTATCTTCCTATCAACATTCAGAGTTGGGTTTGTTAAATAACTCACCAGTGGACTTTGCCAATCTGCATCTGATAAAGTGTTTATGGCTAATATTTCGAATCCCTGTTTCTCAGCATAACCCAATTTCATACTCTCTAGATCTGATGGTGTGAATCTAGTAGCCATAACTCTACCCCTTAATTCAACTAAATCTTCAAAGTTTCTGGCAGAAACTTTATAACCTGAAGCCAACGGTGCTAAGTCATTTGCTTCTTGGTTTTCTATTCTTGGTATATGTTGAATATCCATGTATTTGAATTTCCTAAGTAGCCTGTTAACTATGACGAAGTATATCATCAGGTTTTCCTTTATGCATTTATACTCCTTTGTTATTTGCCTGACCACTAATTCTGAGTCTCCCTTAATTTCGACTCTAGTTGCCCCCAATTCCAACAAAGCTTCGAGTCCAACAATGAGCGCTTCGTACTCAGCTTCGTTGTTCGAGCAACGAGGACCATCTAATTTATACTTGAATTTTGTTGGAATTCCTTCAGGAGAAATTAGAAGGACTCCAACACCACTTCCATTCCTGTGGGTCAAACCATCAAAGTATAATTTCCATTGTTGCATTTCGACGTAACTCATGACAGTCTGCTCAACCAATGAATGGTCCATAATGAAATCAGAAATCACTTGGCCTTTCATAGCTTTTAAAGGCATGAAAGTCAAAGAATATTCTGTTAAGGCTAAAGCCCATTTACCAACTCTGCTATGCATTATTGGTTTTGAAAGCATGTGTTTAATGACATCGAAATGAGATGAAACATAAACATCAACATGCTTTATATAATACTTGAGTTTCATACAAGAGAAATACAAACAGAGACATAGCTTTTCTAAATTTCTATATTTGGTCTCTGCATCATTCAATACTCTACTTAAATAGTATATGGCTCTTTCGATACCATTGCTATCTTCTTGTGCTAACATACTACCTATACTAACTTCAGAGGCAAATATGTACAATCTCATGGGCTTCCCCCATGAAGGTGGAGACAAGATGGGAGGCTGAGAGAGGTATCTTTTTATCTTGTCAAATGCCTCCTGATGGGCTTCGTTCCATTCGAAGGCTTGGCCTTGCTTTAGACGAAGCAACGGAGAGAAAGCTTGGGTTCTTCCGCTCAAATTCGAAATGAACCTTCTGAGGAAGTTAATCTTCCCTAGCAAAGATTGCAGCTCCCTTTTTGACGTAGGTGCTTTCGTCTCCATTATGGCTTTGGTTTTGTTCTGGTTGATCTCAATCCCTTTCTTGTGAACCACAAAACCAAGGAAATCTCCAGCCTGCATAAAAAATGCACATTTAAGGGGATTCATCTTTAAGCCATGTTTTCTCATTCGTTCGAATGATTGGCTCAAATGATGCAAATGTGTTTCTACAGATATAGATTTGATGACTATATCATCAATATACACCTGCATAAAGGTTTCAATGAAATCATGGAAAATCGAATTCATTGCCCTTTGATAAGTTGCCCCAGCGTTCTTTAAACCAAAAGGCATCACCACCCACTCGTAGATGCCTAAGGCTCCTGGGAAACGAAATGCTGTCTTGGCAACATCTTCTTCAGCAATAAAAATCTGATTATACCCAGAGTATCCATCTAACATACTCAAATATTCGAACCCTGCAGCAGAGTCTACTAGCATTTCTGCCACAGGCATGGAGTACTCATCCTTAGGGGTTGCAGTGTTTAAATCCCTAAAATCTATGCAGATTCTCAAAGAACCATTTTTCTTAATAACAGGTACTATATTTGCTAACCATTCGACATACCTTGTGGTTCTGATGAATCTGCAACGCAGCAACCTTTCGATCTCAACTTTAATCTTCGTGAGAACCGCTGGTGTGAATCTTCTAGGAGTTTGCTTGATGGGCTTCTTGCCATCCTTGATTGGAAGTCTGTGTTCGACTAACTCCCTCTTTAAACCAGGAATTTCGTCATAATCCCATGCGAAGCAATCTTTGTTTTTCTTGAGGACTTCGATCACTTCCTTCTTGAGGCCTGGGCTAAGTTTTGCACTTATGTAGGTTATTCTTTTCGTGTTTTCATCCCATAAGTTTACTTCTTCAAGTGGATCCTGTGCCAACATTTTGGCACCTGAGTCTATGGGGTCCCTTTCGAAGCCTAAGGGTTCTTTATCATAGATGGCGTCCAGCCTTTGATCTATCTCAATTTCTTTAAAGGGTGAGCCCTTCGAGCCATCCCCACTTATTTCGTTCATCTTCACAGCCAATTTATTCATTTCAGCCTCTAAGGCCGCCTTTGATTCGTTCTCAGCCATATAGGCCGAAATCCTTTCGAAAAAGGAGGACTCAGTCATGAGTAAGGTTGTCGAAGTCCCAGCCTGCTGGCCGTCTTTGTATAGTACTTTCGACTCCTTCGTCGTCACTGATTATCCTTCTATCCCAGTATAGGCCATCATGGGCGTTTCTTGTTTCGTTGATTTCATCATTTGGGACACAAGGAGCAATCTTTGCCAGATGTTTGTCATAATTCCTCTTGTCAACTAAGTTGACTGTTGACATGAAGTAACTCTGGTCTGCTTCGATGTTTTCCACGATCCCATCTTCTCTCCATAGAACTAATCGTTGGTGCATTGACGAAGGAACTGCCCCTACGCCATGGATCTATTCCCTTCCCAGCAACAAGTTGTAGTTGGCCTTGGCTTCGATCACCATGAACATGGTGGGCCTACAGCTTGAGCCTATTGTCAAGTCCAATTGAACCACCCCCAGTGTTTTGCCTACTTTCCCTTCATAATTGGACAGAACCATATTGTGGGGCTTGATGTCTCCTTTGCGTATTTCTAACCTTTTCAGCATGAAGTGGGGTATCAAGTTGACTGCAGCACCCCCGTCCACTAGAACCTTATTCACGCCATGGGCACCAATTTTTGCCCGAATAAATAGTGGCTTAAGATGGTTCTTCATAGCTGGTTCTGGGCATTCGAAGAATGCATTCTGCTCCTCTACAGCCCCATTGTCCATCACATAGTAGCACACAGGCCTATGCTTCATCAGGTCTATGGTATCTTCTTCCTCATATTCATCAATTTCAGTTTCCTGTCCAAATTCACAGGGAAGCACAGATACCACGTTGCAATTTAGGTTGAACGAAGACTCCCCCTCTGATTCGAAGTTATCCGTTATCATATCTTCGTCCTCTTCTGGACCTGGAGTGTATTCCTTTGGTTCATCTAGTTGTACTTCAGAAAAGAGCCTCCTATTAACTGGGGGTTTGTCTTCAGTTTGATTTTTTGGTGTGGGTTTGTTGGTGCTAGATTCACCTTGGTTCTTTGTTGAAGTTGCCCCTTTATTTACCACAGCTTCCCTCTCAGCCTTTCGAATCCTCTGTTGCCTTCGCCACTGGGATCTCGACATGGGGTTCCTTCCTTTGTAGTTCTCTAATCTCACCTCTTCCCTCTTTGCTATGTTGAATTTCCTTCTGTATGTCATAGCATGGCGTGCGTTTCGTTCAGTGTTTCTCCATCTGTCTTTGCCTTTGTCATTTCTGACTTGCAGCCATCTGTCTGTTGGCACTTCAGCAGGGAGTTTGAACGTCACACTTCGAGCACCTTTGGGATGAGGACTATCAGGCCTTCATTGTTTGTATTTGCTATCGAAACGTGGGCCCATCTGAACAGTTTCTTGATGGTTCCAGCAAGGGGCGAAGGGAATTATTTCGAAGGCTCTGGCCATGCTTTGATCATACACAGCGGAACACCTTGGGCATATCAAGCACTTGGTTGCCCCTTTGTAGCAGCGAAACACAAATTCCAGCAGACTTTCTCCAGCCTTAGGATAACACCTAAATAGCTGGTTATTCTGGCGCCAGTTGTTGCCAGTTCGCGCCCTCTGTACCCTCTCGAAGTTCGCAGCGATTCTCTGATTGTAGAGGATGCTGCACCTAGGGCATAATATCATTCCTGTATCTCCCTTGTGGCACATCATGAGGTAATCCTTGAGACTAGCATCTCCAGCATGATTATCCTCCATTTTATACTTCTCTTTTTCTAAGTATCTTTCTACCTCCTCCATCTCAGAGCGAGGTCTCTCCATATCCACCATGTTTACCTCAACATCCTCCCCCTTAGCTTCATCGTCTCCCCATCCAGTGGGTTTTATATCTTCAATGTGGACCTTTGAACTCTCTGGGGCAGAATATTTGACCAAATAGTCAAATTTTCCACTGGGTTCCCCTAAAGTGTCCCATATTTCTTTCTAAGGGGAGGTTGGCTTCGTGATTTGGACTTTCTCCAATTCCAGTCTCAGGCCTTCAGTGACCTGTGTCAATTCTTGGTTTTGGTTTTCCTGGCCTTCAGTAGCCTGGATTTCTTTTGCAACAGCTAAAGGTGCTGCTTCAATCGAAGTCTCTGGTTGCTTGTGGACGTTTTCAGTGACCTCCTTATTGACTTCGACTATCACCCAGCTTTCGTTTTCAGTACCTTTCTCTCCTATTGGGGCATCACTTTGGTCAGCTTCCACCATGTTAATCTCTCCAATGCATGCAGGCTCGGAGTAATTGGTGTCTGTGACGTCCAAAGGATCTTCGTCCACTTTCATTTTTGCTTTATCAGCAAACTTCAGTCTGCCATCTTTGATTGCATTCTGAATTAGGTCCCTGAAAAGAAAACACTGTGAGGTTTTGTGGCCTAGGAAACTATGATATTTGCAAAATCCTCTTTTCTTTCTTTGATCTAAAGGAGGTATTTTGACATTTGATGGCATAATGAGTTGGCCATCTTTGACAAGTAAATCAAAAATCTCGTCACATTTAGTGGCATCGAAGGTATAAACCTTCTTTGGGAATTTGTCACTTTTCTCATTTTCAACAATTTCTTTCCCTTTTGTGGGAACTAATAATTTGCAGGAGTAAGGTGGTGCCTGTTTCAATTCAGCGAGGTCGATTTCGACCTCTTCGAATTCGAATTCAGGATAATCTTCTGCTTCCTCAGTTCCAACATAGGAGATCCTTTCCTTCTTGTTATTTTTAAAGACTCTGGCCTTTTCAGCCTTTAGCCTTTCAACCTGTCGAACCCTATCGGCTAACTGAGCCATATCCCTCAAATATTGAGTGTCTAGTTTCTTTCGAATAGAGTAATCCAAGCCACCAGCGGCCATTTCGACTAACTCATGTTCAGGCACTACTGTGTAACATCTGGATTTCAAAAGCCTGAATCTATTCAGATAATCATCTATGGGTTCAGTGAACTTTCTCTTGACACTGGCTGATTCCTTCAAACTTATTTTTGAATGTCCCATGTAAAACTGTTCATGGAATAATCTCTCCAAAAGAGCCCAAGTATCAATGGACCTAGGAGGCAAAGTGGTGAACCATGTGAAGGCGTTTTTAGTCAGGGAACTTGGGAAATATTTGATCCTGAGGTCTTCGTTATTGGCTATATCTCCCACTTCGGTTAGATATCTGGCTATATGTTCCACTGTTGACTCATTGGTATCCCCAGCAAACTTTGTAAACTTAGGGACTTTATATCCCCTTGGTAAATCAGTATGCATTATGTAATCTAATATAGGGGAAGCATAATTTGGCCTTCTAATTCCTGTGTTGAGGCCATTCTGGGCCATGACTCTCTCTATCATGGTGGTTAAATTATTTTCTGCCAAGATGTTATCGTTTCGAATTCTATGAACGACTGCATCAACATCTTGATTTCGACCCACCATGACAACCCCCCTAGGTTGTTCTTCTCAAAACTCTGGGACTTCCAGCCTTTCGACCCTTGCCCCTAGTTCCATAATTTCTCTTTGTGGGCCTTGGATCATTGGGGATTCTAGCCTTTGTGCCCTTGCCCCCAAGTTAACTTCTTCTCTGGCTGGTCTATAGGTTGGTTCGTTAGCAACTTGTTCTACAATAGGTACGTTCGCTCGAACCCCCTCCTGATTTTGCCTACGCCTCTCTGGGGGAGCAAAGAAATCTGCTATTCGACTCATGTTATCTGCGTTTTCTCTGTTTGTCAGTCACATTTTGTACTATTAGGGCAAATATTTCCTGCATAGTTTGTGATAACACCCCTATCATATTATGGTTACTGTCATCCATCAATTGCCTAAAAGCCAACTGGTTTTCTGTGGTTAAAATAGGCATTGCGCTATAACCCACTGACCCTTGGTTATTTGTCATAAAATGATTTTCCCCAGACCCAGACCCTAATTGTGGTGATGAATTCGATGTGGAATTGTGTAAGCATGCCATAAAAGATGTTGGCATTCCATAAGAGGAGTTTCTGGTTCTATTACCATCGAAACCGGGTGGTCTAGTTAGTGGGTGGCGAAATGGGTTTGTGTCCCTGATGGTGGGACGAATCCCCCAGGATAACCAATGGTTCCAGTATTTCCTAGGATCGAACTATTAGTTGATATGCCACTTATTCCATTAGTGGCTATATTATTGGTAGAGGATGCAACAGACTGTGCATTCGAAGGGATCACATTAGATGTTCCCATCGAAGCGGACATATTAGTGCCTGTTGTATGTGGGGCATTTTGTTCCCCTTATTGATTGTCAGAATTAGACATCTTATTCAAACGTTTTCTTCTGGATAAGGGTTGGTTGCTATTGGTTATTTTACCACTTCTTAGGTTCATAAAACAACAAACTCAACACTCAGAGTATTCTTACAATGGTTACGTCTCAACAATCTTTATTTCTGTTCTAGATATCGTAATGGCCGACGATTGGTCCCACCGGGTGTGCCAATTTGTTTACAGTGATTTCTAGTAAACAACCGCTAGTCCTCCAAACTATCGAATAATCTTACTGACTGTTATTCAATTTCTCTGGTAACTCGCAGGATCGACTAGATTGATCCTAGGATGTGTTGGTCATTAGGGTAACTCTCATGATCGAACTGGTATTCATGGTCGGTATTTAAAATGTTGTGTAGGTGTTTAACTTATTTTGATTTCTCTATTAAAGATCTAAAGGTGTGATCAAGTAAATGTGCGTGAAACTAAATTGCATGAATAAAGGTCAATTGTAAAGACATGTAAAAACTGCATAAAAGACAAGTAAATGACTTCGAAGCATAAAAACAGTTAATGTAAAAGATTCTCTGGAATGTAAAAGATTCGAAATATGAAGAAAGCGTTTAAATGCAAGAAAACTGTAAAATGACTTTAAGTAAAAAAAAAGGTGTTCGAATGATAAAAACTTGAAGATAAAGGCATGAAATGTATAACAGTTTCGGAAATGTAAAGTATTTGAAATGGAAAGAAAGCATTTAAATGTAAGGCATTAGTAAAAAGACTTCGAATGAAAACATTTTAAATGCAAAAGCTTGTAAATGGTATTGACATGAAGATAAAGGAAAGTACTGGAAATGATAAAGAGTTTTCATTAAATCATAAACATGTGGTGTTATCATACGTACATTGCTCGTGCATTCGTTTCCCTAGCCATGTGGTATTTTGAATGTTTACTGAGTTTTTTGTACAATAGATATGACACACGAAATCCTAATGCTAAGACTTCTATTTATACTACTTCGACCATAACGGTTTTGCTATAAGA
The DNA here is from genome assembly GCA_948472305.1 of Vicia faba. Lineage (NCBI taxonomy): Eukaryota > Viridiplantae > Streptophyta > Magnoliopsida > Fabales > Fabaceae > Vicia > Vicia faba. The sequence continues at coordinate 777,170,291 of OX451741.1, read as the reverse complement.
TTCTGCCACGTTCAGAACATGCAGAGTAATGCCTCTCTCTTGCTTCCACGCGTCTTCGAATGCTCCAGCGCATATATTTCAAATTTTGAACATCCCGCTTGCATTTGAATTTCAAATGTTTTGGCACTTCTTCGCTTCGAACGCATTTCTTAGACACAGCTTTGTTATCATTTCGAGACTTCTTTGAATATATTCTCCTAACTGCCACTCGAAGCTCCCAGCTTTGATATGCCCATTCGAAGCACTGCTTCTACCATTTCGAAACATGAAGTTTTGTTTCATTTCAATCGAAACGTCCAATTTACTTTGCTTTTAATAATATCATCAAAATCTTCAGCCAACACTAAGTCAAAAATCGAAGGTTGGTCATTCTAAGTCAAAAACCCTAATTTTGACCATTTTGCCCTTTTGATGATTTGAATAACTTTCTTAGAAAATTATTTTCCCATCTTGATTGAATGATACATATGACTTAAAAATGTTGATATTGGTCCAAAATTTAAAGTTTGGCTGTAGGTTGGTCACAATTGACTTTTTTCCAATACAACTGATTTTAGGTCATCTGATCAATTGACTTAGCAATTTTGTGATCCAGGACTTGAAATTTGACAGGAATAATCTTGAGGGTCCATAATGATCCATGAAATTCATTTGAGACATTAGAAATCCAATTGCCTTTGTAAAAACTCAAACCCTAATTTGAGGCATCAGTGTTGAGGAGATGGCTTGACCTAGTCAATACTTGCGCAAACCTGATTCCTTGAAGATCTTGTAGGAAATATCTTTGAGAAATGAGAGGGAAAATTTTTGGGTAAAATAGTATGTCCTCTAGAATGAATACCAAAAATACCTTCATGCATATCCTCCATGACCTTCTCTGATTCCTTCTTGTCCATACAACGAAGCAGAATTGAATCATGGTTGCGCTTGTATAAGATCCCATTGCTTAGGAAGAACTTGGCTGAGAACCTCCGTAGGAATTTATTATTGTTGAATGATACCCCTTTAGGATACTCTTGAGCTTTGAGATACCTTTTTACCTCATGAAACCAGGGCTTCTCTTCTACCCCATCAGTGTCAATGTCATAGCAGTGCGCCGGTTCGTCAAATATTTCGATAGTAAATCGGGGAGCTTCGTTGGCCCATCTGACCTTGAACATAGAAGACAGGGTAGCTAAAGCATCTGCCAACTTATTTTCTCCCCTCGGGACGTGTTCAAAGGTAACCTCTTTAAAGTATGAGATCAAGGTTAGCACAAGTTCTTTGTATGGGATAAGATTTGGATGTTCTGTATCCCATTATCCTTTGATATGACGAACACCAAGGTTGTGTCTCCATATACACTTAAGAATTTTATTCTTAGGTCCATAGCTGCCTTAAGACCCATGATGCATGCTTCATACTCAGCCATATTTTTGGTACAATCAAAGTAGAGTCTGGCAGTGAAATGCGTATGGCAACCTTCAGGGGAAATGATCACAACACCAATTTCGTTACCCAGTGCATTGAAAAATCCATCAAAATCCATAGTCCATTGGGATCCTTGCTCAGGTCCTTCATATAGTCTAGGCTTTTCACAATCCGTAATCAGCATGATATTCTCGTCCGAGAATTCAAAGTTCATAAATTGGTAATCATCCACAGCTTGGTGTGCCAAATGATCTGCTGACACACTTCCTTTGATTGCTTTTTGTCTAGTGTACTGAATGTCATATTCAGTTAAGATCATTTTCCATCGGGCTATCCTTGCGGAGAGAGCTGGCTTCTCGAAGATATACTTGATGGGATCCAAGTTAGAGATCACTAGAGTAGTATGAGTCAACATATACTGTTTTAGTCGGCGAGCATCCCATGCCAAAGCGTAGCAAGTTTTCTTGAATAGTGAATATCTTGTTTCAAAGTTGGTAAACTTTTTGCTAAGGTAGTATATTTCATGCTCTTTTCGACCCGACTCGTCATGCTTCCCCAACACATACCCCATTGAATTCTCTAGCACATGATCAGAGGTTTTCCTTCAACTGGTGGCATCAGAATTAGAGGCTCTTATAAGTATTCTTTGATCTTGTCAAAAGCTATTTGGAAGTCGTCATTCCATCTTACCACTTGATCCTTCTTCAACATCTTGAAGAGTTTCTCACAAGTAGTAGTTAGGTGAGAGATGAATCGGAAAATGTAGTTTAGTCGTCATAGAAAACCTCTGACCTCCTTCTAAGTACGAGGAGCTGGCATTTCTTGGATAGCTTTGACTTTAGAAGGATCGACTTCAATACTTTTTCCATTGACGACAAAGCCTATGAGTTTACCATATCTTACTCCGAAGATGCATTTGGTGGGATTCAACCTTAGCTTATATTTCTTCATCCTCTAAAACAACTTGTGCATATGATCAAGGTGTTCTTCTTCAGTTTTCAATCTTGTTATCATGTCATCAACATAAACTTCTATCTCATGATGAATCATATCATGAAATAAAGCCACCATAACTCGTTGATAAGATGCGCCTGCATTCTTCAACCCAAAAGGAATGACCTTATAACAGAAGGTGCCCCATTGTGTGACAAAAGTAGTCTTCTCCATGTCTTAAGGTGCCATTTTTATTTGGTTGTAACCTAAGAAGCCGTCCATGAAGGAGAATAACTTGTGTTATGCATTGTTGTCAACCAAGACATCAATATATGGTAGTGGGAAGTCGTCTTTGGGGCTTTCCATATTTAAATCCATGTAGTCCACACACATATGGACCTTACCGTCTTTCTTCGGCACTGGAACAATATATGAAACCCATTGGGGATACAATGTCACTGCCAAGAAACCTGCATTGAACTATTTCATTACCTCAGTCTTGATCTTCTCAGACATATCAGGATGCATGTGATGAACCTTTTGTTTGATTGGATAACAAACCTCTTTCATTGGCAGACGATGAACCACAATATCAATATCGAGCCTTGGCATGTCTCCATATGACCAAGCGAATACCTCAACATAGTCATGCAACATCTGAACCAATCTGCTCTTGACACAGTCTTCCAAGTTGGTGCTGATCTTGACTTCTTTCTTATCTGCCTCAGTACCCAAGTTTATCACTTTAACTTGTTCTTCAAGCAATTGGATATCCTTTTCCTCTTGTATCAGGAGTATGGCGAGTTCTCTAGGTATCTCACAATCTTCTTCACCTTCGTCTTCGGCCTGATAGATTGGATTTTTGAAGTTATAAACGGCAATAGCAGAATTGTTGTCAATGAGATCCGGAGTGGATGTGGATCTGCAAATGTGTGTGTGTGCATGTAAGGTCACATGGATTACTTGAAAATGCAGTAAAGTAAAAGAAAGACAAGGAGCACAAAATGTGAATGCAAAATCGTCCAATGTTTTCATTAAATGAGCATATGATATATGAAATGACAAACCCTTAACAAATGGACCATGGTGCCCCGGGCAAGGCACATGGTTTAAAGTCATTGTTTTAAAGGAAATTATACAGACATGCTTCTTAAAGCAATAAAAATAGGAAATAGAAATTACTCCTGGCTGAAGGAGTTTGAGATGAAGTCTTTGGCCTTCCAGTTGTCAAATCCACCATTGTTGTACCCCAATTTTTGCCCCTAAGATCCCTTCATCATACCATGTTGATTCACTCACAACAAGATCACACTAGGACTCTTGGTTCCCCTCCCTATATTTAGTTATTCCCTTTTGAGG